>JAUMHM010000085.1:22104654-22130433 GCA_032362435.1 Melikaiella ostensackeni
AATTTTATAAGCTTTCCAACTGTTTTTTTTTTAAATTTCTCTAGCTATTATCCTCACTGAAATATTTGCGAAAAAAGAGAGTCATGTTTTGTATACGATTTTTTTTAGTGGACTGACAATTCTGGTCGGTACTGTATATACGATATTTTTTATAACAAACGCATGTTTTCAGACACGATTGGAACACAGGCATGATTTCTACACATATGGAGGAATTTCTGAAACTTTTGAATGTTTCGAACTTTTTAAAATTCATTTGGAATTCACCCTGAATTCTTATTAATTTATCATTAATTCTTCTGAATTATTTGGAATTAACTTGAAATTTTTTAATTCTCCCTGAAGTTATTTAAATTTTCCATGAATTTTTCGGCATTTCATCAAATTCCCTTGAATTTCCTTGAACTCTTCTAAATTTACTCCAAATTTAATGAATTCAGTGATTTTTTAAAATAGGGTTTTCTTGTTTCCAGTTCACTTGAATTTTGAAAAAATTAACCTCGAATTTATTTGAATTTTACCGAATTCTTCTCATTTTCCTGAAATTTTTCTGAATTCACTAATTCTATTCACTCCGATTTATCTGAATTCAATGGAACTATTTAAGTTTTTAAAAATTTATGCCACCCACTTGAATTATTCTAAATTCACCATTAATTCTTTTAAATTAATCTTAAATTCGTATGAATTTCCTCAAATTCTCTAGAATTCCCTCGAATTCTTCTAACTTCGCTCTAATTTTACTGAAATCAGCGGAATATTTTAGATTTTTTCAATTCATTCGGAATTCATCTCGAATTCTCATTAATTTATCCTGATCTCTTTCACATTCTTTTTAATTCCTCCAAATTTTTGCGAATTCACTCAAAATTTAATGAATTCAATTCATTTTTTAAATATTTTTAATTGTTTTAAGTTCAATTGAATTTTTATTAATTTTATCGAATTCTTCTCATTTCCCTTAAATTCCTCTAAATTCACTCAGAACTTATTGACAGGGTTGCTATAGGTCAGGGGTCAATAAAAGTATTTAAAATAATTTTAGAAAGAAACATTTTTTTGCATTGAAATTATTGATTTTCTAGGTGAAATGTTGTTTTTATACGTGAAAGAAAATTTTATAACGTTCAGGAAATTTCGAAATTGGGATTTTGTAGCAACCCTGATTCGATTCATTGGTTTTTTATTTTTATTTTTTGAATTATTTTTTAATTCACTTAAATTTTGTTGAATTTGTACTGAATTCTGTTGAGTCCACCTTGAATTCTGTTCACGTCAGTTTTTTTTCAATTCGATGGAAATTTTTTTAATCTTTAAAATTTTATTCACTTAACTCAAGTTCTTATGAATTTCGTCAAAGTTTTTTAAATTCTTTTAAATTCACTCAAACTTTACTTGAGTCAATGGAATTTTTTTGGGATTTCTCACGAATGTATCATGAATTCGTTAAAATTCACCTGGAATTCTTATAAATTTCAACAAATTCTTTTGCATTCAGAAGAACATTAAGTCACATTATTAATGCGCATTAGTCACTTTTGGTCACTTTTAGGTTTAAATAGGTCAGTTTTTTTTCTCACTTTTTTTCAAGTAAATTATACTGTGGCAGCCCTGATCTGTCTGAAGCTTCAGAAAATCGAACTTGACCAAACTTTGATCAAAAGGCCTATTCCATGCATTTTGTGCAATTAATAGTAAATTATGGTAATTTATGGTAGCTTACCGATTCGGATTCGTCCGAACTGTCAAACAATCTGTCAACGCGATCAACTGATAGCTTGATAATTTTCATTATTCAACTCTGACGTCACTTTCTACTCCCCAGGGAGTAAAAAGTACTTCCTACTCTCTAGAGAGGAAAAAGTACTTTCTACTTCCTAGGGACTGAAAAGTACTTTTTACTCTCTAGGGACTGAAAAGTAGAACCTAAGCCCCGCTTCATAGGCATTAAAAAAGGCTGAAATCATGCATGTGTTCTGAAAAATATTTTAAAAATAAGTTTTTGAATAGGGAAGTATCGCGTGACCCAGTCCTGGTTTTGCGAAACCGCTTGTGCATCCCGATCCTAATCTGAACTTAATTGTGTCGACGTTTAAATCGGAATTTAAGCCGGATTATCCATCTGACCAACCGCTTCCCTTATAAGGACTCTCCTCGATCAGAAACGAAAGAGGAACTCACGTAATCCTCAAGGACATAAACCCTACTAAAAAGTTAATTTTTTATGCTGTTTGACTAACATCCAAATTTTGTAGCTCGGAAAAGGTTTTTTTTTTCAATTTCAATCTGAGCACGCATAGTGAGGCAAAAAAACGTCCGTGGCCAAATTGCTTTTCAGAAGACAATTGTTATCCGAATTGAACGTTTTTTTTCCAATGAAACCTAATAAAATTTCGCATTGAACCGTCACGGCGAATTAAAATTTTTTTTATTTAATAACAGAAATGAAGAAAAAATTTGACTTTTGAAATGTACCGGTTTTTAACAAATACTTGAATTCATTCAAAAATACCTAGAAAACATGAAGCAACTATTCAAAACAGACATTAAGGCATTAAAAAAGACATTAAATTAAGTTTGAAAATTCATTGAATTTGTTATAAACAAATAAGGGAATGAAAATAGTTTCGTAGAGATTGGCAGCGATTCGTCACTTGATTCGCACTAAATTTGAACATTTTATGGACAGAAAGAGTTTTTAGTTGAATTAATGAATTTTTATAAATAATTTTTAATTTTATAAGCAAGGTTTATGAACAATTATCCATATCAGGTACTTATGATGAAATAAATAGAGTTTTTTCTACGAAATTGGTCATGTATTACCTGAAAATGAAACCTTAGTTTCATATTTGGTCATCCAATGAGAATGGATAATTGTTTTAAATTTTTTAATTAACAAATACACTATTTGGCTATTTTTTGACGTACAAACTTAGTTCTTTCCACGCATTCAACTGTAAATAACTAACTTCTAAATTTTTAAGGACATTTCGATGGCAATAGATAATTTTTGTTGTAAACAACAATTGTTTGAGAAAATTTTTATCATGTTATACATCGATAAATAAAATTCCATTTTTTCACGTACTTAACAGCCAGTTATTTAACAATAACTTCTTGCTATGAATTGCTAACATTTGATGATTGTTTAAACAAACTCAATTAAGAAATGAATTATTCGGCTATTTTTTAGTATTTAAACGTTGTTCTTTTATCTTAATCAACTTTTAATAAGAATTGTTAAACTTTTTTTAGATACTTCGATAACGATCCACTATTTTTATTCTTATTAATAATTTAATTATCGTAGCCGTACACGGTATATAATTGTAGATTTATCTAAGTTAGTTAATAGTTATTTTTAGTATATTCCACAAGAGAAACGCAATTTTTAGTTTACAAATACATTAACTAAGAAAAATTTGTTTATTACATTGTTAATAACAATAAAATACTGGATCGTTATCGAATTATCTAAAAAAAAAAATGAAAAATTTGTTATTAACAGTTCATTACGCTACAAGAACAAAGTTTATATGCTGAAGAAGTGCCAAATAATGCATTTGTTAATTGCGTTTGTTTAAACAATTATCAAATGTTAGCAATTCATAGCAAGAAGTCATTGCTAAATAACTAGCTGTTTAGTCCGTGAAAAAAGTGGAATTTTATTTATAAATACATAACATGATAAAAATTTCTTGAAAATATTATTGCTTACAATGAAAATTATTGATTTTCATCGAAACGTCCTTTAAAATTTATAAATTAGTTATTTGCAGTTGATTACGTCAAAAGAACCAAGTTTGTTCGTCCAAAAATAGCCAAATAGTGCATTTGTTTATTAATATTGTTTAAACAATTATCCATTTTTATTCGATGACCAAATATGATACTTAAGTTTTTTATTTCCAGGTAATATATGATCGATTGCGTTGAAAAAACTTTATTTATTTCATCATAAATACCTGATATGGATAATTATTTCTAAAACTTGCTTATAAAATAAGAAATTATTGATGAACTTCCATTAATTCAGCTAAAAAACTTTTTTTTTCATAAATTGTTCAAATTTTGTGTGAATTAAGTGAAGAGTCGCTGCCAATCCCCACGAAACCATTTTCATTCACTTATTTGTTTACAACTAATTCAATAAATTTTTTAACATTTGCGTTGCTGTTGAATATCTTTTTTGGATAGTTGCTTCATGTTTTCTAGGTATTTTCGAATGAATCCAAGTGCTGGTGCTGCTGAACCAACTTTAAGTGAAAAGTTTTTGTACATGGAATTTTTTTATTGATTGTAATTCCGTGTTCAACTTACGAACATTTTAGGACCAAAAAAAATCGCCAGGACGCTTTTTTAAAAAAGTCGATTTTTGAGAAGTGAATTGCAAAATAAAAAAATTTTGTCAATAAAATGTGATAAATTGCGCTTAAATGTTTAGAAAACTTTTAAATAATGTATTTTTAAAAACTATAATGGTTACATAAAATATAATAATTTGGAAAAAATTACATTTAATGTAAAATTTTTCATTTTCAAATATTGTATTTTACGATTTTCTAATCATTTACCATTCAGAAATAATTGAACTTCTTGAATTAAAATAATAAAGATTTTACCGACATCTCTTTATTGATTGTGGAATTTAACGAAGTACCTTTGCCATAGGCAGATTAATCAAATTCTTGGAAATTTCTTAGTATTTTTTACAATCTCTTTCAAATTTCTTGAAATCTTTTAAAATAATTATTCTAAAATCTTATAGGTCCTATAAAAACCTTTCAAATCCTCCGAAATTCTAGGAAAATTCTTTAAATCTGTATGACATTTCTTTAACGTCTAGAAATCACTAAAATTGTTGTAAATTTCTTGACAGGCTTTAGATCTCTTGAGAATTCCTTAAAATTTTTTAAAATACTCTAAACTCTTAAAAAAAAACTTTAAGATGTCTTCATATTCTTGAAATCTGCTGAAAACTCCTTGGAATTTTTCTAAATATCCTAAAATCTTTGGAAATATTTTAAAATATTTGAAAATCTCTTCAAGTCTTTGAAGTTCTTTGAAATTCTTCAATTCTTTTGCATAATTTTATTAAAATACATTAAAATATTTGATGTCTCATGAAATCCTTTGAGATTCTGCGAAATTTATTAAATTACTTTATTGCGTGCCTTCAAATTGTCTTAAAATTATTGAAATCTTGAGATTTTTTATAAAGTCCCTTGAAAACCCATGAAATTCCTTGAGATCTGATGATATTCCTTAAAACCCCTTGAAACATTTGAAGTCTTATGAAATCCTTTGAGATCCTGGGAAATTCATTAACATATTTGCCTTTAAAATCTCTCAAAATTAGTGAATTCTTCGGAAATTTTATGAAATCCCTTGGAATCTTCTGAAGTATTCTAAAATTTTATAAATTCTATGAAATCTTTCCAGATCTTCAAAAATTCTAGGGAATTCTTTAAATCTGTACAACATTTTTTTAACACCTCGAAATCACTAAAATCCTTGTAAATTTCTTGACAGGTTTTAGATCTCTTGAAAATCCCTTGAAATCTTTTAAAATACCTCAAAATCTCAAAAATACTTTGAAATGTCTTCAAATTCTTGAAATCTCCTTGGAATTTTTTTAAATATCCTAAAATCTTATAGGTCTTTTAAAATACTTCCAAATCCTCCGAAATTCTTTAAAACTGTATGATATTTTTTTTTATAAAATATAATCGATAAAAGCCTTGACAATTTCTTGGAATCTTTTAAAATATTTTAAAATCTTTCAAATCATTAGAAATCCCTTGAAATTTTAGAAATCTATTGAAAATTCTTTAAAATGTTTGGAAATTCCTTAGTTATTTTGGATAATATTATTAAAATACATTGAAATATTTGAAGGCTTATGAAATCCTTTGAAGTTCTGAGAAATTAATTATATTACTTTATTGAGTGGCTTTAAAATTGTTTTAAAATCATTGAAATCTTGAAAATTTTTATATATTCCTTTGAAAACCCGTGAAATTACTTGAGATCTTATAACATTCCTTGAAATCCCTTGGAACATTTGAAGTCTTTTGAAATCCTTTGAGATCCTAGGAAACTCATTAAAATACTTGCCTTTAAAATCCCTCAAAATAAGTGAAATCCTCGGAAATTCTATGAAATCCCGTGGAATCTGCTGAAATATTCTCCAATTTTATAAATCTTACGAAATCCTTCCAAATCTTCCGAAATTCGTGGAAATGCTTTTTAAACCGCATGGAATTTTTGAAATTTTATGAAATCCCATGCAATATTTTGAAATTTCTTCAAATCGTTGAAATCGCGCGAAATCCCTTAGTTCTTGTGGAATTCTTTGAAACATACAGAAACATTACAAAATGGTTTTATAAATTTTTGATATCTATTGAAATCCCTTGAAAATCCTTTGAAATCTCATAAACATCCTTTGAAATCTTCGATATTCTCTGAAGTCCCTTGGAATTATAAAAAATACCCTAAATCCTTTTGAATTCTATGAAATCCTTGAAAATCTTTAGAAAATTTAGGAAATTCTTTGCAAAGCCGTAACAATTTTTTAATTCTTTTAAAATCTCTTGAAATCTTTGAAATACCATGGAATCCCTTAATTAATTCTTGTGAAATTTTTTGAACTGTCTCCTAAAAATCCTTTTAAATTTCTTAAAACATTTGAAAGCTTTGAACATTCCTTGAAATAATTAAAATCTCGGGAATCCTATGAATTTCCTCGAAAGCTGTTGAAATTCTTCGCAATTCTTTTAAATTTCTTTAAAATCTATTGATATCCTTTAAAAACTCTGAAATTCTTTCAAATCTCTTAAAATCTTTTGAACTCTAAAAAAATTGCATGAGCTGCTTTAAAGGTCGGTCTACAAGGCTTTCACCGGGTCAGTTGATAAATCAGTTCTTTTCTTATTGTATATAATTCTATAGAAATTTTAATTTTATAATATTTCAAGCGCTGTTCATCTCATTTTATTGTCAAAATATCTTGTTTTTGCATATTTTTTTTGTGTGAAAAAATCGCCTTTTTTAAAAAAGCGTCCAGGCGATTTTTTTGTTTTTGGTCTTGAATTGTCCGTAAGATGTCAGGGAATTATAATCAATAAAAAAATCACACGTACCTTTCAGTTAAAGTTGGTTCAGCCGCGCGTGTGAGAGACGAAGTCAATTTCGTTTATGAATTGTTGATTTCTAAAGATAAATGTTATTTTACCAGTTTTATTTTGGAACGAACCGAAAGTTCCGTTTTGTGTTTTCAGAAAGATTAATCAAGCTCAATCGATAATAATTATTTATGCAAGTGCAAGGTTGGTGCTATTTAAAATCCGACTTGGTTAAACAAAAACAATCAACCACCTCGCCAAGTGTTTCTTAACCGACGAAGGCACCTCTAATTATAACCAAATTCATACGACCGCATTCTACTCGATTGAACCATCCCTCAGCAACTGAGACTATCTATAATTTGTTAACTGATACTCCGTTTCACATATCCTTCATCCTTAGCTAGTGTAAAAATAGATATCTCAACTATCAGTTTTATCTTAAAAATAATACTGAACCCACCACCTACAAATCATATTTGTCTTATAAAAAGCAATTGAAATTTCGCGCCACAATTGTAATGCCAGACTAGAACACAACGTTTAACTTTATCGTAATTGGGGCGCGAAATTCAAATGTCAGTTAACAAAATGTTGAAAACCATTTTATATTAAAGCATTTAAAAATATTCTATTTATTCATATTTGTCTTATAAGAATTAACTCAAATTTCACGCCACAATCGTAATGCCAGGCTTGAACATGACCATTAACTTTATCGTAATTGGGGCGCGAAACTCAAATTTCAATAATCAAACTTTCGAAAACCATTTCATATTAAAGTAAACTCTAAAATATTGTATTCATTCATATTTGTTTTATAAAAAGCAATTCAAATTTCGCGCCTGAATCGTAATGCCAGACTTGAACATGACCATTAAATTTAGCGTAATTGGGGCGCGAAATTCAAATCTCAACATTTTTCTTGAATTAAAAGAATAGAAAGGGTACCATTTTTAAAGCTTTCAAATTTTACAATTTCAAAAAATTATTTGCGCAACCTCTAACAGGATTGCTACAGATCAGGGAATGCCAGAAAGTCAGGGAATATCAGGGAAAACCTGAAAAAACTGAAGTTAAAGTTTATAAAATTCTGCATGAATGTTGTCACTAAAAATGTTTAAGATAAATTCAAAAACAAACATTTTTTTGCATCAAAATTATTAATCTTCTAGACAGGCTTTGTAGTTCCACACCTTTTTACTTTTTTGATACTTTTTTAGACAAGGCTACTTTTTTTATTACTTTTGTCAATATAAAGCTACTTCATTCTACTTTTTCCAGTAAAGTGATATAAAAAATTGATATTTTCATTGGAAAATGAATATTTAGTTGGTACGGAGGACAATTATTGGAAATATATGTCAAGTGGCTTGAGCGAAGTAATTTATCTAACAAAGAGCATATTGTTATTGCATTATTCATTGAACGCAGATAATTTACAATTAAACTCGCTACTTGAATTAGTTGTTGTATTCATATCGAATTTAAACTCACAATCAGTAGTTGTTTGTTATTAAATACACACTCAGTGTTAGCTTTGTGAATTTGCAAAATTGATCAGCCTCAGCAAATCTAAAATTTAAATTTCTGAAATCATTTTGATAAGAATTAGGTATCAGAAATTTAAATGTATAAAATTACAATAACCAATATTGTTAGTTTATTGCGGATTTATCGATCTTTTATTATAATAAGTCGAGCACTGGATAGCATCACTCAATCGACAAATAATAATAATCTGTGCGCCACGCGTTCGCTTCTGACGTTGATAAATCTGGCAAAAAAATAAAACTGGAGATTTATATTGGATTAATACTTGAATTAGAAGGAGTCGCAGAATCGAAGATTGGGAACAATGTCCCTGAAAGTGGATCCCATCATTTATGTCAGATCAGTAGAAAATAATGAAAATTGAAAAAGTTCATGTAATAGAACTCTCGAAAGGAAAGTATGAGGCTTCAAATTCTCGAATCTTAAATAAAAGCATTTTCTTCAACGATTAAAAATCTTTTCTCAAGGCGATCTCTTTTTTGAGAAAATGCTGCCAGTAACTTTAATATTAAAAAAATAAGATCTTTGAATTTGAATTTCGCGCCACACTAACATCGTAATGGGAGGTTATGTTTAAGTATGGTATTACGATCTCAACATGGCGCGAAATTTGAATCTCTTTTTTGGATACAAAATGCTTGAGTATATATTTTCTAATAATTAGATGCAAGGTTTGTAAAATAAAACAGAAATAATTTCCGGAAGACTTCAGAGTTAAAGTTCTTAACACGAGTGACGAGGACTCGCAGAATCGAGAATTGGGAACCATGTCACTGAAAGTGGATCCTATTATTTATATCAGATCAGTAGAACATAATGGAAATTGAAAGTTTTCATGGGATAGAACTCTCGAAAGAAAAGTCTTATAATTCTCAAATCTTAAATAAAAGCGTTTTCCTTTAACGAATAAAAATCTTTTCTCAAGGCTATCTTCCTTTTGAGAAAATACTGCCAGTAACTTTAAAGTCAAGGAAGGAAAATCGTTGAATTTCAATTTCGCGCCACACTAACATCAAAATGGGAGGTTATTTTTAAGTGCCGCATTACGATCTCAACGTGGCGCGAAATTGAAATATTTTTTTGCATAAAAAATAGTTTAGTATCTACATTTTAATTATCAGATGCAAGGTGTGTAAATTTAAACAGGAATTAATTTCCGGAAGATTTCAGAGTTAAAGTTCTTAACTCGAGTGACGAGGAATCGCAGAATTGAAGATTGGGAATCATGTCCCTGAAAGTGGATCCTATCATTTATGTCACTGAGTAGAAGATAATGGAAATTGGAAAAGTTCATGGGACAGAACTCTCGAAAGAAAAGTCTCAGACATAAAATTCTCGAATCTTCAATAAAAGCGTATTCCTTTAACGAATAAAAATCTTTTCTCATGGTGATCTCCCTTTTGAGAAAATACTGCCAGTTACTTTGAAATCAAGGAAATAAAAATCTTTGAATTTGAATTTCGCGCCTCACTAGCATCAAAATGGGGGGTTATGTTTAAGTGTGACATTACGATCTCAACGTGGCGCAAAATATCAATCTTTTTTTTGCATAAATAATACTTATGTATAAATATTTTAATAATTAGATGCGGGGTTTGTAAAAGAAAACGGGAATTAATTTCCGGAAGACTTGAGATTTAAAGTTCTTAACTCGAGTGACGTTAACTACGGAAATGTGTTTGTCAATATGGCATACTCGCGTCGACTCTTTTACGAGTCTCCCAAAGTTTCAGGACTTCCGTTCTGAGAACAGGCATCTATTTTCAAATTACAGGGACGATTTACGTCCTATGAAACTTTGTCGAGTTTTTCATTACTTTTCACACCCTCGGGTGCACTTTACATGAAACAAGAAGCTCCACAATTTCTTTTTCTTCGCGTGATTCTGATTATTTTACCTCAAAAAAAAAAAAAAAAAAAAAAAAAAAATCCTTTCGATTTAGTTTCAGACTCGCGTGACGTTCGTGACGAATCGTAGACAGGAATTCGAAATGACCGATAGCCATGATTTTTAGTGGATAGCCGAGAAAAATAATCTCCACCTTTCGTGTGAAATTATTTCCTGTTATTAAACGTAATGGTTCACTTATTTTTAGAAGATTAATATGATTTTGTGATACTAATGAAATCTACGATAATTTTGAGAACATTTTCAGGGTGTCTATCTGACCGGGAAATCGGGAAACTGGGAAATAACCGGGAATCTGATTCAGTGACCGAGATTTTTCTCTCGAATATACTAATATGCAAATCAAAAGTGGTTTGATATATTTTATTACTCTAATTCTGAGTTGGGATAGGAGATTTTAGTGAAGAATTATAATTTAAAATAAAATATGATAAATTATATAAACTTTAAGACAGGGAATTTTCTAAATCATTTATAATTCTCAACTGCTACATGAAATAAGTAAAGAACAAATAGTATATAAATATAATTTAATCTAATCTAAATCTAATATAATCTATCATCCAAATATAGTATAATAGGTAATATATAAATATAATAAATGAACAAATAATAATAAGTGAAAAATTACAGTTTTTAGCTAAGGACAGGGAATTTCCGTGAGAAATTATAATATTTACTTTGGGGCAGGCAATTGCCTCAAAGAATTAGAATTTTGACTGTGGGACAGGGAATTTTCTAAAAGAATTATAATTCTGAGATGGAACTGGGAATTTCCGTACAGAAATTATACTTTTCATTGTAGGTTCATTTTAGAACGGGAAATTTCGTTATGAATTATAATTTTTACTTTAAGAAAGGAAGCTTCCGTAAGGAATAATAATTTAACGGGAAATTTTTTTAAAGAATTTTAATTCCGATTTAAGAGAAGTGAATCTAAAAAATTCCCTCTCCTAAGTCAGAATTTGGCACAATTTGAAACTTCCTCTTCAAATTTTGGAAAAAAGGGAGTTACTATATTTCTGAATTATGATGGAAAATGTTGTAAATAAATATAATTCCGGCTTGGAGGGGGGAATTTTGGAAAGAATTTGATTTTGACTTGATATAGGGAATTTTCTAAAAGAATTATAATTCTAAGTTTCGACGTAAAGTAAATGAATAAAATATAACAATAATTCCCGTAAAGAATGACAATTTTCACATTCGAAGAGGGACTTTCCGTGAAGAATTATAATTTTTGCTTTGGGACAAGGAAATTTAGTAAAGAATTATAATTTTGAGTTTGGGCCAGGGAACTCCAGTAAAGAAACATAATTTCGACAGTTGGGATCGGAAATTCCCGTATATAATTATAATTTTGACTTTGGATAATTATAATTTTGACTTTGCGACAGTCAATTTCCGCAAAGAATTATAATTTTGACTTTAAGGAAGGGATTTTTTTAAAAGAATTATAATTCTCAGATAGGTATTTTCACAAAGAAATTTAATTTTGACTTGGTATAGGGAATTTTCTAAAAGAATTGTAATTCTAAGTTTAGACGTGAAATAAATAAATGAAGTATAAAAAAAATTCCCGTCAAGAATGATAACTTTCACTTTAGAACAGAGAATTTGGTAAAGAATTATAATTTTGTCTTGGAACAGTCAATTTTTGACATGGAACGGGAAATTTTGGAAAAAAATTCCAATTCTGATTTATGAAAAGGGAATTTACAAAAACGATCCCTGTTCCAAGTCAGAATTCGACAGATTTCTAAAATTCCTTGTTCCAAATCAGAATTCGACAGATTTTTAAAATTCGTTGTTCCAAATCAGAATTTGTTTAAATTTGAAAATACTTTTTCTTGCAAATAAAAATTTGCAAGAATTTTAAACTTCCTCTTCCAAATTTTAGAAGAAAGAAACTTAATACCTTTCTGAATTATGATAAAAAATGTTGTAAATAAATAAAATTGTAACTTGGAACAGAGAATTTCGGGACAGGGGATTATCGTAAAGAATTATAACTGAGACTTTAGGACAGGGAATTTTCGTAAGCAAATATTATTTAACATGGAACAGAGAATTTTTAACATGAGACGGGAATTTTGGAAAATGATTTGAATTCTGATTTAGAAGAAGGGAATTTAAAAAAAGCCCTGTTCCAAATTAGACATTCAATCTTTGAAATCTTTCAAAATGTTTTTAAATCTCTTGAAATCTTTAAAAGTCTTTGAAGTCATTCAAATCTTTTGAACTCTTTTGAATTGACAGGGAAAAATTAATCATTAAGCGGGAAATGACCGGGAATTTAAAAACATCCATCGAGTGGACACCCTGATTTTGAATTGGAAATTTATAGTTAGACATTTTAAGTTTTCTAGTATCTTGACTTGAAAATAAGATGAGTCATAGAAAAAGAATTTAAGCTCGAGAAAAGTTAAAAGCATGCGTTATTTTCCCTCTTTTAACCATTTCTCCTGTTCTCTGTACATTTTACTTTTCCTTCCGAAGCAAATTCCTCCAAGCTCTTAAAAAGCTCGATAGTTCCTCTTGGGCAGTAAAAAAATTTATCGTTCTCTTCTTCCTCGTCATATTTCAGCAAGAAAAATGGAGCTCTGCACCAGCTACGACCAGAAAAATATAGTCTCTTGTCAAGTTCAATTTAGTTCCTATTAAAAGGAGCTTCTTCTTCGTCTGCACTGTCTCTCTTGAATTTGTCAATAAGCATGATTGCATCACAGATGTTTTTTTACGGATTTACTCTAGTTAATTGAAACTTGAAATGGAGAAATGTTCATTGCACCTTTCACTATTCAATTAATTTTTTTCATTTCATTTTTATTATTTCTGGGTTGGTTTAACATTACATTCGAACCTCCATTTAACGGTGTTCTCGGTTATGGCCTGCGATGACTGTGAGGCTTTTCCAAGAATTTTTACTAGGTAAACAGTCAGGGCCGTTTGAACCATTTCCAGTAGGAATCCATAATGTTAATTAACTGTATTTTGTAGAAATGTCGATTTTTTTATCATAAAGGATGAACCTTTTTAATAATGAAGACTAAATAATGAAAAGAGGATTTCCCAGTGTATTTCCGAATTTAATCACTTGTGATTTTTAAGCTTGAAAAAGTTTTATATTACAAGAAGGATTTAAATTTGAAAGGGAAAATTCCCAAAAGCACGTAAATTTGAAATCATCCAAATTGGAAAAGTTGAATATTAAAAAATTGTAATTGGAAGATAACAGTAAAAACTTTGGAAAAAATAGTGATTGTAAAGAAAGAATTTATAAGCTTTCAATTCGTCGAATTCGATGAAGAAACCTATTAAACATTTGTAGCTTTTTAATTATAAAAAAATTTGATTTGAAATCATACAATATTCGGAAATGCTGAAAATTGAAAGGTTTATAATGGAAAGCTTTGAAATTTAGAAGAATTAGAAAGAGTAAAGGATCATACTTTGTAATTTAAAAAGAAAACAATCATTTCAGATAGAATCTACAATTTGAAAATTCAATTTCTGAACGGACGGACTTATAATTTGAAAATGAAAATTGAAAGTCTTCGAATGTGTAAAAATATGCAATATAAGGATTCTTGTGAATATCATTAAAAATTGAAGGGTGTACAATTAAAAAATATTTTAAACGAAGCTTCTTGGAAGAGTAAAAAATAAAAAAATTGTAAACTAATAATTGAAGGCTTTGGAATTTCGAAATTGAAAAAATGAAAGATTTTGCGTTTTAATGATTTCTTATTTGAAGATTTATTTCAATGTTTGCTTCAAAAAAAGAATCTTTCAAATTTTTAAAACATTCAAAATTCCTTCAGTAGGTTTGAACTTGAAAGATCCCTAATTTGTAAAAATTCAAAATTGAAACCCTTAAAAACAGGAAGCGTCCAATTTTAAAACCTTTCTTTTTCAACATTTCAAAGTTTCATAAAGAAATTTACATCCGTTCCTAAGTCTAAAAATTCAGATTTATTTTTAAAATACTAATCTTTTATTAGTTTTTCTTCTTTCATGGTTTAGTTCAAAAATTATTTTCATCCCGTATCTCATTTGCATTTATTATCTCTCTTCTGTCTTTCATTATTCACGAAATTCTAAATAGATTTTTGCATGCTGAAAATTTTTTTTCAACTAGCTTGACGTAACTCCATTCTTCTTCATCTACTTTTCTCTTACCATAAATTCCACCTTTATTTAAATGCATTTTCCTGTTAGCTGCGACCTCGCTCTCGTTACACAAAAAATAAAGACACATCTTTTAATTTAAATATGTAGGATTTTCTTACATCAGTTCACAATGGTCCTAAGTCTTCGTTTCTGGAATACATTTTCTCACTCAGTTAAGTAAAGCCATTCTAGAATTAATTCTGATTTCAGTAACTAGCATTTTAAATGTTCACAATATTAATTTTCATGATTGTAAATTAAGTACACTCAACTCCCGATTAAAGGCACCTCGGCTTAAATCATTCCTAGAATTTCTGCGAGCTCGCACTCGTGGGTGAGGGGTCGAAGACGGCGCGAGAGAGGATTGCCGCCGGCCTCGCATTCGTGGGTGGGAGAGGCCCGATATTGGACTTGAACGAGGAGTTGAGTGTAGTTACAAATACAATGAACGTAGTCGGGATATCCACTCACCTGGAAAACCTAGAAAATCTGGAAGTGTCAAGGATTCAACTGTTTTGTTGGAAATTCCTCTTCTTTTTTTTTTGTTGAATTCAACTGTTTTTGATTGCAAGTTAATAGTACATTGTGCTATAAGTAGAAAAAGCAAAAGATTTCGGACGAGTGTGAAGTACTACAGCATCCCTCGACACCCTCACTCCGCTCGGGTGGCTATCATACGAGTTTTAAATCGTCGCTTTTTCAACATGTGGGACACGATACTTTTTCTACAATTTGTTTGAAAAGTGCTAGTTTTCTTTACCTGTTTTTTATTTAAAAAGGAGGCGATTTGTTGTCGATTGAGGTAACAATAACACTGACGATTGTCAAAACCGTGGCAATAATATGGCCGTAACAGTAAGTTGGTAGCAATGTTTGGTCAAGAAGTTTAGGAGTGGTGGAATTAGATACAACGCAATAGTTGTGAATTCACCTTCACTTACTGAAGCAGGCCACAGGGTCCCTTCAGTAGTTCGCACTTTATTTACTTTTTTCACTCTGCGTCACTTTTTTCGCTGCGTCCGTCTACTTTTTTCACCGTTGTCCGGAAAGGTCGACACTGTGCATGCGCCACGTCATCGACAACAAATCGGTCACTTTTTCATAAAAAACAGGTGAAAAAACTAGCACTTTTTTGCGAATTATAGAAAAAATCTTTTCGTTGAAATATCAACTATATTATGTATTTGGTTGAGAATTCATCTCTTTCGGTTGAAAAATCAACTACTTGGCTTGAAGTTGAACTACTCTATGAAAAAATTAATTTTGTTGTTGTTGAAGATTCATCACTTTAGTTAAAAGTCCAATCGTTTAGTTTTAATTAACCTTTTTCATTGAAAATTCATAATTTTGGGTTGAAAATTCAAATACTTGGTTTGAAGTTGAACTACTCTGTAAAAAATTAATTTTTTTTTTGGTTAAAGATTCATCATTTTAGTTATAAGTTCTACTATTTCGTTGTAATTAACCTGTTTTGTTGAAAATTCATTTTTTTTGTAGAAAATTCGTCTTTTTGGCTTCAAAATTCAACAATTTGGTTGAAAATTAAACTATTGGTTGAAAATTAATTTTTTTGTTGAAAATTCATATTTTTGGGTTGAAAATTCAACTGTTTTATAATAAATTCGCCTTTCCGGCTTGAAAATTCAACAGTTTGGTAGAAAATTAACTTTTTTGTTGAAAATTCTTATTCTCGGTTGAAAATTCAATTGTTTCGCAGAAAATTCGTCTGTTTCCCTTCAAAATTCAACAATTTGGTAGAAAATTAAACTATTTAGTTGAAAATTTACTTTTTTGTCTTTTTGCTAGAACATTAATCTTCTGGGTATAAAATTTATCTTTTTGGTAGAAAATTTGACTATTCAGTCAAAAATTCTTCTTTTTCAGTCGAAAATTCAATTTCTTGGTTGGAAGTTGAACTACTTTGTTGAAAATTCATTTTTATTAAAGATTCACCTCTTTGGTTGAAAATTTGATTATTTTCTTGAAAATTCGTTCTGTATTTGGTTAAAATTTATGTATTTTGTTGAAAATTGATCTTTTCAGCTATTTGGTTAAATTTCAACTGTATTGATAAATTCTTCTTTTTTGGTGGAAAATTCAACTGTTTTGTTACAAATTCGTCCTTTTGGGTTGAAAATTTATCTTTCTTGGTTTAAAATGAACTTTTTTGTTGAAAATGCAACTGGTTTTAGTTGAATTTTAATCTTTTTCGTTCGAGAACAAAAGTAGTTCAAGTAACAAAGTAGTTCAACTTTCAACCGAGTAGTTAAATTTTCAACAAAATAGTTGGATCCTCAATCAAAACAGATTAATTTTCTACCAAACAGTTACATTTCCAAGCCCCAAAGACGAATTTTCTACAAAACAGTTGAATTTTTAACACGAAAAAATATGATTTTGCAACAAAAAAGTTAATATTTAACCAAATAGTATTATTTTATACCAAAATATTTAAGATTTCAACCCAAAAAGAACAAATTTTGAACCAAAAAGGATGAATCTTCAACAAGATGATTAAGTTTTCAACAGAATAAAATTAATTTGCAACCAAATAATTAAATTTGTAACAAAAAAAAAAGTGAATTCTCAACCAATCAGTTGCATATCTAACCAATAAAGATGAATTTGCAAACCAAAAACATGAACTTTCAACTAAAGAGTTGATTTTTCAACCAAGAAAACATTTTTAGTCCAGAAAAAAAAAATTTGAACCGAATTGTTGCCTTTTCAATCAAGTAGTTGAATTTTTAACCCAAAAAGATAAATTTTCTACCAAAATGGATGACTTTAACAAAATAGTTGAGTTTTCAATAAAATGGTTGAGTTTTTAACAAAATAATTAAATTTTCAAGCAAATAATTAAATCTGTAACAAAAAAAAATTTCAACCTAACAGTTGCGTTTTTAACCAAAAAAGATAATTTTTCAAACCAAAAAGACGAACTTTCAACGAAAGAGTTGAATTTCCAACTTGTTAGAGAACACTTACGTGCAATATTTACGAAATACGCATATTTTAAAAAAAGGTTGTAATAATATAAGAAATTCCCTTTAATCTCCTTTTTTCGAAAAAAATCCCTTTTTCACCTAAAATTGAATCACTGAACCGCTTTGATCCCTGTTAGAAAGGAAGCAAAGGTCACAATCAAGAATTGATTTGATTTTTGATTGCCTGAGAGCACTGATTGTCAGTGAAAATCAATTTGGAGTCTCTTTCGTGACAAAATCATATTTGCAGAAGTAATTTATTCAAGCAGACAAGTGCTTCTAATTTCCCAGTGCTTTCAGACAATTCTCAGTCGCAATCTGTTTAAAAGCTCTCTGTGAGGGATTCGTGAACACTTAAGAGTACCGACAAATGAGCTAAATATTATAAGAAAAAAGAGAGCGAGCGAGAGAGAGAGAGAGAGAGAGAGAGAGGAAAGGGTGCACTTCCGAAAAGCGCTTACCTCCGATTAATTTAAAACTCCCTATACGCATGTATTTTGACGGGCTGATTGAGAATATAACATTGAAAATACCCGCAATAGTCGCTAATTAAAACTAAAAATTTCATATTTTTCCGTTTATTTCAGTAAATAATGAAAGTTCACAAAAAAAAGTTTCCTGTAAAAGTTGTCGATCTTTCGAAAATGCACCTTTTATGTCATATACATTTTTTGTCAAAAACCATTATTTTGCGAGAAAAGAAGGAAAATGTTGGCACAAAGTGTAGAATTTATTGAAATGCGACTTGTGGCACTCTTGTGATTAGTCACAGAAATAGTTTACGTCTTGCCGCTAATCCTTTCCATTTTCTCGCGGGAGGGACATACCCCTGTGACTCGTCACAGAAATAGTCTAATTGGCACCTCTACCCCTTCCCAATGTCTCGTGAGGGAAAGCAACCGTGTGACTGGTTACAGAAATAATTTTAGTCACACCCCTACCCCTTAAAATGTCTCGCGGGGGAAGTACCCCTGCAACTGGTCACAAATATAATGTACTATAAGTCACTCCTCTAACCTTTTTCAACGTTTTTTGGAGGGCGGGAAGGCACGCCTGTGACTTATCACAGAAAGAATTTAAGTCAAACCGCTACCCTGTTTCAATGTCTCGTAAGGGAAGCACCTGTGTGACTGGTCACAGACATAATTTTAGTCAAACCCATACCCTTTTCTAATGTCTCGTGGGGGGAGCACCCCTGTAACTGGTCGCAGGCATAATTTAAGTAACACCTCTAACCTTTTTCAACGTTTCGTGGGGGCGGGAAGGCACGCCTGTGACTTATCACAGAAAGAATTTAAGTCAAACCCCTACCCTGTTCCAATGTCTCGTAGGGGAAGCACCTCTGTGACTGGTTACAGAAATAATTTTAGTCACACCCCTACTCCTTTAAAATGTCTCGTGAAGGGGCGGGAAAGCACCCTGTGACTGGTATTATTAATAATTTAAATCACACCCCTACTCTGTTTTAATTTATCGTGGGAAAGCACCCCTGTGACTAGTCACAAATAATTTAAGTCGCACTTCTATCCTTTTCCAATGTCTCGTGGTGGAGGCACCCCTGTGATTGGTCACAAAAATAATTTAAGTCACACCCCTACTCTGTTCCAATGTCTCGAGGAGAAAGAACCCCTGTGACTAGTCACAGAAATAATTCAAGTCGCATCCCTACCATATTCCATTGTCTTATGAAGGGAGCACCTCTGTGCCTAGTCACAGAAATATTTTAGGTCACACCGCTAACCATTGATCAGCATCTCTGTGTTTTTACTATTTATCGTTGATTTTCTCGAAAACGTTTACTGAAATAAACGGAAAAAACTTGGAATATTGATATTTTTATCATTTTTCAAGTGACATTTCGACGCCTCTATTCCATACTGCTCCACGTCGCGTTTGGTCGGTGTGAAGCTCTCCGTCGCGTTTGTTCGCTGCATAGCTCCAGGTCCTATGCTTATACACGAGACTTAGAGCTGTACAGCGACCAAACGCGACGGAGAGCTGTACACCGTCTAAACGCGACGTGGAGCAGTATGGAATGGAGACGTCGATTTGCGGGTAATTTCATGGTTATTTTCGTATTCGGCGTCTCAAAATACACGGGCATAGGAAATTTCAAATTAATTAGAGGTAAGCACTTTTCGGAAGTTTATCCGAAAAAAAAAATGAATTTTTAGTCGCAATTTGCAATACTAACAATTCTGACCTGATTTTCTGTTTGTCTTTGCAAATAGTTCTTCTGACTAGAGACGGATCGGTGCCAGGACTCGGTGAGCTTTTACTCAAAATTACGACTTTCTTCGCTCCTCTACTCTCATCTGTGTTCTCGCTTCTACGAGCTTGTGTCTCTGCTTTCCAATTTTTTTTCCGACGAGCTACTCGTAACTCTGGCACTTCTTTAGCCTCGTACTTGAGACACCCGGGTTCTCTGAAAAGAAGGGGCAGTAGCACTTAATTTAGGAGATTTTTGCACCTTTGTGGAATTTCGTTGAAAAGAAAAAAAGCTTTTGATTTAATTAAAAATATATCTGAATAGGGGTAGAGAAAATAAATAATGATGTGGTTGAGACGAATAGATTAAATGAGTTTAGAGATGGGAATTCTCATTCTTCAGGCTCTCATTCTGATAAAATATGAGGGGTTATTCCGAAGATTTTTTAAAAATTTGGAACCTCGACTATTTTACCGTCAACTGGGGTAATTATGGATCATTCCGAGGTAAATTTGGATCAACTTTTATGTCCCATATTTTTGTGATTTCTTTGTTTTTTGTGATGAAACTTCCTGAACATTTCATAAACAATATTTTTAGGATATACAGTAAAATCCCATTAAAGAAACAATAATTTCTACGGAGTTAATAGCCTTGATCCATAATTATCCTGGTTGACGGTAGGTATTTTACTGGCGATTTTTTTAAAAACTTCAAAAAACAACTTTAATGTGAAAGCATTCATAAGGTCTTTTATAAAAAAATTAAATAATTGAATATTTAAAAACCTTATATTTGGAAAAATTCCTATTTTGAAAAAAATGTTTTGCCCTTTTTTCTCTATAAAACATTCTCCACCTAATATATTTTTTCAGAGAAACTGATATTTTCGACTAAGAATAAAAATTTTTATATTATATTGTTAAAAGGATTGAAATTTCATAATAATTTTTCATCTGATTTTAAGTTTAAAATAATTACCTGTATTACATTTTTGAATATAATACTTTACAAATTTTTTATTTTTGAAAGATAATCACAAAAATTTCCATTTCTGGAAAAACTAACTTAAATTGTAAATCTTTTAAATTTTTGTCTTGAACTCAATGTTCTTGGAGATAATGAAAAAAAATGCTGAAGCCTAATAATTAAAAATTTCCTTCTAGATTATTTTTTTATACAAAATTGTGTTTATGAATTTTAACTTCAAAGCCAACCATTTTCATAAAACATCTAGGAAAACTAAGAAAAAATCGCCAGTTAAATTCTGACACAGTGGAGCAGAATTTTTCTGGAAATTAACAAAAAAATGTTTGGAACGACAATTGATTTGTACTGCCTCTTTTTTCAGTTCCGACTTTAAACTCACGCAAGTTATAAATTCTCTATATCACTAAAATAATTCACAAATGCCAGATATTTAATCCAATTGCTTGATTGCTAACTGTGCAAATGTGTAATGAAATTTTTTTTGCACGCTGCTGCTATTTTTGTTGCACGAATGTTGGTCGGGAAAAATATTCCGAAAGGAAAAAAGAAAATTATTGTAATTTGAGTCATTGCTTGCAAAAATTAGTTTTTAAAGTAATTAGTAAGAAGTAGATTTTTCGAAAATAAAAAAAAAATCAATCATTTTTCACTTCAACTCGTGCTAACTTGACCAATTTTCAGAATTTTTCGATTTTATTAATACTAAATTATATATTTAATACTACATTAAGTCTTCTGAAACTATTTAAGAAAGAAAAAAGTAAATATTTTAATAATCAAAAAAGTTGTTAATTTTTTTTTGAGACTTTGCAAAAATCATGAATTTTGACCTTCAAGCGCTTCCTTTATCAAGCGAATTTCAACAGGGGAAAAACTTCCAGTGAGAATGTTGTTGATTAAGGTTCAAAGAAGTTTTTTGGAAAGTTTTAACTCAATCGGATTAATGGTTAAAAAATTATGAATGCTTTAACTAGCAAGCGGCAATCTTGACGCTGCCCTATGCATGTGTCTCCACGGGTCCTCCGAACACGGTATTAAGAGAATTTGATAAAGACAAATTCAACAGCATAACTCTGTTTTCAGATTCATGTCCCGGACAAAATAAAAATTACACGTTCGCAGCCGAGGAGGCACGTGCAAAGGGCAGCGTCAAGATTGCCGCTTGCAATTTGAAACATTCATAATTTTTTAACCATTAATCCGATTGGGCTAACACCTTCCACAAAACTTCTTTGAACCTTAATCATCATCTTTCTCACTCAAAGCTTTCCGTTGCTTAAAATGCGCTCTATAAACGAAGCGCTTGAAGGTTTAAATTCATGATTTTTGCAAAGTCTCAAAAAAACTAACAACTTTTTTGTTTATTAAAAAGTTTACGTTTTTCCTTTTTAAATAGTTTCAGAAGACTGAACCACAGCTTTACAATGAAAAAAATTATATTTGAAAAA
Source organism: Melikaiella ostensackeni (assembly GCA_032362435.1). Taxonomy (NCBI): domain Eukaryota; kingdom Metazoa; phylum Arthropoda; class Insecta; order Hymenoptera; family Cynipidae; genus Melikaiella; species Melikaiella ostensackeni. The sequence continues at coordinate 22,127,055 of JAUMHM010000085.1, forward strand.
AATCCAAATTTGTGATTTTTTTGAAAAGCATTTGTCGAAAGGGGAAAATATAAAGAGGATAATGTTGTCTGCTGAAAATTTTCACAAACAAAAATATTTTGCATGTTTTCGCAGAGTTCACACTGGTCATTCTTTTGTTTCAAACTTGAAAATATTTGTGTTTTTCTCGCAGTTAGTTTTCGTGTAAAAAATTCAATGAAAGGAATCAAAGAAATATATTGTTAGAGTTTGAACTCAGGAAATTTTTTTTATCCTTCATTATCCTTATTGTGGTCAAGTTAAAACTTGAAACGTGGATAAATTTCTTAAAGTGAATTCACTAGCCAATTGAGAGAAAAATAACTTTGAAAATTTTCGAATAAATCGATCGATTTATTTACATATATGTAGTTCATTTTGTTTAAATTTAAAATAAAAGACCTTGTCCTTTTGACATTTTTCCCTTTCGGCTAATGCTTTTAAAAAAATTACAAATTTTGATTTTTTTCAAAAAAATTCTTTTCAATGTGAAGCTGTGGTTCACCAGGAACGAAACTCAGAAGTTTCGTTCCTGGCAAACAATCTATCTTTTAAAAAAATGAAAATTTGAAAAAGTGGGGTTTTTCAGAAAATCCATTTTCAATATTCTTAGTAGTGCTGCCGCCATTTTGTCACTTTGCAAATTTTTATTTTTCATTTTTCTGGGATCGGTTGAAAGAGCAAGAGTTTTCACGTCGAATAAAAGAAGAAAATCATGAATACATATACTCGTTCAAAAAAATCCATTTTTAAAGAAGTTTCGGTCATTTTTTTTAAATTCTCGGATAATCTTCAAATTATTGTAAAAAATAAAACAAATTTTTTTTTGTCAAACGGTGAAATACGTGTCCCTTTATTTTCATTCTAGAATGATATATCCAAATACCAAATCATTTTGACACTGTGACCTAGGCTTTTCTGGAAATTTTGCCTTATTTGAAATGGAGTTGTTCAACAGTTGTCGATTTTGTTTATATTTTGTTAATTTGTCGTTTAACAAATTTAATATTTCGGAAATAACTTGCCAGTTTCTAAGAATATAAAAGCTAGAGGAACTTTTTTTCAAGTTTTCCTGAACCTGCAGGGTTACCACACAGTAACTTAAGTCAGTTTTAGTCACTGTTTTTTCTCGAATCACTTTCTAGTCACTTTTTTAAGATAATGTCACTTTTTTAAATGAAAAGATCACTTTAGCCGCTTTTCTTTTGGTTATTTAAAACAGAGAACCCAAAGATCAACCACGATTGAATTCTTTTGAATTCCTTTGAATTCTCTTCATTTTTTAAAAATTCATCCTGAATTATTTTTAATTCATCTTGAGTTCTTATGAATTTCATCGAATTCCCTTGATTTCTTCTAAATTCACTCTAATTTTCCTAAAATGAATGGAATATTTTGGATGTCTTGATTTTTTTTCAATTCATTTGATATTCACTTTGAATTTTTATTAATTCACCCTGAATTATTTTTAATCCTTTTGAATTCCTGAGAATTCTCATGAATTTTTTTGAATTTATCCTAAACTCTTTTCAATTCTCTTGAATTTTTTCGAATTCACCATGAATTCTTCTGAATTCACTCCACTTTTACTGAAATCAATGGGATATTTTGGATTTTTTCAATTGGTTTCAATTCATTTGAATTCATTTGGAATTTACCTCGAATTCTTATTAATTTAACCTAAATTGTTTCAAATTTTTCTGAATTTTCTTAGTCTAAATTCACTCCAATTTTACTGAAATCAAAGGGATATTCTGGATTTGAAATTTTTTTTCAATTTATTTTAATTTATTTGGAATTAACCCTGAATTCTTTTTCTTTCTTTCTAATTCTTTGGCATTCTCTTGAATTTTTTGAATTCACTCCGAATTGTTTTAAATTCACTTTAATTCTTCTAATTGAGTTTCAATTTTACTAAAATCAATGAAATATTTTGGATTAAATTTTTTTTTCATTCATTTGAAAACACTTTAAATTCACTCTGACTTTTTTGTTTATTAATTTTTCCTGAATTCTTTTGAATGCTTTGGAATTCTCTTGAATTGTTTGAAATTCACCCTTAATTCTTTAGAATTCTCTTAATTTTTTTCGAATTTGCTCAATTCTAATCAATTCAATGGTTTTCTTGATTTTTTTTAATTTTATTGAATTCACCTTGAAGTCTGTTAAACTCACCTTGAATTCTTATGTATTTTATCAAAGTGTCTTAAATTCCTTTAAATTCTTCTAAATTCACTTTAGTTTTACTGAAATCAAAGAAATATTTTGGATTATTGAAATTTTTTCCAATCAATTTGAATTGATTTGGAATTAACCCTGAATTCCTTTTTCTTCTTTCTAATTCCTTGGCACTCTTTTGAATTTTTTTAAATTCAGTCTGAATTGTTTCAAATTTACTTTAATTCTTCTAAATTCATTTCAATTTTACTGAAATCAAAGGAATATTTTGGATTTTAACAATTTTTTTTATTTATTTGAAAACATTTGGAATTTACTCTGACTTTTAAATTAATTTTCCTGAATTCTTTTGAATTCTTTGTAATTCTCTTAAATTGTGTCAAATTCACCCTGAATCCTTTAGAATTCTCTTAAATTCCTTCGAATTCACTCAATTCTACTCAATTCAATGGTTTTCTTAATTTTTTTTAGTTTTATTAAATTCACCCTGAAGTCTGTTAAACTCACCTTGAATTCTTATGTACTTCATCAAAGTCTCTTGAATTCCCTTGAATTATTCAAAATTCACTCCAGTTTTACTGAAATCAATGAAATATTTTGGATTTTTAAAATTTCTTCAATTAATATGAATTCATGTGGAATTTACCCTGAATTCTTATTAATTTACCCTGAATTATTTTTAATTCTTTATAATTCTTTGGAATTCTGTTGCATTTTTTTAAATCACCCTGACTTCTTGTAAATTCACCCAATTCTATTCAATTCAATGGATTTTTTAATTTTTTTTTTCGTTTTATTGAATTCACCCTGAAGTATTTTAAAATCACCCTTTCATTCTTAGGCACTTCATCAAATTATTTTGAGTTTCCTTGAGTTCTTCTAAATTTACTCTAATTTTACTGAAGTAAATGGTATATTTTGCATTTTTGCATTTTCTTCAATTCATTTGAATTATTTTGGATTTACCCAGAATATGTTGAATTTAACTTGAATTGTTATGAATTTATTCTGAATTCTCATGAATTTATCCCGAGTTCGTTCAAGTTTGCCTGGAATTCTTATAAATTTCATCGAAATCTTTTGATTTCTTTTGAATTCAAAAAAACGTTAGTCATATTATTAATGCTACTTTTATTCATATTTTTTATCCATAAATATATACACTCATACCCCGTGAGTATGC
>JAUMHM010000085.1:22132968-22150554 GCA_032362435.1 Melikaiella ostensackeni
TTTGCCCACAAATCCGGTCTTTTTTGGCGAATTGCTTCACGCAAACGTCTCATAACGCCCAAATAATACTCCTTGTTAACGGTCTGGCCTTTTGGAAGGAATTCATGATGCACAACACCTCTGTAACCTCGGCCGAACGAGAGCGCCACACGGTGACGAGTCCTTAAACTTTTTGATCAAGGTGGTAGTTGAATCCTCAAACGAAACAGATTAATTTTCAACCAAAAATGAAACTAGTTTTCAACACAATAGTTGAATTTTCAACCGATTAGTTGAATTTTCGACGGATTTTTGTGCGGATTTCACAAATTTGAAAGATTTCAAGGGATTTAAAAATATTTCCAAAGGTATCAAGGAATTTTAAGAGACTCCAAAGAATTTTCATGGATTTCAATGAAATTTGAAGCGATTTTTAGGATTTTAAGGGAATTCACCGATTTTTACTGTGTAAAGTTTATTTGTGCAGAATCGCTATTTTTGTGTATAGTGCTTTCATATGAGATTATGAGTAGTCTAAAATAAATCATTCCTTTGTAGTTTATCTACTTTTTATATTAAGTCCTTCAATATTTTTCTTTTATTTATTCTAATGTTGATTATCGTATAATCGTTTTCCATATGATTCTCTATAATGAATTTCCGATAATCCACGGAATCTTTTGCAATCCCATGCGATTTTGCAATCTTGCAATCTAGAGTACACCAAAAATCCGAGTAAGTAACCCCTCGATTGTTCATTATTTCTTTTGCAGTTTTGACATATTTAGATTCCACGATGCAACAATAACGGGAGATAAAAAATACACATCTAAAAAAAATATGGCAAAACAGAAGATGAGATGGCTTTTTCGAAAAGAAGTAGAAAAACGGCAGGAACTGTCACTAGAGTGACCTGCAGTTGCACTCAGGGTCGAATATTCTAATTTCGATGAGACTCACGAAAGTCGTTGTGGCAACTTGGTTCGATGAATAAGTAATCACGCTGAAGGTTCCAAATGCAAGACAGCATGGCCCGATTCTCAAGGTGGTATCCACTTATCGTTACCCAGTTTCGATACGGCATGGCACTGGGCGGATCACGAATAATTGACCACCTTCCGTTTCATTAGACATGCTTTGCAACGAGATACAGCCCCTTGGCACGCAAAATTCCGATCAATCCTCTTGAAAATATTCTTCTTACTATCCGTCAAATTCCATGACTTACGTTAAATCGCACTTCATTAACAACACGTAAATCACACCGACGTGTTTACTTGGGTCGAACCAGATACCAACACAAATTCTCTTGTTCATCTATAGTGTATTACATAACTGGGGAGAGATGTTTCCATTTCTACGACGAGGAAAATGTTTTCACCTTCTCTCATACACGATAACGTTTGGTTTATTCACGTTGATCCTAAGACCCATACTCCATGCTGGTATCCAGTCTGCTGATCATTTTCTGCAGGTCGTCGAGTGATTCTGTCGTAACAATCTCATCATCTGCAAACGCCAGTCCACGCACTTTCACTGTCCTGAAATCAACACCTTCTTCGTCTAAGAGAGCCATTCTTGGATTACCACTATATATTTCCTTTATTGCTTTTAGAAGCCAATCATTCACTCCATACTCTTTCAGGACTTCCCGAAGTTTATATCTATTCACATTATCGAAAGCTTTTTCCAGATCAACAAATGCACAGAAAACTCTTTTGTTTACCCTCAAACTTTTTTCTGTGATCTCTCTCAAGCTAAATATCTGATCTGCACATGATCTCCCTGGCATAAATCCACATTGGACTTCCCAGATCCTTTCCTCAGTTATTCCCATGACCTTCCCAATAAGTATTTTGGTAAATATTTTGCCCACAGTACTTAGTAGGTTAATCGCTCTATAATTAGTACAGTCACGTTTATCACCCTTTTCCTAGTAGAGTGGGACGACAATCACCTTTCTCCAATCGTTTGGAACATCATTCATAGCACATATATTCACAAATTCGTTCAGCCCCACAAACAAATATCCGCCACCGCTTTTAAGCATTTCAGCGGTGATGCCATCCACACCAGCAATCTTACCATTCTTCAGTTTCTTATTGTCTAACGTATCCTCTTCAGTGTCACGGTTATTATGCTCCGTAGCTTGACCTCCATACACCAACCGAGCCATTCATAGCTCCGAGTATAATGATTCTTTCGCTAGGATCGCAAGTACCTATAATATCATTTAGTGAGTTCCAGAAGGAATCTCTTACATCCCTACTGTCACCATCAACTGTAGCGTAGCGCGCTATAGTAAATATCCTTCTGATTCCCACTTTCATTCTAACTCACAGTAATCCAGAAAATACATAATAATACCTTTTGACATGTTGTTTTGCTCTCTCATATATAATCAGACCGACTCCTTGGCTGCCATGAATCATTATCTACTCCTGACCAAAGTTCGAGTCCGTTCTCTATCTTTCTTGCATGTAAAGTAAAATTTCTCCCAATCATAACCATGAAAATGCTTTTTTGGGGGAGTTATGGAGGGGGAAAGAAAAACCAAAAAAGTGGGTTTTTGTCGAAAACAGCTTGACCGATTTTAATGACCAAAATATATGTTATTGACACTGATAAAATTATTTTAGAAAAAAAAATTTCAAATTTTTTGACAAAAATTACAAGTGAAAAAATTTTTTTTATTTTTTCAAAAAAAAATTTTAAGGTTATGTTTTAGAGTGACCACGCCTATATCTTACAGAAATATTACTTAAAATATCCTTTATAACATATATTTTTGTTGAATTTTTTGAATTCGTGCAATAATGTGAAAAAAATTATTAAAAATCGCGCATGCAACACTACGCAGCATGACGGTGCACTGCTCCCGGCCCATAGTGGTCAAAAACAGGAATTTAGTGTTTATAATCCTCCACCGGCTCTTTTTCTAGACGGAACTCAAATAATTAATAGAATTTATATACAAGTTGATTGTTATGAACAATTTATTTTAAAAAATCCTTCAGTATATCAGTTTGTTGTAGAGACAAATACTTTTTTCTCAAAATCGTTGTAATTTATTATTAGAATAGTATCAGTAACGAAAAATTGTCATTATTTGAAAGTTTATAAACGAGTTATAAAGTTATAAACAATTTTGTAACTTATCAAGTCCTTTGTTTCTGACTAATGGACGTAGTAGAAAAGATAATGTTGCAATAAGAACATTTTATTAAAATACGATTTTTCATCAAAAAGAATTGAAACTTTTGATTGTTTGAACAATTTGTCTAAAAATGTGAGTTACGAAAAAAATAAAAGCATCATTCGATTCTACGGGAAAAATTACATAAAGTCCATGTGCTAGACAATTTTTTTGTCAACTCTATTTGTTTTATAGTATAATTAAATGCGTAAACAGGTGTTATATGATGTAATTGTTTATTTATACTGTATAACCAGCAGGGTTGAGAAAAAAATGCTCTAATATTGCTAATTTTGTCACTATATTTGTTTATGTATTGTTGCACACAAAATTGAATTTAAAAATATGAGTGTGGTCACTCTAAAACATAGCCTGAAAAAAATTTTGAGAAATTAAATTTTTTGTTGTTACCTGTGATTTTTTGTCAAAAAATTTGAAATTGTTCGCACAAAGTGCACAAAAACCAGTAATCCAAGCAACACGTTTGACCGCCGACCGGCAGTAGAGATACTGTTGACATACGATATGCGAGTTTGGTTTTAGCAGTTCTAACAACCTCCTCGGGCGACGACACTTTCATCTGTACCAGGCCTGTCCAGAGAGGAGAAATTTGCTCAAAAGCCACAGGTAACACTTCCACCATCCCTTCTCTCTGCTCAGCTCGAGAGACCTCGGGTGGGGTTCGCTCTCGTGAAGCAAGATAGGAACCAGAAAGTGGAGGTGGAAAACTCACATCTGACAATTGAGTAGTTTCGAAGAAAATTCCTGGAGTTTCTCCTCTCTGGACAGGCTTGTGCTATACTATCCCTGCTACAGATATCGACCTTCAAAAATACATGACTGTCACCAGCACGATTTTCACACACTAAGATGCCTGTCCACAGAGGAGAAATTCCAGGAATTTTCCTCGAAACCGCTCAAATCGCCGACGTGAATTTTCCACTCTCCACTTCCCATTCTACTTCACGAGAGTAACCACCACCCGATCTCTTTTGAGTGAGCAGAGAGAAATTGTGGTGGAAGTGTAACATGTGGCTTTTGAGCAAATTTCTCCTCTCTGGACAGGCCTGTTTTAAACTGTACTCTTTCGCTGAAGTCATGTTTCTACTTTCTAGGGAGTAGAACGTCATTCTACTCACACCGGTCGAGAAATATTTTTCCTTTTCCTTTTACAGAAATCATCAATAATTTCTTATTTAGTAATAAAATACTCCAATTTCCCAGGTGAGAAATTCCTTTAGGAATTGCTCAGGTTCACGAGCGTTGACTCTTTTTTGCTGTCTGCTCCAGTCTCGAAAAAGCGGATTATCTTATCCCATCATAATCGGTGCTAGACTTTTCCAGAGATTTTTCATGGATTGTGGAGCTCGAATTCTATCGTTGCATCATCTCCGAGGACGATCGATCGACTTAAAGGCAATTTCCTTCCTCGAGTACCTTTATTACAGTCAATTACGTCTGACAGATCGATTATCCTTTTGCACACGTAACTCTATTTCCTCTTCTATTTTTTCTTCTTCACTGGTATTTAAAGGAAGAATTTTAAACCATACCAGATCTTGCCTTTATTGCAAAAAGGCGGATCATTTCTGATGAACATTTGACGCTTCTCAAACTATGAAAATAATTTATGTCAGCGAAATGGAGAGAACAATTTCAAAAAACAGCTTGTGAGAGCCAAAAAATACCCTAATTTTATAAACTAACCCCGTTATGCAAAAAAATGGCTATTCTGTTGTATTCAAAGTCATTCAAGTTGTCATCATTATCACTTCTTCAGTGAAATTTACAAGTATCAGAACCTGGTTAAAATTTGAAAATTTTTCCATTTTTTCCCTTATTTTGCGTTTTTCTATTCTCTTAATTTGAATCAGTAAAAAGTTACTGAAAATCTAGTCTAGAGTGGGTCTCAACTAACTTCAACTTAAGAGGGCTTGCATAATGTCGATTTTCATTTCTGCTTAAACTTCTGGGATGTCCCACAATCATTCTGAGCCTAAAAATACAAAAATCGCATGAGCCCTACTTGAAAAAACACTATTTTTTATTTTTTTTAAAAGAGGCTAATAAACATATTTTCATAAAAATAAGTTAAAAGTGGAATTTTATTGGCTTATTCCATTCAGTTTAGCATCGAAAAAAGTACTGAAAGAGCTGGAATATCTAACGAGAAATGAAACACTTCAACATTTTTGGAAAATGGTAAGAAAAAGTGGGAAAAAATGAGTTTTTGAAAATCGCTTGTTTCCAGTTTATCCGAAATCCAAAGTACCTATACAAGAAGTCAAGTGTTTGAAACTTCCTGTAAAACAAAAAAAAGAGCGAATGTTCTATCTCTAAAAGTTTCGGAGTTATGGCCCTCAGAAGTCGATTTTAAGCACATAAGTTTTTTAAAAAATCTATTTTTCGAAAAAAACTCATTTCCTATGCATCTCTGGTAAAAATTATCAGTAAATTAATGAAAAAAAACTCAATTTTGAGTAGATCTAAAAAAACGTTGCTCTAGATCTAATAGCACTGACATTATGGCCTTTTAAATATGACCCTTTTTTATGAAATTTTGTTTGACATTAATTTTTAAAATAAAATTTCTCGTTTTCCAGAATAATTAAATTTCTGAGCATTGTAGGTAAATGCTGCCATCAAATAAATAAAGAGGACTCCATTTTGAGCAAATATTTAAAAAATGCTCTAGCTCCAATAACACCGAAGTTATGGTTTTCTGAAAATTACCTTTTTCATGGAATTTTGTTGAACATGTTTTTTCTTTTAATTTTTCCTTTCTCGAGGATGAGAAATGAAAAAATTTTTCAAAAAAACATGTTCAACAAAATTCCATAAAAAAGGTAATTTTCATAAAGCCGTAATTTCGGCGATATGAGAGCCAGAGGATTGTTTTTTAAATTTGCTCAAAATTGAGTCCTCTTTAATTTATTTGGTGGCAGCATTTGTCTACAATGTTCAGGAACTCAATTATTTGGGAAAACAAGAAATTTTATTTTAAAAATTGAGTCCTCTTTAATTTATTTAGTGGCAGAATTCACTTACAATGCTCAGGAACGTAATTATTTTGGAAAACGAGAAATTTTATTTTAAAAATTGATGTTTTTTTCTAGATCTACTCAAAATTGAGTCTTCTTTAAATAATTTACTGACAACTTTCACCTGCAATGCTCACGGAATGAGTTGTTTTGAAAAAGAGACATTTTATTGATATGTTATTAAAATATTTACGTTTTTCATTTTTAAATAGTTTTCCCTCACCCCTCCTCTATTTTCCCTCACCCCCTTCTCACTTCCTCTCATTTCTCCTTAATTCCCTCTCCTCTCTTCGCCTCACTTCCCTTACTTCCCCTTATTTTTCCATCCTCATTTCCCCTCACTTCCCCTTATCCCCCTTATTTCCCCTCGCTTCCCCTCAAGTCCCCTCATTTCCCCTTTTTTATACGACGGACGGACACCCGACCAAAACCATGAGGTTTTCTGCTCGGGGCTACGAAACTCTCTGAAAAGTAATTAAAAGCTCAGGAACTTAATTATTTTGCAACCGAGAAATTTTATTTTAAAAATAGATGTTTTTTTAGATCGACTCAAAATTGAGTCTTCTTTAAATAATTTACTGGCAACTTCCACCTGCAATGCTCAGGAAATGAGTTGTTTTGAAAAAAGAGACATTTTATGGAAATTTTATTAAAATATTTACGTTTTTCTATTTCAAATAGTTTCAGAAGACTCAAACACATAATTTAATTTAAAACATAATCGAAAAATTCTGAAAATTGGGTTAGTCAGCGCGAGTTGAAGTGAAAAAAGATTAAACTTTTTTTGTTTTCGAAAAATCTACTTCGTACCAATTACGTTCATCTCGCGTAACTGTGCCGGTCTCGGGTCTGGTGGGCACAGTAACGGGATCTAATTAGATCTAGTTTCAACCGGATTTAAAGCGACGAGTGAGTAAACACTCAGGACCGCATATAGTTTCTGAACCCGGCACACGTACAGAAGTATATGCCTAGAGAGTCACGATGTAAACAACTTCTGATACGGCACTGACTGTCCGAGCGAAGACCTTGAGTATAGGACGTCAAGGGACGCTCAGGGGGGAGACAGAAGCAGTCAAGTGTGAACAACCGTAAAACCGGTCCAAGAACGGGCGGCACAGTTACGCGAGATGATTGTACTTCAGAAACTACAAAACCTACAAATTTTTGCAAAAGGAAAAAATGATGCGCCTTGAAATTCTCTCCAAGTATCAGTCCTTAAAGTTCAAATTCGAATGATTTTCTAAATTGACTTTCCGGACAATACTTCTCAGGATGAATCCACGCGTTTCCCCTTTTGTTCGGGAGCGGCTCAAATGCTCTCTAAAAGTCTAAAAGTTTTGTTTCCTATTGAGGTTTTTCGATCTCTGCCTTAGAGAAGTTGTGCACAGATAAGTTGTGGGAGTCTCTTGTTTTTTGTCAATTTATCTCAAGACTAGAATAAGGTCTCGATCGAATTAAGGTCGACTTCATCACGAGGAGCAGCCCTACGAGGTTAGGCGATTGTTTCAAACTGGTTCGAGTAGTGTAATATCTTCACTTCCACCCTCTCGCAAAGAGAACAATACAAGACTTGCTTGAAAAAATTGGTCTTATATTCGCTCTCATGTTTCAAATATTTTTATTTCAGTTTGTTTTTTATCCAAACCTCTTGTATTTAAATCTTTCGATAACAGGACTGCCACAGTCTAATTTACTTGAAAAAACTGAAAGAAGTGACTTATTTAAACCAAAAGTTGACCAAAAATGACTAATTTCTAACACAAAAATTAGTAAGCGTAGGCGGGCAGGCACCTACAAAAAGGGTTTCGTAGATAATAAAGTCGGTCAAATCCACCCCCCCAAGTTCTCCCATTTCCCCCTCCTGCATCTCTCCTCCCATATTCTCATTTCCCATAGCCTCCCTCCCTTCTCCTTATTTCCCTAACTTCCCCTCGCCCCTCTAGTAATTTCCCCTCACCCCTTTCTCCTCATTTCCTCTCATTTCACCTTTATTCTCTCCCCTTCCTTCTCTTTACCACCCCTCATGTTCCTTACTTCCCCGCATTCTCCTTACTTCCCCTTATTTCACTATCCTTATTTCCCCGCACTTTCCCTCAAGTCCCCTCATTTCCCCATTTTTGAACGACGGACGGACACCCGACGAAAACCATAAGGTTTTCTGTCCGGGGCTACCAAACTCTCTAAAAAGTGATTAAAAGTGACTAATATGCATTAATAATGTGATTTAATGTTTTTTTTTATTCAAAAGAATTCGATGAAATTTATCAAAATTCCAGGTGAATTTTAACGAATTCAGGATAAATTCATAAAAATTCAGAATGAATTCAAAACATTTCAAGTTGAATTCAAAAGGATTCAAATGAATTGAAAAATTCCAAAAATCCAAAAAATTTCATTGATTTCAGTAAAATTTGAGTGAATTTAGAAGAATATAATAGACTTTGACGAAATTCAATAAGAACTTAAGTGAATTGAACAAAATTTAAAAAATCAGAAAAATTCCATTCGCATTGAAAAAAATGGAAGTGAACAGAATTCGGGGCAAATTCAAGAAAATTTAAAAGAATCAAAACGAAAATTAAAAAATGATGAATCTCGACTTATTTTTCATTTTGCCTGACCGTTATAAAATTTCCTTCCACATATAAAAACAACCTTACACCTAGAAGATCAATACTGTTAATGCAAAAAAGAATTCAAAAGAATTCAGGATAAATTAATAAGAATTTAGGGCGAATTCAAAATGAATTTTAAAAAGTTTAAAAAATCCAAATACTCCATTGATTTCAGCAAAATTAGAGCTAATTTAGAAGAATTAAAGGGAATTCCTGAGAATTCGATTAAATTCATACGAACTCAAGATTAATTTGAAAGATTTCAGGGTGAATTTAGAATAATTCAAGCGAATGGAACAAATTTTTCAAAATTCAAAAAAATTCCATTGAATTCCATAAACATACTAAAAACTATTTGAAAATTTTTATTAAATTCATTAAATTTGGAGTTAATTTACAAAACTTCAAGGAAATTTATAAGAATTCAGATTGAATTGAAACTAACTCAAGTTAAATTCAAAAGGATTTGAATCAATTGAAAAAATAAAAATGAAGAAATTCAATTGATTTCAGCAAAATTGGAGTGAACATAATTCAGGGCGAATTCAACAGAATTTAAGTGCACTGAGAAAAAAATTGAAAAAATAAAATAAAAAACCAGTGAAGTAAATAAAGTTCGAGTGAATTTAGAGGAATTTAAGGGAAATAAGAATTCAATGAGATTGATCAAAATTCATTGAATTCATTAAATTTGAAATGAATTGGCAAAAAATCATAAGAATTTGAAAGAATTCAGGATAAATTAATAAGAATTCTGGCCGAATTCTAAATGAATTAAGAAAAATCCAAAATATCCCATTGATTTCAATAAAATTAGAGCGAATTTGAAAGAGTTCAAGGAAATTCCAGAGAATTCGATGGAACTCATAAGAATTCAAGATTAATTTAAAAGAATTTAGGGTGAGTTTAGGATAATTTAAACGAATGGAACAAATTTTCTTTAATTCAAAAAAATTCCATTAAATTCCATAACATATAAATGGGAGTAAGTAGAATTAGTGAATTTAGAGAAATTTAAAGATAATGCGAAGAATTCGATAAAATTCTTAAAAATTCAAGTGAACTTTAAACAACTCAAAACTATTTGAACAATTCATTGAATTCATTAAATTTGGAGTGAATTTACGAAAATTCAAGGAGATTTATAAGAATTCAGATTGAATTCAAAACAACTCAAGTTAAATTCAAAAGGATTCAAATCAATTGAAAAAAAAATAAAAAATTCCATTGATCTCAGTAAAATGGGAGTGAACACAATTAAGGACGAATTCAACAGAATTTAAGTGCACTGAAAAAATAAAATGAAATAATAAAATAAAAAACCAGTGAATTAAGTTCGAGCGAATTCAGAGGAATGTGAGGGAAATAAGAATTCAATGAGATTGATAAAAATTTATTGAGTTTATTAAATTTGAAACGAATTTGCAAAAAATCACAAGAATTTGAAAGAATTCAGGATAAATTAATGAGAATTGTAGCTGAATTCCAAATGAAATGAAAAACATCCAAAATATTCCATTAATTTCAGTAAAATTATAGCGAATTTAGAAGATTTAAAGGAAATCTCAGAGAATTCGATGGAACTCATAAGAATTCAAGATTAATTTAAAAGAATTCAGGGTGAGTTTATAATAATATAAGTGAATAGAAAAAAAATTCAATTTGAAAAAATCTGTTTAATTCCGATAAATAGGAGTGAATCGAATTAGTGAATTCACTAGGTAAATTTTTAAGAAATTCAAGTTAACCGAAAACATTTAGAAACTATAAAAAAAATTAATTGAATCCCTTAAATTTGGCGTGTATTTACAAAATTTGAACGAAATTCAAAAAAATTTAAAAGATTTCAGGATAAACTCAGAAGAATTCTGAGTAAATTCCAAATGAATTGAAAAATCCCAAAATATTCCATTGGATTCACATAATGGGTGTAAGTAGAAATAGTGAATTCAGATCAATTTTAAGAAAATGGGAAGAATTCGAAGAAATTCATGAAAATTCAGTAAATTTTCAAAAAATTGAAGTGAACTTGGACCAATTCAAAGCTATCACGAAAAAATCATTGAATTCGTTAAATTTTGACTTAATTTAGACAAATTTGAGAAAATTTATGAGAATTCAGAACGAATTCAAAACAATTCAAGTTAAAGTCAAAAGGATTCAGATCAATAAAAAAAAAAAAATTCCATCGATTTAGTAAAATTTGAGTGAATTTAGAAAAATTCAAGGAAATTTGAGAAACTTTGACGAAATTCACACAACTTTGAGTGAATTAAACAAAATTTTTGTAATCAAAAAATTTCCATCAAATTGAATAAAATGGGAGTGAACCATAATTCAGGGAGAATTCAACAGAATTTAAGTGCACTGAAAAAAAAATTTTAATAAAATAAAAAACCAATGAGTGAAATAAAATCTGAGTGAATTTAGAGAAATTTAAGGGAAATGAGAATTCAAAGACGTTGATCAAAATTTATTGAGTTCATTTAATTTGAAATGAATTTGCAAAAATTTAAAAGAATTTGAAATAATCTAAGATAAATTAATAAGAATTCTGGGTAAGTCCCCAATAAATTGAAAAAAATCCAAAATATTTTATTGATTTCAGTAAAACTAGAGCGAAGCTGGATGAATTCAAGGAAATCAATAGGAACTCAAGATTAATTTTAAAAAATTAGGGTGAAATAAAAGAAATTCATGTGAATGGAACAAATCTTTTAAATTAAAAAAAAATCCATCAAATTCAGATAAATGGGAGTAAATAGAATTAATTAGTGAATTCACAGGGATTTCAGGAAAATGATAAGAATTCGATGAAATTCATAAAAATTCGAGTGAACTGAAAACAGTTCAAAACTATTCAAAAAGTTCATTGAATTCACTAAATTTGGAGTGAATTTAGAAGAATTCAAGGAAGTTCCAAAGAATTTGACGAAATTCATACAAACTCTAGATTAATTAAAAATAATTCAGGGTGAATTTAGATTAATTCTATTGAATAAAAATAAATTTTTTAAAATTCCATTGAATTCCATGAACAGGTAAATGGGAGTGAAAGGAATTATTGAATTTAGAGGAAATTGAGGAAAATAAGAAGAATTCGATGAAATTCATGAGAATTGAAGGTGAATGCTGTAAAAAATCAAGTGAACTGAAAACAATTAAAAACTGTTCAAAAGCTGCATTGAATTCATTACGTTTGGGGTGAATTTAGAGGAGTTTGAGGAAATTCAGAGGAATAAGATACAATTCATACGAATTCAAGATGAATTTATAATAATTTAAATGAATTAAACAAAATTTTTAGAATCCAAAAAATTCTAATTAAATTCAGATAAATGGGAGTGCTTAGAATCAGTGAATAAGAACCTGATAAAATTCATAAGAATTGAAGCCGAATGTAAAAATCTTGAAGGTGAATTGAATAAAGAATAATTGAAAATCCAAAAAGAATTGGATTTCAGTGGATATCAAGGAAATTCCAAAGAATTCAGGGTGAATTTAAATAATTTAACAAGATGCAGAAATAGCTATAAACCTGAATTTAATAGTGATTAGACCCTTGGGTTTTCCGTTTTATTTTATTGAAAGAAAAGTGACTAAAGTGATCTTTTCATTTTAAAAAACTTCATATTAAAAAAATGACTAAAAAGTGATCTGAGAGAAAAAAAAGTGACAAAAAGTGAGTTAAGTGACTGTGTGGCGACCCTTCCGATTAAGAGATGACTTCAAAAATATTCTAGTTCGCAAAAAGAGTTGAAATAAAATTCTAAAACGTGCAAGTAAAACTTACAAACTTACTTACTTCTAAAACTTGCAAACTTACAAAACTTACTTTCTGATGTCACTAGAACACACCTGTTCTTAGTATAATTAAGTACAGTTTGTATAACTCGTTTATCACTTTCCGACACCACCCCTCGTCCATTACCTTAGGTTAATTGTAATTACACCTCTATTAACCGCCAAGTCGATTTGCTTAGGCCTCCTCAATTTTAACCCGTTTCGGAAATTTAGCCTATTTTAGATTATTAGAATTAGGGTGACCATTAGGCTAACCCAAAAAAAAAATAAAATAAAATGAAAAACTATTTCCTCTCATTTCGTGTGATTTAATTGTGCAATTTCTTATCAGTTACAAAAAATGTTTCATCCGTGGTCCAAGGCCTTTAAACGTGTTATGTGAAAGCAATAAGTTCACTGAAAACTCCATGTAACCGGCCCCCATTTACCGTGTTCGCAGAACTCCGCCGGCTCGCATTCGTTAATGAGGGGGTCCAAGGGGCTGAGAAAGAGGCGCGTGAGCTCAGCGAAGTTCAGCGGTTCCCCCTGACTGTTAACATCATACAAATGGGTGTTCCAGTTTCAATAAAATTATGGTAGACTTTACTGTAAATATTTTTACCCTAATTTGATTCAGAACACTATCCTTAAAAGTGATAAAACACCCTCTATAGGGGGTTGAAAATACATAATGTGCTTTTTTTCATGCATCTTACATATTTTTGGCCTTGAATGATTAATGGTTGAAAAATTATGAATGTTTTCATTTGCAAGCGGCAGTCTTGACGCTGCCCTACGCACGAACCTCCTCGGCTACAAGCGTGTTGCAGCGGACGATATGAAGGTCAAGTCGGATACCAAAATAATACTTAGAATTTTATCATTAAAATAATTTATTTATTAGACTTTTTGAACGATAAATTATTAAAATAATACTTTATCAAAAACTACTTTCAGTCATTCTCGTCACTCTCTTCAGTTTATTCGGCATCTAGATTCTGAGTTGCTACTTAAAAAAAATACTTTCCGAAAAATTCTTTCCCCTTAGGGCTTAAATAATTATAGAGATTTTTTACATCCTTTACTTTGGCCGCTTTCAATCCAATTCGAGGTGGAGGACTTTCAGAAAGTTCTTCTAGTTCAAGCGTAGACTTGAAGAAAAAAGTTTTTCTAGTTTTTCTAGTTTAAGTTGTAATTTGTAGTTGTTGTTTTAGCTATTTTTTTTTTTAACAAAATGTAAATGGTTGCCTTGAACACTTTTGCGTGAAAACTTCCGGAAATATAAGTCTAGTTTCTGTAAATAAGTGAAAAATAAGGAGCAAATTACACTTTTGAGTTTTCAGTATTTAAGTCTAAGCTACAGTTTGAAGGAGGCAACTAACAAAAATTAATTTTAAGTGTTGTAACTAGTTGTTGTTAAACAAAATATAAATCCTTGACTTTGAACTCGTTTGCGTGAAGGTTTCTGAAAGTAAAAGGTTAGTTTCTGTAGAAATAAAGTTTTTCTAGTTCAAGCGTAGGCTTAAAGATTTTAAAACGAACGCTTCACTGATTTGGAAGTTTTTTGGCTCTCGAATTTGGCCTTTGAAACTTTTTTCAAAATCGTGCAGAAAATCATCACTTTCTCAACCATTGTGAATGAAGAAGAACGAGCATTGCGAATAATTTCCATATATTTAGCTTCAGTTTCAATTCTTTCTGATCTTTTTAATTTTTGGGAATACATATGTGCCAAAATTCCTGTCGCACTGGCAATAGGAATTTTTTTTTATGTACTTTTTCTTGTTGAAGACTTGAAAATTTTTTTGTAACATTTTTCTCTACAGCAGGATTAAAAAATAAAAATAATTTAGGCTATATATCAATAATTCAATAAAAGAATTATTTAAGAAATCAAGAATAAAAAATAGTCTCAAAATATTACATTTATGATAAAAGTTTATTCAGAATTCTTATTAATGATTTCAAATGGTACCTGATTCCTGAAACATCTCTTCCCATTTTTAATCCATAAATTTTCATGCCTATTTCTTTTTCTACCATTAAAAATAATTCTTTTGCAGCTATTGTGAAAAATAATCCATTCACTGGTTCTATGCTTTGTTTATAGTATATTTTAAAAGAGAACTACAAACGGTTGCTATTATTTGTTTTGGTATCCGACTTGACCTTCATATCGTCCGCTGCAACACGTTCGTAGTTAAGGAGGCACGTGCATAGGGCAGCGTCAATATAGCCGCTTGTAATTTAAAACATTAATAATTTTTTGACCATTAATCCGATTGAGCTAAAACTTTCCAGAAAACTTCTTTAAACCTTAATCAACAACTTTATCACTGGAAATTTTCCGTTGCTTGAAATTCGCTCGATAAACGAAGCGCTTAAAGGTTGAAATTCATGTTCATTCATCAAAGTTGAAACAGAAATTGATTTAAGTTTCTCAGTGAAATTTGTAGGGATCGGATTCAACTGTGCCATTTAGTTACTTTCGATAAAATTGTTTTAGTTAATAAGCGCTTCGCGCTTCTTAACTAAAATATTGTCGGCTTTGTAGTAATAATTCATGGGGGAGGAATGAATGATACTTCGATCTGAATTTCAAATCAGATCATTTGAATCCTAAATATGTTTTTACCTCTCTTATGCAAATCAAGTCACATGCATCCTCCTGAGTTTTCGCTTGCATTTTGAACGCGCATGTTCACTTTTCGTTTACATTTTAGTAATCACAAAGTTTTGACTTTAACAGCACGCTTGTCATTTTAGAAACACTACACAAATTCCCATCTTTAATTTCAAGAAAATAATACTGAGCTGAAAACAAAATTTGAACTTTGAAAACTCTGTGAATCAAATTTACTGTTGCTCTGCTACTAATATTTTTTTAATAAATTATTTTTCATTCACTCGGAAAACAAATAATTTTTAAATATCGTAAATATAGTTAGATTTGTAATAATTTTTTAATTAAAACATACTGTCAAAGCTTTGTGGGTTTGATATTTTCTCTTTATAATGTATTTTATATTGGATTAATTTAAAATTGAACAATTTCAAACAGAAGGACTTACAAAATTCTTTTTTGGAAACATTTAATACTGAAAAATTTTAACATGCAAAGCTGAATTCCTTAAAAATTGAAGTTTCAGAATTGAACATTTTAAAGTGTAATTTTTAGTTCGCTTTTCAGCCTTTAACACTTTTCCAACGGAAATTTGATTCATTCAGATTTTGGTATGAAAATTAAAATATTGAGTACATTCTGAGATCGTGATGATTTGGAAATTTTCAAATTAGCTGATTTATTTAAGAAATTTACGGGCAACGCCTTTTTGAGAATTGGGAATCGTTCAAAATGCAATTTTTTTCACTTTTTTTGTTTATGATAAAAAAAATCACAATTCTTAAATTCCAAGAATTAAACAATCATAAATTTGAAGCAGTTATAATTTAACTCAATTGCAATTTAAAGTACTAGCCAATAAATAATTTTTAATTGAATAATTTCAAAGAGAACTATCAGTGTTGAATAATCTCAGCCCGGATGTATTTAAAAAATTTTCAATTTAAATTAAATGTTCGAGATTTGAAAATTTCAGCTTTAAAGATTTCAAAATTTGAAATAAAAAGCACTATTATATAAAATAATTTAATCAATTTTAAACAATTTTCTTTTTGTTTGGACAAAAATTTTCATGGTTGTAAGGGTTCTAAGATGAACAAATTTAAAATAGTAGTAATTTAAAATTGAAACCTTCAATATTTTTAAAAAAATGTTGCAACAGCAAAATTGGCAACAGTTAAAGTTGATAGTTAAGGGACTCAACTTTTTAAATTAAACGATTTCAAATTGTAATGTTCAAATTGTAATTGTAATGTTGCTTATACATTTTAAAGTTTAAACATTACAAGCTTGAAGCGCTAAAAGTTCAAATTGGAACCCTGACGAATAAAAAAATACAAAGTTAAGAATCTTCAAGATTAAACGATAAAAATTTTTCAATCATTAGAAGAAATATTATGCTTCATTTTTCGGTGTGAAGATTTAGAAGAAATAGTTTTTAATCAAAAATTTGTATACCCAATTTCAAATCCTTGGCAATCAATATTGAACAATTAGAAATTTTCAACCTTTAGAAATTAAGCAGTTACAAATTGTAATTCTTTATAGTATTCAACTAATAAAAATTCTACCTATTAAAAAATCCTCAATTCATACAGTTATAAATCAAATTAAATGATTAAAAATATCTGATTGCGCCTGATTTCAAAGTGATTTTATTAATAGTCTATAGAATACAATTGTAAAACTGATTTACTCATCGGATAAAATAATTACAAACTTTTTCTCGTTCCTTTTTAAAGTCATTGTATCAAATAATTTCGTAATGGATTTTGGACAAAGGAATAATTAGCTGACCAGTTTAACATTCTAATCTAGTTAGTAGCAGAGCAATAAATCAATTAAAAAATGTTCAATCATCCGAAGAAAAAGAGAATTGATGATCGAATCTATTTCAAATCGGGCAGGTCCAACACGTCAAGTCACAGAATCTCTCAGCGACAAAATATGTTGTTTTTTGTATTTTAGTTTTTGATTCTGATGATTTTTACCATCCTCTTTTGAAATGCATCGGAAATTTAAAAAATACTACAAATTACCAGAGCGCGACGGTTTGTTTTAAAATATAAAACGTCGATTTTCCAAAAAAAAAACACTCTTATATTTTTGCTCTCTTATATATTCTCTTTTATATTCTCCCGGCTTAAAAAATGGTTTAGTCCGCATAAAGCTGGAAGGATGCCTTCCTTATAAAAGGAGAAACTTTTTAAAAATATTTTTAAATAATAAAATAGGTAGAATTTTCCAGAAAACCTACTTTTCATGTTTTCAAAATTCGAAGAGAAAAATACAGAAAATTTGCTGTGAAACCCCACATTTTTTTATTTTTTGCAATTTTTTTTAATT
>JAUMHM010000085.1:22150564-22162985 GCA_032362435.1 Melikaiella ostensackeni
AGTATAAGGAAGGCATCACATCAGTTTTATGCGGGCTAAACCATTTTTGTGGTGCAGAGAATTTTTTTTCCTGATAATATAATTTTCAAATTTTCTTCGTAAACGATGCAAGATATCACGAAAGAGCAAGAAGAATTTTTAGTAGAACTTTTCTAGATGTGCAAACTTTTTGAATTTTTGTTGTATCTTTCGTTGTTTCCGAGAAAAATGCGAAAAATTCGCTAAAAAAATCTTCTAGCTACAAAAATGGGTTAGCCTACATAAAGCTCACAGGGTGTTTTTCCTATAAAAGGTGAAATTCAACGAAAAATTGGTGTGGGTTATTCGGGAAAATCGCCTTTTTATATTTGCAAAGAAATCGTCGCCACTTTAGTGATTTCGAACATTTCAAAGAGTTGAGTTTGAAGAATTTTAAAGAAAAAATTTGTGATTTTTTGAAAAACAGGCGTCAAAATTCAAATACTCGTAACTTCGTGGAAAAGCTTTTTTTCGTAAGTCGGAAAAATACGTGTTGCCTAATTTCCTCTAAAAAACAACACATTTCGTCGCTGAGAGATTCTGTGACCTGAAGTGTAAAACCTGCCTGATTTGAAATGGAATCGATCTGATAAAAAAATGCAAAATTTTGATAATGGATTAAGGCGAGTTTTTGATGAACAATTTTTTTTTGTTGCAGTGTGCGTCCAGTGGCCAGAGGGTAGGTGCATCCACGACGTGCCTGAAGAGGCATTTCGGACTCTTTACTCTGAAATCAGGGAGAATTGCCAAGGGTTCTCCTGAAGGCGATCCAAGAGCGACGACAATTTCCAATAAGCAGCCAGTCAATCGTTCTGAAAGCAAGCGAATTTTCGAATAGAACCCCCACATCCGCCACACCATGACCAAGCAAAAAAAAAGAGACAGGCCGAGTGCACATAAACCACAGTAATTTTCTTTTATCGATACACGAGACTTTCGTACGACACAACGAATTTCAGCCGGAAATGTGACGTCGCGAATGCTGAAGGTCCTTTAAAAAGTAAATAAATAAATAGAAGATAGTCACCGATAGCAGTAGCTGGGTGGTGATTCTCGACTCGTCGAGATCTTTGGATGTTGAGCACGGACGGGCGCGGTTAGCGCTCGGATGGGTGATGTTCGGTATTCTCCGCTTAGTGCAGTTTTTTCACTGCGTTTAACTACTGTCGAGCGGAAGGTTTGACGCCGAAGATGGATGTGGCACTTTCGATTATATCGAACG
Organism: Melikaiella ostensackeni; assembly: GCA_032362435.1. Lineage (NCBI taxonomy): Eukaryota > Metazoa > Arthropoda > Insecta > Hymenoptera > Cynipidae > Melikaiella > Melikaiella ostensackeni. The sequence goes on from JAUMHM010000085.1 coordinate 22,151,805, forward strand.
TCCACATCCAAACTGGTCTGTCGATAACCGGCTGCGCTCGGGAGTTTTGGTTTTCTGCAGTTTTTATCTCCCCTGACAAAAGGTTCAGGCGAATGCGAGCGCTTCTAATACGTTCTAATACGCTTCTAGTACGTCAGGCATTGCTTGTGGCTTATTATGAGAGTTGAGATAAATTGGGGGTTTTGGGAAGGGATTTGAGCTAAAAGGTTTGATGTCTGACGATCTCCTGTGGATGGGGGATTTTAGATATGTGAAAACCCGAAAAAGGGTATGCGTGGAGTAAGAATCTAATCTATTCTAAAAAAATAGTCTTCTGTTCAAATTGAAAAATCTAAATTCGAAATTAAGGTTTAAATCTTCAGCATTCGAGGCGATTTCCTATTCCGGTCTAACACTGACCTGATAGAAGGTCCTCGACACTTACTCGAGTTTTAGGTTTCGCTGATTTCTGCAGCCAAGGTGGGTCCATTTTTTAATTTACATATTATTCAGTCGCCGCTTAACGACGCAGTATTTTGATTTAGTTTGATCATTCGCCATCATCGCGTGTCATTCTTCGTTCCTTTTTATTCCTTTAAATTCAGGCATGCATGGAATCAAACCGATAAACGAGTTGAGATAAGAGTTCTAAAAAAATACTTCGGAATTGGTCATGCCAAGAATCTAATCTTAATAGTTCGATTATTTGAACTTCGGAACCTTATTCTTTAACTCTCAACTTTGATCAGTTTTGTCAATATTCTTTGAAAACTTACGAAATTTAGAACTCTATTTGCCGAAGATGAGTCTCATAGGGTCAGTGGTAGGCCGAAGAATAGGCTCTAATGTAGAAAAAAATAGGACCTAGGCATTTTAAAAAGGGAGGAAAATTCTTCCCAATAGTGAGAGACAATAACCGTACACAAAATGCAGTCAAGTGTCTTATACAGTGATAAAACAATACAGGGTATTAGTATAGTTTTTAGAATTTTAGCTGAATTTTCAAAAAATTTCGTTTGTAATTCTTATAGATTATTTTTTTTTGTACTCTCTATAAAAGATTAACTTTTTTTTTAGAAAACCACTGTTTCAGTCTTTATACAACTTTTACACTTTTTATTTTTTACAAAATCTATTTAAATGGTTAAACCTTATCTTTTGAACATTTTAAAAAGTTTGTTTAGAACTTTTTTCTCAATTTTTCTTTCTACCGCGTGTTCTCCTTCCATACCTTGAGACATTCCAGGGTTTAAAACCCGTATGATTTTTTTTACAAGTCAAATATTAAATGACACTGCTCAAGAATCACTGACTGAAAAATCGAGGAGGTAATTCTGTGATAAGAAACTTCTTCGTGCAGGGTGGCCGCAGGTCAGGCAAAACCCGGCAAAACGTGAAAATCAGGGAAAAGTTGGGGATTAAAAAAAATTTGCAAAAGTCAAGGAATTTCTGTACCTAGAAGGAACTTTATATAACAATCAAGAATAATAAATTTAAAAATGTTAAATTCTGAATTGTTTTTAAATAATAATAGTTAGGGAATTTTGAAAATTAATTTTTGCAGCCACCCTGTTGTGAAAACAATACAAGGTAATATTTCTAGTGCGATCCCTATTTATAGTAAATTTTGGGATATTAGTTTTAGGACTTAATATAAGTTTCTCTGTTGCAAAAAGGAAAAAATGCAGACCCTGCAAAATTGTGTTCATAAATTTTGTCAATCGTTATTGAAGAAAATTCAAATTAATCTTAAAATTCACTTTTTGTGGGGTCAGTTTTTTCTTTTGCTCAGCGATCATTGTCAGGAGTGTGAAAAGTGTGTTAGGTTTTAGTCTAGATTTGAGTCTCTTAGCCAAATGCATGCTGAATACCAATTCAAAAAGAGACCATGAATGTGAGTGCATCATTCCAAAGAAAAAGAGGCAAAAATAAAAGCGGAGATAATATGTCAAGACTGGAGAATAATAGTCGATGTGTAGAACATAATCAAAAAGAACATTAGCAAAACAAAGTAACCGAAAAAAACATTATCCGAAAATATTATGAAAAAGGCACCATGGAATGTGGATCGAAAGAAGCTAGAAAAAGTAAAGACAGTGAGTTTAATCCGCGAGTGAAGTTTTGAGAGTGCAGTATTATTGAAAGAAGAAGAGAGACACATCAGCACTCGAGTATCATTATCGTCGAGATTCATTGTACATACTCCTCCCTTAATGCGATTTTTTATACTGGTCTTTACAAGTACAGTAGTTGGTCACCTTAAAAAAAACTGTCAAAAATTGTTCGAATTGAAAGGAGGACGGTGAGCAATAAAGAAGTTTTTTTCTCGAATTCAAGGAGCCATGATTTACACGAGAAACAATCATTCCAGAAACAATTCATCAGGGAGTTTTGATCCTTAGAAATGATCCAGCATGATCAGTGTTCGTGTGTTATTGCTTTCTGTCTTTCTATCGCGAAATTCTCGATTCTAAACTCTCTTTCCTTCTCTTTTATCATCTTGGCTTACAATTTCAATTTTACATCAGCAGTTAGTAGATCTTGCACCACAAATTGTGAAATGGGCGTAAAGTTTGTGACATTATCGTGCCCTGGGGAAAAGGTTCGCAGGTCAGAAAGAAAGGATTTTGTCGAGAATGGCGAATGGATGGTTAGGAAGAGCTCGAAAAGAAACGAGCGGTTTTTCCAACTCCCTTGGGTCGTGTCTCCTTCAAAGTAACACCCTGGTATTACTTTTCCTCGTGCACGGACCGGAAGTACAGGTCTCTTTATTTTTATTCTTTTTTTGTTGTCTTTTTTTTAGTCTCTTGTCGTTATCGTTCCTCACGTCACGTCCCTTTCAAATCGCTCCTCCGTAACGACGCTTCGCGTTCGTGTGCTTTTGTCCACTTACACAAAAGATTCCATGGTCAAATGCTTTCTTTTGGTGACTTTGGGGATTAATCCCTTGGTGTAGAAGAGCTTAGGAAGTGGAGGGATCTCGTGCTTTAGTCTTGTTATAAGTAGTGCATTGTTCCAAGGTTGCGTGGTACATGCATGCAGAATTTTTTCCATTGCTGAAGATTTGTGTCCTTTTTCTTTTCTAGAAAATATGTAGAATTTTTAAGACTATTAGGGAGAGTTGATAGTTATAGAATGTAGATTAACAGAATCAGAGTTGAGTACTAGTTTATTAAAGTTTGCGAATATTTCAGACCCAACTCTGTTATACAAAACTATTCATTTGTCTAGAGTCTAGATTTCATACACTTATTATACATTTAGTTATATTTAGTAACACTAGACCAACTAACTTAGTTTAGAATGAAATGAAAGCATCTTTCGAAGCAGATTAATTGGACAACAAAAGCACGAAGCAGAACACGTATAAAGTTTCTGCGGTACGGCATTCAAGTCTTACAGTGCTCCAGTTCTGAGTAAAAATAAAAAAATAAATATTTCTTTTTGCCCGTTTTTTTTTTTCTTCTTTTAATGTGGCGAGTTTATAATTCAATCTCGAATTGGTATTTCCTCTTTCTGAAAGAACCTAACAAGAGAAACAAGGGTTGAGCTGGAAAGCTCGAACTAGACCCGAGGGTTGTAGATTTGCCTCCTTTGCATGCACTCGTATTTTCCTCACATACCAGTTCAACTTTAAGGCTTGCCCGAGCAGGAATTAGTGTCTCACTATTCAATGGCTATTAGAATTTACGCGACAGATAATATTTGCACTTGGTGTCTTGCCAGCTAGAATTTTCGTTAGCTAGACTAAACTTTTAAGCTTCTGAAGTGTTAAGGAAGATGCACAGTGTGTGCAGTAAACAGTAATGCTCTTGTGCACGATGTTCTAGTTGAGAATTCGAAATTTTTACTCACTATGTGACTAAAGGGGGTCTACATTGTGATTTTTGTATTGTTGGGTACACTAGTCTAGCATAATCGAGAAAACAAGACCACTCTCAGCTGCACTCCAATGTGACATGAGCACCCTGGATGCGCTTTGATGCACACTTTGTACCCTCAGAAAGACGAAAATGCGATGAGAGTGAGCTTCAGATAAACAAACGGAGAGAAGGAAAGAGAGAGGGAGAAGCTCTCTCCAATTCTCAAGGAATGACGACTCTGAAAACAACAGAGACCTGATGACTGAAGGACTGATGCTGAATCAAGAATGACTCTTCAAATCACACGGTGACGTCAACCTTACTGCTGATTGCAGACAGCAATTGACCATGTTAGCTTGTTTCTTTTTTTTCGTAAGAGGAGATGATTATCACCTAGTAGCTAGTCTAGGGCTATCTATCCAGTGGTAAAGCATGAGGTATTTTCGTATATAATAATTCGTATGATTTATTAATTATTGTAATTGAATTATTATTAACTTAATTGCGATCCTCCCTGCATCTCCTCAAAAACTCATCCCCATTCCACTGCTACTCTCCCTCAAATCTACCCCTTCAATTTTTCCCCAATCTTCTCCTCTTCGATTAATATCCGATTGGCATTTTATTGACTGCAACTACTGTTAATATTGGATCACGCCATTATTGGATTGACTTGAGATTGATTGAACACTTGTTACTATTTACTTATTTACTTTTTTCGTTTCTCATACGTATTATATATATATATATTTTTTACTTTTACATAATAATCACGGTAATGCGCCACATTCACTGGTTGATGACTGTCTCGTTGACAAAGGCCCGTACCTTGCCTGTGGTTGTGCTTGGTTGTGGTTGGAGCGGTTTTGGGAGAGAATTTTTTAATTGCTTTTTAATATTATTACCTTTTTTAATTTGCACGTCTCATGTCGTGGCCTTGGCTTGCCTTCATATGAGATTCACCTGTGAATATATTATATATATATACATACATATATATACTCTATTAGCGTTATTTTGTTATAATTTTTCACGGTGATCAGTCCGCTGTGGTCCTTCTGGCAGCTCTAGTCTATTTCACTTTGTTTATCTTGTGCCCAGTGCACGCTCTGCATTTTTTTAAAGTCGTATCGCACTCACAAAACAAGCACCCGCCTTTCTTGAGCTGTCTTAGAAAAGTAGAAGTTTGCAGACAGCTTACGAAGGGCCTTTTATTTTCATTTTTGGTTTTAGTCGAATGGGCACAATCGGAGCAGACTTGCATTTTTAAAAGTTTCCATTTGAATTTGTGGGCAATAACTAACTTATGAAAGTGATACTGTTGATGAAAGTCTTGATAAGCTGTTCAGCAGTGGTGTTATCAATCAGCTGTTCATCAAGGCTGTTGTAGATCAGCTGTTTATTAACGCTCTTGTTGATATGCTGCTTAGGAATGATGTTGCAGATCACCTGTTCATCAAAGCTTTTGTAGATCAGTTTTTTGTGAAGGCTCTTTTTGATCAGCTGTTTATCGAGACTGTTGTTAATAAGCTGTCTACAAATGGTGTTGAAGATCAGCTGTTCAGCAATGGTGTTTTCTGTCAGCTGTTCGTCAAGGTTGTTGTAGATCTACTGTTTATTAAGGCTTTTGTTGATATGCTGCCTAGAAATGGTCTTGCATATCAGCTGTTCATCAAAGCTTTTGTAGATCACTTGTTCAGCAATGGTATTGTGTCTCAGCTGTACAGAAATGGTTTTGCAGATAAGTTGTTTGAGAATGGCTTTGTAGATCAGCTTTTCATCAAGGCTGTTTTTGATCAGCTCAGAAGACAAGTGTTGCCCACATAAAAAACTCGCTTTTAAAAATGCCAGTATCCTCTCCTTGCACCCAGTCCATTTCATTTTAATTTCTATCTAATAATCTTGTTGAGGAATCTCTTTGTGTTAAATAATTTTTGTAAATCTTGTCTAATTCCTATGTTTATATTTTGGTTTTTAATTGTGATTTTGGTTTGATTAAGATGCATGCTGACGATTTTGAGCGCCAGGGGCCCATAACGGACTCATATAATTTGTAATTTTTGGAAATGTTAATTTTCATTGATTAATGTTAATGATCGTGGCACGGTGTGTTAGTTGGCGAGAGAAATGGCCGGGCGAGGTTGCTGCATGCTCAAAGTGCCGCCTTGTATTAGTGGTAACTAATTAATTCATCGCCCCTGAACGTCGGCACGTCGCTCGCACTTTTCCTCGATTATGAAAACGAACATGAGAACTACAAATAATATTCTTTACACATTGTATACTAGTGCTTGTAAGGGTACATACAGACGAGTAACGTTTATTTGTCGGCTTACTAACAAAACTCGACTTGCAGAATTCAATCACGTTAAGCTTGTCCGTTTCACAGAGCCATCCTTTTTACCCAAATTCTGCTTTCAAAAAGAAAAAAGATTTGTTTCGAAAAGAGAAGTAAAAAAATCGGAAGGGAATGAAGTGACGAAAGAAAAACTGGATTTGATGGAAAGGATGGCTTGTAAGTGTCAAATTGAGCATGAGAATCCTTAGGATTTAGAAAAATTAATACTCCTGTGTACTTTGATGATTATCAGCATCACGATAATCAAAAATCGAAAGCATCGTCCCTCTGAATGCATCTGATTCCGAGGGGTCTTCATCAAGGAAAATGTGAGTGTCGTTCTCATCGAAAGACATTCTTGGACGATTTACGTCGATCACAACGATTGTATTAGCTTCGCATTTACTAATTAGTCTCGTGCGTTAATTAGTTACCGCTGAGCGTGCAAGCACCGCCAGAAAATATTCACAATTTACTTTTACTGTAATTATTAAGCCTCTTGGGCAGCAACTGCGCCTCGTCTACTGTAAGACATTAACTAATCTTGCTCTCTTTGAGATCTTGGAACACCTTGCTTTTGTATATCAGACCTAGTTGAACAGCACTGGAACTACATAGGTGCATAATATCTGCACTATTTTCAGTAGCCTCTTTATTTCACTGATTGTGAGTGGTCTTGAATCTGCACAATCTTGGTTAACTAATTAGAATACGGATGTTTAAAATGAAAGAATTCTAAATTCTAGAGTCATCAAATTCCAAGAGTGTGCTTTTCAGTTTATCCACTTGTTGATTAAAATCGAGAGAATAAGTTCCCCGTGAAGAAGAGTCAGATTCTTTTATCTAATTAGAGATCTTCTCTTCTGACGAGGCAACTAGAAGTTCATGCTGTTGATAGTGACTTGCTAGTTTGACCATCGTTTTACTTGTACTTGCCGAGAGAAAGAGAGACACGTATATACACTTAATTACTGTTGCTTTGATCGTGGGTTATGCGACTGTGGTTCTAGTGCATCTGACTTTTGAGCCTCAGGCTGTATTTACCTCTATCTGTATGTCTTTTCATAATAACTAACCGATTATATCTTTCCATATTCCAACCTTTTTTTAGAGCAGTCACCATTTGTCCACATTTATCTCACCTACAGACGTTCCTGAATGAAAGCTAGATTTTTAGATTCAGATTAGTGATCTAAAAACCAGAAATTACTTCGAATCACGCCGGGTATTATTCAGATTCTGATTTTGATTAGTTGTTAAACAGGCCTTTTTTTCTTGAAATTTAATTTCAATACAGCTTAAAGTCAGTCATGAATTAAAATCTTTTACCCACACCTAGTGAAGTCTAAGCTTGATAGAAGCAGCTTAATATCCTGTGACGTCTTCCCGTTTCTACCGAACTAAACGCCCTCATGCGACATTCTAATCAATCATCTCGCCCCAGAATCAGACGGCATCCGTAAGTTGTCAAAATTAATTCCCGGAACAAATTTCCCCTTTCGTGAAACATTTCCTAATCTTCATAGTTCTTCTCCGCCCCTAGAGTGATGATTTAAATTGTAGCTCGGGTCGTTATTTTTTTTCTAGTTTTTTTTTTGCTGATGCAGGACCTTCTCGCTGGGTGAAAACAAACGGGTTTAAAAGCATCGTAATACGTAGCGACTCTAAAATTCCTAAAAGCATAAGCAAAATTATCGGGTTTCTCGGTAAAGAGGTTTAAAAACAAAAGAGTTCCTGCCATATGGCTTGTCAGGAGTCATAATTTCGGTTCTGCGCTTTTAATCCTCATCTTGCTTGACACTTGCTAAATCACTTAGGCTAATTCGAGAGACTTCAAAGAATATTTCAACATAGAGGACTGTAAGCTGCGATTTCGTCCTCAGTCTCTGAAGAGCTTCAATTCCCTCAGGAACTTTTCAACTAAGATCCTCACACCCTTTCTTTTCGCCCCTTTCATTCGATCCTTCTTTAGTATGAAATTGTATCCCATCTGCTCCCCCAATACTTTTTTTTATCGCGCCCCTTACTGCCTCTACTCGTGGAGTTTTAATATATGAAACTCCGGGAATTGAAATCTTTTTTTTCCGTCTCTGTTTACTCTATTCCTGCCGACTGGCGTACTTTTTTTTCTCATTAAGAGACACAATTCTTCCACCCCGTTAGCGGAAAGAAAAGAATTTCAGACTGCTTAATACAGGGGTGGTTTATTTTTTTTTATTGCGACTATCACCTAACATTTTATTTTCAATTTGGAATGTTCTCAAAATTTCCTGATTTCGAATTTTTTGAAATTCGGATTCTTACAAATTGTGGTCATTTTGAAATTGAAAGGCTTTGAACGTGAGGTTGCTCTCAAGTTTTTACCCTTTCAAAATTGGAGTCCTTACCTTTTAAATTTCATGATCTCCAAAATTTCGATAACTTTCTTATTCAATCATTTCTCATTCAATTTTATTCTTTTTCAAATTGGAAGGCTTTTAATTTGGTAAGTTTTTAAATGTTTAATCTGTTTGTTTTTCGATTTTGAGTTCTTCCAAATTTTAAATCTTACAACTTTTAAACTTTGAACTATTTAAAATTCAAATTCTTCTAAATTTGGAATGATTTTAACCGTGTATGAATTTAAATTAGAAGGTTGAAAATTGAAATGTTTTCCGAGTTCGAAGTTTTCGAATTTGAGATTTATCCTAATTTTGAGGTTTTTAATTTTTTGAAATTTTTACATTTAAATTCTTTCAAATAAAAATTGAAAAATTTCGTGATCATAAATTGTAAAGTTTTGCAAATTCTATGGCTTTCACTTTTATTCTCTTCCAGCTTCAAAATCTTCGACTTTTTTTCTTTTTATTATTAATGAATATTGACCAAAGGCTTTCAGTTTTGTTTTCATGAAATTAGACAATTCAATTTTGGACTGTCCCTAATTCGACAACTTTTAATTTTGAACTCTTCCAAAATGTGAACATTTCCGTTTTACTATTTTCCAAGTTCAAAATCTTTCAATTTTAAAGGTTTGAAAATCGCAGGGTTCCATTTTACAGTTAGGCGTTTATAAATGCTACAGTTTTGATTTTGGGGACGGTTTTCAATATAATACTTTTTAACTTTAGTTTTCCCAATTTTAGGGTTTGCAATTTGGGATGTTTTTTATTCTATGTCTTCTTAATTTTGACATATTCAATTTTGTGCACTTGCAATTTTGCAGGTTTTCAATTTTAAAGACTTCAAAAGGGTGTCTACCTGACAGAGATAATTTTGAGTTTTGGCCAGCGAATTTTTGTAAAGAAATATAATTTTGACTTTAGAACAGATGTTTTCTTAAAGAATTATAGTTTTGACTTTAGAACAGGCAATTTCCGTAAAGAATTATTATTCGACTTAGAACATGGAATTTTTGACGTGGAACAAAATTTTAATTCTGATTTAAAAGAAGGGCATTTTTAAAAAATCCCTTATCCAACTCAGAATTTGTCACAACTTGAAACTGCTCTCTTCCAAAAGAGGAGTTACTATACTTCTGATTTATAATAGAAAATTTTGTGAGTAAATATAATTTTGACCTGGAATAGGGAATTTTGGAAATAAATATAATTGTGACTTGGTATATGGAATTTTCTCAAAGAATTATAATTCTAAGTTTGCTCGGGGAGTAAATAAATCAAATATTAAAAAATTCCTGTAAAAAATTTATAATTTTGTTTTTGGAAGAGGGAATTTTGTCAAGAATTTTAATTTTGTCTTGGAACAGGTAATTTTTGACATGAAACGGGAAATTTTGGAAAATAATTTTAATTTTGATTTATGAAAAGGCAATTTACAAAAACAATCTCTGCTCCAGGTCAGAATTCGCCAGATTTTGAAAGTTCTTTGTTCCAAATTAGAATTTGTTTGAATTTAGAAATGTTTTTTTTTTTCAAATAAAAACTTGCCAGACTTTGTAATTTCCTCTTCCAAATTTTATAAAAAAAGGAGTTACTTTATTTCTCAATTATGATAGAAAATGTTTTAAATAAATATAATTCTAAATTGTTCCTGTTCCAAGTCAGAATTCGTCAGATTCTCAAAATTCCTTGTTGCAAATTAGGATTTGTTTGAATTTAAAAATTCTTTTTTCTTTCCAAATAAAAATTTACCAGAATTTGCAACTTCTCTCTTCCAAATGCTAGAAAAATGGTAAATACTATATATCTGAATTATAATATTAAGATTTATGTATAAAGATGAAGAATTAATATAAAGATGATGAAAAATTTGTAAGGAATTATTATTTTACATGGAACAGAGAATTTTTGACATGGGAATTTTGGAAAATAATTTTAATTCCGATTTAGAAGAAGGGAATTTGAAACAAATCCCTGTTCCAAGTCAGAATTCGTCAGATTTTCGAAATTCCTTGTTGAAAATGAGGATTTGTTTGAATTAAAAAATTCTTCTTTTTTCAAATAAAAATTTGCCAGAATTTGAAACTTCCCTCTTCCAAATTTTAGAAGAAAGGTACATACTATATATCTCAATTATAATATAAAATGTTGGAAACAAATATAATTCTGACTTGGAACAGGGAAATTTTAAAAATACATGTAATTGTGACTTGGAGCAGAGAATTTCCGTAAAGAAATATAATTTAGGCTTTGGAACAGGGAATTTTCGTAAAGAATTATTATTTCTATATTCTATATTTCTAAATTATTATAGAAAATGTTGTAAATAAATATAAATCTTAATTGGAAGAGGAAATTTTCGTAAAGAATTATTATTTAACTTAGAACAGACAATCTTTTATATGGAATGGGAATTTTCGAAAATAATTTTAATTCTGATTGAGAAAAAGGGAATTAAAAAAAATTCTCTGTTAAAATTTATAATTGTAATTTTTTTACAAAATTCTCTGTTCCAAATCAGAATTGTCATTTTTATGGCAAAAAACTATCTGACATTCCAACTCAGAATTAAAATTCTTTTTTGTCCGCCGTACAACGAAAGTAAGCCTTGTCGGGGTGG
>JAUMHM010000085.1:22163085-22180162 GCA_032362435.1 Melikaiella ostensackeni
GAGGGTGGTCCAGGGGTGGTGGATGCTGGCAGCATTTATTGATCGCTCCGAGCAACCCTGCCAGCAGCAACCCCTCCTGTGAAGCTCACAACCCTCCTCGATCCTCGCAACCCCCTCGAATTCAGCAACCCCGATATCCCTCAGCATCCCTCATTCCTTCTCAGGCGTGCAGAGACCATCTTTCCCACAAGGGTTTAATCATATTAAACACCTGAAGCTCTATCTCCATTAGGGGGTTCAAAAAATTATGTACTACCCCCCGAATTTATCGGGGCTAGATGGTGTGAAAGTCTAGAAAGCTGGAACTAAGGCGGATAGTATTCGGGGGTTGCGGTAACCCTTCGAAGTTTCCCTTGTCTTTTTTGAAGAGGAAAATTAGAAAAAGAGTGACAGTGGGTTGTACCTACCCCTAAATATTATCCGTTGGAGTTGAAATTTGGGGGTTGCGGCAACCCTTCGATGTTTCCTATGTATTTTTTGAAGGGGAAACTTAGAAAAAGAGCGATAAGGGGTCGTCCATAATCTGCGTTACCAAATTTGGGTTCAGAAGGACGAGATTTTAAAAAACAGTTCAATTTTCTACCAAAGAAGATGAATTTTAAAAAATAGTTAAATTTTCAACCAAATAATTGAATTTTCAACCTATAAAGATGCTTTAACCAAATGGTCGATTTTGCAAATAAAAAAAGGTTGAAATTCAAACATAAACAGTGGCATTTTCAAACAAATAGCTGTATTTTCAAACCAGAAAGATGAATATTTTAGAAGACAGTTGAATATTCACCCTGAAAAGTTGAATTTTCAACCAAGAAGGATGAACTTTGAGCAAAACAGTTAAATTGTCGACCAAAAAAGATGTCTTTAACAAAATAGTTCAATTTTCAACAAAATAGTTGAATTTTCAAAAAATATTTGAGTCCTCAAGTAAAGAGGTGAATCCTAAGAAAAATTAATTTTCAACCAAGTAGTTCAACTTTCAACCAAGCGGATGAAATTTCAACCGAGAAAGATGAACTTTTAGTCAAATAATTAAGTTTTCAACCAAAAAATGAATTTTCTACCGAGGAGATTAATGTTTTGCTGATAAAGAAGAATTTTTAACAGAATACATTAATTTTCAACAAAACTGTTGAATTTTGAAGCCAAAAAGATTAATTATCTACAAAACAGTTGAACTTTCAACCCAAAAATATTATTTTTCAACAAGAAAGTTAATTTTTCACTAGAGTTGAATTTTCAAGTAAATAGTTTTATTTTTAACCAAATAGTCGTATTTTCTACTAAAGTAGTTAAATTTTTTAGCAAAAGTTTGAATTTTCACCAAAAAAGTTAATTTTTAACCAAATAGTTGAATTTTCAAGCCAAAAGGACGACTTTTCTACAAAATAGTAACTATTTTAAAGAAAGTTCGTTAATTTACAACCAAATAGTTTGAATTTTCAAACAAAATGATGAATCTTCAACCAAAAAGATGCATTTTTTTACAAAGTAGTTCGATTTTAAACCAAGTAGTTGATTTTTCAACCAGACGAGATGAATTCAGAACCAAAAATATAATAGTAGAACTTTCAACCAAGAAAAAAAATTATCTTTTAACCAAAAATAGTTAGATTTTTTTATTAGGTTTTATTAATTCAGTTCGCCTTTAGGCGAAAAAAAAAAAGAAGTTTTTGACGCGACCCCCTCCCCCCCATTTTGGTAATGTAGTTTATGGATGACCCTTAAAGGGTCGTAGCTACCCCTAAATATTATTCGATGGAGTTGAAATCCGGGAGTTGCGGCCAACCTTCAAAGTTTCCCATGTCTTTTTTGAAGGGGAAAATTAGAGAAAGAGTGATACAGGGTTGTAACTGCCCCTAAATGTTATTCGATGAAGTTGAGATTCTAGTGTCGCGTGAACCCTTCAAAGTTTCCCATATCTTTTTTGAAGGGGAAAATTAGAAAAAGAGGGATACAGGGTTATAGCTGCCCCCAAATATTATTCGATGGAGTTGAGTTTCGGGTGTCGCGTAAACCCTTCGAAGTTTCTATGTCTTTTTTGAAGGCGAAAATTGGGTTGTAGCTACCCCTAAATATCATTCGATGAAGTTGACATTCGGGGGTCACGGTAACCCCTCAAAGTTTCCCATGTCTTTTTTGAAGGCGAAAATTTGGTTGTAGCTAACCCTAAATATTATTCGATGGAGTTGAGATTTTGGGGCTGCAGCAACCTTTCGAAGTTTCCCATGTCTTTCTTGAAGGGGAAAATTAGAAAAAAAGTGATACAGGGTTGTAGCTGCCCCTAAATATTATTCGATGGAGTTGAGATTATGGTGTCGCGTGAACCCTCCAAAATTTCTCATGTCTTTTTTGAACGGAAAAATTAGAAAAAAAGGGATACAGGGTTGCAGCTGCTCCTAAGTATTAATCGATGGAGTTGAGATTCTGGTGTCGCGTGACCCTTCGAAGGGTCTTGTGTCATGTCTTTTTTAAAGGGGAAAATTAGAAAAAGAGGGATACAGGGTTGCAGCTGCTTCTAAATATTATTCGATGAAGTTGAGATTTGAGTGTCGCGTGAAACCTTTGAAGTTTCCCATGTCTTTTTTGAAGGCAAAAATTGGGTTTTAGCTTCCCCTGAATATTATTCGAGATTCGGGTGTCGCGTGAACCCTTCGAAGTTTCCCATGTCTTTTTTGAAGGCAAAAATTGGGTTTTAGCTTCCTCTGAATATTATTCGATGGAGTTGAGATTCGGGTGTCGCGTGAACCCTTCGAAGTTTCCCATGTCTTTTTTGAAGGCGAAAATTGGGCTTTAGCTACCTCCAAATATTATTCGATGGAGTTGAAATTCAGGGGTTGCGCCAACCCTTTGAAGTTTACGATGCCTTTTTGAAGGGTGAAATTATATAAAGAGTGATAAGGGTCTGTACCTACCCCTCAATATTATTCGATGGAGTTGAAAATTGGTAAGCTTCTTTATTCAAGGATGCCTGACAAAACTGGTGGGTGGATGCAATTTTTGGAAGATAAGGACCACCTTCACGAAACACAACCCCTTTATGATTTTCCACAAGTGCAGCTCGACCTGAATGCGTTTGTGGAGTGGTGCGAATTCTCAGTGTGAGTGAATACGCAATAAGGTCGCAACTCCATTCCAAGCCTCTCGTCACCAATGCCTGACGAGATGCGTCGCATTGACGGCATCCCATATTCAGGAAAAGGATCACTTGGGAATTGAGGGGTTGCATGTGTCACCCCTACTAACCAGGAATCTCTTTTTATTAAAGCGGATGCTGGCTTGTAAATTGGTAAAGCACCCTAATGGAAAAATCCTATGTAGGAAACTACTTAGGAAACTGTCTGGGAAACTATATAAGGAAACCGTATAGGAAAGTGCATAGTAAACTATATCGTAATTTCAGCCCGGATCCCATATAGTTTCCCACAAAGTTTCCTATATAAATTCCTATATAGTTTTCTATATAGTTTCCCATGTCTTAAATTTTTTATTATAAAAGGGTCCTTAAGTGCTGCAAAGAAAATTCCTAGAAACCTGTAAACATGCAGCATTTGGGGCCCCTTTTATAGTAAAAAATTGAAGACATGGGAAACTGTATAGGAGACTGTATAGGAAACTATATAGGGAACTACATACGAAACTGTATGGGATCCGGGCTCAAATTACGATATGATTATAATGTTGTATGTTAGTATGTTTATAATTATTATATTTATCAAACCCGGAAGAATTTTATAAATATGCTCATTATTTTACATGTTTACAGTTTCTAGAAAATCACTTTGCAGCAGTTGAGGAACCTTTTATAATAAAAAATGTAAGGCATGGGAAACTATGTAGGACACTATATAGGAAACAGTTTAGGAAACTATATGGGAACTAGATAGGATCCAGGCTCAAATTACGATATAGTTTCCAATACAATTTCCCATTTAGTTTCGCACATAATTTCCCACATAGTTTCCCCATTTAGTTTCCCATATAGTTTCCCATATAGTTGAACAGGGTGTCTACCCGATGGATGATTTTAAATTCCCGGTCATTCCCCGGTTTTCTCTCATACAATTGTTAATTTTTCCCGGTCCATTTAAAAGAGTTAAAAAGATTTGAATGATTCTAAACGATTTTTAAAGATTTCAAGAGATTTCTTAACATTTGAAAAGATTTCTTATTTGAAACAGGACATTCTTTTAAGAGAATTATGATTCTCACTTCGATTTTTCATATATTTAACAAAAATTTGTTTCCCAGACGAAAAGAATATTTAAATTGTTCTATGTTTGTTGTTCCAACTTGAACTGCTTGCACCATGCAAGAAGATTTTTTTACAATAATTCTGACAAATTACTGCGATTGCACAGAAATTTACGTTTCAGATGAGCACAAGAATATCGAAAAATGTTTATTATTTTGGGTATTATTAAAAAATTCTAAAAAACATTACAATTTGAACTATGTTTTCAATAAATTCTTTAAAATTTTCAAAATTATTTAATCCTGCCATCATTTTGCTCAGAATTTGAATATCTTTCAACCTATTCAAAAGAAAAAAAAATTAACTCAGAATGCATAAAATTAACAATCCAAAGTTAAAAAATTGTAAATACTGAAAAATGGGTGTCCAAGTATTAAGTGGCGGTAGTGTATTTTCGTTATTTTCTTTTTCATTAAAAGTCTGATTTTTGACTGCTTTTGGGAAGTGTCAGATGTCTTGGAAATTAACATTGCGCTTTCATTCTGTAAATTGAAAGTCAAAAGTCAGGATTTTATCAAAAGTTTCGGGCGCTTTTAATGTTGACAATGTCAATTGCCAACATTAAAAGTTGAAAATTTAATGATCTAAATTTTAGATGTCTTTAAACTTTCAGAGGGAGAGATTTTCCAAAAGAATTACAATATAATTTTGACAATTGAAACAGGGAATTCTTTTGAAGAATAATTTTGACTTTCGAACACGGAATTTCGTAAAGAATTTTAATTTTAACTTTAGAACAGGTAATTTCGAAAAATAATTAAAATTTTGTTTTGGAACAGGTAATTTTTGACACGGAACGGGAAATTTTTGAAAATAATTTTAATTCTGATTCATAAAAAGGGAATTTACAAATCAATTCATGTTCCATGTCGAAATTCGGCAGAGTTTGAAAATTCCTTGTTCGAAATCAGAATTTGTTTCAATTTAAAAATCCCCTTTTTTACAAATAAAAATTTTCCAGAATTTGAAATTCCCCTCTCATATATTTTAGAAAAATAGTGTTAATATATTTCTGAATTATAATATGAAATATTGTGAATAAATTTAATTCTGACTTGGAACAAGGAATTTCCATAAAAAATTATAATTTGGACTTTGAGACAGGGAATTTTCTTAAAGAATAAAATTAGTATTTGAATTGGAACAGAGAATCTTTTATATGGAATGAGAATTTTCGAAAATAATTTTAAATCTGATTGGGAAGAAGAGATTTAAAACAAAATCCCTGTTCAAATTTATAATTATAATTCTTTTACAAAAAGTTTTGTTCCAAATCAGAATTTAAATTCTTATGACCAGAAATTATCTGATATTCCAATTCAGAATTATAATTCTTTTCAAAAATTTCATGTTCTTAATCTGAAAATGTTTAGAAATCTCTTTAAATCTTTAAAAATCGTTTTAAATTATTCCAATCTTTTGAACTCGTTTAAATTGAACGGTAAAAACTGAACATTGACCGGGAGAAAACCGGAAAATGACCGGGAATTTGAAATCATCCATCGGGCAGACACCATGGAAAGGCTTTTTCCATACATTTTTTGCGGATTCCTTTAAACGCCTTGTTAAATTTAAATCACATTCAGTTTCGGGACTTTATTCATTTTTGGTGCATTCATTTTTGAAAGACTGAAAAATTTGAAGCACTTAAAATTGATATGTTTTAACGTTATCATGATCTCTCAGATAAGGCGCTTTTAAATTTAGATTATTGAAATTGGCAACGTTTTTCATTTTGAAAAGATTTCAAATTATGGTGACTTGAAATCTGGACTCTTCCAATTTTGGAATGATTATTAATTTTTTTTTTATTTGAAATTTTTGTAATTTAGTATGCTTACAATTTTGGAATGCCTTTTAATTTAGCTGACTTGAAATTTGAAGCGCACATAAATTTACATTTTAAATCTTGGTTCCTTTCAATTTTTGAACGCCTTAAAATTTCATTTCTTGAATCATTGAAAATATTTTAAATTTGATTGCCTTAAAATTTGGATCGCGCCTGAATTCGAATTCTTTGAATGATGAAACGTTTATAAATATTGATTTTTTTTCAATTTCGAAACACTTATTATTTTATATTCTTTCTATTTTGTAACGCTTTCGAAAGCTAATTAGCTTTAAAATTTATGCGATATGTAATATTTGGATGCCTTCTCATTTTTCCCACTTTCTTTAAATTCTTTCAATTTGAAACGATTTCAGATTAGTGAATATACATATACTCACAAAAATTCAAAATTGTGAAGAATATTAAAAATCTTTTAATTTCAACAAAAAATATTTTTCACCCAAATATATAACTTGATTCAACCCGTCTTTTCTACCCAACCTCTCGATTAGTAATTTACCTTTTGAAGCGATTCACAATGGTTGTTGAATTTTGCAGAACATCCATTTTTGGTTCTATTGTCAACCACGTTTAATGCACTTTTCAGTGCCAGAATAAATTTCGCAAACAATTTCTGCATTTTATTAGAATATTCGCATTTACTACTTTATATCCAGCAAACAAAAAAACATCGAAAGATAAGAAGTATTGAGTGGAATTACAAATTTTTCAAGTGCCGTACTTCAAATCTTCCCTCACAACATGTAAATATCCTTTTAATATTTTTCGTTGTTGGAAAATAAATAATGTTTTATTCTCGAGCTTAAAATATCGAAAGAGAAATAAAAAGGTGAATGTTTTTTTTCACTGTAATCAAGAGTTACAGCAACTGCGTAACTATCTCTTTGAGCTCTATTATTTGAGATTTGTCATTCCATTTTATTATTAAAATTTTTGAAATAATTTGTAACAGAATTTCAATTTGAGACTCAGACTCAGGAAATCTAGTTTCTGCATTTGATTAAACCTAATCATATTTCATTAATAATACACTGGAACCTCTCTGTAAGTTTCCTCCATTTACGCCTTCCGAGAATTTTAGGCGGCTCGCATTCTTTGATGAGGTGTCCAAGGGGCCGAGAGAGAGGATTTCCGCCGACCTCACACTCGATGATGAGGAAGTCCAAGAGGTCGAGAGAGAGGCGCGTGAGCTCTGCGGAGTTACGCAGTTCCCCCTGACTGTTTACATCACACAAATTCTTGGAACGGAGTCACGGTTATCGAAAGCCATACCCAAGACCACCTCTAAATCGAGGTTCCAGTGTACTCATCTCATTTTCTCTATAGACCTTATATTAAAACAATCCAGAACTTCTTCAATATTTAAATCCATATTTATGGTCAGATATAAATATCGGAAAAACGTAGTCAACTTCTTACCTGATATGTTTTGAGGTTTGAACTTATCGATTCTACATTTTCCCTGGTGGCATACAATATCTACGAAATATCTGAGCAATGTGAATCTAAAGAAATGTGTTGTTTTTGCTCATTTTTTTCTGACTACTTTTTTATTTTATTTTAATTGTTCCAGGTCTGGGGAGTTAGTATGTCTTTTGTATTTTGAATACCTCTAAATCTTAAGCCGACTGTATTTTGTTTAGATGCTTTCCAATTTTTATATCCTTTAATTAAAATTCAGACACGTCCTAATTTAAATGTCATTAAAGGAGATTGTCCAAATTGGGTAACTTTCATGTTTAAAGAGGCCCTAAATTTCAATGCCTTCAAAACTAATTAGTTTTCAGTTTTGTGGCGAATTCTAATTTTGAAATTCTATGCTTCATAATTTAAGAAGATATCGAATTTTAGTAGTTGTAAATTTGAATACCCTGCAGAATACGATCTTTTGACATTTTGATGTGTTCAAGTTTAGGATGCTTGAAAATTTTGATGCTATAACTTAAAATAGGCACAACTTTTAAGTTCAAATATAAATTTATTATAATTGGGATTTTTCACATTTTCAAATTATAATGTATTCAAATTTAGAATGCTATCAAAATTTGATACTTTTAGATTTGGAGGTCTTTCAAGTTTGGAAAGCTTTACAACTTGGGTTCTTTCAATTTTGAATTGTTTTCTCAATGCCTTTGAATTTAGAATGGCAAATTTATCTCACTTTCAAATTTTTATTCTTTAAAATTTCAAAATCTTAAAAATGTTGAGATACTTTCAAATTTCTTGTAAGTGTCCTACAATTTTTTAACACTTTCAAATTACGTTTCCTTGGCAAATTTCTAAAAAATGCATCTCAATTAAATTTTGTCTTCAGATTTGGAATTATTTTTCTTTAGAAACGCTTCCAAACTCATTCTAATTTCTTTAAATTTTAATTTGAACTGCATTGCAACCAATTTATTTGAAATCTAAATAAAGCTAATAGAGTACTAACGTCCAAACCTCTAACCAGAAATACAAAAGTAAAAAAAAATTAAACTACAATAATAAAGAACGACCATATTTTCACAATTAAAACTTTAAATTTTCTGTTTGTCTAAGTTTGGTCGTTTTTTACTGTTACAGTGTAAATTTAAAAAAAAATAAGAAGAGTCTAGTTGTATTATAAGCAGAACCAATTCCATCAGAGAAAATAATTAAGCTAAAAAACAGGACATTTCTTTGGATGTATCTAGCATGTCATCAGAGTAACCAGAAACTTCGATTGTAAAATTGTAATCTAAACTTGTAAGCTTCTACAATATTGGTAAATTGTGATAAAAAGTGTATGTTCTCGTTCGCCAGACTAACAACCGGGCCATGAAAGATGAAAGTTTGAATATGTTGGAACGAGTTCACGAACGTTTTTGACAGGATATAGGTTACCAGCGATGCCCTGGAGTTGGTTAGGGGCTGCCGCGCCATCAGCAGCTGCAGCAGCCGCAGTTGCAGCAGCGGCGGTGACACCATCACCAGCAGCCACACCCCTCGTCCTCGCGCCTAGAGCTGCGGCGAGACGGAGGTATAAACAATCTTAACCTTCTCAGACCCTCTTTTTATTCGCTGTCAGTATTCTTCCCACTCTTTATCTCACACTACAGTGCTACATATTAAAACCCTACTATCTACCTCTACATGTTCTTACACCTCCACTTCACTTTACTTTACTTTACTTAACAACTACTATACCCTCTCATTCTTCTTATTATACTTCTTCTCGTTATACATCCTCGTTCGCCAGACGCTCACGCGTGTAACTTAACCTCCGCACCCTAGTCCTATTTGCAAGAACCCTTGAGTTCTGTATTCTGTTAGCCTGCACGAAATATTCACAGGTCTTGCACTCGTTTCATGTTAGTTGGTTGCTGACACTGCAGACCTTTGTCAAAGGCACGCACTCGATATGTACCATTTTCCCAAGTTCCTTCACTATACTACTACCTAATACTAGTTTGTAGCCACTCAAGAATGTCCAGTACATGTTAATCCCATTGTGATTGGAAGTATTGGTTTTAATGTATTTTCTGTTTGATTCTAGGGTTGAGGGCTAAATGACCATTTGGGCTGAAATGAACCTTTGGCTGATTAAAATGGATTTGGAAATTTGGAAAGTTTTCTTTATGGATCAAATAAGTTTTTCCAGGAGCTGACGATTCGCCAGGTCCGGTGGACAATATAGTATCTGGAATATTTGGAATGATTACAGTTTTCCGGAATAATTAGGTTCCATATCCAAAAACAAGACCAGATTTCGCCAGGCTTTCAGGCGCAGCAGGATGAAGGTTTCCTACATTTAGACTGGACACCTAAAGCTCAGAACAGATGTCGCCACTCCTTTTGGCTCCGTAGGACGCACTAGTTTTCTATAATTCTGTATTATTCATTGCGATCAGGATGATCAGCTATTGGCTAAACTTGACGCATGTGTCGAAAAATATCCTCTACTGTGCATGCCCGAAATTTCAGCGAATAGCTGGTCGCCATGATTAATGAAAAAATCCTAGAAAACGTGCTCTCCACGGTGCCAAAAGGAGTGACACCTGCTCTGAGTTTTGGGTGTCCAGGCTAATTCTCTATTGTCCATGGTGATCAGGATTGGACAAACTTGGTGCATGCACGGAAAAATAAGCTCTACTGCACATACTTGTAATTTCAGCAAATAGTGTCATGAATAATAGAAAATGATAGGAAACGTGCGCCATACAAAGTCAAAATCAAGTGGCGACATCAGATTTCAGTTTGGGATTATGGAACCTAATGACTACGTTCATCCTGAAGAATAAACTGGCTACATCAACATTTTACAGAAGCGCCTCTACCACCACTAGGGGCGCTGCTGTAACTAGCACAGTAATTATTCCAGAAAACTGTGGTCATTCAGATTCCACCTAGTGCACCTGACCTCAAGAATTGTAAGGGTACCTGTTCATTGTGATGAAATTTGTGATAAAAAGTAATTTTTTTGCATTGAGTACACATCCTCGTTATTGGTAGGTTCATGGCCAGTAAAATACAAAGGCATAAACCCAATAATAACGTACATATGAACTGATGTGGAAAAAATGCTTTGTATCACGAATTTCATCCCAATGAAACCGTACCCTTATCCCCTCACAATTTTTGAAGATTTAAAATTTGGATGCCTACTTATTTGAAACGTTTCCAATTTCAAACTCCAGCAAATTTCAATACCTTCCGAGTTCAAAGGCTTCAAAATTTGGATGTATTCTAATTTGAAAAGATATCCAATTTTGCTGCCCTTAAATTTTGATTCCTTTGAATTTTCGAAGTTTTCCAATTTGGTAAGGTTTTAAATTTAGGGTGATTTCAAAAATCGATGCCTTCGACTTTTAAACGTTTCCAGATTGGAAGAATTTTAAACTTTTAGGCCTTGGAGCTTGGAAGAATTTCAAACATGCAAGATATCACAGTTTGAATTCCTTTATGTCTTCCGATGCGGATGCTTTTCAATTTGGATGTATTTCTAATTTAGCGCAATTTCAAAGTTGAATGCTTTAAAATTTCGAAATTGTAATTTATTCTGATGAAAGATATCCAAAATAAAAAGCTTTTCAAGAAGATATCAAAATTTAAACAAATTCATAAATTCAAATTTTGAAAATCCGAAAGTACCTTCAATAGCTTGCCCATTAGGAATCGACATTTTTGAATTTTTGTGACACTGCCTCTCAATTTTCTTCCTTTTCGGAAAGAAATTAATTCCTACTTTTTAATTAATTTATTTTTTTAATATTTAAGGCAAAAATTATTATTTTATTCTTATAACGTCGAACTATGTAGATAAAAAATTCTTCAATTCCTTGAAATAGCTTTAATTTTATTGAACAATAAGCCTCAAATTCCACACATGAAAATATAATTCTTTTGGGGTCTTTATTGACCTTGAAAAAAAAATTTCAAAAAAGTTAAAAAATACACAATAATTGTAGTTTAAAAATAACTATCGTAATTGAAGAATAATTTATGCTTTTAGTTTGATTGGAAAAGGCGCAAGCAAGTTAATTATTGTTAAAGGATCATTTTAGAGTTTTAATTGTATTGGAACTGCATTTTTTTATATTTCGAGGTCAATAAAGACCTCAAAAGAATTTTCTTTCTTTTTGTAGAATTTCGGGCTCATTCTTCAATAAAATTAAATCAATTTCAAAGAAAGCATTTTCTATCGTCAAATTTTTACTTTATACAAATGTAAAAAGGATTGAAAATAAAATTTGTTTGTCCTAAAATCACTAATTTTTTTAAAGTAAAGTAGAAAATCATTTTTTCACCAAAATTGAGGAGGGGCGTTTCGAAAGTTAAAAAATGTTGATTTCTAATGGACACCCTTCAAGTTTTAAATTCATTCAATTTTTCAGCTATTAAAGCGAGAGGAAAATTTCACTCCAATGTTTCATTTACCCTTTCCTACTTTTCTTTAAGAAACGCCATTTCGCATGAATTCCTGACCTTTACTTCTGTTTCCCAAATTCACAATTTGCAAAAATTAGTTAGGGAACAAATAATTATTGTTAACTGTTTGTTGTTAACCCCTATTGGAATGTGCCTGTTGTTTTGCATCATCACGCTCTAGATTTTATCCTAACACACTGACAGGAAAGGAACAGTTTTCCTATCCAGATTTTTGAATGCTCAAAGACTGCGAGCTAACACCACTCACCGCAAACTTGCTGTAATTGTTGAGTGTCTTCATGTTGCTATCTTGTCTATCAAGGAATCTCTTGACAGATATATAATACCAAAGATAAGTCTAATAAGTTCCCCGAATTTCAGTCGGATCCTGAAGAGATGGAGAACTTTTTCTAATTTATTAGTAATCAAATCTTGACTTTTAACTTTCAAAATTATCTTTTTGAATCATTATATCTCCTTGGAACAAGTTCATGAATACACATTTGAAGAATTTTCTCTGGATGCCATTAAATCCAGTTGTGAAAACCAATTTGTATCCATTTAACTAAAGAAGATTTTTTCAGTCAAATCAATGCAGAAATAATCCAGGAACCTCTTCACGATTTCGTATAAAAGTTCGTAGACTCTTTGTTAAAAACTCAAGCAGCTCACCTCCATCAGATGCTCTGGCTCCGATGATGAAAGGTAGGCAGAACTCATTCAGTTTACAGAAGTCATCGAACTCGTAGACGCCAAAGATTCTTAAGATTATCAAGACTCCAAAGGTTCGAAACTCGTCTCATTTTTTAAAAGGAATTTCCTTTCCATCCCCTTCTGCATCTCATTGGACTCATTCAAAAGACCTCTACAAAGATATCCCGACATAACCAGAATCAAGGGAAGAATAATTCCATAAAGAAAACACATAGTGATTTTGCAAATTCGAGTTCTCATCAAACCCCTGAAGGACTCCATGCAACTATCAGATTTCTTACTATCCACGTCATAAGCCACTTTCCAGTTCCCAAGTTTAAAGACTTTCGTGGAGTAGTTGACCTCGTTTTTCCAACCAAGACTTAAAGACAACAAAGTTCTCACAGAAAGAGAATTTTCGCTAGAGCTACCCGTTAATCCAGATTGACTTTGTTTTGCTACTTCGATTATTGTCACGACTGATTCCTCTGATGAAGGTTGAGAGATTATTGGCTCTAAAAAATTGATCCTCTTCGGAGTGTATTTTGCCCTGAATGGATTATTTTTTAAGGGCCAGATAGGCTCTGAATTTGCAATTCGAGTAACTCGTTCTGTGACTTCTTTTTGAAAAGACCTTTTTGGCAAGATCTTTGTGTATGTGGATGTGGTTGGTTTTTCATCGAATGCAATGACTGGTTTTCTCACATTCTTGTGGAGTGAATCAGTTTTTAATTCCTTGGGTGGATCGGTTTTTAGGTCATCATTGGATGTCTCGGTTCTTATTTCCTTATTGGATGAATCTTTATTTTGCGGTTTGGACGAGTCTGTTGATTTGGACGTGCCAGACATTTCGGAGGCTTTGATTCACTCATTCTAAAAATTCATCTTCTGGTCTGAATTGGTTTTTGGATTTTCCTTGTGGGTTTGTTGATGCAATGTGGAAAACTGCTGCTGCTGATGCTGCTGCTGCTACTGATGCTGCTGCTGCTACTGATGACGTTGGCGATTGCTCTAAACCATTGACCAGGAATTGACTGAACTGAAAGAGAATCTTCAGTAAACTACAAGGTAGGCCATTGTGGCATGTTTGTTATAGCTGCTGCATTGCGAGGAGTTTCCATTCAACGAGGACGAGTTGGAACAACCAGAGCAACATTCCCAACAAGTGCTGCACTTGCACTTGCTAGGAATCCAGGGCCACTTGCAGCTGCAGCAACGGCCCTGCATCCATTTGGGCCTGCGTAAGTATAAATCCAAAAATCCTCACCAATTTCACAAATTCTGACTTAGCATTATCTTCTCCCAAAACTCTTCGCAGTGAGCTACCGCCTTACCTGATAGAACTTGTTATGTTAGTTTGAGCAAGTTGATTAACTTTCATTTTAACTGTTATCGTTTATTTAAAATTTATCTGTTTGATGATCCATGAATGGAATAGCTAATTTTCTTTACGATTTTAATATTTCATTTATTTTTATCGATTCAGAGTTGGGTTATATGGAAGAGTGATGCTCATGTCAGACTGATTCATTAATGATTTGAAGCAGAGTTTTGTTTCCTGCTTCTATTTTCCAGGGAACGTGTTTGATTACAAATTTAACAGTGTGTACATAGATAATTGAGTTCGTTTGTGATACTCACTGCGCCAAGTTGCACGTGCTCGTTATATTGTGTCTGTCGAATTTATTGCACTTGCACGCTTCGCACTTAGCCTAACCCGTAACTCGTAAACAATACTTGAAAATAAAGTTTGGGATTCAGGAGTGAAGTCGGCAATTTATTGAAAATAAGGGAAACAGTGGAACATCTTTAGGGACCGTTCAAAAAGTACGTCATACTATTCTGAACACTTTTTCTATCCCTCCCCTTCTTCGTCACAAATCATCACACAAAGCTTGAACCCCCTAGCGTGACGTCACAAATACGACCCCCCCCTTCCCCTTCAAGCAAAAAATTTTTCTTCGATTTCATTTGATAAAGGCCCAAAATAAAACATAAAACATACAAACATGATATTTTAACAGACTTCACAGCTCAAAATGCTCTCAAAACAGGGGAAATAGGGTGATTTTTCGCGAAAGTAAGGTAATAATATGGGAATAAGTTTTTTTTGAATAAAAGTAATGTGTAGGAACCATGTTGAATTCAATATGAAACGCTTAAGATTTTAAGTCGAAATATATTTCATTTTTAACAAAATAATTTAATTTTCAGTAAAATAATTAAATGTTCAACCAAATAGTTGAATTTGATATGAAAATAGAATTTTCAACCCAAAAAGACGAATTTTCAACAAAATAGAATTAATTATCAACCAAACAGTTGCATTTACATCTAAGTAGTTAAACTTTCAAGTAAAAGGGACGAATTTCCAACAAAATGATTGAATTTTCTACAAAATAATTGAATTTTCAACAAAATATTTGAGTGTTTAAATCCGAAAATATGAATTTTCAGCAAAAAAAAATTAATCATCCACCAGACAGTTACATTTAGAAACAACTAGTTTAACTTTTATGTAAAAGGGACAAATTTTCAACAAAATATTTGATTGTTTAAACCTGGAGGTATGAATTTTCCATTTGAAAAAATTAGTTATCTGCCAAACAGTTGCATTTACAACCAACCAGTTAAACTGTCAAGCAAAAGAGACAGATTGTCAACAAAATAATAAAAATTTCAACAAAATAGTTCAATTTTTAACAAAATATTTGAGTGTTTGAGACCATGGGAGCGTAACTTCATTTTTTTTCGAATTTTTTTAAAAACCGACTTACGTTTACACGACACGCGATATAGATTTGAAACTTTCGGAAACTAAATAAAAAGCACTAAG
The DNA here is from genome assembly GCA_032362435.1 of Melikaiella ostensackeni. Taxonomy (NCBI): domain Eukaryota; kingdom Metazoa; phylum Arthropoda; class Insecta; order Hymenoptera; family Cynipidae; genus Melikaiella; species Melikaiella ostensackeni. The sequence continues at coordinate 22,178,608 of JAUMHM010000085.1, forward strand.
GAACGTTTGTCTGGTCCCAAATTCTTATAATTATAAGAAAAGCAAAAAAAAAAATTTTTAGAAAAAAAACTTTTTGTATAAATATAAAAATTTAGGACCAGACAAACGTTTCTTATTGCTTTTTATTTAGTTTCCGAAATTTTCAACTTGACATTGTGTTTCGTGTAAACGTAAGTTGGTTAAAAAAAAACATGAAAAAATTTTTTTTGAAGTTATGCTCACATGGCCTTTAGCCCGAAAATGTGAATTTTCAAAGTAAATAATAATAATCATTATCAACCAAACAGTTGCATTTACAACGAATTAGTTAAACTTGCAAGCAAGAGAGACGAATTTTCGAAAATTAATTAAATTTTCAACAAAATAGTCGAATTTTTAACAAAATAATCAAATTTTCAACCAAATAGTTAAATTTTCTACGAAAATAATAGAATATTCAATCCAAAAAGATGAATTTTTAACAAAGCAGTTGAATTCTTGAGCCAAAAAGACGAATTTTCTGCATAACAGTTGAATTTTCAACAAAAAAGTTAATTTTAAATCGAATAGTTGAATTTTGAACTAAAAACGATCAATTTTTCACAAAAAGTGAAAGGTTAAATTTGTAGTTGAAAAAATTGATGTTAAGGAAAAAAACAAATTTTCAACAAAATAGTTCAATTAGTAACCAAAGAGGTAGATCTTTCAACTAATGAAATGAATTTTTAACATGGTAATTCAATTTTCAAAAAATAGTTGAATTTGTAACAAAATATTTAAATTTTCAACCAAATATTTGAATTTTCTACGAAAATAATAGAATCTTCAACCCTAAAAGATGAATTTTTAACAAAACAGTTGAATTTTCAACATAAAAATATGAATTTTCAACTAATAAAATCAATTTTTAACAAAGTAATTAAAATTCTAATCAATTAACTGAATTTTTTTAAATCACTAAGGTTAATTTTCTACCAAAAACGACAAATTTACAACAAATGTCATAAATTTTCAACCAAGCAGTTGAATTTTGAACCAAAAAAGATAGATTCTCAATGAAAAATGTAATAGTTGAATTTTCAACTAAAAAAAAAACGATCAGTTGTCAACCAAAAATATAATAGTTAAATTTTCAGTCAAAGAATTAATTTTCAAACACAAAAAAATAAATTTTCATCAAAATAAATAAATCTTCAACCAAATAGTAGAATTTTTAACCAAAAGAGATAAATTCTGAACCAAAAATATAATAGTAAATTTTTCAATCAAATAGAATCAACTTTCAACGAAAATTAGTTGGATTTTCTAATTGAAGTCTATTAATTCAGTTCGAATTTAAGCGAAAAAACGATAAAAAAGGGAACTTTCTTGAAAACAGGGGAAAAGAGAGGAATACTTTTTAAAAAGGGGTAAAGAGTGGAATAGAGGAAAGAGTGGAATAGAGGAAAGAGTGAAGTCTGTCTTCAGATGCTTTACTTGTGGAATAAAATCACTAATTTTCATTTTTTTCAAGCATTTCAAAAAATTTTTATTAACATTTATACTTTCCATCTGTGATGTCCCATTCTGCATGGTG
>JAUMHM010000085.1:22180262-22204442 GCA_032362435.1 Melikaiella ostensackeni
ACTTATTTTTTGAACGGCCCCTCATTTACTTTTAAAGTAATTAATTGTTATTTTTAAATTTTTTATCATGATATAAACTCGATGGCTATCATATTCAAAGTATTTTAAATTTAAATAATTTTTTTGCTGGTCTTCCTAATTCGAGTCCTTTTAATTTTTTTTTAATTTTAAGAGCGTTTCAGTTTAGATGACGACAAAGATTATAATCAGTGGTGTGCAAAAATAATTCGACTTGGACTTGAATCGTTCAAATCGTTCAAATCGTTCAAATTGCGAAACCAATCTAAGCTGAAGTCGAGTTTATCTATTCGTTCCGAACCATCGCATATTTGAATGTCAAATTTTTTACATTAGATCAAAGCTGAGATAGAATTTTTCGATTCGATCCGATTCGGTCCGAGCCAGTTCTCGCATTGAATGTCGAATGAAAGTCAAATTTTGGATCGAATCTGATCGAATCGAAAAATTCTATCTCAGCTTGGAGCGAATATCGAAAATTTATATTCGAACATGCGCTGGCTCGGAACGAATAGAAAAATACGATTTCAGCTTAGATCGGATTTCGAAAATTAGACATTCAAACGACTAAAGTCCAAAAGTCGAATCATTTTGGAAGCTACGAAATTTTGAATTCTTTAAAAGGAATCCTTCAAATGTGCTTTTTAACTTTTTGAAAGTTCGAAGGCCTTCAAATTGTAGATGTAAAAATAGTAAAAAATTTTTTGTACTTTAAAAAATTGAGTTCAAAGAATGCAAATTTTTTTATTTTGATTTTATCCATGCCAAAGAGGTCTCCTAAATAATTTCTACTCAGAACCTCTGAGTTTTAAGACTTCCAAACTTAAAAATAGTAAATCGAAATTTTTAATGAAATCAGGTTCTAATTTCTATAATCTAAAACTAAATATGTTGTCTCAAAACCTGTTTATTTCCACGGATTAAATTGTGATCTTTACCCTTGATTTAATATTATTATTAAAATTGTCAATTACACTTTCTAAAGGAAAAATTGAGGAAACCCTGAAAATTGCAGACTGAAATTAATTCAATTTTCGTAATTTGATTACAGCGTCTACTACGATCCCTTCCTAGCGGCACATGCAGCAACGCAAGACCCCAACTACAGGCTACAGGTGAGATTCTATTCTGAATCCAAAAAGATAATTTGGATTCGATCACAGATTTAATTGTAGGAACATGCTTTGTTTGAAGGCTGAAGGAAAATTGTGAAGAATCTTGCAAGGATTTCATGGAATTTTCGTACAGTCGGTTGCAAGGGCGGATCCAGAAAATTTTTTGGACGAGGCGATTGTTCTTTTTCAATGCGTGATGATTCAAAATAACTTTTCAAATTGAAAAATGCGATAAATTCAACTTTATTTATAAATTTCAATTATTATCGACTTATGGTTCAAAAGTGTTACTACCTACAATAGGGTGCCCAATAAAAATTCGAATTTTGCAAACTCTATCCCCTAAATTTCTTCCTTTCGGTGCAAAAATACTGCTATAATTTTTTATTTTTAATAAACTATTTAGAGGCTCTGCTGGGCCGTTTCAGGTACGAAAATGAATTTCCTTAGTTCTCGATTTTACAAAAATACAAATTTTTGGCTAAAAAATTCTTTCACCCTTAAAAAGAATTTGTTATTTATTGAAGAATAATCCCTAAATTTTATGAGACACAAAACAAATTTTTGAAGGTACGCAAATTTTGAATTTCCTTACCATACAGTTTAAAGATTCCTTTAATACTTTAAAATGTATGTTTAGCTTACCCAGGTTTAGGTTTACTTTAGGTTTACCCAAGGGTTAATCACTATTGAATTCAGGTCTATGTCTATTTCTGAATTTTCTGGAACTTCTTTGAATTCCTTTGAATTCCTTTGAATTAGATTGAATTCCTTTAAATTCTTTTTAATTCAACCTGACGACTTTGAAAGTCATCTTGAATTCTTGTGAATTTTATAAGATTTCTATTCCCTCTCATTTATCTGATTTCAATGGAATTTTGTTTGGATTTTACCAATTTTGCTGCATTCACTTAAATTATTTTTAATTCACCCTGAGTTCCTTTAAATTCATCTTGGATTCGCATGAATTTTTATCGAATTCTCTTGAATTCTAAATTCACTCCAGTTTTACTGAAATCAATGAAATATTTTGTATTTGTTTGTAATTCATTTGAATTAATTTGGAATTCACCCTGAATTCTTATTAACTTATCCTAAATTATTTTTAATTCTATTGAATACTTTCGAATTCTCTTGATTTTTTTAAAATTTACCTTGAATCCTTTTGAATTCACTTGCATTCTTCTAAGTTCACTCAATTCTACTCAGTTCGATGGATTTTGTGCTTTTTTTTCTAATTCACCCGGAAGTCTTTCAAATTCAACTTGAAATCTTAGGTATTTCATCAGATGCTTTTGAATTTCCTTTAGATTTTATAAATTCGCTCCAAACTTAATAAATTTTGTTAATATATTTGAACTCCTTTCAATTTACTTGAATTTTCTAAAAATTCACTTTGAATTTTTATGAATTTCCTCGAATTTTTTTCATTTCCCTTAAATCCCCATAAATTCACTGGAATTTTATTTGGTTCATTGTTTAATTTTTTTTCAATTCACTATTCTGCTGAACTCGGCCCAAATTCTGTTCACTCTCATTTTTCTCAATTCAATGCAAATTTTTTCATATTTAAATTTGTTTCAATTCACTCAAATCCTCATGAATTTCATCGAAGTTGCCTGAAATCCCTTGAATTCTTCTGAATTCACTTCCAGTTTACTGAAATCAGTGGAACTTTTTGGATTTTTCCCAACTGATTTGAGTTCCTTTGAATTTAACTTCAAATATTTTGAATTCACTCTGAATTCTTATGAATTTATCCTGAATTCGTTAAAATTCACCTGAAATTCTTATAAATATCATCTAATTCTTTTGAATTTAAAAGAACATGAGTCACATTATTAATGCACATTAGTCATTTTTAGTCATTTTTAGTCACTTTTTGAGTTAGAAAGCGAGCAAAAAAAATCGGAGGGTTCAGTATCATAGACCGAGGTAGCTGCTCTCGCCCTCACCGCCAATATTGCCATTAGAATTCATAATCACCTCTGCTACCTACATTCTAGTCTCGATTTTGAAATTTACTTGTTTTATGCAGTTATAATAATAATACTTTAGGCCACTTTTAAATCATCAAACAAGTAAATTTCAAAATTGAGGCTAGAATGTAGGTAGCAGAGGTGATTATGAATTCTAGTGGTATTATTGCTGGCAGGGGCGAGGGCGGCTGCCCAAAGTCCTTCAAAGACAGAGCCTATTTTTGGAAAAAGCAAGAAAAAAAATCGGAAGGATTCAGTATCATAGACCGAGGTAGCCGCTCTCGCCCCCGCCACCAATATTGCCATTATAAGCTCATAATTACCTTTTCTACCTACATTCTAGCCTCAATTTTGAAATTTACTTGTTTTATGCACTTATAATAATAATAATATTTGAAGCCTCTTTGAAATCATCCATCAAGTAAATTTCAAAATTGAGGCTAGAATGTAGATAGCAGGGGTGATTATGAGTTATAATGGCATTATTGCTAGCAGGAGCGAGGACTGCTACCTCAAGTCCTCCGCATGCAGAGCCTGTTTTCGGAAAAAGCGAGCAAAAAAATCTAAGGTTCCAGTAGCATAAAGTGAGGTAGCCGCCCTCGCCCCGCCGTCGATATTGCTATTATAAACTCATAAACACCTCTGCTACCTACATTCTATCCTCAATTTTGAAATTTACTTGCTTGATGCTTTAAAAGAAGCCCTGAATATTATTATCCTGACCTCAAAATTTGGAAATATATTGTATTAATATGGAGGAATTGTTGAAAGAAGTTTCACCTCAAAAACGTTCCCTTAAGTATCTCAGATTGTATGCCAAAGTTGAGGTAATTGTTTGCTTCTAATTTTTAATGCTAATGAGTTTGTCGATTTTTTCGCTCAGAAAGTTGCATGAGCTTGAGTTCAAACCGCCTGATCTGTTTCCAAAGTTTTTTTAATGAAATATTTGCCATTTTTTTTTTTTTTTTTTTTTTAATCGCACAATTTTTCAGTTAATCGAATTTTATATCGAAACCGTTGATAATATGACTATAACACTTAGAAACATTTTTGTGTACTAGTAAATTCTAAACATTTTTTAACATAACCATATTTCACCTAGAACCAACCATTATCGAGTTGTTTTCAAAAACCAATTATTGTTTAACACTTGCCAAGATGGCGGCCGTAGCCTTACATGTATGGATGTGAATCTCTTACATTACTTTTATAAAGCTATCCCCAACGGATGTGTAAAAAAATGCTACTATGTCGGATTTTTTACTCAAGGGAAAGTTTGTTCCCCGTTGACTGGACTATGAAATTAAAAGACCTCGAGTACTTTATGTACCTGATTTACAAATTTTCTGGATCCGTCCTTGGTCGGTTGGAGGCTTGATCTTGTAATGAAATTAGGATTAAGATTATTTATAAGAAAAACAGAAAATATTTACTAAAAAAAAATGTTTACCACTCGGGATCATAGCTAGAATGGCCGCAAGCAACAGCTGACGTTAGTTGACACGTTTTGCCAGCCTTGCATAATGATATGATATGTCATACCTATCTCGCTAAATCGTCCTCCTTTGTCACCTTTTAATGCTGTATGTATGCGAAATCATGGCGCATCCCAAAGAACGTGAAAGCACACATGCAATTTTTTCATTTGTCGGGATGAGCATGCAAGTAGCACGGTTTCGAGAAAACGGGCTTTTATCTTTTATAAAGAAACGTATTTGAATATTTGAAATATTTTGTAAAGTACACTCATCTCGCGTTATTGTGCCACCCGTTCTTGTGTCGGCTTCACAGTTGTTCACGCTTGACTGCTTCTGTCTCCCGCCCTGAGCGTCCCTTGACGCTCTATACTTAAGGTCTTCGCTCGGACAGTCAGTACCGTATCAAAAGTTGTTTACATCGCGACTCTGTGGGCATATATTTTTGTACGTGGTGCTTGGTTCAGAGACTATATTTGCGGTCCTGAGTGTTGACGTAAAAGTGCTCACTCGTCGCTTTAAATTGGGTTGAAACGAGATTTAAATAGCGCTCGTTACTGTGCCGACTAGACCCGAGGCCGGCGCAGTAAGGCGAGATGAGTGTATTTTTTTGCTATTTGATTTAATTGCTTTTTTGTTATCTTATTTTCTGGAACTGAGTTTCCAGGGCTTGGATCAGCGACTTTTTTACTTTTATCTTTTTTTTAAATGCGACTTTTTCTGTTGTTCTCAAAAGTTCGCTACTTAGTTTCAATTTTTATCAATATGAAACTTATAAAATTGGAATTCAAAACTAGAAAATATTGTACCATTTTAATTGATAACAATAAGAACGGAATAATTTCTCATTGAATTTTTATAATTACACAATTTTAACTCAATAACGTTTTAAACTGAACAATTTCTAATTTCGTGAATCCGTATTCAAAGTTTTAATTTTTTTCAATTACAAGCTGGACATTTTTAAATCAAAAATGTTTAAAATCGATTAATTTCAGATTTAATTAGTAAGAAATGAATAAATTGTTGAGTAATTTTGAGTTTAAAGTGTTCAAAACAAGTTTTCCTGAAATTCGAATTGATGTAAATTGTAAACTTCCCTCATTTGAAAATTGTCTGAGTAGTCAAATATTTTAAATCAAGATTTGGAATCCTTTAATCTGAATGACTATTGTTAAAAGATTGTTTTAACTTTAAAGTTTATTTCGGTTGTGCAAAGAATATTTCAGGCCTCGGACTCACGCCATTATTGACACTTTTTGACGCTTTTTTTTAACGAGGTAACTATTTTGCTACATTTCTGAAAAAAATGACACTAATGATACTATTCTCTCAAATTGCTCGCTAATGAATCTATTTTTTCACTTTGCCTTGAAACATATTTTCAAACTTCCTTGCCGATTGGCTAAGAATACATATCCGACATGCCAAAAATCGCATTTTCGAAAGTTTTCAAAATATTTCAAAGTACATATTTCAAAAATTTGCAAAAAATTTCAAGAGATTTTAAAGATTTGGAAAAAATTTTATAGGGTTTCAAAGCTTGCAGAGTATTTTAAAAGATTCCAAGTAATTTCAGAGAAGTTTGAAGATTTCAAGGGTTCCTAAGAGATTTCAAGAAGTTTTATCTGATTTCAAAGTTTTCATAATTTTTGAACAAATTTTAAGAGATACCTATTACAAATTTCAAAATAATTTACGGGATTTCAAAGTATTTCCAGGGATTTGTATTGATTTTACCAAACCTAAGCGATATTTTAGGATCTCCAAGGATTTTGAAAATTTAAAACATTTTCACAGATTTCAAAGGATTTGAAATATTTTAGGGTATTTTAAAATATTCCAAGAAATGTCAAGAGACTTCAAAAATTTTAAGGGAATATTTCTATGGAATTCATGGGATTCTATGGAGTCTTAGAGGATTTTAAAGATTTAAATATTTTAAGATGTATTTAAAAAGATATTGATGATTTCAAGATGTTTCTCGGGATTGCAAAAGATTTCTAAGGGTTGTACAAGATTTAAGGAATTTAAAAAATTTCAGAGGATTTTAAAGAATGTAGTGTTATTTGAAAAGATTCCGATGAATCCCACGAGATTTCGGAGAATTTTGTAGGTTTTTGGAAAATTTCAAGAGATTTGAATGTTTCTAAGGAATTTTAAATGATCTCGCGAGATTTCAAAGGTTTCAAGGAGTTTTTATGGTATTTACAAAATTTCAAGAAATTGTAAGGAAGTTTACAATATTCAAGAGATTCATCGGATTTCAAATAAAATTAAAGATTCTATAAGAAAAAAAATCAAATTAAATTCAGAATCAATCAACTGAATTTAATTTCTGATTTTTTTCTAATGGAATCTCTAATTTTATTCGAAATCCTATGAATCCTTCAAATATTATAAACTTTCTTAAAATCCCTTGAAATTTTGTAAGTACCGTAAAAACTCCTTGAAACCTTTAAAATCTCGTGAAATCGTTTAAAATTCTTTAGAAAGTTTTTAATCGCTTGAAATTTTCTAAAATTCCAATTTTTTAAAATCCCCTCACATCTATGAAAATTCCTTATAATCTTATCAAATCTAACTACGAAATTCTTAGAAAAAAAAAAACCAAAAATCTTACGATCAAGTTTGGACAACACATTCTCAAATGTTTTCCTTCAAATTAAAAAAAAAATAAAAAGAGAGGAAAGAAAAAGAAAGCAACCTTCAAATCCCCTTCCTTCTTTTTTTCTCTAGTCTTTTTTTATTTTTATTTTTAAAACACAATCAAAAAAACATCTACAAAAAATCTTTTTCTTTCATTTAAAAGTGTAATGTCCAAATTTGATCCTTAGATTCTTGTTTTTTTTTTAATTCACAAGAATTTCGTAGTTAGGTTTGATAAGATTATAAGGAATTTTCATAGATTTAAGGGGATTTAAGAAAATTAGAGTTTCCCAAGGATTTCTGAGGACTTTAGCAGAATTCAAGGATTTTTAATAGATTTCAGTATATTTCATCATTTTTTAAGGATTCTTGAAAGATATTACAGATTTCAAGATTTCGAGGCCTGATATTTGAAAATCAAGAATAATATAATACAAAGATTAATCAATAATCAATATTTACTCTGTATTTCTAAACAAATGAAGTTATTATTTCAGTCATCCAGTCTGATACTGTTTTTTTTTCATTATCTTTAAAAAGTTCATGCGACTTTTTGTGGACTTTTTTCGTAATTCCATGCGACTTTCTTTGTAATATTTTGCGACTAATGTGACTTTTTTTAATGCCTTCTAGTCGATCCGAGCCCTGAGTTTCTTCTCATTTTTAATTGATACCAATTTTAAACTAGACAGCATTTTTATTCGAAGGAGTTTTCAATTGCTAAATTAAAATTTGCGTGCTTTTCAATTTGTGTTTCTTCCAATTTAGCATCTCGGGAATCTGAAATTCTGAATACTTTTAGATTACGAATTCGAAGGCCTTGAGTTTTTAATTCAGAACAGTTTCAGATTCCACAACTTTCAGTTTTGGATGTTTTAAAAATTTGATGGGATTAAATTTAAAATTGAAAGCATTTCTAGAAATTGTATTGAATTCAAATATAATGCCTCAAATTTTTTTAATTCAGGGGCTTCACATTTTCAACGTGATTAGATTCTAAGGCTTTAATTTTTAGATGCTTTGAAATTTGAAGGCTTTATAGTTTTATTGCAGGGTTCACAGTCTTTCCCCTATTCCCCTGCGTTTTCCTTTTTTTTTCTTTCAAATTCCCCTTTTCCCCCATATTCTCAGAAAACGTCCCCTTTTTCCCCTTTTCCGATTTAAAAAAGAGTGATGTTACCAAGTATCTCGAAAATATCGGACACTTTGTTATCGAAAACTTGATAGGCTTTTGAATGACTTGAAATTGCTCCATTTATTACATTTGAAATTTGAAAATAAAATCCGCTGCTAACTTTCAATTTGTTTACAACTGTTAATTTGATTTGTTATCTTTATGGTGGCGAAGTATTCAATTGTTCTTGCAAATACAGATCTTAAATTATCTAGTTTGATAAGAGGATAAATTTTAATTTCATTAAGTAAAGAAAATTATTCATTGCCGTTAATTCTTTAATGTCGAGGGGTTGATCATTCGAACTTTGAGTGTACATCAGATATTAAAATATCTCAAATTTCTAAAGATTTGTCAAAATTTCAAAAGACTTCAGAAGATATCTTTGGTTTTGGAAAGTTTCAACAAATTTCAAAGTTTCCGAAGTATGTATTTCGAAATATTTCAAGGAATATCTAATTATTCCAAGTGATTTCAACAGATTTTAAGAGATTTCGAGGAATTTCAAAGGATTTCAAGGGATGTTAGACCAATTTAAGAGATTACAAAGAATGTTATGGGATTTCAAAGGATGTAAAACTATTTCATGCGATTTCAAATAATTTCTGGATACTGTAAGGAATTGTCAAAGATTTTCCCAGAATATCTATGAATTTGAATTTTTTTAAAAAGATTTCAAGGGATTTAGAGAGATTTTAACGATTTTGTAAAAGTTTTCAATCTCAAAATATTTCACCTGATATTACAAAACTTTTAAATGTTTCAGCGGATTTCAATCAATTTGTAGGAATTGTAAAGTATTTAAAATTATTTTAAGGATTGTCGAAGTATTTTGAAATGTTTCAAGAGTTTTCACAAAATGTCAAGTTATTTCTAAAGATTTCGAGGGGTTTCACATGATTTCAAGTGATTTCTAAAAATGTTCAGGAATTTCAGAGGATTTCTAGGGATTGAAAAATATTTTTAAAGATTTCAGTGAGACTCTGAGAATTTCAACAGTTTAAAAAAACTATGAGGCATTTCAAAAAATGGGATTTCAGTCTTTCAAAACTTTTCAATTGATTATGACTCAGTAAAATTTTTTTTTCAAGTTTTTTAAAGTGTTTGAAATTATTTTGAAAGATGTTACGGGATTTCAGAGAAATTTATAGGATTTCATGAGCTTTCAGAAGATTTCAAGGCATGTTAGGAAATTTTGAATATAGAAATATTTTTCTTATTTCTTACCCATTTTTTCAATAAAAATGTAGGCTAGAAATACAGTTTGTGACCACGTTTGGCCAAATGGTAGCCATATTCGAAAAATGTTGATATCTCGTGAAATCCCTAAAAAAATCCTCTGGAATTCCTCAAAATGTTCAGAAATCACTTGAAATCCTGTGAAACTCCTCGAAATCTTTAGAAATAACTTGAAATCTAATGAAATCCCTGGAAATTTGTAAACGTACTATGGGGTCTCTATAAATCTGTTAAAATCCCTTGAAATCTTTTGAAAATCACTTGAACCCCTTAGCAGTTTTGTTATATCGCGTGAAATATTTTGAAATTAAAAACATGTACAAAATCGTTTAAATCTCTCCAAATCCCTTGAAGTCTTTTAAACTTAGTTGAAACCCATAAAAATTTTGTGAAACACCTTAAAATCCTTTCATAGGCCGTAAAATCTCAAAAGATTCTTGGAAATTCCGTGAAATATTCTTAAATCACATAAAATCCTTAGAAAATCTGAAAAGTCCCTTGAAATGTTTTAATGTTACTTGCAATCCTACCATGATTGCTGTGAAATCTTTTGAAATCTTTTAAAATACTTCGAAAATCCCTCAAATCTTCTCAAATACTTAGCATTTCCTATAAATTGTTTGAAACCATTGGAAAAGTTTAAAATCTTCTTAATTCTCTCAAAATCCCTTGAAATCCCATAACACTCTTTATAATCTCTTGAGCTGATCTTTTGAAATCTGTCGAAATAACTTGAAATAATTAGAAATTCCTTAAAATATTTCGAATTTTTTAAATGACAAAAATCATTTAACATTATAAAAAAATATAACATTTCTTATAAAAAGATTGTTTCTTTTTTTTGACATGTGAAAATAAATGTTTAATCTTTCCTCTATTTTTCCCCTTTTTTATAAAAAAAATTACCCTATTTCCCCTTTTCGAGCTTCCTTTGCGCTGTAATCCCAGCTATTGTCATAAAATTAAAAAGCTTTCAAACTCCAAGAATTTAAATTTTCAAAGATTGTAAATTGATAACTTTTCAAAATTGGATGCTTTCAGAATTTAAAAATTTTTCCAATTTGACAGCTTTCAATTTTCATCTCTTCCTGATTCGAAGATTTTTAATATTTACCACTTACTCAGAGTCTATGGTGTTCAAGTTTCAACTTTCAGTTAGTAAATTTTTAAAATTCGGACTCTTTTAAATTCCAAGATTCTTAATTTTCAAACTTAAAAATTTTCAATTTTTAACGTTTCTGCATTTGAAATGCTTAAATTCCTAGAATTAAAGTTTTCCAAAAATTCTAGATAGGAAAGTTTTCAAATTTGGATTCCTTTAATTTTGAGCTTTTCTAGTTCAAGAGAAAAACTGTTTTCTAATTAGAAAATGTTGAACTTCGGATTTTTTGAATTTCTATGGTTCTGAATTCTCTATTTCCAAATTTGAACGCATTCAATTTTTAATTTTGGGAATTTAAGGTTTTAAATTTCAAGAAATTCAATATTTAAATCATCTAAATTGGTCAAATTTGTCGTATGAAATTTTGAACTCAGCAATTTTGATTTCGAAGATTTAAAATTTAGGATTATTTTTAAACTTTAATTCTAATAATCCAGTAGCCAGTAACACTTTTGTATGCACTGAAAGCTCGACGAGGTAACTTTGGCTTAAAAAGTCCGCGAAAGTCCCCTGATTACGAATATCCAGGATACTTTTTCGACAACCATTTTTTCAACAATTACATTATTTTTGAAAAATAAATTTTCTTAAATTATTTTCGGAAATGTCATGGAAAAACAAAACTTTTATGTCTTTACAAATTTTTCATGCAACGACCCGTTTTCAAGTTAGAGCGTTATAAACAATTGAATTTGCACTAAAAATAAAATAATTGCGGCTGCATATCATTATAGCAAAATTGTTAACAGCAATGTTTTCGAAAAATCTTGTTAGACGAAAAAATGTCTGAGGGGAAAAAGATTTTTCTTCTTTGATAGCAAAAACATAAAATATTTTTTATAAAATATTGTCAAATGCAGATTTTTGTTGATAAGAGTGGTTATTCGCAAAAAAAACGATGTTTTTAGATTGGTAACAGAGAGAAAGATTATTAGCAAGCTGCTAGTTAGATAACTAAAAAAAAATCGAAAACCTCAACTGCAAAATTGCAGCTGGGACAACCAAAGATTATTTTGCAGTTAATTGTTTACGAGGCCGTAATTAACAAATGATTTGAATTAAGAGCAAATTTGAGGGAGATGAAATTTTTTCCTTGTGTCTGATTCAAGCAGTACGAAAAAAGGAGCAGAATCATTAAATCTGGGATTTTGTTGATAACAATTGTTATTAACAAAAGAACGATGTTTTTAGAGTGGTAACAGGGAGAAAGATTATTAGGAAGCTACAAGATAGATAACCAAAAAAAGCGAATATCTTACGTGTAAAATTGCGGCTGGCACAGACCAAAGATTATTTTGCAATTAATTGTTTATAAGGCTATGCTTAACAAATGGTTTGAATTAAAAGAAAATCTATAAGAGATAAAGTTTTTCTTTTTCATCTAATTTTAGAAGCACGTTTAAAAACGAAAATTATATCCGATATACGTATTTGTTTATTAAAATTGTTATTAACTAAAAAACAATTAACATTTTTGTAAGGTCACAAAAGTATTTGTAAACAGAACAATTTTTCCTATATTTTTTACAAAAGTTATAGCATCTAACTTGTACATAAAATCTTTTGTTAAGAAGTTCAAAAAATTGCTCACGTTGTTGTTAAAAAGGACCATTTTCAACACTTATATATTAATAAAAGTTTTAACTCCGTCGAGAAATTTCTTCTTTTCTCTCGGAGCATGTGTCCTGAAAAACGATTTACGTTTTTTTCGAAAATCTTTTCTCTAATAGTTACCAAGGTATACAGCCGCAAATATGTCAATTTTAGTGCAAATTCAATTGTTTATAACGCTCCGATTTGAAAATAGATCATTGCATGAAAAATTTGTGTAGACATAAAAGTTTTGTTTTGCCATGACATTTCCGAAAAAAATTTTAGAAAAATTTTTTCTTTCAAGAATAATGTAACTGTTTAAAAAAAATTGTTTAAGAAATTGTTGCACTGGATTTCGGAGAAGTTCCCTGAATATTCGTAATCGGGGAACTTTTGCGGACTTTTTAAGCCAAAGTTACTTCGTCGACCTTTCAGTGCATACGAAAGTGTTAAGTTTTTTATTGTTAATTAAAAAAATTGGAAAGCTTTCCATTTTTGAAACTCTTACATTTGAAAGCTATAAATTTCTGCGATACAAAATTCAAAGATCTTTCATTTTGGTGTCTCCCAGATCTGAAAGTTCTTAATTTTTCAGATCTCGAAATTGAAGGCATTTCAGTTTGTTAGTAACAAAATTTGAAGGTTTTCAATTTTAAAAGTTGCAAAATTCTGAGGTTTTCTATTTTAGATGCTTTTAAATTGAAGGTATTCAATTTTTGAAGTTTCTGAAGTCAAAAGCCTTGAATTTTTTAAATATTTTGATTTTAAGATTTCCAATGTGAAGGAATTTAATTTCAGACTCTGAAATTCGAAGGCCTTTAAATTTGAATTCTACCAAATTCAAAGATTGTTCCAAATTACGTCCTTTACCTTTAAACTCTTTCAAATTCTAATGTATTGAATTTTTATATTTTCCAAATGAAATCAACTTCTATTTTTCTTCTGGGAAGATTTAAAAATCACATCAAATTTTGAATTCTAGATATGGAAACTTTTTCAGATTTACTCCATTTACGGTTGTTTTCTGATTTCTTTTCACAATAAAAAAATATTTCATCTCGTCAAGCATGCTCGGTTTTTCTATTGGCATTCTGGATGTCACTCGCACGGAATGAAAGATTAACCATCAAACACATACACGACAAACCCAAGAAATTAAAAAAGAATAAATAAAAAAGTATTTTGCTAAAAAATAACAACATTACAAAACATTTTTCTCTCTGATGTACAGAAATGGAATTTAATCTTCAACCAGTTTTATGGAGTTTGTTTTATTTTCCGCATAGGATTTTAATTTCATATTATATCTACTAAATCTATAATTCCATAAGAGTGCTTAAGGATTCTTAAGGATTTAAATGCTCTCACCTTAGAATGTACACTCACCTCGCGTAACTGTGCCGCCTGTTCTTGTACCGGCTTCGCTGAAGCTCTTCGCTCGGACAGTAAGTGCCGTGTCAGAAGTTGTTTACATCGCAACTCTCTGAGCATATACTTTTGTAAGTGTGCCGGGCTCAAAGATTATATATGCGGTTTTGAGTGTTTACTTACTCGTCGCTTTAAATTCGGTTAGAACTAGATGTAAATAGCCCCCGTTACTGTGCCAACCACACCCAAGGCCGGCACAGTTACGCGAGATAAGTGTATTAAGACATAGGGAAAAACACTTTGGGAAAGAGAACAATCCTCTCGATATATATTTTTTGTCCTTAAATTCTTCCCTTTTTTCGTTTAAGTGAAAAATAATTAATTGGGCAAGAGCAAGGAATCGAAGCAACGGAAGAGAAAAATGTCAGAGAATTCCCATTTTGTGTAATTGAAAGCAGAATAAAAAAAAATGAAATGAAACTGCCCCCTCGTGACTTTGATCGATTTGATCGAAGGTGTACATCACGGTTAAGAGAGACC
This sequence comes from Melikaiella ostensackeni, assembly GCA_032362435.1. Lineage (NCBI taxonomy): Eukaryota > Metazoa > Arthropoda > Insecta > Hymenoptera > Cynipidae > Melikaiella > Melikaiella ostensackeni. The sequence goes on from JAUMHM010000085.1 coordinate 22,194,575, forward strand.
ACCGGAGTAGGTGGGCTGATTTTTTTCAGAAATGCCATTTGTGTTTCAGGCAAAAACGCCCGTTCTGGAGGTAGGAATTACGGTCTGCCTGTATTACTTTTCTTCTCTGTTTTTAATCTCTGTTTATTATTACCTTGTTTTTTCTTTAATAACTTTTTCTTAAAAGTAAAAGACCTGTGTTTATTCGCATCCATCGAGTGTACACTCAACTCTCGAGTTAGTGCAGGTCTCGGGCGTTGCTTACTTTGACCGTGAGACTCCCAAAATTTCTACGATGACAATAGTCAGGGCCGTATGAACCATTTCCAGTAGTAATACATAACATTAATTAACTGTATTTTGTACAAATGTAGATTCTTGTTATCATAAAGAATGGATCTTTTTTAAGAATGAAAACTTATTAAGAAAAAAAAAGATTTTCCGCGTGTATTTGAATATAAATGCGAAATATGTACGCTAGTGTGCTAGCTGACCGCTTTGCCACTACGGTATTGCGTGATTGCTTCAAGGACGCTGCGCGTCTTCTCCTGTCCCCCAGGCTCCCTCGTCCACGAGTGCGAGCTGGCAGAATTCTAGGGACGCAGTAAGACGAGGCGCGGTATATCGAGAGTTGAGTGTATTTCTATAAATATTGTTCGAGCGCAGGGCTGCCACACAGTAACTTAAGGTTAATACTATTGAATTCAGGTCTATACCTATTTCTGAATTTTCTTTTATTCTATAAAATTTCTTTCAAATTTATCCTCAATTCTTTCTAATTCATCTTGAACTCGTATGAATTTCGTCAAAGTCTCTTGAATTGTTTGAAATTCACTCCAATTTTACTGAAATGAATGGAATATTTTGGATTTTTAAAAAAATTTCAATTAATTTGAATTCATATGGAATTCACCCGGAATTCTTTTTAATTCTTTCTAATTCTTTGGAATTCTCTTGATTTTTGTCGAATTCTCACTGAATACTTTTGAATTGACTTTAATTCTTCCAAATTCTCTCCAATTTTACTGAAATTCTTCAATTTATCCTGACTTCTTTTGAATTTTTTGAAAGTCCCATAATTTTTTTCGAATTCCGCCTGAATTCTCCTAAATTCATTCAATTCTACTCAATTCAATGGATTATTTTTTTTTTTTAGTTTTATTAAATTCATCCTGAAGTCTTTAAAAGTCACCTTCAATTCTTATGAACTTTATCAAAATCTCTTGAATTGCCTTGCATTTTTCTAAATTCACTCCAATTTCACTGAAATGAATGGAATATTTTGGATTTTTTTTCAATTCATTTAAATTATTTTGAATTTACCCTGAATTCTTTGAAACTCTTTTGAATTTTTTCGAATTCACCCTGAGTTTCTTTTGTTTCAATTTTTAAATTATTCTAAATTCACTCCAATTTTTCTGAAATCAATGGAATATTTTGAATTTTTTCAAATTAATTTCAATTCGTCGGAAATTCACTCTGCATTTTTATTAATTATTCAGAATTCTTTAAAATTATCTTGAATTTTTTTGAATTTACGCTGAATTCTTCTAAATTCTCTCAATTCTACTCAACTCAATGGATTTTTTATTTTTTTAAATTTTTATTGAATTCACCCTGAAATCTTTTAAATTTGCCTTGAATTGTTATGAATTTCATCAGAATCTCTTGAATTCCCTTGAATTCTTCTAAATTCTCTTTAATTTTACTAAAATCAATGGAATATTGTGGTTTTTTCAATTCATTTGAATTTATTGAATTTACTCTGAATTTTGTTGAATTTAATTTGAATTGTTCTTATTTCACCCTGAATTCTCATTAATTTAACCTGAATTCTTCTGAATTCTTCGAAACTCTTTTGAATTTTTTCAAATTCACCCTGAGTTCTTTGGAATTCACCTTGAGTTCATTGAAATTCACCCTGGATTCTTTTTAATTCACTTTAATTATACTAAATTCACCTCAATTTTTCTGAAATCAATGGAATATTTTGAATTTTTTTCACTTAATTTTAATTCATTTGGAATTCACCCTGCATTCTTATTATTTATCTTGAATTCTTTTGAATTGTTTGGAATTCCTTGGAATTTTTTTTAATTAGCCCTGAATTCTTCAAAATTCACTCAATTTTACTCAATTAATGGATTTTTTTACTTTGATTGAATTCATCCTGAAGTCTTATAAACTCACCTTGAACACTTAAAACTTTCATCAAAGTTTCTTGAATTCCCTTGAATTCTTCTAAATTAGCTCCAATATTACTGAAATCAATGGAATATTTTGGATTTTTCTTTATTTTATCTAAATTATTTTGAATAGGCTGTGAATTTTGTTGAATTTAACATGAATTTTTTTGAATTCATTCTGAATTCTTATGAAATTATCCTGAATTCGATAAAATTCACTTGGAGTTTTCATAAATTGCATCAAATTCCTGTCAATTCTTTTGAATTCAAAAGAACATTAGTCATATTATTCATGCTTCTTTCTCAAATCACTTTTTAGTCACTTTTTAAAATGACAATATCACTTTAATTACTTTTCCTTCAGTGAATTAAAACAGAGAACCCAAGGGTTAAAGCCACTTTTAAATTTAGGTCTGTACCTATTTCTGAATTTTCTTGAATTCTTTTAAATTCACCCTGAATTTTTTATAATTCATCTTGAACTCATATGAATTTCATCAAATTCTCTCGAATTCCCTTGAATTTTTTCTGAATTCACTCCAATTTTGCTGAAATCAATTGAATATTTTTGATTTTTTTAATTTTCTCAATTAACTTGAATTCATTTGGGTTAAGGAATTAGTCACTTTTGGTCACTTTTTCGGTTTGAATAGGTCACTTTTTTCAATTTTTTCAAGTAAGTTAAGCTGTGGCAGCCCTGACTATGCGTTATTGCTTTTTGCCTAGCTTGTATTATATTTTTCTTTTCTACTGGAACATTTGGAACTATTTGAATTTTTTATATTTTGTTGTTTCATTTGCTCGTTTTCTAAGGATTTAGATTTCTTCAAATTTGAAAAACTTTTGAATTTTGTATGCTTTTGAATAAGTGCCTGAAAATTTGAGAGACTGAACTTTCAAATTCAGATTCTTGGTGTTTGGGATACTTCAAATTTGAATCATCAGATTGTAGTGGCTTGGATGTCTATGAACTTTAGTTGAATTTAAATGAATTAAGGCTGTAATTTTTTTTTAGGTTCAGAAAGTTTCTAAATATATATTCCTTCCAATTTTGTAAATATTCAATTTTATGCTTTCAAAGGCAAATCAAATTTGGAAATTTTGAGGATTGAAACCTCAAATTGAGCGATTTACATTGTTGCTGACTCCAAATTCGAGTGCTTTGGATTTTATGGGATTTTGAACGCGGGCGCTTTTAAATATGGTGAAAAAAACCTGTGTATCAAAATTTTTACCATTTCTTTCAAATTTTTTTCAAATAGATTTAAAATTCTACTTAATTTGTCTGTAATTTTATGAAATTCGAAACTACAATTTCATCGAATACTGATTGCAAAGACGATTAGTATTTTTTCATGATGCAGGCTTGAAAATTCCACACTTTTCACTTCTTTGATACTTCTTCACACAAGGCTACTTTTTTGCTACTTTTTTCAATGTGAAGCTACATTTTTGCTTCTTTTTTCAGTAAAGTGATATAAGAAATTGATCTTATTAACAAATTTCAGTTTTTTTTAATATAAAAAATTTGGTTGAAATTATTTGAAAGTTGAACTCTTTTGTTAAAAATTCATTTTTTTGTTCAAAGATTCATCATTTTAGTTAAAAATTCGTCTTTTTGGTTTGAAAATTCAACTTTTTTTGGTACAAAATTAAACTATACAGGTATGGTTGGAAATGAACTTTTCTGATAAGAGTTTTATATTTTTGGGTTGAAAATTTAACTGCTTTGTAGAAAATTTGTCTTTTTGGCTTGAAACTTCAACAATTTGGTTGAAATTGTTTTTCTTCCTTGGTTGAAAAATATTTCTTGGTTGAAAGTTCAACTCATCAATAAAACTCCGTCTTTTTGGTTTGAGGTTCCTTCACTTTTAGTAGAAATTTCTTCGCATAATCTTTTTTGGTTAAATATTCAACTGTTTGGTTGAAAATTAATCTGTTTTGATTGATTAAACAATTTTTTTGAAAATTAGTATTTTTTAGTTGAACTCAACCATTTTTGTTTTAAAATAAAAACGTTTTTTTGGTCAAAAAATCAAATATTTGGCTAAAAGTTCATGTAATTTGTTGAACATTTGTCTTTTCTAGTAGAAAATTAGTTTTCTTGGTTAAAAATTCATCTTTTGTTGTTGAAAATTTATCTTTTTTAGTTGAAAATTTAACTATTTGGTTACAAATTCATGTATTTTGTTGAAAATTTGTTTTTTGTAGCAGAGAATTAGTTTTCTTGGTTAAAAATTCCATAGGTACTTTATGAAAGCCGTGATTACTACTAAAAAGTATTAGTCGCGAAATACGATGTGTTCTAATATTGCATAGATTTTGGTTTGTATTAGCTTTGAGCCTTCCGCTCGTCTCAGAAGGCGGGGTATTTAAGAAGTGTTGAGAAGCTGAGAAGTTCTGAGAAGTCTTGAGAATCTGAGTGGCGAGAGGTCTTCTCAGACTTAGAAGGTCTTAGAGAGCTCTCGAGCACCTTTGAACTCTCGAGAACTTGAGTACTCTCAGACCTTCTCAAGTCTGAGAAGATCTCTCATCACTCAGATTCTCAAGACATCTCGGCACTTCTCAGCTTCTCAAAACTTCTTAAATACCACGCCTTGTGAGACGAGCGAAAGGCCCAACTCTAGTTTTTATAACATCATATCGGGCATGTTCCTTCATTAGTTCGAAAATTACCTCTTTAGTGGGTGCATTTTAACCTTCGAGAACTTGAGTACTCTCGAGCGCTCAAAGGCTCTCGAAACCTCTCAGACCTTCTCAAGTCTGAGAAGACCTCTCATCATTCTGATTCTCAAGACTTCTCGGCACTTCTCAGCTTCTCAAAACTTCTCAAATACTCCGCTTTCTGAGACTAGCGAAAGGCCCAACACTAGTTTGTATAACATCATATCGGGCATGTTTCTTCATTAGTGCGAAAATTACTTCTTTAGTGGGTGTATTTTAGTCTTAAAATAAGGGTCTTAACCCAATGAAACATCCTAATTTAGTTCGACTTTCAAATAGTGACAAATAGAGTACTTAACACTTCCAGAAAATTAAAACGATGTAATTATCATCTTGAGGGACAGCGGAATTTCAAATAAAGATGTGAAATGCCTTCTGTCGACTCTGAACCGTGCAAGAATCTCCACGAAGTTGTGAAAAGTTTTCGGTGACGAGGGTTGAACATTTTTCAACCGAGAGGAAAGTAAATGGGAAATTGTCAGTTTTAACGGGTCTAAAAAAAACTAGAGCTATTTTAAGAATTTTAAATCTTCACTTTATTTTATTAAATCATTCTTAAAGGTATTTCTTCTTTTTATTATATTTTTTTGTATCTGTATTATGGAATACCACCTTGAATTAAATGTCAAATCATATCTAGAGTCTTGAAATATTTTTTAATTCGAGTTCTTCCGATTTTAGTTTTTAAATTCGAAAGTTCTCCATTTTGTACAACATCAAATTGAAAAAAAAATTTGAATTGTAAGGCCTTAGCTAAGCTTTAAAATTTAACAATTATAAATTTTTCTTGACTAATTTTGCAATTTTTTAGTTGAAAGTTTTTAAAATTTATTATATCTTCCAATGTGAATTTAAAATTCTGAATTTTTCTATATTTGAGTATTTCATTGGTATAGTTTTCCAATTGATCGCTTAGGGAGCGTCTATTAATTACGTAAGGCTTTTTTAGGGGGAGGGGGTCTGAAAAATTTTACGAATCCTAACATCCTATTTCTTTTATTTTTTTAGAAAGTTTTGTGAATTCCTTAAAATTTTCTAAATCATGTGAAGATTGCTTGAAATCCTTTGAATTCCATGGATATCCTTAATCTTTCGAAATCCATTTAAAACAACTGTGATCCCTGGAAATCCCTTGAAAACCTAAAAAAACTGTGGAAATCCCTTAAAATTCTTTGGGGTTCCGTGAAGTCTTGAAATCCTTGAAATTGCTTGAAAACTTCAAAATCCCATAAAATTCCCTTATAATTGTTCGAAATTCCTTGAAATATTTTTAAATCCTTGAAGTCGCTCGGAATATTCAAAATTCCGTAAAAATCCCTTATGATCCTCTAAAATACGTGGAAATCCCTTGAAATCTTTGAAATCCCTATAAAATTCATTGAAATCCTTAAAATCCGTGGAAATCTTTCTGAATTTACTGAAATACCTTAAAATATTTGAAAAGCCATTAAAATCTTGAAGTAGCCATTAAAATTCCTCGAAATTCCTTAAAATCTTTCTTTATAATATTCGGAAATCCATTGAAATTCCGTTAAATCTTTTGAAATCGTATGGAATTCTCTAAAATATGTGGATATACTTTGAAATCTCGTGACTTCTTTTGAAATATTTTGAAATCTCTAAAACTTTTCCGAGATTGCGTGAAATCTTTTTAAATCCTTGACATCGCTTGAAATCTTCAAAATCCTATGAAAACCCCTTATAATTCTTTTACATCTCTAAAAATCAGTTAAAATCCTTGAAATTCCGTGAAATATTTCAAGGTATTGCGAGATCTCCTGATATCTTTAAAATCCCTTTGAAATTCCTTGAAATTGTTAAAATCCGTGGGAAACTTTCCAAGTTTCCTGAAATCTCTTAAAATATTTAGAAATCCATTAAATGTTATGAAAATCCATAAAAATTCCTCGAAATCCCTTAAAATCCTTTATAATATTCGGAAATTTTTTGAAATTCTGTTAAATCTTTTAAAATCTTACGAGATTCTCTAAAATCCGTGGATATGTTTTGTAATCTTTGAAATCCCGTGACTTCCTTTGAAATATTTCGAAATCTCTTAAAATCCTTTCGAATCTCTTGAAAATCTTTGAGATTCCGTGAAATCCTTTGAAATCCCATGAAATCTTCTTAAATCTTATGAAATTACTTCAAATCCCTTCAAATCTTCGTAATTCAATTCAAATCCCCTCATATCCCTCAAAACTCGTAAAAATACTTCGGTGTCTCTTGAAATCCTTCAAAATCCTTTAAAATTCCATGATTCCGTGAAATCCTTTGAAATCATTGACATCGCTTGAAATCTTCAAACCCCCATAAAAATCCCTTATAATGCTTTAAAATTCTTTAAAACCTCTAAAAATCAATTAAAATCCTTAAAATTACGTGAAATATTTCGAAGTATTACGAGATCCCTTGCAATCTCTGAAATTCCTTCAAAATTGATTGAAATCTTTAAAATCCGTGGGAACTTTTCCGACGATTATTTGAAATTCCATCAACTCTTTTTAAATCTTGCGAAATTTTCTAAAATCCACGGATATGCTTTGGAATCTTCGAAATATTTGAAAATCCTTCGCAATCCCGTGAGATCAGCGAAACTGCTCTAAATTTCTTGAAATCTGTTAAAATGCCGTAAAATCCTTTGAAATCCCGTGAAATCTTTTGACATCACATGAAATTTCTTCAAATCGCTTCAAATCTTCGAAATCCAATTAGAACCCCCTGATATCTTTCAAAATTCGAGAAAATACTTCGGTATCTCTTGAAATCCCGTAAAATCTGTTAAAATGTGATTTTACTCCTTAACGTTTCTTAAAATCCTGTGAAATCCCTGGAAAAATTGAGAATCTGTCTGAAATTGTCCTAGATAATTTCTTCAAATACTTGAAATCTTTTAAATTCACTTAAAATCTGTGAAACCTCTTGGAATCATTTGGAATCGTTTGAAATACCCTCATACTTTTGTAAGCCCTTGAAATCTCATGAAATACCTAAACAGCTTTCGAAATCTCTTTAAATTCCGTAAACATTTTCTACTTTTTTTGAAGTACTTTGTAGACCTTTGAAATATTTTAATATGCCTCAAAATCTCTTGAAATTTGTTGAAATTTAGTTTGCAGTGAAAATAATTGATATATCATTGATATATCATTCATTATTTTCAAACCATTAAGCTAAATCTCTTTTTGGGTAAGCGTAACTCGTTCGGTTCTAACCTAGTTATAATACCGGGGATCAAGGAATTCATATGGTAAGGGTAAGTAAGCGATGTGTAGGAGAAGGGATAGGTTTTAGATCGATCTAGAAGTCATCGCGTGTTGTTCATTCAAACGACAGATTCGTCCCACAACACCGTTCCGACACAGGTCGCTGATCAATCTCTCTAGCAATCACCCCAGGTGAAGAGTCTCACAAAACCATTTTACTAATCCACTAAGCAAGTCTCTTCACAAGAGCCCATTGGTATCCAAAATCTTTCGTTTCAGACATCACTCTCCTTCTTGTAAACGATTGTCTTCCATACATCCCCATCCTTGCATATATCTTTTGCTTCCTTCACATCCATACATCGTTTCATGCAAGCTCTTGTGTTTCTACCACTCATTATATCCCTTCGCTTTAGAGTCTCATTCACACATTCGAACCATTCTTTCTTCGGTCTACCTCTGAGTACGCTACCACTCTTGTCAAACAATGTTTCTTGTTCATTAGCGTTTTACCGCACATATTCCACAGAAATTGCATGCCAACCGCGTTCAGTAAAAATATAAAAAAAATTTTAAGAAGAGGCGGCAAACATAATGTTAACGTAATTAATGGACATTCCGTTACAAATTCTTAAATTTTGCTAGTTTGAGCTAGCATATGAGTTTTTCTTCCAGTCTCACGAGATGATAAATTTACGAGCGATTCCCTGCCAACTAAATTCGACGCTTGGACTTTGTAAGCCGGTCATAATTCACCCAAGTCGTCATTTTGTTCGAGGACGTGGTCAAGTAATAGCTTCATCGACAATTTTTTATGCTGCTAGCGTGGAATCGGAAGTCTCTCCCTTGATTGCTTTGCAGGACAAAATGTCGTGTCAATCACAAGATCGATAAATTTTATTACTCAACTCGTGACCAACTGACAAGATTACTTTACAAGATAGACATGAAATGCAAGCGTAGATAGTTTTTTTTAAATCTCGCGATGGCAGCTGAATGTTTGCCATGAGTTTATTATGAGGGAACTGAAGTACGTCCCGCATTCTTGATGTGGGATCAATTTTTGATCGTCATGTCTGAAATTCAGAAATTTTTTATTCAGAACGTCTCGGTTTAAAATAGAAATAAATTTTAGCTTCAAAATTGAAGGGTTTTAATTGTATATAGCTGGAAATTCAGAATAAACTTTGACCTAGAATTTTATAATTTTAGAAACGTCTAAATTGGAAGACTTCTAAATTTGGATCTCAATCCATAATTTTCAAGAAACAAAAAAAATGTAAAGGGGACATAAACTAAAATTGTAGAGACTTGAGGTCAGGAATAAACACCGGTGCGATTCATGGCCGGAGGCAGATGCTTCGACCCGAGTTCGGTTTCCGAGGCTCTAGCTCTCAGGACTAAAGGCTCTTGAGTAAAAAGTAAATTAACCAAGAAGCAAAAAAATTCCCAGGTCCTCGGCCACCTCGGGATAGATTTCGCGAGTAAAAAGTCCGGGTTAAACTCTCAGGGAGCGTTAGAGGATCGCGTGTTCGTTGCTGAAAAGGAACGTTTCTGAGCAAAGCCACTTTTTGTTGGAAAAGGAGATAGCCTCGGTTTTCTCTAATTTCTCTCCGATTCTAATTACCTCGTTTCAAATGATCAACTTTTCAGAAGATTTCTGATATAATTGCAAAGTTTTTTTTTTCAAACTTGTTGAATAAATCTACCTCAGTTGATTAGAGAACGTCCATTAATTACGTAAAGATGATTTTTGAAATTTTAGACCTCCGC
>JAUMHM010000085.1:22212812-22223210 GCA_032362435.1 Melikaiella ostensackeni
ATATGAGCTTGAAGTTACATGTATTAAATTCCCATATTGACTATTTTCCAATGAATTTGGGTGATTACAGTGAAGAGTATGGAGAAAGATTCAATCAAGATATTGAAGAGATGAAACGTCGCATTGAAAAAAATACATGTTTTACATAAAATTACCAATTCTCCACGATTTTTTTTTGAGGTTAGAGACGAAGTGTGACATCACAAAACCACAGCGACTCCGGATTCGTACTTAGCGACCTCGAAAGCATAGGAAATGACCACTTTGCATTGAAAAAATGCATGTTTCACATCAAATTACCAATTTGCCACGTTTCTTTAAGGTTAGGAACGAGAGTCACGTCATAGAACTACAACAACTCCGGATTTGTACTCAGCGACCTCAAAAACATAGAATATGACCACTTTTCATAGACGGGAATCATGTCCCACCTACACGGAAAAAATTAGATGTCGAAAAATCCATTGAGTGAGTCAACCATTATCGGATACAGCCGAAAGTATGGCAGAAATTAAAAGTATCGTCGTGAGAAAATTGTGCAGTGAGTCAACCAAAATTTCACAAACTCGATCTTCGGGCATGCACACTCACAGACCGAGTTTGTCAGAGTTTCGATGACTCTCATCTTAAATTTCACGAACAGTGTTGTTGGTTAAAAGAAAAAATTTATTTCGATGTCTTGTTTTCTGAGGTTATTCAGACAAATTTAAACCTAAATTACATTTATTTTCACCCAATACACACACGATCACTGTACAGATTATCGTAGGCATTTAACGCTACGAAAAATCGGCAAAGCGGCTTCGCGTTTCGAACTATCTATCCCACGTTTAATACATTTTATCCCTAAGAACTAAATCCTATGGCTAATCTGAATTATGGAATACTCTGTAAAAATCTCGGTGAAACGTAGTCTCATGAAAATGCAGGGGCGTTGAAAAATATCAGGCCCTGTTTTATTGGAATTTTTTTTATGATAACATTTTGATAATAGGTGGTGTTTAAAATTTCAAGAAAAGCGATCAGAAACATTTTTCTGAAAAAAATATAAATTAGTAATAAAAGTATAAATTTGCATCCATTTTCGCCATCACATTTTTCAACATCATCACGACACAAACCTAGCGGCTCACAAGGGGAACCTAAGCCCTTCGGAATTTTGTTTATTTTGCTTATAAACCAATAGTGCTTTTTCCAACTACTAATGTGAAGGAACTAGCAAGGCTATCTTTTGATAGTGTAAAAAGGTAGAATAAACTACTCTTTTTTTCTAAACGCAGCATTATTTCTTGTCCCAACACCTAATTCAATTCTGACTTCACTGTCAGATCAAATTTCTCGTTTGTATTTTAAACATTATAATAGACTAATACTATAGCATTTACAAATTCAACTGTAAGAAGACTGATAAGGTCTAAAATCAAATGCCCTATCGAGCTACCAGACAAAGAAGATATCCATAGAGCGGCTGGGCATTGTCGTATAGCCATCAGGGTGACCATAAAAAAATACTCTTGGGCTTCTTAGGTTCAAAGGGCAAACAACGGTAGTTCATGGGATTGTAGAAAGCAGATTAAAAAAGTACAACCACAGTTCTATTCTGCAATGTGACTTCATAACAGGATTACTAAGCGTCCCCACCCAGCCTGACTGGAATCGGCGTAAAAGTGTTCAAGTCCAAACTCGGGTATTATTTTCTGAGAAGCGATACAGTTAAAAAAATTAGATAACTTGGTAATTGAAATCCTCAATGAAAAAAGTTAATTTTGCCCATTTTTTTTCATAAGAACTCAAAAGATGATGGGCCACCCCTCAATGTTGTTTTAAAGATTCGAAAAAAAATCTGTCTTCAAAAATCCCACAAGCCACCGCTATTTGATCTTCGAGCCCAAGAAACCCAAAAGTGTCTTTTTATGGTCACCCTAAAAGTCACTCATCACTTTTTAGAAGGTACAAAAATGCCACACTTCAGTTTAAAGAATCACCTTAGGGCAAGAATGGTCATGTATTATGACCTCCACTCACTAAGACGTCCTGTAGAGTCACTAGGCACAACACATGCGCAAAAACGTGACTCGGCAAGAAACACATTGGCTAAGGTCACAAAAGACAATCACAGTTTCGTAAATTCGCCATGCAGAAAGAGGTGCCTCAAGATGAACATGTTTATAATGTTTTAGGTGGAGCACTGTGGTTCGATTCTCAAGCGAGTGCACGGAGCATGGAGTAATAGTAAGGAGACCAAACGACAATGCGCGCACGAATGAAAAATGAACCTGGAGTTTTCAGACATAGTTAGAGGGAGGACGTACGCCGAATAGTAAAGGAGTTCGTCTCGTTTTGAGTGGAATATATGCGAAAAGTTTGTGATTGGTGGTTTTTTGGCGGTAAATTTGAACCATAATTGACCCACCAATTAAAAACATTTTGCAGCTCTCGAAGATACCCCACTAAAAACACAAGACATAAAAGTTGCCACACCACAGATTACTTCTCCAATGGACGAGGATCTCTTTCTACCGAGCCAGATCTTGCAGTTGGGAAACAGAGATACGTCGCAGGGAGCCAAGTCTGGAAAATAGGATGGATGAAAAATCAATTCGAAGTCCAGTTCGTGTATTTTTGCCATTGCGATTGCGGAGGTGTGAGGTGGTGCGTTGTCTTGATGAAGCAGCAGTTTTTTGTGTGTCAATCGTGGCCATTTTTTTGTGTAACTCGGCTTCCAAACGGTCGAATAATGATGCATAGTACGTTCCTGTTATAGTTTTACCCTTCTCCAGGTAATCAATGAGAATGATTCCCTGGGAATCCCAAAATACTGTGGCCATCACCTTCCCAGCTGACAAAACAGTCTTCGCCTTCTTTGGCGCACTTTCACAGGGCAGTGCCCAATGCTTTGACTGCTGCTTTATCTCAGGAGTATAGTGGTGGATCCAGGTTTCGTCTACGTTCACGAATCGACGCAAAAGCTCCTGCAGATTCCGATTGAATTTCGCCAAACACTACGCTGAAACGTCTTTTCGGTTGCGCTTTTGGTCGGGAGTCAGCGATCGTGGAACCTGTCTTGCACACACCTTCTTTACCTTTAGTTTTTCGTGCGATATGTTGTATACACGTTCAGTGGAGATACGTGCAGCCTTGGAAATCTCACGCACTTTGATCCGGCGATCTTCCATAACCATATGATGAATTTTTTCAACGAAGGAGCAGACTCCCCGTGAACTTCGTCTGACTCGGCTTCGATCTGTGCGGCTGTCCAATTTTTTGAATAAAAATGTTTTATCACTGCACAGAACTCTTCTTTCTTCATTTTTTCGAAAACTACTGACATGCTCACTTTAAACATATTCCAAACGCGAATTAAGCATCAGTTTCGGCTGAAGCTTGGTAGAGTTTAGTTTGAAGATTGCTATTTCTTGGTCATATACTAAAAAGTTCATTTTGGCGACATCTAGCGGGAAATTTACCTTACTTATCAAACGAGCCGCCTAGGATTAGAGAAAGCTTTTTTGAAACTCTTTACAATTCAATGAAGACATCGAACAGACTAGCGAATGCAAAATGTTGATTTAATGCACATCGTACTGGAAAATTTCTGTGTTTTGACCTTATCTTTTTCCTGATACTGCCGTTCTTGCATTCGATTTTGTCTCACAGACATTTCCTGTCTTGAGTTCAAAGAATTTTACCTGCACCTCATTTTATATTCAGATGTCTCTTTATGCATGAAGTTTTTACAATACTTACCGAGCACTCGTTCTCTTTACTGACTGTCGTTATTTCAAATAGATATTATACATACATGCGAGACCGTCATTTTTTTGTTCGATTAATTCCGACTTTGCTTGACTATATTTGGATATAGAAACAATTGTGCACAAAAATTTTATTTGACATGGATTGGCCACATCTATGTATTGTATCTTGGATTCCGCCTTAAGTCTATTCATTTACCTGCTCCATTGTATTCGTAGGCTAGATTTGAGGGGTCGGATTCTATAACCGCCTATACATTTTTCTCGATGAATGGCGTTGGCCCCTGGACACTTTTCAAACAAGTTTATAATTTTAATTTTAAAAGTACATATTCTGATATAAAATTTAATTGAACATTTTTTTCCCTGTACAGAAAAAAATATAGCTTTCGCCGTTTTCGAAATAAATCCGAAAAACACGTTTTTTAGAAAACAAATTTTTTTGTCTTTTTTGACTTCAACTCGCCGTAATTCAGTCAGCTTTTGAAATTTTTTGATAAAATTTATAGGAAATATTCTTTACGATGTTCTACGACTGGTAGAAAAATAAGCAATAAATATTTTTGTGTAAACAAAAGTTATAAATTTTTACCTCAGACATTGCATAAATCATGCATTCATATCTTCAAACTCATGAGAAGTCGGGCGAATTTTGATTAACAAAAAACTTCCAGCGCGAAAGATGTTTGGAAGGGTATAAATATGTTTTCTGCGAAAAAATTATTCAAAATAAATCATTATTAAGAAATTATGAAGGTTTTATTTCGTCGGCGCGGTCCGTTTTTCTCACGTACTCGTATGTATCAACTCGACTGGTTCACATGGACAGAATTTCATTAGAACAGTTCATTAGACAATTTCATGAATTAAATTGTTAAATTGTGAAGAAAGAAACTATACCTACAAAATATTGTGTTTTGTTTTTTTGACCTTGATATTTGTAAACTTACTAATGCATCTTTAATTTTTCCTTCTGCGTGAAGGAACTGGATGGCACTGCGCCCTGAGCACTTGGCGGGACTTCTTATTGACATGTTTCACGCAAACTGACACTACAGGGTTAGTTTTCGTACTAACAAGGTCTCCTTGTGCTCGTTGTGCTCAGTAGAACCCCCTCTACCATTCAGTTTTGCCAAACTTGGTGAAAGAAATTCCCACAGCCCAAAATAACAACAGTACTCCTACTTTCTGGACAATCCTCATACATAAGTGCGAAAAACGGGCTGCGCGGCTGTAATAAAATCTTTATAACTTCCTAATAATGATTTATTTTAAATAATTCTTTCCGTAAAAAACATATTAATATCTTTCTGGTCAACCATCCTGCTGAAAGTTTTTTGTAGCTCAAAATTCGCTCGACTCCCCATGAGCTTGAAGATATGAATACGTCATTAATGCAATGTCTCCAGTGAAAATGCATAGCTTTTGTTTAAACAAAAAGGTTCATTAGTTATTTTTGACCTGTCGCAAAGAAAGGAACCTTAGTCGGAAAGGCAAGATTTTTCAGGGCGAGCTTAATTGTAAGGCAGAAAATTTTTTTAGAATTTTTTCGTTTTGTTCATTAGAAAGAGCAACTTAATAAATATTTAATATTGAAAAAATACGAAAATCGATTTTTTCCGACTAAGGTCCCTTTCTTCGCGACAGGTTACATTTTACTCTACCAGTCATAGAACATCATAAAGAATATTTCCTGTCAATTTCATTGAAAAATTTCAAGAATTAGCTGCATTAGGGCGAGTTGAAGTAAAAAAAATACAAAAAATTTGTTTTCTTAAAAACGGGGTTTTCGGGTTTACTTCGAAATTGGCAAAAGCTACAATTTTTTTGCCCGATGCTCTATTAAATTTCCTATAAGAATATGTACTTCTAAAATTAAAATTCGATATTTGTTTCAATAGAGTCCAGATGCCAGCTCCGTTCAGCGAGAAAAATTCATAGTCGGTTATAGAATCCGGCCCCTCATTTACGCTCGGGAAGAACCTCCTTTCCTTTTCCTTAAAATGAAAAACTTTATAACATTTCCTAAAAATTCGGATCGATATAATTTTAGTTTTTGGACTTGAACTGCCAACTCTATTCTTTATATTGAAATCTGAATTTTGTATTAATTTAATGTTCAATTTTTTCTTAGTTGAGACTTGTAATTCTTATAAAAAACTGCGATTTCATTTTCTGAGAAGGAACAAGAAGTGAATTTTAATTTTGGATTCTTGTGAATACGAAATCTTCAATTTCAGATACCTTAAAACTGTAAAGCCTTATGATCAATTTTAAATTGGGAGCTTTTTAATTTTTGATGTTTAAGGGTTTTCGAGTTTAAATACTTTTTCAAATTTTAATATTTTCAATTTTTGTCTCTTTTAAATTGGAAAGCTTTTTATTTGGGGTACTTGTTGTTTAGAATGTTTTCGGTTTTCAGAACCTTTTAAATTTATGATGAGGTTCAAAATTCTAAAATTACTGTAGAATTTTGAATTTGAAAGACTCCAAAATTGAAGGCCGTCGACGTTTAAAACTCGTCCCGAATAAAAACCTTCCAAATTAAAAACTTTTTTTTTTATATCAAAGACTTCAATTTCATTGCTTCTAAATTGTGAAATTTTGAATTTTTCGCTTCATTCATTTTTAAGAATTTCCATTTCCATTTTGGGCGCTTAAAAATTGGATGATTTTCAATATTTAACTTTTTGAATTTTTAAAACTATTCAATAAGAGACATTTTAGAAAAAATGAAATATTTAAATTCATGAAGTTCTTAAAGTTTTTTTTTATGTCCGTTCATATTTTCACCGGTTTCAAAGTCCAGAGTCCAATTTGGGAAGTTTTCAAATTTGAAACCTTTTCAACTTTTAGCGTTTCTCAATTCATAATATTTCAGTTTTAGAGGCTTTCTATTTTCGAAGCTTTTAAATTCAGTGGTTTCAAATATTAAATTTTTCAAATTTAAAGCTATAATTTTTAACATTTTGAAAAAAGCCTTTCAATTTATAATGTTTTTCAAATTCGAAATATTTGACATTTTGGGACACTTTCAAATTTCAACATTCTTGATTCTAGAGTTTTGATATTTTTAACCCTCCAAAATTCCCAAATTTTCAAATGAGCTTTAAAATTTAGTAAAATTATTTCAAACTCTTTCAGTTTGAAGACTTTGAATTTTGTATACATTGAAATTTGATTACATCCAATTTTCAAATCAAAGGTCTTCAATTACAGTAGTCAAAGCGGTACACTGAAGATTTTTGAAAGTTTGCTCAAATTGTTACAAAAGCCTGAAATTTGGTGTGAAGATTCCTTGTGGCATTAAAAAACTTTTAAGAGCGGGCGTTAAACATTATGTCTTTTTTTTCGAAAAAAAGTGTCGAATTTTTGTTTAAAAGCTGTATTTTTTCAATTAATTAAGATATTTAAGTTTCCTTTTTTGATTGTGGTGAAAGATTCCACACTTTTTTTAAACCTACCGGAAAATTTGAAAAAAGCTTAAAATTAACCAAATGGCGTCGACTTCTCCGAAAGAGATTTTAAGAAAAGTTTACACAGCGGAGTTTGAAGAGGAGCAACTTTTCTCTATACCTAATTTTTTTGTACATCTCGCGTATTTGAAAAAATAAAATAAAATTACAAACTCAGAAAAAACAAAATTTTACGATTCATTCCAACAAATTATTTTTTTTGAAGAACGAGAAAAAAATCTGCCTCAAAAAAATCATTTGTCTGAAAGAATCGTAAAATTTCGTTTTTTCGAAACTCGTAATTTAAAAGCTCTTGGACCTTACTATGGAAAGAAAATCTTCCAAAAATTATTTGAAAATTGAAATATTTGATTTTCAGAAAAATCGCCGCCATTTTGTGAATTTTAAACTTTTTCCAAACTTTTCGGCGGATTTTGAAAGAGTGAGTAAGCCTTCACCAGAATTAGAAAAGGAAAGTCAAATATCTTGATTAGTTGAAAAATATAACTCTTCCAACAAAAATTTTGGACCATTTTTTCAGAAAATACATCTTGTAAAAATGTTTGCACCCGGTCTAACAAATTTTGTAATGCCAAAAGGGAACCTTAAACCAATTTTATTGCATTTGTAAGCATTTGAGCAAAAAAGTGTACCGTTTGGACTACAGGAGAGCCTTCATATTGAAAAACTTTTAAATTCCAATGATTTTAATTTTTGACATCGTCTAATTGTTTCAAATTCTGAAAATAATTTGAAAACCCAGAATTTGGTATTGAATTTAGTATAAAAAATCCTTGAAGGAATTTTTCATTACTTAGAAAATCAAAAAATAAATTTAATATATAATATATGAAAGTGGAATAAAATTTGCTCTTCAAATTATATTTAATTTTGCACCTGAGAGAAGGACTGTTCTGGTAGATTCCTCGTTTAATTATCCTATTTCAAAGTTGACAATGTCATTCCCATGAAATCCTCACTATGAAACCTTCATATTATGGGGTTTCTTCCTGGACGTACTAGCGGACGCTAGGGTAAGAGCACTAATGGTTGGCACTGCGCCGGTTATTGGTCAAATTTAGTTGTGAAATATTAAATTCACTTTTATTTTTAGGATGCCAATAATTTATTGGGTTTTATAAAGAAAATCTTAAGCTGGCGACATTTTTTAATTTTGTTGTAGCAACGTTATAAACAAGTAAATCTGTTTCATGTTTTGTGGATATTTTAAAGAAATATTAAAAATTCATTAAAAACAAGAATTTAACTTCAGTAATATTGTATTAATTAATTTGGGGGGGGGGGGGGCAATGGAATTTAGTGCAAAAAGTATGGTCTCTAGTCGTTGGCACCCTAGTGCCAATGACCAGACCATGTAATTCTGGAATGGTTTCATTCGTTGGCACCCCGGTCTCGTCAGAAAAAGTAAGGTTATGTAATCCCAAGATCTTGTGTTGACAGGAAGTATTTGGCGTACTTTCATGAAATGAAGTAGTATTCGGCGTTAAATGTTGAGTGTATGTATAATTATCACTGTTTTATAATTCAATATTTTATGTGTTCATTTATTTCCTAAAGTCTAAATTTCCTCTTAAGGTGCCAATAACCGGTGCTCTTACCCGTATTACGAAAGTGAAACTGTAGTTGAGTTAGTATCACGCAGTATGTTCATTATTATCAGTACTTGTATGCGCGTAAAGAGGACTTTTCGCCGACCACAGTACTGTTGCGATTACTACCTGTCCAAAAAGTTTAGAGTCCTCAATCTCAGCGGATTAAAATTCTAAAAATGTAGCACAAATTACATGCTGAATTTTAAGGTTTCCCCAATACTGATGCAGAGTTTTGAAATTTTCAGTTCAATAGCAATTATTTCCTGATGAGTGAAAGGTTAAAAGAAGTACCATTATCTGAACATCATTCCAGAATACTTAACTTTGAGTGGCTGTTACTCCCTGAAAATAAATTACAAAAAGTCTGAAAGAAAACATGAATTTGTTTTATCCTTTCTGTGCACAGTGGTGAAATTTAGAGTCAGAAAATGATTTATGTACTGTCAATAAGCAAAAAGTTGCGCTTAAATGATAAAAAAATTATTTTGTTCTTCTGAACATACAAAGTGCTTTCCGATTATCGACCGGAACCTAAAAAATGTGTAATTTGCTTCAAGAATGATCTCCGTACGTTCTTTAGTTTCGGAGATGACACGTGACTACTCTTTTGCAATTAAATTTCACCACTGTACACGGAAAGGTTCAAAGAAATTCATGTTTTTTTTCAGATTTTTTGTTATTTATTTTCAGGGAGTAACAGCCATTCAAAGTTGAGTATTCTGAAATGATGGTAAGATAATAGTACTTTTGAAACTTTCACTCATCAGGAAATGATTGCTAATCAACTGAAAAATGAAGAACTCTACATCAGTACAGGGAAAATCTTAAACTTCAACATGTACTTCGTCCCATGTTTTTAGAATTTTAATCTGCTGAGATTTTCACTGTAATTTGTACAAAAACTGAGGACTCTAAACTTTTCGAACAGATAGTAGTTCTTTCAGCTTGCTTGAGCTTGCATGGCGGGTTATGGTTGTTTCAGGCCGCAGCCGCAGCAGCTGCAGCATCCCCATTGCTGAAGACTCCACTCTCAACGGCCCAGCAGGCTAGCTATGCAGCTGCAGCAACCTATACAGCAGTAGCAGCACGTGCCGCTTACGGTGCGGCTGCAGCTGCAGCACAACCAGTCGCAGGATACGCCGCAGTTGCCGGGTAAGCTTCATTTTTTTCTTTTTATTTATTTATTCAAAATTGCAGATCTTCAGAGAAGAATCCCTAGGATCCATGGACTGTTCCTTTTTTAAAATATCACAGTCCTGCGGGGGTTAGTTACAGAAATGAATCCGGCCGCAAAAATTATCTAGCACGGCAGGTCTTGGAGTAAATTTAAGTTAAATGGTCAAAAAATGACCAAATTAGTGAATTTATTGTGAGGGAACAAATATTTTTTTTTTTTTCTGAAAACGGCATCGTATATTTTTTAATCATGTGTATTAGGGATCCAATGAACTATTGCGTTGAACAACTTTTGTCACGTTTTACATTCTCATCAGCAATGACCAAATAATTTACAAAAAAATCAAATAATTTAAATTATACCCTCTCATTGCTGATGAGGATGTAAAACGCGACAAA
>JAUMHM010000085.1:22229678-22245059 GCA_032362435.1 Melikaiella ostensackeni
GTCTCTTCTGAGTTGCCATTTAACACGCCTGATCGGTTCCTTACAGCAGAAATCGCCCACTAGGTCGTGCTATTCTTAATACGAGTAGAAGAGAGGATGAATGTGAGACCCTTCCTGAATTTCCCGCCAAAAAACTGTGACTAAAAATCCGTAAGACTTTATACCCTTCTCCTATCATACCAAATCATTCAATCATTTTTATCCAAAGAAACACCTCTTGATTACCAGATTCAACCGGAAATGAACATTAATTTAGGACATTTTTTTAATCGAGATTTTCTGTTTTGCAGTTATGGACGAGAATACGCCGACCCTTATCTTGGACACGGTATTGGACCCGTAGCTGGTTATGGGGTAAGTTCAAAAGTAATTACACTCATCTCGCGCAACTGTGCCGCCTGTTATTGTATCGGCTTCACGGTTGTTTACGCTCGACTGCTTCTGTCTCCCTCCTGAGCATCCCTTGAAGCCCTATACTCAAGGTCTTCGCTCGGACAGTCAGTTCCGTATCAGAAGTTGTTTACATCGCGACTCTCTAAGCATATACTTTTGTACGTGTGCTGGGCTCAGAGACTATAATTACGGTCCTGAGTGTTTACTCACTCATCGCTCTAAATCAGGTTGGAACTAGATTTTAATAGCCCCCGTTAATGTGCACACCAGACCCGTGGCTGGCACAGTTACGCAAGATGAGTGTATTTTTACTTCGATAGTATTTTATGAGTATCCTATATTTAATTTAAAATTAATTAGCTAAAATGACAGCTTTTGAAACTGTACATTTTCTAACTTGAAAGCTTAAAAAATTTAAGCCCTCAAAGGACACCGCACCAAATGTACATAGAATGGCGTTTTGTCAAAATTTCTAATTATATTTTTTTTTTGTTATTTCGAACCTGCAGATCAATAATTCCAAAGAAAATTATCAGAAAGATTGACAGTTTTGACTCAAATAATTGCCAAACTTCAAATTTTTAAATGTATTTTAATAGAAAAATTTTTCCGTTATTGAAATGTTATCCTTCTCAAAAACTTATTGTTAGATCATCCCTTAAAGATTCGAGGAAAGAAATCGACATTTCCTAAAAACCAAAAGAACGGGATATTTTTTGATTAATTTATTGGGGTCGAAAATCCCTTCACAATGAATTTGATAAATGTCCCCTAGCAAAGAAAGTTTTGAATTCCTTTCAAGGGTTGTTTTAAAATCCGTAAAGATTCTAGCAAGGAAATCAACATTTCCAAAAAGCCAAAACCACGGCAGATTTTTTGATCAAACTATTGGGGTGAAAAATCACTTCAAAGTAAGTGCAGGAAGCTTTCCCAACCAGGAGATGTGTTTGATTTCATTTTGAGGGTTGTTTTAACATCTCTTAAACCTAAAGATTCAAGCAATTAAATCGAAATTTTCAAAAATAAGAAAAATAAATGTGATAAATATCCCCTAGCAAATAAAGTTTTGAGTTCCTTGTAAGGGCTGTCTTAACATCCGTAAAGGTTCAAACAAGGAAATCAACATTTCCAAAAAACCAAAACCACAGCAGATTTTTTGATGAAACTGTTGGAGTGGAAAATCACTTCAAAGTAAGTGCAGGAAGCTTCCCGTACCAGAAAAAGTGTTTGATTTTATTTTGAGGATTGTTTTAACATCTCTTAAACTTAAAGATTCAAGCGATTAAATCGAGGTTTTCAAAAATAAAAAAAATAAATGTGATAAATGTCGCCTAGCAAAGAAAGTTTTTAATTCATTGTAAAGGTTGTTTTAACATCCCGTAAAGATTCAAACAAAGAAATCGAGATCTTCAAAAAACCAAAACCACGGGAGATTTTTTGATCAAACTATTGGAGCGGAAAAGCACTTCAAAGTAAGTGCAGAAAGCTTCCCTTACCAGGACAAGTGTTTGATTTTATTTTGACGGTTGCTTTAACATTTTTTAAACTTAAAGATTCAAGCAAGGAAATCGAGATTTAAAAAGAAACCAAAACCACGGGAGATTTTTTGATTAAAGTATTGGGGTCAGAAATCCCTTCATAATAAATTTGATAAATATCCCTTAGCAAAGATAGTTTTGAATTCATTTTCAAGGTTGTTCTAACGTCCCGTGATGATTCAAACAAGAAAATCGAGATTTCCAAAAAACCAAAACCCGGGAGATTTTTTGATCAAACTATTGGGGCGAGAAATCACTTCAAAGTAAGTGCAGGAAGCTTTCCCTACCAGGAAAAGTATTTGAATTTATTTTAAGGGTTGTTGGTGTTCCTTGTTGCAAGAAAATCAACATTTCTTAAAAACGAGATGTTAAAACAGCCTTTAAAAAGAACTTAAAACTTTCTTTGCTAGGGGATATTTATCACATTTTATTTTTTATTTTTTTTTTTTTAATCTCGATTTAATTGCGTGAATCTTTAAGTTTGAGAGATGTTAAAATAAATTTAACGACTTTCCCTGCTAGGATATGTTTCCTACGTTTATTGTAAAGTGATTTCCGACCCCAATGGTTTAATCAAAAAGTCTCTCGTGAATTTGATTTTTAGGAAATGTCAGTTTCCTTGCGTGAATCTTTAAAGGAATTTAAAATCAATCCTTGAAATAAAATTCACGACCTTCCCTGCTAAGGGCTGTTTTCCACATTTATTTTTAAGTGATTTCCGACCCCAATAGTTTATTAACAAAATCTCCTGTGATTTTGGTTGTTAAAAAATGTCGATTTCCTTGCTTGAGTCTTTAAGGGATGTTAACACAATTCTTGAAATAAATTCAAACACTTTTCCTGGTAGGGAACGCTTCCTGCACTTACTTTGAAGTGATTTCCCACCCCAGTATGTTGATCAAAAAATCTGCTGGGGTTTCCGTTCTTTGGAAATGTTGATTTCCTTGCTTGAATCTTTACGAGATGGTTCTACCCTTAAAATGAATTCAAAACTTTCCTTACTAGGGGATATTTATCACTTTTATTATAAAGGGATATCTGACCCCAATTGTTTAATCAAAAAATCTCCCGTGATTTTTATTGTTAGGAAATGTTGATTTCCTTTCTTGAATATTTGTCATGATAAAACAACCTCCAAACGTTTTGTACACATAAAATCGTGAATCTGTTAAGTTCATGGGTACAAAACTTTTTTTTCAGTGGGTCTGATCTACAAAATATAAGGCATCCAGCCATATCTAATAAAAAGTTTTTGAGAAGAATAACATTTCAATAATAGACTATTTTTTTATTAAAATATATGTAAAAATTTGAAGTTTGTCAATTGTTTGAGTAAAAACTGTCAATTTTTCTGATAATTCTTTCGAATTATTGATCTGCAAGTTCGAAATTACAAAAAAAATTATAATTAGCCATTTTGATAGAAAGACATTTTTTGTATATTTGGTGCGGCGTCCTTCAAAATATATCTCAAATTAAAAACTTTTTCTAATTAAAAAGATTCTTTATTATGAAGGACTTCAACGTCATTTCTTTTGAACTGACAGGTTTGTCATTTTTTCACGTCTTTCAATGTTAAGGATTTCAATTTGTATTTGTATATTTTCGAATAAAAGAGAGCTTTGAATTTATAAAGTTTTGAAGGTTTAAACATTTTTGCCGCTTTCAAAGTCCAGTTTTAATTTGAATAATTCAAGTTGGAAGACTTATAAGAAATTGCGATTTCGTTTTTGATGTTTTCATTTTCAAACCTTTTGTTTTTGTAGGTTTTCTGTTTCAAATATTTTAAAATTTGAAACCCTCAAATTTTTGTCTTTTTTAAATTTGAAAGTTTTTATTTTGGGATTCTTTAAAATCAGAAGGTTTTTTGATATTAAAACCTTCCAAAATTGAAAGCCTTCGTTGTTAAAATTCATCTCGAATTAACTGCTTCAAAATTAAAAAGGTTTTTTGTTCTTAAGGACTTCAATTTCCATGCTTTTATATCGAAAAATTGGTAATTTTTCATATATTTCAATTTTAAGCATTTTAATTTCTATTTTAAAAGCTTTACAATTTTTTTCAATATGTTTGAGGTGATTGAGTTTTTAAAGCTATTAATAGGCTGTATTTTCGAAAAAAGGAAAGATTTTAATTTATGAAGTTTTAAAGGTTTTCGTTTTTGAATACTTTCCAATTTGAATATTTTCAATTTTCAAGGTTTTCACATTTTTACCTCTTTAAAAGTATGTTTCAAGTTTAAAAAAATTATTTTGGTCGCTAGAACTCGCCAACATTCACTTTTTTTTTTAGAATCTTTTCAGTTTGTGAGAAAGCCAAAAATTTGGAATTGTCTAAAATTGTAAACCTTTTAATTTGAAAGCCTTTGAATTTCAAATACGTCCCAAATTGCAAAAGATCTCATTCATAGTAGCCAATGACCGGGAAAACTGGGAATTAGCCCGAAATGTTGAGCAGTTGGAAAACTCCGGGAAATAACCGGGAATTATGTTCAAAACTCGGAAGTTTTTATAATTATGTTCAATTTTGTAATAAATATAATCTGACTCTTCGAAAAAAATGCGTTTTAGATTGTGTTCAGTGTTACCAACCGTCTCCGTTAGAAAATCGAAGATTATTTTATACTTAAGATTTGAAAGTTCATGTTTCATTCGAAAACGAGTGTT
Organism: Melikaiella ostensackeni; assembly: GCA_032362435.1. Classification (NCBI taxonomy): domain Eukaryota; kingdom Metazoa; phylum Arthropoda; class Insecta; order Hymenoptera; family Cynipidae; genus Melikaiella; species Melikaiella ostensackeni. The sequence goes on from JAUMHM010000085.1 coordinate 22,234,276, forward strand.
CCTTTTACATTTAAGAATTCAAAGCATGTTTTAATGGTTCGTTCAAATACTAATGTCTTACGCAGAATATTCATTATGGTTTATTTTGTAATGAATTAGTAGTTTTTTTAGTCACTTTTACAGTAATTTAAGTGATATATTTTACTTCGAAGTTGTAAATTGTTTAAACCTTTCATAAATTGAAGTAGTAAAGCAATTAGTATTGAATTATTAATATTATAAACGCTTAACATTTAAACAGGAAAAATATATCTTTTGACCGCGAAAACCGGGAAATAGCCGGAAATTTTTTTCTGAAGTTTTATTTTTGAACCGCGCCCCTGTCAATCATTGAAACTTTCTTCAGGAAAAATATTAATTTTCCATTTTTGTCTGTCATAGGCGACAGTCTACCGAGGCGGGTACAACAGGTTCACGCCTTACTAAGGAGTAGGAAGCACAGCGAAGCCTTCCAGTCAAAGTACACCCAGCAGATCATGACCAGAAATTAACACAATCATCAAACCCACCAACATGATGCCTGAACCTTCTAACCTGTCGATTTCGGCTTCTAATTGCACCCAAGACATCAAAAAACTGAATCCTTCCAGCGAATTTCTCCTGGAATTTCTACGCCGCATCAATCGCAATTCTCATCTCACATATTGTGACGAGCAAACGTCGAATTAAGCCAAATTATAAGGATAGTATCTTTTGAACATAGAGGATAGAATCACAGCAAAGGATGCGAAGTTATCTAGGATTTTAAATAAGCTTTGAATAAGAGTCTCGAATAATTTATGTATAAGTCCCGGAAGACTTGTGCCGTTCAAATAGAAATCGTCAGCTCGTTTCATAAATGGCAGCCATTTTTGACAATCCCACCGTTCAAATCTTTCGAGAAAACTGGATTCGAGATTCAGACTTCGTGACTCTAAACTCACAAAAAATTTGCTCGTGATATATCTTATCATTTTCGAATTGTAATATAGTTGTATAACGTTAATTCGCTGAATAACGTATAAATATCTAGCAAATAGATATCGTACGTTGAATACTAAATATTATTTTTTTTTGTACAGGGGGAGCCAGAAATCGGTTGCGTGTTATTTCCTCTAGTTTTTTCCCTTCTTCTTCTACTTTATTTCACCTCTTTCATCTGCACTTTTGCATCGTTTATCAAGAGTACTCGAACCGGAAAGAAAGATTAATAAATACTCTTCGTTTTTCACTATGCGTCAATATGACTGCCGTTCTCTGAAAAGCGAATCTGCCTCATTTCCATCTGAACGAGCCACAACGTCCTCCAAATTCACTGCTGAACCAGAAAACTGGTAGCTAACCCGACAGTTGTAGGAACGCGCGCAAGTTGGTAGGTTTCCATGCCAAATATGTGTAGGTCACGAACCAAACGTTAAGTACAGTAGGGTAGAATTTACTATTAATCTAGACCGTCTACCGGATTCTGGTAAACAGGGTCTAGTCACCTTTCTCTACCGGTTCTAATCAAACGAGTTTACTCATAGTTTTGCATTCGATATTACGATTAATGATCCTAACACTGTGTAGATACTTTTACTCTATATTGTATACATCAAAACCGAACGCTCCCCAAAATCCCGTTCCAATCGCTTCAATCCAAATTGACATTCAAACTTCAATTCTAAAAGTCGAATCTCGCTTTTCAAAATTGAAATGATTGGAATTCAAGCTACATTAAAAAATCAACAGTATTTAAACTCAACTCTAGTGGAAATTTTTCCAAGTTTCCAAACTGAAATAATCTGAATTTAGCATAAATTCAAAAATCAACATTATTTAAACGCAGCAAAAATTTCTCAGTTAGAATGATCTAAATTCAGGATTCATTTAAAAATCAACATCATTTAAATTCAACTCTGGTGGGAATTCCAAAAAATTTCCAAATTGAAATGATCTGAATTCTGGATACATTCAAAAATCAACATTATTTAAACTCAACCCTACTGGATTAATTTAATTTAAGAAATCAGTACAACAACACTAAACTCAAAATAACTGATTTGAATTCAGTTTAATACAAAATTTCCGAATTTTTCCAACACCTTGCGAATGAAGTATCCAGAAAGTCAATTTGGATAAAGAATGCGAAACACCAAAGTGATTTCCTCCCGTTCTTGCAAAAAGAATTCGGCACGCGGTGCAAGCCGGGCGCCGTCTCGCTCCGGGAAAGCAAATCGAACGTAATTTATTTATTTCTTAGCTAGGCAGTAACGAACATGACACGTTTTCTATAACATTATTCATAAACGGATCCATTAAAGTATACGTATAGAATCTCGCAGCAGAAGATGAGAGAAGTTATTAAATGATCGAGGTTCGAAACTGAGTATGTACGTGATTGTGTACGTAACTATAAAGAACAAAAAGAAAAAAAAAACTAAAGTGTGCATCACGCTATCGCTATGTTAATCTTACAATTAAAATATATCACACTCCCGATATCCGTGCGAGAAAAAAAAAGCGCGCAAATGGCTGAGTTTGATGCAAAAGTATTCTTCTAAGATTGAGATTCTTTGATTAACTTGGGAATGAAACTTTCTAACTCGAATAAAGGCAGCATCGAACGAACAAAAGGATTTGAGGGAAAAGAGGGAGTTTCAGAAAATTGTACGCACATTGAGAGTGAGTGATATCCCTTGAAATAGTTTAAATTTATGGTATAAATAAGTCAGTGCGCGTGTGTTTTGAAAGAATCGGTGAATCGAGGAGTCGAAATAGCCAAATATGACAAAGATGTTAGCAGTACGGCTAGAGCCGTTCGTTACGTTTTAATCTAATCTAAACAGAGAAGCTCCGCATTTTTGAGAGGAAAATAATTAATTAGATCGACTCGATTGTAAATAAATCCAGTGTCAAGCACAAATTGATTGAGCGCAAAGAGCAGAGATTGTAAAAGGGAAGAGACAAATCTAGAACTCTGTCATACTCACTTCTATCGATAATTTAACGACGGTAGTTTAACGTACATTTAATAACGCGAATGTATCTCTGTTAAAAAAGTCAGTCACTAACGCCATCTCGCAATCGCAAACATTCTAGAAAGATAACTCCACATTTCCGGTGCTAGAATTGTAAAAGATCGAGTTCCTTTAAAGCGATAATATCAAATTTGCAAGAATTGTTGTGTTTACCGATTGTGAGAAAAGTGAAGTCGCGACTAGCTCTACCCCTGTATATTATAAAATGTAATTACAATTTATACTTACTCAATAAACGATAATCTTTGTCGGTAGGCTATTAAAGTTAGCGCGTAGCATAAGTCAAGCTCAAATTAGGCAACGCCCCTGCAAGAGCCGTTTAATAAATCTTCATCGTTATTGTCACGTGCACAAGGTTTTTTAGAATTTTTTTTCGTTAAGAGTCATCTTGCGACAGGCCTACGCTGTTTATAGTTTCTGTAGATATCGAGTGAACTTCCTTTTTATAATAATTTTATTGAAGCGTCTGCGACGTCAGCGAGGAATTTTGTAACAGACCCAGCAAAAAAAGAAAATGTTTCGGAGGATCAGTGATTCTCGTTTCGCGAATTGTTTTTGCTTTCGACGAACTCTGAATGTCGTTCCGAGGGAGACGTTGTTGTTTCGACGAACTAGATTGGTCGAGAGCGACTGAGTTGTCGAGTTACAATGCAGGGGTTGATAATTACACAAAACGATTTCGAACCTCCTACTGCCGATGCTGATTTCACATCGTAATCTCTACAAATAGTAGTATACAATGTAAAATATTCAATGATACGCACCACATGATATACGGTAAAATTTTTAAACGACTAGATGAATACATGACTACGTAATGACACATCTTACGAGCAACATATCTTAGCATACGAGGCAAGTTGGTACCCAAACGTCAAATATCTCTTTCCAAATTAAATTCTCCAACTTCGAAAGTCACTTGGAAACATTTTTGTAATACTGAAATTCGTAAAACTCAAGTTTCTTGAGCAAGATCGTCTTGAGGGTTTTAACTCTATTTATTTTCCAAAGGGGGTTTACTTTTTGGTTAATCTTTCTAGTCTTGGTAAATTTATTCATTTGGATTAAAAAATTTGATACCTTCATGTTAAGAGAACCTTTCCCGGCGTGTCTAAGGCGTTGGTCGTCTAAAATAACCACTCTGCTTTTTGAGTTGGCCCCTCGTTTTAGTACGCATACGCGGCAACAGCAGACAGGTCTAGTAATTAATACTCTCTGGTTTAGTATATTCTTTTCAATTGCTTGGAATGCTTTTAAACTCTTTCAGATTCTTTTGAATTCTTTTAACTTCTTTGAAATCTTTTGAATTCGTTAAATTACCTGGAATTCTGAATTTTTGAATTAACTCAATTCCTTGAATGCAGATAATTTAAGGGAATTCAGATGAATTTATAAGATTTCAAGGAAGTTAATAGAATTCAAATAATTTCAGAAAGTTTAAAAGCATTCTAAGCAGTTGAAAGGAATTTTAAAAAAATACAAAGAACTCAAAAGAATTCTAAATAATTCTAAATATTATACTAAACCACAGAGGACTAATTACTAAACCTGTCTACTGTTTGCCGTGTATGCGTACTAAAACGAGGGGCCAACTCAAAAAGCAGAGTGGTTAGTTTAGAGGACCAACGACAGATTGGTCGTTTTAGACTTACACTCCGAGATAGGTTCTTTTAACAAGGAGGTATCACATTTATGACTTGGAAAGAATTGAAATTAAGGGAAGAAAAGAATAATAATTTAAGAATGCTCTATTTTTAAAAAAGAGGCTTTAGAAAGAAACTTGACTTTTAGGAAATGTGAATTGTCGATTTAGAATTGGGCAGCATCTTGACGTGTTTTGAACTATTAAATAAAAAAGAGATGTTCCATGACATTAGAGCGTTAAATTGTAGGATGCGTGCGTGCGTGTGTAAAGTATTGTGTGAAGCGTTGAGCCGTTAAGATCGTGTGTATGAAGCCAGGAGCACACTCTCTAATCTTAAAGTAGCATGAAGACAAAGTAACAGCTATGCCACTGTTTTCGCTTCTTGCAGTGTAAATGAATGCAAATGAACAAAAACTCCAGTTGTGTATTCACGGTGAACGCCCGTAATGAGTATTTGCATTAACTCTGGTATAGATAAGCCATGCCATCCAGAGTTGCCGTAGAAGCGCACGAGAAATGATAAATTGAAAATGAAAAATGGAAAATAAAAAGCAGTACGACTCGAACTTTTGTTGCAAGTACTGATAGAAACGTAAGGTGTCACCGGAAACACCTTTATCATTGTCTGATTTGATGATATTCTGTAAGTCTGGACCAGTTGTTAGGTTCTTATTACTCCCATAGCGAGTTCTTATGGCGTATTTTCTCTGTATATTGTCAATGTTTATTATTAAATATTTTTCAAATAACTGACTGATTTTTTATTCGCAATTAAACTTTTGTTGTAATTTAAGGGTCGTTGAAAGTTTGGTAATGTGTTTTTAGTTTTAAGAAGTATTAAAAATTGAATGTCGGATTTATTTTTGTGTGAAGACTATTGAGAAATATGAAGGTACATTTTCATGGTAAAATTAAGGAATAACATTTGGGAGGACAAATCAAGGCAAAACAATATTTTGAAATCTGCGAGGGGGTAACCACTGGCAATTTTGACGCACGCCTAAATTCAAGAATTCAAAAGAATGCAAGTAAATAAAAAAATAAATAAAGAAACCGCTGCAAAGTAGATGATGGGCGCGTTCATTATATGGTATATCTTTACTGGTGATCATTTCATGAACACTGTGCTTCCTCATAGAGGATTAAACGTTAAATGAATTGATAAGCCTGTAAATATCATAATTTTATTTTGTCATAGAGGCCTGTTTAATTCCTTCATTCGATTTGTCTCATCATAACGAATAAATTTAGTAATTACAATATTGGTATTTTCCAAAAATTAAGAAAGTTTTCCTCTCACAAACGTTAGAAAAATGTACAAATCTGACCGTATCATAACTTCATTTGGTCATAGAGTGCTTTTAAATACTCCAATCAATTCATGTTGTCAAAATGAAAAAAATTTGGCACTTATGTGGCTATGTTCCTAATATTTTAAGAAAAATGTTACATGCGAAAAATTAAAAACCTTAAAAATTCTTAAAGATAATAATTTTTGTATGGAGATAGCTGTAAACATTCTATTGAATCATGTCAAGAAAATACCACCCCGTGTTAAAAAAAATTCGGGTTACAGAACTTGGTATCACTGCCAATATTGTGAAAAATATGTTCAAAATTTCGAATTTTTCAAATTCATTTTTTGCAATTCTCACGATATTTAATGAATGAACCTCATGAACCTTAAACTTTTTTGTTAAAAAAGAATGTATTTCATTAAAATCTAAGTATATTTTCCCCCCTTAATATAATCGAAAATGCAAAAAACTTCACACCTAAAACAATTTTTGAGAAAAGTATATAATCTGATCTGACTTTAAACCTAATAAATAATGGTAATTATTCAGGACTAAAATCCCTATAAATTTTTTGACATGAATTGAAGCGAATTCAAAAGAATTGAAGTTAATGAAAGTTCAAGTGAAATTAAAGCGAATTATAAAGAATTCGAGGAAATTCAAAAGAATTCAAGTAAATTAAAAAAATTAACTCCATTGAAGTGGAATTGAAGCGAATTCAAAAGAATCAAAGTAAATAAAATTAAAACGAAAGCAAAGAATTTAAAAAATGCAAGAGAAATGCAAAAGAAAATCAAAAGGATTCATATGAACTGAAAACAATGCAAAGATGTAAACAGAATTAATGGAAGAAAAATGAAATTATTTTGATATCACAAATCAAATTTTTTTTTGACTGTACCAAAATCAGGAATTCTACCATTTTTTTAGTGATTTCCACGCCTTGCAGACAATGAAAAAATTCTTTTGTGATTAAATAATAACATGCTTCTTCGATTCAAGCTGAGGAAATTTCAAGAACGACATTTTCAACTCTTTTTCAATAACATGTGCCATTAAAAGAATCCAAAAAAGTATTTTTGCACATTTGCAACAAATTCTAACTTTAGGACAATATTTTTTTCTTGAATTCTTTTAATTTCTTAGAATTCTTTGATTTCTTTGAATTTTCTTGAATTCGCGTAATTCTTAGAATATTTTTTTATTCTTTTAATTTCTCAAATTCTCCTGCATTCTTTGAAATCTTTTGAATTTACCTTGAGTTTAGATAACTTTATCGCTTAACGATTTTGGTTGTTTTCAAATGAACACTCAAATTCTAAGGACCAAAGTGACAGATTATAGTACCATAATTTAACTCGCATGAGTTATATTGGATTTCACCCTACAATTATACATTATCAAATGGATATAACTTAATTAAATATCTAATCATGTCAATTAAAAAAGTACGCTTTTACTTACAATTGCGTGTTTTCACTTTTTCTACGAAGAAACAAATCAAATTATACTGATGACGATATGTTTATGAGACATAGTTGTAGATATTCTTACAATGTACGTACATTTGATCAGCTTTATGGAAATGCAACTTATTTCACAATATCGTTTACACTCTGAACTTTGTAAATTTTTGAGCGCAAAAAATATCCACAAAACGAAAAACTTTCAATCTAGCAAAATATCGAAAATGGAATTTCACAAAATCTACTGCAACACATTCAAATTCAAAGGGCTCAAAATTTAACACAGACTAATTTGGAAACACCAAAGTTGAATCAACCCGACTTGCAAGGAAAATTTGGAAATTACAATTTAATTCTATACTGTACATTAAGCTGTGAACAATATAAATTTATATATAAAGATATTCTAATTTAAAGGCATTTGAAAGCTAAAGCTTCCAAAACTAGGCATTATAAATAAAAACCATCAAGAAGAGCGTTTGAGTTTTGAATCCTGAGAAGTTTTGACAATTATCGAAAATATTTTCGCGTTCGCAATTACTAAATGATAGTGACTCTGTGAATGAGTATTTGTCGCGACGTGACTTATCCCAAAAAGATGATCACTCCTTTTAAAAGGATGGAATTCAGATCTTCGGAACCTGGTTAAACAAGCCACTGAGGAGCTTCTACTTTTTTTAAACTAACGAATGACTCATAACCATAGAAGAGAGGAATCTCCTACAGCCTTTCCAAAGTGGCAGTAGTGCGCGAACCATGAACAAGATCGGGTGTGCATTTCTCACTTTTACACGATCCTAATACACGTGTTTCTGTTTCAGAAAAGCAAAGTTCAAAGAAAAAACTAAAATTCTAAAAATAATAAATAAAATTCTAAAAATAATAATGAAAGACGATTAAATAAATTCTGTCTATTTTAAGATTTCTTCTTTTTACAATATTTCGTAAATAAATTAACAAGTGTCTGTATCAAACTAGAGGGAAACGAGTAGAGGATGTCAAGCTGCGAATAGTAAGGATTAATATCTATCTAAACTTAGTTTATAATATTCTTGAATACTAATTCAGTTATTTTTTAAGTTAATTACATTTTTAATTTAGGAATTGGGTTTTTCAATTTTTATCCGAATTTCAAACTGTCAGAGCAAGAAGAAAATTCTTCAGATGTAGAGAATTCTGTTAATATTCAAAAAAATATAATAAAATCAGATAATTAAACAAAATTAATAATTTCAAATGATTTATTGAGAAGATAGATTTAAGAAATGTTTTTAAATTGGTGATTCAATTCGACGGAGGAGAAAATTGGCTCGGATTAAACGTTCAGGTTTAAATTGTTGGATCCCAGAACCCTAAGGTGTTAATATAAACAATTAAAGCTGGGGTCCACTTTCAAAGGGTCAGTCACCGAACATTGATGATATAAAACGATATCATAGCAGGTTCATCTGACGCGATATATTTCACAGCCAACAAATTCACTATGCAAAATAAAAAAAATTTATATATATATATTAGGGTGCCCATTAAAAATTTGAATTTTTAAATTTCGCAAACTCTAATTTTGTTCGTTTTAGTGAGAAAATACTGCCATAAATTTTCTTTTATTTTTAAAAAATTGGTTAGAGATTCCGCGAGGCCGTTTTATGTCTGAAAATGAATGTTCTTAGTTTTCGATTTCAAAAAAAAATACAAATTTGGAGCTGAAAAATTCTTTCGCCTCTAGAAAGTATTTTTTATTTATTGAGGAATAAGCCCTGAACTTTAGGTTACAAAAAAAATTGTTTGAAGATATCGGGCTTAGAATACGAAAATTTATTCCATTACAATTAATGGTCTGAAATGGCTCCAAAACATTTTTTTCTCTGGAATGATATGCGCAGGATTTCTTCTAGTATATAAAAAAAATATTCTCCATAGTGAATAAATTGAAAATATTTATACCCGGTGAGAGAAATAAATTTTGAATTGTGAAATATACAAAAAATACAAATTTTTTAAGTTTTAAGGCTCCTATAGTACATTAAAATGTGTTTTTGGCTATAATTTATCTGAAAAGGTTGTAAGCTAGTTAATTAATATCGTTTTTGGTGCATTTATTATTTTTTTTTTCTCAAATCATTTTTTAGTCACTCTTTTCGGATAAGGTCACTATAGTCATTTTTTAAAATGAATTCTTTAAATTTAAATGAATTTAATTTAATTAATTAATTTATTATTATTATTAATTTAATTTCATTTCATTTAAATCAATTTAAATGAATCTTTACTCATTTTTCTTTCAATAAATTAATACAGAGAACCAAACCACTATTCTATACCTACTTCTCAATTTTCTTGAATTCTTTTGAATTTTCCTGAATTCTATTGGATTCCTTAGAATTCTATTGAATTCCTTTAAATTCTTTTGGATTCACCCTAGATTCTTTGGAATTCTCTTGATATCCACTAAATTCAACGGATCTTTTTTGGATTAAATATTTTCTTGATTCAACCCGAAGACTTTTAAATTCATCTTAAATTCTTGTGAATTTTATCAGAATTCTATGCACTGTCATTTACCTGAATTCAATGGAATATTTTGGATCTTTTGCATTTCATTTGAATTCATTTTGAATTCTCTTGAATACTTTTAATTCACCCTGAATTCATTTGAACTCCTTGAATTTTTCTAAATTCACTCCATTATGAATTTTTTTTCAATTCAATTGAATTTTTTTTAATTCACCTTGAATTTTTAAGAGTTTTATCGAATTCTTCTCATTTCCCCTAGATTCCTCTAAATGCACTCGAATTTCATTTAATTAATTGTTTTTTTTTACTTCTTGATTTTTTTTTCAATTCACTTACATTCTGTTGGAAATTGTTCTGGAAATTTTTTGATTTTGTAAAATTGATTTAATTCACTCAAATTCTTATGAATTTCATTAAAGTCTCCTGATTTCTCTTGAATTCTCCTTTTTACTGAAATCAATGGAGCTTTTTGGTTTTTCTTCCAATTTATTTGAATTGTTTTGAATATAACTTGTATTGTATTGAATTCACGCTGAATTCTTATGAATTTATCCTGCATTCGTTAAAACTCACCTCGAATTCTGTTGAATTTGTACAAAATACAGTTAATTAATATTATGTATTCCTATGGAAATGGTTCTTACGGCCCTGACTGTTTTCATCGTCGAAATTCTGGAAAGAGTCTCACGGTCAAAGTAAGCAATACCGGAGACCCGCACTAACTAGAGAGTTGAGTGTACTATATATTCTTCATACTGGTATCCAGCCTGCTCATCATTCTCTGCAAATCGTCGACTGATTCTGCCGTAATAAACTTATCATCTTCAAAGGGGCCGTTCATAAGCTACGTTGCCAATTTGAT
>JAUMHM010000085.1:22264578-22276382 GCA_032362435.1 Melikaiella ostensackeni
ATGTATTAGTCTTGAGGGAGATTATGTTGAAGAATGAAGTGAAAAAAAAACGAAAAAAGTTGTTTTTCCTTATCAGGCCGGAAACTTTTCACCCCACCTTCGTAGGTATATCGTGAAGAGCTGAATAAGTATTTAGGACATCATAAAGAAGACTGAATGACTGAATTAGGTAATAAAAATTTAGAGGGTGCATGGATAATACTACTGGATAGCATCTGAAGTTTGCGGTACTGCGGCTGTAGGAAGAAAGGCTGGAGATGCTTGGTGAAATGATGAAATCCGCGTGGCTGTCAACGAAAAAAAGCAAGCATATTCGAGAATATTGAATATTAAAGGTCTTAGCGATGAGGAAACGACTAGGTCAGAAAATGACTATAGGGGTAAAAAGAGAAAAGCCAAGATTCTAGTCAAAGAAAGCAAGAAGAAAATCAAAGCGGACGAAGATAAAAAAATGCAAAATGATTTTGCAGGAAATAAGGAATTATTTTGGAAATGGGTTCAGAAGATTAGTAAAGGAAGTACTAGCAGTAAGGTAGTCGGATTTAAGAATGCTGATGGTGAAATGGTACGGTATTTGGACAAAGTGAAAGACTGTATGAGTGAGTTTTTCAAGAAATTGTATGGAGGCCAAGCTATGGAGCATAGCAACCGTGACGCTGAAGAGGATACGTTAGAAAATTCCGCTGTAGGTAGCGGAAGAAGAATTGATATCAACGATATTATATCCGTGATGAAGAAACTAAGGAGTGGTAAGGCTGCTGGCGTGGATGGTATCGCCGCTAAAATGCTTAAGAGCGGTGGAGGATATTTGTTTGTGTGGCTGAGCGAATTTATAAATATGTGTGCTGTGTAGGGTGAAGTTCCAAATGATTGGAGAAAGACGATTATCGTCCCACTCGAGAAGGGAAAGGGTAATAAAGGTGTCTGTACTAATTATAAAGTGATTAGCCTACTAAGTACCGTGAGCAAAATATTTACCAAAAAACTCAATGGGAAGATAATGGGATTAACTAAAGAAAGGATCTGGAAAGTCCAATGTGGATTTATGCCAGGAAGATTATGTGCGGATCAGATATTTAGCTTGAGACAGATCATAGAAAAAAGTTTGAGAGTAAACAAGAGAGATTTCTGTGCATTTCTTGATCTGGGAAAGCTCTCGATAAGGTGAATAGATCTAAACTTTGGGATGTCCTGAAAAAGTACGGGGTAAATGGTTGGCTTCTAAAAGGAATAAAAACAATATATAATGGTAGTAAAGCGAGTGTAAGAGTAAATGGACCACTGAGCCATTGGTTTGATATTAAGCAAGGCGTTAGGCAAGGCCTGCGTTAAATCCTCCTGGATGTTCGATATATACATGGACAAATGTCTAAGATTAGCTCTTTTAGACGAAGAAGGTGTTGATCTCGCGACAGTGAAAGTATGTGGACTGGCGTTTGCAGATGATAAGATTGTTACGGCAGAATCAGTCGACGATTTGTAGAGAATAATAAACAGACTGGATACCAGCATGAAGGGTATGGGTCTTGAGATTAACATTATTATGATGTAGAAGAAACATTGTTTGACAAGAGTGAAACAAATGTGCTGAGATGGTTTGGTCATGTGGAGAGAATGAATCAAGAATGTTTAACGAATCAAGTGTATATAGGTAAAGTGAGTGGTAGCGTACCCAGAGGTAGATTGAAGAAAGAATGGTTGGCATGTGTGAATGAGACTCTCAAGCGAAGGGATATAAGGAGTCGCAGAAACACAAGAGCGTGCATGAAACGATGTATGGATGTAACGGAAGCAAAAGATGTATACAAGGGTACAGATGTATGGAGGACAATTGTTTATAAGAAGAAGAGTGATGCCTGAAACGAAAGATTTTGGTTATTAATGGACTCGCGTGAAGAGATTTGACTCTAATGAGCCTTTAAGTGGGTACTATAGTTCCGAAATTTTCGATTTGTAAACTTTTTGGGTGTTCTTTCTTAGCACCCAAAAAAATTTAATGAGAAAGTAGATTAAATTTCGATCTCTGAGTAATAATCTCATTTATCGACCATACCTTATGAAAATAAAAAAGTAAAATTATTTGTTTCAGGCTGACGAGAGCATTGCTTCCTCTTCACACGATTCGAACCCTTTTTTGTTTGGTTCTTCTTCTGCTGGTTGTTTTTGAATTTTGTGAATCTCTCCTGTTTTTTGCACCCTTCTCACCTATCCTCAGTATATTGGCTGTCGTATCGTGCTGGGTGGTCCATCGTCAAACCGAAATGAGAGACGGTCTCGGAGTATCGATTTCCGGAGGTGGATTTACTATAATCGCCATCGTTCGATCCTGGAGACTTCTTCATTTAAGAAGGTGAGGAAACCTCAAGGACGATCTACTTAACCTTTTTTATGATTTCTTACTTTCAACCCATTTTATTTCTTCACTTTCCTTCCTTTCTTAAGTCGATTTTTCATTTCAGTCTTTTAGCTATAAGGAAATTTTTATAATAATTGAAGACATGAGAATGACAACTGGTTAAAGATCAATTTTTCGAAATTCAATTTTCAGTGGTTTCAAGTAATTTATGGCATTATTTACTAATAAATATTACGAATCTCACCAAAAACACTACGTGTGAAAAAATTCCGCCAAGTACATGACTATTAATATTTTATTTATTTATGTCAAAGGTAATCAGAGCTGTGAAATGAAAAAAATGAATCCAAGTAGGAATAGGCGAAAATTTATATATAGAAGTGTGTTTCAATAAAAAGAATTAGTTCAATGAATTAATTTATTAAACAATTTTTCTGTTTTGCAGGAAAATGAATTGGTAGATTAGAGGAATAAAAAAACACTTGGCGGGCCTCTAATGCGATAATTTATTATTATTACTATTATTGTTGTTGTTGTTATGTTGGCACACTTATGCTTATCTAAAGACAATAAAAGGCACACCACATTTTTTTGTTCCCCTGAAGTATCAATTTATATTTGTTATCAAACAAAAAAATTGTTTAATGAACGAATTCATTGAACTAATTCCTTATATTAAAAAACACTTCTATACATAAATTTTCTACTATTTGCACTTGGCGGGATTTTTTCACACGTTGTGTTTTTGGTGAAATTTCATTCAATTTCTTCGCAATAATAGCAAAACCACATACAGTGATAAATTTTTCTAACAATAATTATGTAAATTGTAATCTACAGTCGACTCTTTCTTAACAATTTTTCTGATTTCAAGTTCAACGGATTTCTCCAATTTTCGATTCATATTATTCAAACTTAAATAATAATTATTGTGAACAATTTTCTCCAAGAATCTAGTAAAAATTCAGTATAACTTAGTCGATGATAATTTTGGGTTGACTGTGTTCAATTAATAATATTTTTTGAACAACGATGGCATATCATAAAAATCAGTATATTATTTAGTCAACGATGGTTTTGTATGAAAAAATAAATCGTTCGATTAGTTTTGGCTGTCGGTGCAAATGCATGTTGAAAATAGTAAATTTTTTAATAAATTAAAATCTAACTTCATGATATGTTGATTTATCACTTTCTCCTGAAGAAGCGGCATACCATATGTACATACATGTGATTTACTACATTTATGCAAAGTTTTATCAAAATCGATTGATTGATTTTCGCTGTCGGTACGCCTGCATGTTAAAAATAGTATATTTTTCGATAAATTGGATTCTAACTACATGATATGTTTTTTTTGTTCGACAAAAGAATAAATAATTAGTGTAGACGAATGGGGAAAATTTTGGCAGGTCTATTCTTGTCTTTAAATAATGAGCATAAGTACGCCAACATAACAACAATAATAATAATAATAAATCATTATATTACAGGCGTGCCAAATGTTTTATAAATGTATTATACGAGTGTAATATTGTGTCGTTGTGTATTGTCATTCAAATATTGTCCGGTCCACGTTTGGTAGAATATGCTCGTAATATTATAGTGCATCACAATTTACGTTTCAAGTATGATATAATGTACCATACTATTTGATACAAAAATTTGAATTTTCATTGTTCAAACACTTGCAATTTAAAAATTATAAATGATTCAATTTCTTGTTCAATCTCAAATTATATAATTTATACTACTCCAGCTTTGGTAGTGGTCAATTTAATTTCAAAGACTTTACTTATTATAGTATTATCAAATTTTGAGTGTTTTATTCAAAATTGTTGTAATATCATACAAATATTGATACAAGTATATAAATTTATATTGTTCAAACATTCGCAATTTAAGAATTATGAATGGTTCAATTTTTTGTTCGATCTTAACTTACTATATATAGTTTATACTACTCCAACTTCGGTAGGGGTCACTTTGATTTGAAGTGCCTCAATTTTTTAGCTCATTTTAAGGGGTTTAATTCAGTCTGAAAACCGTAAAATTTCTAGTTTTCTATTTTTAGTGAAATCGTAAATTGTGCAGATAAAAATTTGCATTCAAAATTGTTTAATTTTGAACTATTGCAGTTGTTCTATTTTAAAAGACTTTACTTTTTGAAGTATTACTAAATTTCGAATGTTTCATTCAAAATTTTTGAAAGATCATTGAATAAAATTGTGAAGTTTGAAAGTCTTCAATTTTCGTTCTTTAATTTAAAATGTCAGTTCTAAATGTTTCAAATTTCAAATTGCATGTTTACCTTCTTTTTCATTATATTTTAAATTATTATGTTTTAAAGTATTAAACTTATTCTGAATATGAATTCTGAAAAACAAATCCCATTACCTAAGTAGAAAATATTTATTATTGCAATGTACATAACGAAAATGTACAGGAAATGTCTCTTTCCTTATTTAAGAGTAAAGGCAGATGAGTCAGAGCCACTCAAAAAGATACATAGAAAAAAGAAAAATAAATGAAAAAACTGAAAGGAATGAAGATAAATCTGGAACCCTAATCGAAAGTATGCCAAACACCACATTACGAAAATATTTGTTCACGTTTTCATTTTTCTAGGTCTGGCCTCACAATCATGCATATCCGAACAATCACGACAGCTGGAACTGCGGCCTGCTGTGGTCTGCTAGCCATTATAGATTCCTACACACTTTATCGAATGGTGGGTTTA
Organism: Melikaiella ostensackeni; assembly: GCA_032362435.1. NCBI lineage: Eukaryota > Metazoa > Arthropoda > Insecta > Hymenoptera > Cynipidae > Melikaiella > Melikaiella ostensackeni. The sequence goes on from JAUMHM010000085.1 coordinate 22,269,675, forward strand.
TGGAAATAATTACACTGTTATTATTGCGGTTTCTACATTCCCTTTTTTCCAAGTAGTAATAAAGTTTCCCAAAATACATTTAAGAATAGTAATCATTTTTACTGAGTAATTCTTGGAATCTTTGAGTAACTATAAAAAGAAAGAAGATAAAGAGAATGCAAAATGACTTTGAGGGAAATAAGAAATTATTTTGGAAATGAATTGAGAAGATTAGAAAAGGAAGTTCCAGCACTGAGGTGGTCGGAATTGAGAATACTGGTGGTAACATGGTATGGGATTCGGACAAAGTGAAAGACTGTATGAGAGATTTCTTCAAGAAATTGTAGAGGTCCAGCTACGGAGCATAACAACCTTCACATCAAAGAGAATATGTTAGACAATCCCGTTGTAGGTAGCGACAGAAGAATCAATATCGACGACATTATATCTGTGATTAAGAAACTAAAGAGTGGTAAGGCTGCTGGTATGGATGGTATCACCGCTGAAATGCTTAAGAGCAGTGGCGGATATTTGTTTGTGTAACTGGGCGAATTTATGAATTTGTGTGGTATGAATGGTGTTTCAAATGATTGGAGAAAGGTGATGGTCGTCCCACTCTACAAGGGATTGGGTGATAAAGGCGACTGTACCTATTATAGAGCGATTAGTCTACTGAGTGCCGTGGGCAAAACATTTACCGAAATACTGATTGAGTAGGTCATGCGAATAACTCAACAAAGGATCTGAGAAGTTCAATGTGGATTTATGCCAGGGAGATCATGTGCGGATCAGATATTTAGCTTAAGGCAGATCATAGAAAAAAGTTTGAGGATAAACAAAAGAGTTTTTTGTGCATTTGTTGATCCGGAAAAAGATTTCGATAAGGTGAATAGATCTAAACTTTGGAAAGTCCTGAAAGAGTATAGAGTGAATAGTTGGCTTCTGAGAGCAATAAAAACAATATATAATGGTAGTAAAGCGAGTGTAAGAGTGAATGGACAATTGAGCGATTGGTTTGATATTGAGCGAGGCGTTAGGCAAGGCTACGTTACGTCCTCCTGAATGTTAAATATATACATGAACAAATGTTTAAGAATGGCTCTTTCAGACGAAGAAGTTGTTGATCTCAGGACAGTGAAAGTGCGAGGAATGGCGTCTGCAGATGATAAGATTGTTACTGCAGAATCAGTCGACGATTTTCAGAGTATGATGAGCAGACTAGATACCAGCATGAAGAGAATGAGTCTTAAGATCAATGTTAATAAAACAAAAGTTATCGTGTTTGAAGGTGAAGAATGTTTGGAGAACAATTGTTTATGTTGTACGTTGAGTCTCGACCTTTTTTGTATTAAACAGCGAAGCAAGTCATGGAAATGAAGGTCGAAATAAAAGAAGCGATAATTCTCGAAACGTTTCGGTTACTATTTTGGACCCTCATCAGTCAAAAACAAACAAAAAAATCAAGTTATGTCGTATCCCTTGTGATTACATCTTATTTTCTTCAGACGTAGTTTCCATGTTTAATAATATTCCTACACCTGATGTTCTAGGCTGTGTAATTTCAAGATGGTTTGAGATTTCTGAATTTGCTGACATTCCACTTTATTACTTTTTAAATTGCATTAAGCTATGTTTGAATTCCAACTTTTTAAAATTTGGTGGCTCCACTTATAAACAGGAAAGTGGCTTAGCTATGGGTTCTCCCCTCTCACCTGCATCTGCCAATTCAGTTATGGAGAAACTTGAATCTCACTGTCTCAAAAATCTCCCTTTTTCAGTCCCATTCTACTTCCGTTATGTAAACGACATAATCACAACTGTCCCTGAAGATAAAATCCATATACTTCTCGAAAAATCTATTCTTTCCATCCCAATATTAAATTCACCATAGAAGTTGAAGAAAATTTAAAAATTAGTGTTTAGGCACCCATGTTATAAGATGTGAACGTTTTGTAAGAATTGATTGGTATCAAAAGAAAACTGGGTCTGGTCGTTTAACTCTTTTCACCCTAGTTGCCATAAAATTGGTTTAGTCACAGGTTTATTTTATAGAATTCTCAAAATTTCAGATCTAGTCTCTCATGTTGATTTTACAGTTTTCCCATACATAAGATGTTTATCGGAAAAATTGAACAAGTCTTAAAGAAACATAAAATCAAGATCATTTACAAACGAACTAATAGCTTCTCAAAATTTTTTAACCATCTCAAAGATCCACTTCTCAAAAACAAAATATCCGGAGTTGTTTATAAATACAATTGCGCCGTCTGTCCCTTTTCTTATGGAGATGAGACTGGCAGATCTGTAGAAATTCGTGGTCGTCAGCATAAATATTCCACTTCGCATCCCGATAAAGCTGCCCGTACTGCTCTTACTAAACCCTATACTGATACCGGCCATAACTTCGATTTGGATAATTTTGAGATTCCATCATTGGAAAACAATAGAGCCTATAGAAAAATGGTTGAAAACTTTTTCATCAATAAAGGACCAAATACACTTAATCTTATATATGAAGATAATTTATTTCCTGATATTTACAAACCTCTTACAGAATTTTAATTTTTATGTGGTTAAAGTTCCTTTCTACTTTATCGACCAATTCATCACTTTCTGTATTCTTGTTTGAATTCTCGTAATTTCTTTCGTTCAGTCATTCGTCTTCACGTTCCAAGTGGGATGTCGAGCTGTCGCCCTTATTTATTTATATTTGTTTCCTTCTAATATTCAGTTGTTCACTGAATCATGTTTTTTGCTTTTGTTGTATTTTTACTTTGACTTTCTCTTTGACTTTTAACTTGCACCAGAAATGTTTTATTTTTATTTTTTTCTTATTGACCTTTCGTTTTCTTCGTTGTTCTCAATATTTATTGCTTGTTGATATAGATTTAAAATTGAGGGCCCACTTTCATGAAACAACCCTTCTCTTGTTATTAAAAATTGCAATTTTTATCAATTATTATTTATTCTATTTTATAATTTTTTCTACATTATTTGCATGTTTTTTACAGACTTAATAAATGTTGTTTTTTGACTGACGAAGGTCCAAAACAGTGACCGAAACGTTTCGAAAAGAATAATTGCTTCTTTTATTTTGATCTTCATTTTCATGACTTGCTTCTCTGTTTAGAAGAATTGTTTATAAGAAGAAGAGTTATGCCTGAAACGAAAGATTTTGGATACTAATGGGCCCGCGTGAAGAGATTTTCTCAGTGGATTAGTATAATAGCTTTGCGAAGCTCTTCACCTGGGGTGATTGCTAGAGAGATTGATCAGCGATCCATGTCGGAGCGGTGTTGTGGAAGCAGTGTGTCATTCGAATGAACAACACGCGACTTCTAGATTTGTTTAAAACCTATCCCTGCTCCTACACATCCCTTACTTACCCATACCATATAAAGTCCTTGATCCTCGGTATGTATGACGAAGCTAGAACCGAAAGAGTTACGCTCACCCAGGAAGGGATTTGACTTAATGGTATAATAATATTAATAATATGATTGTTTTTTCCAAGAGGTTCTTCCATTTTTCTTATTTATTATTAAGCATAAATTTCATCTCTTGATTCTCTGATTTTTCTCTAATGGAAATTAGTTATGGATCGAATCCATTTCAGATCAGGTAGGTTTTACACAGAAAAAAGCTAGGCTTATTTTGAGCCAAATATTCGGCTTTTTGAGACGCAGCAAAATCGAGTCAAAAAGAATTGATGATTTACATTGCAGTCTAATTTTAAAACTTTTCTGAAAACTTAGGATTCAAAATGAGACCTTCAAAACAAGAGACGCAGCAAAAATAATTTCAGCTCTTTTTCTGTGTACACTTCAAGTCGCAGAATCTTTTAGTGAAGAAAAATGTTGTTATTATAGGAAATTAAGTGACACGTATTTTTACAACTTCAGAAAAAAAATTCCATGAAGTTACGATTAATTGAATTTTGTGTGAAGGGAAAAAGGCTGGACGAAAGGGGAGAGGAATTCAAACAAGAAATTAGGAAGGAAATAGCAGAGCTCAGAAAAGAGCTGAGGAAATGGCAAAATTGAGAAATAAGGATGCAGGCTTTAGAGCAAAGACTAGAAAATCAGGAAGAGCATAGTAAATGTAGGAGAGTTGGGAAGTAGGATAGAGAAGACGGAAGACTCAAATCGGGAGTTTGGTGGTGGGGAGATTGAGAATCAGGATAAGGAAAGGTTGGGAAAAATAGAGAGAAGAATAGAAAGGAAGGAGAGAGAGAGAGGGAGGAAAGGAGAAAATATAGTGATAAAGCGTCTAAGATTACACGGGAAGGAATTTGAAGAAGGAGTGGAAGAAGTGTTGAAGAGGATAAATGCGAAGGGTGAGATAGAGGAAGTGAAAAATGTAGGAAAGAAAGGGGAAAAGGAGAGAAAATGGCATTAGTGAAAATAAAGAAATGGTAACATAAGAGGAAAGTGGTGACAAAGAAATGGGCAATATATAGAAGCTCGGAGAGGATAGAGGACGATTTGACATCGGAAGAAAGGAGTATGCAGTATAAGTTAAAGTAAATAGCGGAAGAGGAAAGAAAGAAGGGAAAGAGAACGCGGGTTAAGTATGGGAGAATACAGATACAAGGCAAATGATGAGATTGGAACAAAAAAAGGAAGGGTTAGTGAAGAGTGCAGTGACAGGGGACTAGGAGAGAAAGGAACGAAAGGAAAGTAAGAAATAGTAGGAAACAGGAAGATACCAGAAACAAAAGAAGGGAAGAATGGAGGATATGCTACTGGAATGTAGTAGGCTTGGAAAGAAAGGATAGGAGATTTATGGGAAATTTGGAACAATGGGAGGTGTTAGTAATGATGGAGACGTGGCGAATAAAAAGGGATGGGAAAAAGTAAGGGGGAGGTTATCAAGAGGTCACAGATGGCAGGATCAAAATGCAAAGTGTAGAATAACAAAGGCAGAGCAATGCAAGGAATGGTGATGGGAATAAGAAAGGAATATATAGCAGGGAAGGATAGGGAAGAGATGAAAAAAGGAAAAGAAGGATTATTAGTAGAAGAGGTAAAAATGGAAGAAGAGAGGTGGAAGATAGTGGAGGTAAATGAAAATATGTAGAAGAAATCTGTGGAGATAAGAGAACTGTTGGAAGAAAATAAAGAAGGGATTAGGCTTATAAGAGGAGGAAATTTTAATGCGAGAACATGAGATAGAGGAGGAAAGGAATGGGGAGAAGAATGAGAAAGGAAGTCCAAAGATAAGATATTGAATGGCTGCAAACAGTTAACAACTACATTTATCCGTCTCCAGATAAAAATTATCCGAAGTCCGATATACAACTACATTCATAGCCTTATATGTACTGTCGTCCTGATTTAAAAAGTGGGTATCTACATTTTTCATCGAAAATGAGTTTTTTTATATCGTTAGATTCGTCGTGAGTAGACAAATTTGACTATGCGAAAATTAATTAAAAATTATAAATAATGATTGAGATATTAAGGTCACGTTTTCTGTATCTACAGTGATTTTCGGGTATATCCTGATGAAGAAAGTGGGCGTCTACAAATGTATTACCGTATCTACACTTTTTTCCAGGATACCAGTCTGGGTTAAGGCTGAAATCCGGGTTAGAAACGACGTATCTACAGCGCTTTCGCCCTGTTTAAATGCCGTATCTGCGTAGATACGGCTTTTGAACGGTTTTTTCGGAGAATGCACGTTTGAAAGAGCGACGTATCTACAGTTTCATATATAAGCAATCAAAATTTGCAATTTTCTTTTGCGCTAATGGAAAGAGCAGGTCCGAATTGGTCTTTAACAGTTGTTTTCATATAAAAAAATATACATTGGACGGACCAAGTAAGAACGAGTTTTGTTCAATTTTCCGGTTCGACTCCAAATGTAGATACCCACTTCTTAAATTAGGACGGCAGTGTAGTTGTCAACTGTTTGCAGGTTTTTAGCCAATTGCAGATAAAAATATTTATGGGATTTACTGTGTGCCTGATTTGAAATGGATGCTGTTCATGTTTATATTATTAAGGTTTAAAAATTTAGGTTCACGTTTACATTTTTTGAATTTAGAGCTAACCTTCGTCATATCCTTTCTGTAAAACGATGTTAGTTTTAGCATAGTGTGCTTAATCTCTCATCTCTCTGTGTATATGCATAAATATACCTATTACATCCAGAAGTAAAGTTTATGCTAACAGGATTCTGCTCTTGCAATTTGAACAAATGCTTACTCCACACTTAGTTGACGTAATGATGTTTAACAAAGTCCAGCCTGATGTAGTGAAATATCAGAGTAAAATGTATGACAAAGCTAATCATAGCAGCTATACGTTTCTTCCATCAGCGTAAACTTTGAAAACAAGAAAAGATCCTATAATCCAGTCGCCACTAACACTTTTGTATGCATTAATAGGTCCTCGAGATTACTTTTTTTCAAAATCTGAAAAAAAGTCCCCTGATTACGAATATCTTGGGTAGGTTTTTTGAAATCTGGGTCAATTTTTGTTTAAACATTTTTTTTACAATTTCATTATTTATTCACAAAAGAAATTATTAAATCATTTCTAGCATGGCGGAGCAAAACTATAACTTTTTTGCATCCTGCACTTTTTTCGTACGGCGAACCGTTTGCAATCTGCAGCGTTATAAAAAAATGATTTTTTAACAAAATTTCCATATTTGCACAGTGTTACCTCAGAATCTATTGCTCAGAAAAATTTCAAACTTGTACACTGTCTATATCGAGGATAG
>JAUMHM010000085.1:22299247-22313813 GCA_032362435.1 Melikaiella ostensackeni
AAGAATAAAGCCAATTTTTCATTCAAAATATCGTTTTTTCATTGTCAGGCCGAAGACTTTTCAGCCCATGTAGTAGTTTTACCCTTCTCCAAGTAATCAATGAGGATGATTCCTTAGGAATCCCAGAATACTATGGCCATAACCTTTCCACCTTAAGAAAAACAGTATTCGCCTTCTATGGGGACGACGAATTGTCAAGCTCGGCGTAGAGGGCAACACCGAGAGTGGAGACATGCCTTGTGCGCCGGCACAAGGCATTATCCGCAGTTTCCTTAGATGTTTGCCATTCGGAAAGCGACATGCTCCTTCATTTTTACACCCAAGTATCACACACATACCTGGAATTTCGAAAATAATTCTTTAAACTAAAAACTCTTCGACTGCGGTATCAGGGACTGATAAAATGTGAATAGCAGACGACACAGCCGTTATAACCGCCGCCTGGTGTGTCTTCACGCTCACTAGCGCTCCTAGCGGCCTGAAGTGTCAGTCGCCGTCCCCATGGCGTACTTTCACCAGGCAGTACCCGCTGCTTTGACTGCTGCTTTGTCTCGGGTCAATAGTGGAGGATCCAAGTTTCGTATACAGTCACAAATCGACGCAAAAAGTTCTGCGAATTCCGATTCAACTTCGCCAAACACTGCGCTGAACGTCTTTTCGGTTGCACTTTCGATCAGGAGTTTGCAATTGCGGCACCCATCTTTCACACACCTTCTTAACCTCCAGTTTTTCGTGCAAGATGTTATAGACTCATTCAGTGGAGATGCCTACAGTCTTAGAAATCTCACGCACCTTGATTCGGTGATCTCCTATGACCATATAATGATTTTTTTCCACCATATCCGATGTGGTGACCTGCATTGAGCGCCTGGAGCGCGCTTCATCTTTAGTTGTGGTTCGGCCACGTTTAAATTCATTTATCCAAAAATAATCAGTTTTCAACGAAAGAACAGACATCCCGTGAACTTCGTCTAACTCAGGTTCGATCTGCGCGGCCGTTCAATTTTTGAAATAAAAATGTTCTATCACTCCACGGAACTCTTCTTACCCCATTTTTTCGAAAACTACTAACAAGCTCACTTCAAATGTATGTCAAACGCAAACTAAGCGTCGGTTTTGGCTAAAGCTTGGTAGAAGTCAGTTTGAAGAGTCCTCTCAATTGGCTATATACACGGAGTAGTAATAAGGAGACCGATCTCTCACATGCATTTTGACTGCGGTAACTGCACCTTTATTGCCAGGCTCAGGCGTTTAGAGTCCGCACCCAAAGTTGTGGCTCATGCACACTGCGATCTACAATGTTGGCAATTTTTACGGGCACATAACCTCACTTTTCACTTGTCATTAAAGCACTGGCACTCACTTGGATGCTTCTCGCGGGAGAAGAAGACAGCAGATTGCAGTGCACATGCGCCACTTCTTTGGGTGGTGGCTCCAAAAGCCTAAGTCTGGCAATAAGGGTGCAGATACCTCAGTCAAAACTCGAGGAGGTTTCTGCAGCATGACAGGCCACCTTATTACTACTCCGTGGCCATATACTACAAAGTTCATTTTGGCGCCATCTAGCGGGAAATTTACCTTACTTATGAAATGACCCTTGTAGATATATACAGGGATCACAGATGCAGCTACGAATAAGGGGCCGTCCATAAACTACGTCACTAATTCGGGGAGGGGGGTACACCAAAAACTAAGGTTTGTAGCATGGGGAGGGAGGCAAGTGGAAGTAACGTTACGAAAAAAATTAAATTATAAATTTAAAAAAATTAATTTAGAAATTTTAACAAAGTTTGCGAATTTTGCGAAAGATGGCCCTGCAACGGTACAGTTTAATAATAACTTAATAACTCTGAAAATCACTTTCATATTTTAGACTCCACGCTCTTTCCCCTATTTCTCTTTTTTGAAGAATTCTTTTTTTTCCCTTGTTTTTAAGGAACTTTCGCCTTTTCTCGTTTCCCCACTCAAATGCGAACTAAATTAATAGAACCCATTAAGAAAATCCAACTATTTTTGGTTAAAAGCTAATCTTTTTTGGTTGAAAATTTGATTATTTTGTTCAAAAATTCAAATTTTTGGTTAAAAAGTCATCTATTTTGGTCAAATATTCAACTACTTTGTTGACATTTGAACTACTTTGTTAAAAATTAAATTTGAAGATCCATCTCTTTGATTGAAAATTCAACTATTGTGTTCAAAATTCGTTTCATTTTTCGTTGAAAACTAATTTTCTAACTCGAAGATTCAACTTTTCCGTTTTTGGTTAAAAACTTATCTTTTCCAGTTGAAAATTCAACTACCTGGTTGAAAATTGATCTTTTTTAGTTGAAAATTCATCTTCTTGTTTGAAAATTCATGTTTTTTGTTGATAATTCGCCCTTTTCGGTAGAAAATCAATCTTCGTGGTTGAAAAATCGTCTTTACGAGCTTTAAGTTCAACTACTTGATCGAATTTTGAATTCTTTTGTTAAAAATTTACGAGTATTTCTTTAACACTTTTGATTTTACTCGAAACTTCATCTCTTTTGTTGAAAATTGAAGTATTGCGTAAAAAATCATTTTTTCGGTTAAAGATTCATCTCTTAAATTCAGCTACCTGGTTGAAAATATTATTTTTGGTTAAAAATGCAACAGTTTGGTTGAAAGTTAATTTGTTTTAGAGAAAAATTCAACAATATGGTTGAATGTTGAACGTTTTTGTTAAACAATCTTTCTTTTTGTTGAAGATTCATCATTTGAGTTGAAACTTCATATCTTCAGTTGAGAACTAAATTATTTTTTTGAAAATTCATTTTTTTGGCTCAGAATAAATTTTTTTAACTGCAAATGTAACTATTCCATTTTTTGTTGAAGATTTATATTTTTAGTCATCAATTGATCTTTTCTAGTTTAAACTTCATCTATTATGTTGGTAATTCATGTTTTTTTTTTTTAAATCGTCTTTCTTGGTAGAAAGTTAATCTTTTCGGTTGAAAATTAAAAAATTTTGTTGGAAATTCATTTATTTGGTTGGAAATTTGTTTTTTCGTGCTGAAAATTAATTTTTCAAACTGAGAATTGAACATTTATATTTTTGGTTGAGAACTTATCTTTATTAGTTGAAAATTCAACTATTTGGTTAAAAATTCATTTAGTTGTTTGAAAATTCGTCTTTTGGTAGAGAATACTAATCTTCTTGGTTCAAAATTCATCTTTGTAGGTTAAAAATTCATCTTTAGTGGTGAAAAAGTCATCTTTTCTGGCTGAAAATTCATCTCTTTTGGTAAAAAATCTTTTTTGGTCACGTAGACATATTGGCAACTAGACTCACTAGAAACTACTTTAACTAAACTACGATTGTTAACGAGGGAGGGCGGGGGGTCAAAATCAGCCTAAGATTGGTAACGTAGTTTATGGACGGTCCCTAATGAGCATGTATGATTTTTGATTAAACAAATGTAAAATTACAAATATTCACCATATTATATCCACCATTCTTAATTTAGAAAATTATTAAAAGTGTAAAACCATTTTATTTACTGTGATTCTAAAGCCTAAAAACTGGTAGAATGGTCCGACTTTTTATTTGTGATTTCATACCTTTTTATATTCAGTTTTATGTAATCGACATGGTCCGATCTAATGTGAAAGAAAATATTTTAAATTATTTTTTGGGATTTTCAAAGCTTTCTATTCCTGGCCATTTTGAATAGAATAATTGAGGATGTACGTGATATATCTTTTTGTGTAATATATGAAGTGGAATAATTGCGGCAGAAGGCTAGACACGGGCACAAAAACGTGTTATTCGCAGAGCTCAAAAAAATATTTTTAATAATTTTTTTGGACTTTCTGAAGATTTGTATTTTTATCCATTCTGAATATAATCATTGAGGATGCTCATGATTATCTATGTTACTGTATTATTTGTGTAAACAATTCACGAAGTACAATGCACTGTGAAAATTTTTCTTTAAACTTTTTTTTAATAATAATTTTTCAATTTTAAATACCTTCAAATTCTTATCAAAAACAAGAATCAGTATTTTCAAATTTCATTTTCAGTTTTCATTTAAATTGAAGTCATAATTGAACGAGACTAAAAAATTTAAAAACTTTGAAATTGAACAATTTCTAATCGAATACTTCGAAAAATTAATCTTTTAATTAAAATGGAAATTTTAAATGAATTTTTTTAAATCAAATGATTTAAAATTTAAGCATTCATAATTATATGAATTAAGATTGTTCAAAACTGAACCATTTCAAATTGAAAGTACAAGTAGTTGATGATTTCTTTAATAAAAAAAAAATAAAAATTTAATATTTTTGCTTTAAATGGGAAGAGTTTAAAGGGAGGAAATCTTAGTTTTTAATTTTTTCTTCTGAATCTGAAGAGAAATTTGGTTGTTTCTAACATTTTTATTGAGTTGGCAGAAAACAAGTTCTGTTTTCTCAAAATTTCCTTCAAGATGAAAGAGGGAAATATTTTTTTCTTGAGCTGGGAATGGAAAATGTTTCCTATTAAACATTTGAATTGATTTGACACAATGGCAATTTTAGTCTTTAATTTTATTTCTGAATTAGAATACGGAATTTTTTTCTGAAAATTTTGAGATCAGAATACTTTCTTTTTGTTTGATTGAATTTGTAGTTTAGTTTCGATTATTTTGAATTCAAAAATTCTTATTTTTAAAAGATTTAATTTTTCAATTTTAATGATCGACAAAAATTTTTGCTAACTGGGGGAAAATCGAGAAAGGACTTGAAAGTTTTTTATTGCATTTTAACGGCCACTCTGAGATTATTTTTGGAAGGTTAAATTTGTCAAAAAATATTGTTTTTTACTCGGAAGTAATTTGTTACCTATGAAAAATTACATCTCTTTTAGTAAAATATAAATAAAAACGATAATTTTCTTGTTTCCTCCTACTGATTCTTATTTTTGATAATGAATTAAAGGTATTTAAATTAAAATTGCCAGTGGAAGCATGAAAATGAGAAAAGTCGTAATTCTATAGTATTACCAAGTTTTGCATTTATTTGATTAATATTTGTTTACCACGCTGATATTTGAAAAAAAATTCCATTTTTTTTAAGAAAAATTTTCCTACTTTCCGTACAATTGAACTGCTGAACCACTGTGATTCCTGCATCTGTTTTTTTTTTCTGAAAATAGAAACTTACAAATTTGTTTCAGTTCCAGAGGACCTTTGTCTGCTCATTTTTCTGAGACACTAGCTGGACTTCCAACAATAAGAGCCTCGAGACAACAAAATCGTTTTATTAATCGAATGTTTCAGCATTTGGATGCAAACACCAATGCTTTCTTGATTTTAAACACAAGTAGTAGATGGCTAGGAATCGCTTTGGTAATTATAAACATTAATATTGTGCGAGTCAATGCGGGACTCACAAAAACCAAATTACTCTCCCTTGCAACTCCTTCATCTGTAGGAATTTTTTACTCAAAAAATCTACTAGCCATAAAAAGTCAAAGTAATACAAATAAAAGATATTTTCAAGGAGAAGGGGTAGGTGGAGGAGTTGCGGAGGGTGACCGAAAAACTGACCTGTCAGTTGATCCCTAGCCTTTCCCATGACTTCTCATCTTTGTCCTCTGACATTTGAACTCTGACCTCTCTCCTTTATCTTTCAGCTTTTACCTCTCCCTCTAACTGTTAAACTCTGACCTTTCACCTTCCACCTGTGACTTTTGATCACTGGCCTTTGACATATGATATCGATCTCTAATCTTCTACCGCTGACCTTTGGTCTCTCAACTTTTTCCTCTGACTTTTAACATCTCGTTCTTTCCACAATAACTTCACTCTGACCTTGCATCTTTGACATTTTTCCCTGAGCTCTGTAGTTTTATCTTTCACCTTTGACCTCTGACGTTTGATATCTCTGGCCATTGGCATATGATATCAACCTATAACATACCACCTTTGACCTCTGATCTCTCAGCTTCTTCCTCTAAGCTTTAAAATTTCATATTTTCCACTTTGACTCCACTCTTACCTCTTACCTGTGATATCTTAACTTTGACGTGTGATATTTGATTCCTGGCCCTTGACATATGATAGCGACTCATGAACTTCCACCTTTGATCTTTGACCTCTCACCTTTTACCTCTGATCTCACAACTTTTACCTCTGAGATTTAAAATCTCATATTTTTCACTCTAGCTCCACTCTGATCTCTCACCTGTTATATCTTAAATTTGACTTGCGAAATTTGATCTCTGACTTTTGGCATATAATATTGACCTATGACCTTCACCGTTGACCTTTGATATTTCAACTTTTAACTTTGACCTTCGACATCTCACCTTTTCCATCCTAGTTCCACTCTGACCTCTCATCTTTGACCTTTTCCCTTGATCTTTGAACTCTGATGATTCACTTTTGACATGTGACATTTGATCTCTGGCCGTTAACACACGATATCGTCCCATAACCTTCCACCTTTGCCCTCTGATCTCTTAACTTTTTCCGCTGAACTTTGACATCTCATCTTGTCCACAATAACTTCACTCTGACCTCGCATCTTTGATCTTTTTCCCTGATTGATATTTCACCTTTCACCTTTTACTTGTGACATTTAATATCTCTGGCCTTTGACGAGTGATGTCGTCCTATAATCTTCCACCGTTGACCTTTGATCTCTTAACTTCTTCCTCTGACCTTGACATCTCACATTTTCCACAATAACTTCAGTCTGAACTCGCATCTTTGATCCTTGAAATTTTATCTTTCACCTTTGACCTGCGACATTTGATATCTGGCCTTTGATATATAATATCGTCTTATAACCATCCACCTTTGACCTCTGATCTCTCAGCTTTTTCGTCTAGCCTTTGACTTCTCATATTTTCCACTTTGACTCCACTCTGACCTTTCACGTGTGATATCTTAGCTTTGACCTGCGACATTTTGTCTCTGACCTTTGGCATATGATATCGATCTATGACCATCCACCGTTGCCCTGTTGTCTCTCAACTTTCTCCTCTGACCTTTTACATTTCATTTTTTCTGCCCTGACTTCACTCTGACCTGTTACGTCTCAACTTTGATCTTCAAACTCCGACGTTTGACTTTTGAACTCTAAACTTTGACTTTTAACCTTTGACCTCTAGTTCGTTCATTGGTCACATTCAAAATAAATTTAGAAACAAAAATTTTGTACTACAAAAAATTTTTTTATGACAGTAACAATGTTGTCCCAGCTTATATCAGCAAAAAATTTGGGCTCAACCTCCACTAAAGATTTTTGCAGCTTATTATTTTTCTATACTTTTGCTCTTCAAAAATGTTTTATTTCATCGACTTTGATGGTCTCTTCACCAATTCCTTATTTTAGGATTATTTAGGAGCAGTGATCGTCATAGGAGCAATTTTTGCAGCTTTGATATCGGCAAAGTTATATCCCAGTCAGATAACTCCAGCCTTAGTGGGCCTGGCAATCAATTACACTTTTCTTGTACCAATTTATTTGAATTGGGTCGTAAAGTTTATCTCAGAAATCGAAATGTATATGGGCAGTGTTGCTCGAATCAGTTTCTTCACAACGATTCCTCCGGAAAATGAGGAAGATACTTTTGGTAATGGTAAAGAAAATTGAAATATATTTCACTAAAATATTTTTGGATTCCAAAATCCTTGGAAATTTTGAATTCCCGAAGATTAATATTCTTAAATTAAATTATGCTTTTTGAATCTAGGTCAAATTATCCCAACCGATTGGCCCAGGAATGGACAGGTACTTTTCGATAATGTATCACTCAGATATGATATTCAAAGAGATCCTGTAGTCACGAATCTCGACCTTTCCATACTAGCAGGAACGAAGGTAACATACTTTAAATTTTCTTTCTCATAAGAAATTGTTTTCAAAAATATGAACTCTGTATCTTAAAATTAATTTTTTCGAAACAGAGGTTTTGAGAAGAATTAAAACTACAATAAATCTCAAACTATTTTTATAAAACTTCATAATATTATTCCCTTCTCGTGAAAGCAGAAATAATATATCTTCAGCACAGAAGCTAGCTCAATGACTCATAAAAGCGGTAGAGGGGATGGATCACAAAAGAAAAAGGTTTCTTAACGTTACGAATAATAATTCAATCAGTTAAAATAGCAATTGACAAATCTGATTTATTCAATTCAAACAAAGACTAGATTTTCTTCACAATATCTTTTAAAACAAAATTTAACTCTCGAATAACGATTCTGAATTTCGCGGAAAAACAATATAAACTTCTTTCTTAGTTTTTATACATTTTCAATAACGCTGCGAATTTACAAATCATAAGATTTCTTACATTAAGTAAAATCAATTCTTTTTCCGATACTCCACGTGCTTGAGAATTTGAGGTGAGGGTCGGAGCGACTAATCGATTTCACAAAAGTAAGTGGAGGGTTCGACAAAAATTCAAGAAAATAAGGGGTAAGTCACTTAATTTCGGTTGCAACAATTTCAGAGGACAACGAAATATTGGAGGTTTAATTTTGGAGTGTAACAAGAAAAAGGTCAATACATATATTGTAATTAGAGAGACAATGATCCAAATTTAAGAAAAAACATAAAGGCAGTTCACAACAATAAATTTCAAATAATCATGTTATATAAAAAAAGGTGACTAGTCGTGAGAAACCTCGTGGCCTCGTTTGACTTTATTCTATAAAAAGACTTTGGCTTTCTTCGCCATAAATTTGACTTTCAGAGTCAACCAAAACTTCACAAAATTTGACTAGATACATACGCAACATCGAATAGTAAGCTCATCGGCAAGTAATGACAAGAATCTTGCTTTACTAACAATTTGATATAGTGCGCATTCACTATTCAATAATAAGCTCATCGGTAACTAATGGCAAGAATCTTGCTTTACTAACAATTTGATATAGTGCGTATTCAATATTGAATAATAAGCTCATCGGTAACTAATGACAAGAATCTTGCTTTACTAACAATTTGATATAGTGCGTATCCAATATTGAATAATAAGCTCGTCGGTAACTAATGACAAGAATCTTGCTTTACGAACAATATGAATAAACAAATTTGACTTTCAGGGTCGATTAAAATTTCACAAAATTTGACTGGATGCATACGTAACATTGAATACTAAGCTCATCGGTAACCAATGACAAGAATCTTGCTCTACTGACAATTTGGTACAGTGCGCATTCAATCTTGAATAAGCTCATCGGTAATTAATGACAAGAATCTTGCTTTACTAACAATATGAATAAACAAATGTGACTTTTAGGATCGACTAAAATTGGGCTTGCACTTTCGAGGGATAAGTTAACAAAGGCCAGAAGTTTCGCACATCATCGAGATAAGGGTGACGAGCAAAATTGTGTCCACCTTCTTTAGTGGAAATTTCACGAGCAATTATAGATCAAAAAAAACACCTCGGAGTTCGCAGCAAAAAGAGAGCGAGTCTCGAACTGAGATTCCGCTCATCCAGTCGGTATTCTCCTCCAACTTAATGTGCGGTTCTCATTGGACGCAACCTTGGTCATTTCCAGTAGGATGCGTAAGGGAGGCTCGATGATTGGAGGACAGATGTCGGGAGCGCTACCATCGCCATAGAGTTTCAATTCAAATACATCAATTCTATGCGCCTTTAACAATTTAAATGAAAATCGAGGTCCTTACTCTCCGTACAAGATTTATACCCAGCATTGATTAGTAACCTCATCGGTAACTGTTGACAAGAATCTTGCTGTACTAACAATGCGGTAAAACCCGTAGCATATCTTCTCGCATTCCGGGTCCTTGTAGAGTTCTACGCCAGGTAGAGGAGTCTGTCGAACCTCGTAGCTTATTTCGAGCAATTCAGGCCCTCGGCATCTCAACAATAATAGACCTGGCAGATAAGGGATGTTAGGTTGGTAGCAGTGGAAGATGGCGGGCAATAGCGCGACTATTTGAGTTCTGCCTCCACTCATCTGGAAGTACTGGTCAGAGTTAAATGTACTGAAGTACTTCAATCTTCGATGTCTCTCGTTGTCCATCAACGATATTGATTTCAAAGAGGCGGTACATACAACGAAAGTAAAAATCGAAACGAATCAGCCTAAAATTAAGTTATAAAAATGTTAACGAATCGAGCCGTAGAGCATCGTGCGGTCCCCGAAGTGCCAGAGATCCATTTATTTTATGTTGGAGACTGACTCTTGTGCGTTGCAAAATCTGCAACGTCACAACTTTTAATAAAGTTTTATAACAGGATTTTTATATTTTCAGCTGGGAATTTGTGGAAGAACAGGAAGCGGAAAATCCACAACTGCGATGGCCATTTTTCGACTGATGGAGATTTCTCAAGGTCGAATTCTCATCGACGGAATTGACATTCGAAAAGTTCCTCTTCAAATTTTGCGATCGAGGCTTTCTGTGATTCCTCAGGACGTTATAATTTTCAGTGGAACGATCAGGTTGCTTTTTTAAATTATGATTACTTTAATTAAATCAATGAAATAATTGCAGAGAATAAATAGCTCTTTTTATCAAATAATTGGGTAATTTTCTAAAGTCAAATTTCGATTTCAGAGAAAATTTGGATCCCTTTTCTGAATTCACTGATGATGAATTATGGTCAGCTTTGGAGCTGACTCAGATGAAAATTATAGTTTCTTCTCATCCAGACGGTTTAAGTAAGTCGAAGAGACTTTTTAGCCTAATAATTATCATCTATTTAATATATTTTAACATTAGGTACTATTGCAAAAAATTAAAATATCTTGTGAGGCGTTTAACCAACTTTGGGGCAAAAAAAGAAGTGATTATATAATTCTGTGAAGAAAGCAGAATAGGAGGGAGTTGTAGCAGTAATCAGCACAAATATTAACTTTTTAACTAATTATTTATAATTATTTATAATTATTTTGTTTATTTTTTCTAGATCTCGAAGTAAGAGAAGGAGGGGAAAATTTTTCCTCTGGACAACTGCAGCTAATAAACATGGCTCGGGCAGCTCTTAGAAAATCATCTTTAATAGTTCTTGATGAAGCAACTAGTGCTTTAGATTCTTCAACTGAAAAATCTTTGCTTCAAACAGCTGCAGTGGTTTTTAAGGACAAAACTGTTATCACCATCGCCGTAAGTGGGAATTATCTTTGTTAATTTAATTTAAAGATAAATACAATATTCATTGTGACATAAATATTAGCAAATATTGTTTATAAATTGTTGTTAGAGAAGTGTTGCTTTAAATTTAAAGTGTTTTAATTCATATTTTTCAGCATCGGGTAGCTTCCTTATTAGCCTGTGACAGAATTCTTGTCTTTGAAGATGGAAAAGTGGTTGAAGATGGTACACCAAAAGATCTTATGCAACGACCTATGGGATTCTTTTCAGCGATGCTGAGATCAGCTGAAGATGCAGATGAAACTTCATAAGATTATTTTAAACATTCGTAAAAAGGGGGGGATAAATTTTCCACAAAAACTGATACAAATTCCAAATTTTTTTATAGAAATTAAATAGGTACCTGTAACATGATCAAGTATTTTCTAAATTCAGAATAAGGAAACGAAGTTAGGATTCTTTGAAATTCATTAAAAAATCTAATTAAATAATAACAGATTTAATTAACGTATTTATTATAATTATTTATGTAATCCTAATTTTTATTGTAACCTACATGTCTGAGTTGTACATAATAGCGTTAATTTACAAAATTGTAAATATAAGTTTAATAATACTTTAAAAGTAATGATAATTATTAAAGTTTTTTATCGTAATATATAATAAAGACTTGGATGCAGACTTTTCTTGTTTATTCATAATATTATGTAACAATTATAAGTTGTGGGACTTTATAATTCATTAAAGAGTTCATATAATAACGATTAAGCTGCCAGAATAATTAATTTTATCAATAATAATAACTATCTTTCAAAAAAATTCTAATTCTTTTTTCTTGTGTAGATAAAATCATATTCCATCTGGAAGACACATTTTCTCTCAAATCAGATTTTTTTAGATTGTAATACTCAATATAAATATCAATATCAATGTAAATTAAGATTGAAATTTTTCGTCCTTGAAAAATTTTGGTCTATTTTAATATTAAAACCATTTCTTTGCGTGGACAAGAATTGTTAGGGAAGAATAGTGATTTGGAACAGTTTACAATTTCTGTATTTTCTTTTTCAACTTACTATTATTTTCCAAATTGTACATGACCAAAAATCAAATGGTAAAATTCTAATTTAATAAGTGAAATGATTAATTTTTTATTTTTATTTGGCTATTGTGCACCGAATAGTGTTGATATATCAGCATAATTTTCTTAATTTAGCAAGTAGTACTTGTTACATTTCCATTTAATATTGATAAAAAAGGACAAGATAATGATGCCGGAAATAAAACTTTACTAAACTATAAAAAATACACAAAACGTAATTTTGGAGAGCTGAAAAAATGATACAAAGATACAGGACCGTCTAAAGCTTACGTTTTCAACGAAACATCGTGTTTTTATTTAAAAAACTCTGATCAAAATCTTACCAAAAAAATTTCATCAAAATTTCATCACAAAATCTCATCAAAATCTCATCATGATATGACATGGCATGACATGACATGACATGACATGACATAACAAGACATCACATCACATCACATCACATAAAAAAAATTTGATCAAAATCTTATCAAAAGGAGTTTGAAACTCCAGCAATTTGAAACTGATGCAGCTGAAACTCCAGCAGGATAAAACTGCTGCAGATTGAAACTCGAACAGATTGAAATTGCTGCAGTTTAAAACTTCAGCAGGTTAAAACTACTGCAGTTGTAACTCCCGCCGCCTGAACTTCCTGCTGCTTATAACTTCTGCGGTTCAAAACTCCCAATGTTTGAAACTGCTGCCGTTTGAAACTCCCGAAGCTTGAAATTGATGCAGTTTTAAATTTCCAAAGTTTGAAACTTCTGCAGTTTGAAGCTCCCGAAGTATGGAACTGCTGCAGTTTGAAACTCCCGAAGTGTGAATTTGCTGCAGTTTGAAGTTATCGAAGTTTGGAACTGCTGCAGTTTGAAACTCCCAAAGCTTGAAATTGTTACAATTTGAAACTCCCACAGTTTAAAATTCCTGAAGTTTGAAACTGCTGCAGTTTGAAACTTTCGGGATTTGAAACTGTTGCAGTTTGAAACTCCCGAAGTTTGGGACTGCTGAAGTTTGAAACTCCCGGAATTTGAAACTGCTGCATTTCGCAACTGCCGCAGATTGAAACTGTTACAATTTGAAACTCTCTCAGTTTGAAAATCCCGAAGCATGAAACTGCTCCAATTTGAAACTAAGCGTTAAATAAGGCCAAGTATGAAATTAGTATTGAAAAACGTATGAGAAACTTAATATTTGTAAAAGATTGTAAAATTACATATATTATTTACCTTAGAACCAGAGGTTGGTGGAAAATTTAAATTTTTACTTTTTCCGGCTGAATCAGCTGCTACTCTAAAGGTAAAACAGGTAACGCTCTTATCTATAGTTTTCAACCAGAGCGGTGTCCGTTTTAGGAATTACGCATCTTTCACGTTTCTTACATTATTTTTTTGAGCAACACAAAAATCAATAAAAAATAAAAAGCACATAACAGACTTGAAGGTCAGGAAATTATCTATATGAAATAACAACAAATTACGTTTTTGAATCGCAACAAACTATTGAATTAGGACTTCTAAAATACGTAAGAATTCGTAATCTAAAGTGTTAGAATCATTTTTACTTTCTGCTTTAGTTTGTTTACTTGCAGTGTCGAAAAAAACATTTGGTTACTAACTAGAAGAGTACTAGGCACGAATACACGTACGTATTTGATGAGTATAATATGTTCATACAAAAATATGCTGGGGGGCCCGTCTTAGTAGTGGGGGGGGGGCTTCTTAGGCACCACCCCCCTAGTTCTTTATTCTTATACTGACCCAGTGACCGCGTTACCAACGGCCGAGACAAAAAGTCGGGAGATTTTCATCGGGAGACTTGATAAAGAAATCAGATTTATAAAAATTGATGAATCATTATTAAAATAATTAAAATACTGTTAAATAATATAATTTCAATATATATAAGCAAAATTACATAAAATAAAGCGTTTTTCAGTTGCAAACACGCATGCAATAAAATTAAAGCTATGAACCAATAATAACGTCATGTTACTCATACCTTCTTAAAGGCCTTTTACGTTTAAAGGAAATCAACCCCAATCAGAATTTAACTTCGAATTTTAGAAATCTTCTCATTGGTGGATTCCGTTTCACGTAAGTTTCACTTGGAGAAACATTGGATCATTGGAGAAGTTTCAAGCTTACAAGTCAGACTTGACTATAATGGAAAATCTGAAGTTTGCCCCAGTGCTGAAAAAAAAATCAGGAGATTTCAAGGAAAATCAGTATATCAGTAGCCAGTCTCAAAAGTCAGTAGATCCAAAGATATTATATACATAGATGCGGTAAGAGGCGGCAGAGTGGGGGAAACCGGCATTAGTAATGAAAGATAAATGTAGGCGGCGCGGTCGGCGAAAATCTTTCCGATCCCCTCCTGCTTCTCTAGCCCCTAAAGCACCCA
>JAUMHM010000085.1:22313913-22330995 GCA_032362435.1 Melikaiella ostensackeni
CCTAAGATATGTCTGTTTTGGTTGAAAATTTATCCTTTTCCGTTAACAATTCACGTATTTTGTTGAAAATTTCAGAATTTCAGAATTTTCTAAAACATTCCTTGTTTTAGAAATATTATGTAGGTCATGACCAACCTACGTCTTTCATTAAAAAGTGTAACAACTATCACTGAAAAGTTATGAATGAAGTTTTGTAAAAATTAAATTTGGATATATATTTCTAAAACACAAAAGTAACTTAAAAAGTAACGATAGTTACTTTTTCTTGAGAAATGCAACTAAGAAAAAGTTACATTTTGAATCGGTAACGATAACGATAACTAGTTACTTTTTCTTGATGTAACGATAACGATAACTATGTAGTTCCTTTTGAAAAGTAACTTACCCATCACCGTACTGACTCTGGCGTGGCTGGAATTATAATCGATAATATACGAATTACTTATGAAAATAAAAAATACAGTTTCCGATTGAAATTATACTTATTGAACTAATGAAATATTGTACTATTGGGTTCCACTGAAGAATATCCAATCAAATCAAAGTTTTCAATTAAAAATCTTTATTTTCATAAATGCGTCATTAAAAATTCATATTTTATGCAAAGTATCACACACTTAATATAAATTAAAATCACTTTAATGGCAATATAAAAGCTGGAATTTTTTAGGTGTCAACCTTTTTTTTGAACTCAGGTTTTTCCTGAGTGAGCGGGAAATATGAGAAGCGTGAGATATGTCGGGGATTCCCTCGCTTGTTGGCCTGTCGTGCAAGTAGTAGTCCCTGCTTTACCCAAGTTCGTCAATTTGTATTCGCGCTTCATGGTAGATGGCGCTGCATGCTTCAAATCTGTTTCGAATTATTTTATTTTAAAAATGAAATTTTAACTTAAAATAAAAATCTAATATCTGAACAAAAATATATGTTCTGCATTGAAAAAAAATACCTCAACGTATTTAGAAAATGAACAATAAATAAAACTTATTAAAATATACAAGCTACTTGAGAGAACTGAATTTGAAAGAAAATTTATCTACCTACATTTATTTCTGTCTAAGGTAAAGAAACACACAAATTTTCTTCTATGTGATATTTCAGGGTCAAAGTGACATTTACATTTTTTTTCGAAGAAATTTGAACATTACAAAATCCAAAAGCAAATCTAAACATACATGATTTTATGCTTGTAAAAAAATGTACGGGGCAAAAATTAATTTTTACAACTTTCTGAAGCACTGTTTTCTCAACACAATCCGTTTCTTCTAAATTTCTATATTTTTCAAGAAACTTTCGACACAGAAATAGTGTTAAAGATCTCCAAAGTTAAGATTGGAGATGACCCAATATTCATGGAATAATTTTTCATAAATAATATATTTTTTAAAGCAACTTCTATATCAGATTAGATTGTCTATATTCTATAGTATTTATCTTATAGATCGACACTATCTTTTTGATATAATTTATCAATTAGACACAGAAACTAAAATTTCTTTAGAAAAACATTACGATTTACACTACGATCTATTTATTAGCTTTGTGATCCAATGGAACTATTAACACACTTCTTTTTTTAGAGGTCCTTTCATATGACTAATTTTTTTGAGGTATTTATTTTATAGACATTTTTCCACTAAAATTTTTTAATTATTATTTGCATCAGTTATCATCATCGGGTTAACAGCATCTTTATTTGAGGGATAAATGTTTGAATTTTTCATGTCAGTAAGCTCATTTTTCAATCAGATAATCTCAGCTGAATTTGCATAAATTCTATATAGTATATATCAATAAAAACTCTGTTTTGAACGAAATTCATTGACTCAATAACATTTTTTATTGATTGAATAGCAATTCTTTCTCAGTGCACCCGTATCATTTTGTTTATTTTGGGATCAGGTATGTAACCGTAAGAACAAATGTGAAGAATTTTAAATTAAACGATTACGTCTAATTAGAAATGAATCAATCAAGATTAAATTGCCCTATAGTCAGCAGATTAAATATTTTATTTAAATTTCTAAAGTGAACCTTGTTTATCTGATACATTGGAATTTTTTATAAGATTGATAATATTTTTTTATGCTGGAACTCTTATCGTTGTAATTTTCAAAAATAAAATGTTGAATTCACTGAAAACATGCATTGATTTTCCAGGTAATCAGCTTCTGTCTTCACCTAGATGAAAAGTATCACATCTTCTTATCCAGATGCCTTAAATGATTTCTGAAGTTCCTTTATGTGGGGGACTTTTTTTACTTGATAAGGAATCGAAGATAAGTATGTACTTAAGATTCATTCTTGAGAGATGACCTGATAAGTGATAAAAAAAAATGAAGTTAACAAGTGAACTCGATTAATCGATAACTAGATGACAAACAAGAAATGTATACTGATACCTTATCCAAGCAATGAGTAGCAAGTGCTTACATCTCTTGTGATTTACAATAATCCCTGGGATTTTCGAGAGGAAACATTCTTAGAGATTAAGGGGACATACCAATCACATTTCATATAGATTGAATAAAGCTTCGTGAAAGTGGACTAATTTACTATTAAGTTATTATAAAGAAAGTTTGTGATATTTTATTCGAAGAGCCTTATTGGTGGTAATTTATGTATCAAAGCTGATAATTTTTTATTAGAGATAGGAAATTCCGTCAAAAACAGGAAAATCTGTTTATTGTATATAAATCAGATAGGAGAATCATTCAAAGCAAGAAGTATAATATGGACTCCTAGAATTCACTTCTAGAGCCGAAATTATAAATTTTTTTTCATTTGAAATGTACTATTTATACAGTAGCAAAAATAGCGCGCTACACGCGCTTATGTCATGCTTCTTATTTTAATTGCTTAATTATCAAATGAAAATATATGCTTGAATTTAAAGTACTACAAAATATAATTAATAATGATCATAAATTAAAATAAATATTAAAATAGCTACATCGGCTTATATACAATTTTAATTATAATTTTAATCGGCAACTTGCTTAATTTTGAATGTTCATAGTTAAAAATAATGAAATTTTGAATTTTTTTTGAATAGTTAAATTTTGAATATCTACAATTGAAAACGCTTAAATTTTAAAGATGTGTAAATGAAAATTGTTAAATTTTGCTAGTTTTGAAAATCAAAAGTCGAGAGTCTTCCATTCTAAATCTTCCAGGCTGAAGGAATTTTAAATGTAAATCATGAAAATTACAGAATTTTTAATTGTAAATTTTTAAAATTGAAAATCCTTTAATCTGTGAAATTTATAATTGAAAGTTCTCAAGCTTTGAAGAGTTACAATTGAAAATTCTTTAATTTTGAAAATATAGAATGCCAAATTATTTAATTTTAAAGATTTATATTTTGAAGGCATGTAATTTGAAACGTTTTTTTTTAATAGTTCAATCTTGAATATTTACATCAGAAAATTCTTCAATTTTTGAGATTTACTATGCAAACTTCTTGAATTTTGGATATTTACAATTGAAGATTCTTCAATATTTAATGTGTCAAATAGATAATGATGCAACATTGAAGATTTCAAATTGAAAATTAATCAAAATTTTGTAGATTAAAAATTGAATATTCTTCAATTTTGAATATTTGCAATTGAAGAATCTTTAATATTTAATGTGTAAGGTAGAAAATAGTGCAATTTTGAAGATTTACAATTATAATGAATCCAATTTGAAGATTTTAAACTGAAATTTATTCAGTTTAATTGAATTGAAATTGAAAAATATTCAATTTTTAAGATTTACAATTGAAGATTCGTTAATTTGAGATATTCACAGTTTAAAATGATGTAATTTTGAAGGTTTTTTGGAATATGTATTTCAATTTTGAAAATTTACAATGGAAAATTCTTCAATCATGAATATTTGAAATTGAAGACTCTTCAATATTTAATGTACGAAATAGAAAATGGTATAATTTTAAATGAATTTTTTGGAATAGTTCAATTTTGAAGATTCAATATTGATTTTTATTCAATTTGGAAGATTTAAAATTGAAATTCATTCAATTTTATAGATCTGCAATTTAACATTCATCTTTTCATGATTTTCAATTAAAGATTCATTAATTTGAAATGTTTACAGTTTAAACTGATGTAAATTTGAAAAGTTTTTTTGAATATGAAGTTCAATTTTGAAGATTTACAATGCAAACTTCTTGAATTATAAAATAGAAAATGATGCAATTATGAATGTTTTTTTTTTGGAAAAGTTCAGTATTGAATATTTAATATTGAAAATTATTCAACTTTAAAGGCTTAAAATTAAAATTTATTCAATTTTATAGATTTGCAATTCACAATTAATCTTTTTTTTATTTTCAATCGAAGATTTATTAATTTGAAATATTTACAGTTTAAAATGATGCAATTTCAAAAGTTTTTTTTGGAATATGAAGTTCAATTTTGAAGATCTACATTTGAAACTTCTTGAATCTTGAATATTTGCAATTGAAGATTTTTTAATATTTAATGTGTTTAATCGAAAATGATGCAATTTTAAATGTTTTTTTTTTGGAATAGTTAAAATTTTAAGATTTACAATGGGAAATACTTTAATTTTGAATGTTTGAAATTGAAGATTCTCCAATATTTAATGTGTAAAATAGAAAATGATGAAATTTGGAATGTGTTTCTTTTGGAATTGTTCAATTTTGAAGACTTAAAATTGAATGTTATTCAATTTTATAGATTTGCAATTTAAAATTCCTAAATTTTTATGATTTTCATATGAAGATTCATTAATTTGAAATGTTCACAGTTTAAAATGATGTAATTGTGAACGGTTTTTGGAATACTCGTATGTAGTCCAAATTTGATGATTTACCATGGAAAATTTTTCAATCTTTAATATGTGCAATTGAAGACACCTAAATATTCAATGTTTAATATACAAAATGATGCAGTTTTGAATGCTTTTTTGGAATTGTTCAATTTGAAGGATTTAAAATTAAAGATTATTCAATTTTGAAGATGTAAAATTGAAAATTATTCAATTTTTTTGGATTTGCAATTTGAAATTCATCATCTTTTATGATTATAAATTGAAGATTCATTAATTTGGAATATTTGAAGTTTAAAATGACGTATTTTTGAACGTGTTTTCGGCATGCATATTTCATTTTGAAGATTTACAGTGAACAATTCTTCAAGTTTGAATATTTGCAATTAAAGACTTTTCAATATTTAAAGTGTATACTAGAAAATGATGCAATTTTGAATACTTTTGTTTGGAATAGATCAATTTTGATCAGTAAAAATGGCAGCGTTGATTTATTTTTCATAAATTCTTATAATTTTTTACATATGTAACATATGTTTTCATAGATTAAAAAAAAAGAAATTTTGCAGGAACTTTAAGTTACTTCAATCAGTGAATAAAAATGTAACAAGTTACTAAGTTTTAATTATCCCGAAGTCGAATAAAACTATTGTTATGTCGATCTAACATGCTGAGAATTTCATACTTCAATTCAAGCTAAAGAATTTCCATTAAATCGAAACAACTGAAAGTGGAAACAGAATTTTATGATATGTCAAACTGGCAAGACATTTTTAGTCGATTTCGTAGAAAAAGTGAGTCTATTTATGAAAGAATGTTAACCATGGCCATTTGCTTATAAGAATTGTTTGAATGAATAAAAAATTCTGTCAAGCTGCAAAATATGACAACAAAGAGTCATTAAAAAGACATTTCCACTTTATTCTGTGAAAAAATTGAGTCTACTCATTCAGACATTGTCAAACTGTGTATTTGTTTACAAAAATTGTTTAAAGAATAAGGAAAGAGCTAATATTTTAAACTCATCGTAATCGTACATTAATTTCTCTCATATTTTATACAAATCTATGAATTGCAACAACTAATCATTTTTAATTACGAAAAAATGACACTTGTTCATTTATTTGTTTATAACATTATATATAATTGTTTTCTTACTCCATCACATAATAAATTATTTCTGTATAGTTTTTATACTGATTTAAGGCCTGATTTATTGAATTTGAGAAACTTTTGAATAGTGACGCACTTGAAAAATTATTTCTAAAAAATTCATTTGTAATTAAATAAAAAATGTTACTTCCATAAAAGTCAAAAATTAGGAGTTACACGTTATACGTGTAAGCCTTACAGTCATCGAGAAAAATACATTCGAATCCGTTAAAAATTGAACTGTCTAGCGATTTTTGTCCACAAAAGTGCATTTTGGAACACTGTGCGTCGGCTCAAAGAACGTTGTATGATCAGAGATTTTGACTCATTGGAATCTATGTTCATAGTGTTATTTTTTTTTATTCGGAAATTCGGCCGCGATAGCGCTGAAATCCATAAAATTTAATTTTGACGTTTAAATTTAAATATACTTGGCCCTGGGTTATGTCACTGATTGTCAGTATATAAACATTATTTACCTTTTTTAAAACGTATTTTTTTCCTAAAATTATTCTTTTGAATACCTAATTGTTATACTTTAAATGAATATTTTTCAATTCTGAGGAATAGTAAATACCGACTTCGGTTTCAAAGACATTTTTCAATACAGTGTTGTTAACCTCCTTGTCTAATTATTAATCCAGTATTTAAATTTGAACGTAAAAATTAAAAAAATTTTCAATTTCAGCGCTACGGCGGACGAATTTTCAACGGATTCAAATGTATTTTTTTTTAATGACCTTAAGGCTTCCAGGTATAACGTGTAATTGCTAATTTTTAACTTTTCTCAAAGCATAATTTTTTATTTATTAACAAATGAAATTTCTTAAAATAATTCTTCAAGTGTTCCACTACTCTAAGGATTTTCAAATTCAATAAAATAAGCCTAAAATCAGTATAATAACCATACAGAAATAATT
The DNA here is from genome assembly GCA_032362435.1 of Melikaiella ostensackeni. Classification (NCBI taxonomy): domain Eukaryota; kingdom Metazoa; phylum Arthropoda; class Insecta; order Hymenoptera; family Cynipidae; genus Melikaiella; species Melikaiella ostensackeni. Next base: position 22,320,780 of record JAUMHM010000085.1, read on the forward strand.
TATCACGTGTTGGGATATGAAAAAAAATTGTTCATGTAAACAAATTAATGACCAGGTGTAATTTTTTTGTAAATTGCAATGATTAGTTGTTAAAATTCAAAGTTTTGGAATCAAATATGAGATAAATTAATGTACGATTACGATTAGTTTAGAATAGTTGCTCTTTTGTTATTCTTTAAACAATTTTTGTGAGCAAACACACAGTTCGACAATGTCTGAATGAGTAGGCTCAAATTTTTGGCAAAATAAACTGAAAATATCTTTTCAATAACTCCTTGTTGTCATATTTTATAATTTGATAATTTTTTTTATCAATTTAAACAATTCTTATGAACAAATGCCCATGCTTGACACTCTTCTGTGAATAGACTGAATTTTTTGACGGAATCGACTAAAAATGTCTTGCCAGTGACTTCTTACTGTCATATTTTTCGAGCTGACAATAACTGTTAATTATATAAACGATTCTTATAAACAAATACCTATTTTTACCTTTTTCCATGAATAGGCTCCATTTTTCCACGGAATCGACTAAAGATATCTTGCCAGTGACTTTTTCTGTTATATTCTTCGAATAACAATAACTGTTAATTATTTAAACATAATCATTTACATTATGTCCAAATAATTGAACAATACGTGATATGAAATTATCAAATGTTAATATTAATAGTTAAATCATGGCTTATAGCCTTATGATATTTTTCATTCAGTCTGATGTTATTTTTATGTTTATTGACTCTGATTCGCAGCGGATGTTTTGTTTGGCCAATATGAGCTTAACAATAAATTTTAATAAGTTTATTATCTACTATAAAAATAGTTTTAATTCTGTTAGTTTCATTCAAAAGTTTTTTTTAATTTTGTGAAATTCGGCCTGAATAAGGAATTGAAATTATAGGTTTTTTGTCCTGAATAGTTAAATTGTTATTATTATTAACATTAGTATTGTTGTTTTTGTTATGTATTTCAAACAATCTTTTTTTAATGTCCTCTCAGACCAGTTGTATTTTCCATAGGTACTCCTACTTACTTTTTGGCGAAGATTTTTAGTAACATTATAGCCGATTATTTACCACCTCATATTTATAAAATAAAAAATTCATTAGAATTAAAATAAAAAATGCAAAATATTATAATTCCTGTTGATTATATTATGGTATCTCTTGACGTCACTTCACTATTTACAAATGTCCCTTTAGAACTAGTTCTCAAAAGAATTGATCATAGATGGAATTATATAAAGAGAAACACAAAAATTCCTATCAAGAGTTCATGAAAGGAATTTCTTTTTTGAAGAATAATACTTATTTTAAATTTGATAATAACTTTTATCAGCAGACTCATGGTACCCCGATGCGATCACCAATATCAGCTCTTATATCAGAAATAGTTATGCAAGACTTAGAATCTGAAATAATAAATAAATTCAATTTTGACATTCCATTATATATTCGTTATGTTGATGATTTTTTCTTTGATGATCCTGAGAACAAAATAGATATAGTTGTTTCCCTTTTTAATTCCTATCACAATAGATTACAATTAACAGTTGAAAAGGAAGTAAATAATTTAATTAGTTTTTTAAATTTGGAAATAACGAGGCATGATAATAATATATAAACTAACTGGTTTCGTAAACAGACTTACTCAGAAAAATATCTAAATTATTTCTCAAATCATCCCATTGAGCACAAAATTCGAATAGTCAAAAATTTCGTTGACTTCGCTATTCGCCTAGCAGAAGCCTCGCTTCATTCAGATAATTTGAAATAAATTAGAAAATTATTATTTTGGATAATTGCCCTAGAGATTTTGTTGGTAAGCACATTAAAAAAAGATTGTTTGAAATACAGAAAAAAACCAATTATACTCATGTTAATAATAATAACAATTTAACTATTGAGGACAAAAAACGTATAATTTCAATTTCTTATTCAGGCTGAATTTGACAAAATATAAAAAGACTTTATAATAAAACTAAAAGTATTAAAATATTTTTAGAGTAGATACTAAGCTTAATAAAATTGTTGAATTAGGCAAAGACAAGCTTGATACTTTGGATCAATGAAATGTTGTATACAGAATATCTTGTCGTTGTGGAAAAGCTTATATTGACCAAACAAAACGTGTGCTGCGAATCAGAGTCAATAAACATAAAAATAACATCAGACTAAATGAAAAATATCATAAGATTATAAGCCAACATGTACCGAATGAACACTAAAGTGACTCAAACTTTATAAAATAGGACGAAGTAGCAATTCTGCATTTTGAACCTAATTGATTTAAACGTTCTTATGCTGAAATGTTTTTCATTAAAAAAGAAGGAAATAATAGCATGAATTTGATTCCCGATCCAGATCATTTTAGTTCTTTTTATAATAAAATTGAAGAAAAAGTAACTGTAAATGTACAAATTACTAAATTTGTTTTTGGTTTCAAATTAAAAAGGAAATTTATTTACTCAAGGATCTATCCGCCTCAAGGAATACATCCTCATCATGATATTCGCGCTTCGCGATCGATTTTCTGCGCTCACTGTATAATATATACAGATAAATAGTTAAATAGACGATCGAAAGACTATCTTGATGATTTACGATTGGTCCTATGAGACAATATTTAACGGCAACTTTATTTGACTTTTTAAAAGCACAAATTCGATTCTTTTAACTTTTTTTTTTATCTCGCGTCATTTGGCTCAAAAATAAAAATATTCCAATACCATTTTCTGTACTTAAGAACAAACAATGCCTTATACCAAAAAATGTTCAGAAAAAGCTTATAGGTCTTCGACACAGTAAAAATTTTGATATCTTAACTTTTTTTATCTCGCATTATTCAGCTCAAAATTCAAATTCTCAATTTTTCAAAAAAATTCGAAAAGTTGTTATCACAGTCTTGTAGGGCTTTCAAAAAGCAACGTTTTTCTCTTCCTGTCTTTTTTTCATAACGTGCATTGTTTGGCCTAAAATTTTCTTTTTCGTATTTTTTTTTTTTTTTGAATTTTGTAAATGCTATAACTCTGATAATTTTCTTTTTATCGAAAAAAGTCATAAGGATGAATAGTTTGACTTTCTGTTTACTACGAATAGCCGTGCATTTAATTTCTAAATCTTGAAAAAAATGGTTTCAAAAACTTTGAAAATGCTCTAGTTTTTTGGATTTTTATCATAAATGACTGACTAACGAACTTGACGTTCACTTATCGAGACCAAAAGAGTGTATCAAAGGCCAATCCAATAGATTAATTCTTTCAGGAGTTATTGTGCTTACAGGCAGGCAGACATATAGTACATACAGACACATTCGTAAAAACCTGTTTTTCGGGTTCAGAGGGTCTCAAAACGTGGACATTTGACAAAAATGGGGGATCGTCAAATTTCACACAAATCTAATACCTTCTCTGATGAGAATGTAAAAATCTCCCGTGATTTTGCTTGTTAGGAAATGTCCATTTCCTTGCTTGAATCTTCAAAGGATACTGAAACAACACTTAGAATAAATTAAACGACTTTCCCCGTCAGAAAATGTTTTCTCCCTTATTGTAAATTGATTTATGATCCCAATGGTACAATCAAAAAATTTCCCTTGATTTCGCTTGTTAGGAAATGTCGATTTCCTTGCTTGAATTTCTATGGAATGTTAAAACAACCCTTAAAATGAATTCAACGAATTTGCTTGCTTGGAGATGCTTCTAGAGTTTATTTTGAAGTGATTTCCGATTTCAATAGTATAATCAAAAAATCTCCCGTAATTTTGGTTTTTAGGAAATGTCGTTGAATGTTAAGTGTTAATTGAATCATTGAGGGATGCTGAAAGACTTGAAATAAATCATACAACTTCCCCTGCTAATGAATGTTTTTCGTTTTTATTGTTAATTGATTTCCGAACCCAATGGTATATTTAAAAAATCTCTCATGATTTTGCTTGTTAAGAAATGTCGATTTCCTTGCTTGAATCTTCAACGGTTGCTAAAACAACACTTAAAATAAATCTAATGATTTTTCCTGCTAGAAAATGTTTTTTTTTTCTTTAATGTAAATTGATTTTCGACCCCAATCGTATAATCGAAAAATCTAACGTGATTTCGTCTCTTAGGAAATTTCGATTTCCTTGCTTAAATTTCTTAGGGAGGTTAAAAAAAACCTTAAAATAGGTTCAACAAATTCCTTTGCTTGGAAATGTTTCTTGTATTTATTGTATAGTGATTTCCGACTCCAATAGTATCATCAAGAAATCTTCCGTGAGAGTTGCTCTTTAGGAAATGTCGATTTGCTCGTTTGAATGCTTAGGGGACGTTTAAGCAGCCCCCAAATATAATGAATTTATCACATTTTTGGGACATCGTATGTCGAAACAGTCTATGTATCTATAATGTAAAAATAAGAATATGAATGATGATAAATTTAGAAACGCTGGAAGAGATTAAGAATTACTTTTAGTATTTGTCTATTCATCAAAAATTCGGAACAATGAGACACTTTGTTAAATTATATTATTTTCTTCAAGTTTTTTTGGGTCCTGTTCCGTTCCTGCAAAAAAAATTGAGGGCTCATAAATGGCTGAAAAGAACCATAAGGCCAAAGTTTTTGGCTCTGCAATTTTTAATAAAAAATAGCTTGTGCGCTTAGTTCACATGAAGCTGGCTCCGCCATACTCGTAACTTCAAAACTGGTTCCTTGATCGATCTCGGTATTTCTTAGAAATAAAGGGCTTATTAAGGGCTCTCAGACGGCCTAAAATTTCCTATTATCATAGTATATTTTTTCAATCCTCAAAGTCTAGTTAGGTCAAAAGCGTGGGCTACGGAGTCGTGAAAATATTTTGATACTTGAGAGATTAGCAGAAATAGACAAACAGTTTTTAGTAAATATTGAAAATATTTTTCTTTAAATATTCGTTGCAATATTTAATTAATGTGAAGACATCAAAATTAAAATAAACATCTCTTTGTTACTTTTTTATTATTTTACCTGCGTCATTTTTTTTTAAACTAACAACTCCATCGCGAATGTCGAAGGAGTTATTAGCATCTATCCAGCTAATAATTACATAAGTTGTATGTATGAACGAGGAGCTTTTCTTTTAATTCACATAATTTTATAAATCGATGAGTTCGGTTATTTATTTTTAGAGAAATCATAACTTTAACGAAGTGTCTTGTCGTCCCGAAATTCGGGATGAGTATTCAAATATTTTTCATAATCTTGGCTAGTCGTCCAGAATTTTCGGGACGACGAGACACAGCTCAACTTTAAACAACTTAGTTTTTTTTCATCATAAATTGGCTGAGTTAAGTGAACCGAAATTTCGGTACGTGTAGACAGATTTCTTAGGTACCTAAAAATAACAAATAACTGACGAATTAACTGAAAAAACAAATCTTAGGCTTAAAAAGAGAAATACCTTTAGAAACAAGTAAGGAATCAGAAGTTCTTGGAAAATTGCCCTGGATCCTCATTAAGCAATTCATCGTGACATTTTTAGACGAATCGATTGAATATTGCAGGCTACAGATCGACTGAAATGATCAAAATTCGAATTTTGGACAGAAAAAGTGCAATATTTCTATAAATAATTAATGAATCAAAGTTTCCTGAAAAATATCCCTGGACCTTTATCTAGTCAATTTATCCTGAAATTTGTAGATGAATCGGTTGAATATTGTAGGCTACAGGTCGACTGAAATGCTAAAAATGATACCTTTTTTATGTTTTCTGAATCTGCTGTGTCCACTTTCTAAAAAATGAACAATGTGTACGCACAGAAGTTATTTTTCAGTAAGATTTTATTGATTCCAAAAGGTTTCATGCAAATCGATGCAGAATAGGCTGAGATATACACAAAAGGGGCTAAGTGCATAAATTGTTCGAGATAAGGTATTCGCGGTTTTTACTTGGCGGCGATTCACTACCGCGAATCTTGATGAGAATGCTTCAAGTTTTGAAAAGTTGTTTTCAAACCAAGTTTGTAAGTGTTTAATTTTCAATGTTTCAAGTTTGAATTAATTAATTTTGATAGTTGCTAATTATAAAGCATATAATTTTTAACGTATTCAAAATAATTACTGCTCAGAGGTTCACAATATTCTAAATTCTTCAATTTTGGACGGGGAAAATGAGAGTGATTTTTTTTCGTGACAGAAATCACATTTTTATTTTAAAAAATCTATCCAATCAGTTTGAATGGCACTTGATGCTACATAATATACCTATTATTAATATTTATCATTTCCAAAATTTATATGATTCCAATTTAAAGTTATAGTTTTGAATGAGAAATTCTAAAACATTCTAATTTTTGAGACCTTAAAACTTAAGTTTTTTTTGCTCTTAAAGCTTAAATACAAAAATATTTGGTTTGAAATTTCTCAATCTTCGGTGATTCCCAATTTCAAATTTCACAGTGTTATACAATTTTGGATGTTTTATTTTGAAATAGTGTCCAATCCTGAAGTAGGTAATATTCGATCATTATTTATGAAATCAAAATTTTGTCGTTGGGACACATATTTACGGAGGTGGGGAGGGGGGGGGGTTAAAAATCAACATTTTATTATATATTCGTAGAAATAAGCATTCAGTAGGTTCTGAGCGGATAATATTCTCTTTTACAATTTATGACTCTTTTAATATCAATTAAAAAAATACTGTCCTCACTAAATTGAAATCCTGCCAATTCGATAATAGTTTCAAATTCAAATATTAAAATTGTCATGTCAATTCCATATCAAATCTTTCGAAATTGCAAAACTTCACATTGAAAGTCTCGATAGTCGATTTCATATTAAATAGTTTTAATTTGAATATTTCAAATTTAAAATTGAAAATGTTTCAATATATTAAATATTTCAGACTCAACTTAAAAAAATTTGAATTGAATGGCCTAAAACTGTGATACTTCAGAAATTGGAATCATAGCAATCTAGTTTTGTATTCTATTTTTTTAATTTTTAATTTTTACTGTTATATCTTAAAAATATCCGATTTTCAGTTCAAGATTTGAAAAAATGAATCATTTAAAATTGACAAATATTTGATTGGAACATTGCAAGAATGAATAATAATTCTAAACGAAGTGTTAAAGATTAAACGATTTGAAATTAAAAAGTTAAAAATTGTGTTATTTACAATCAAAATAGATAAAAATTAAACTTTTTGGAATTAATACCTCAGTAATTGAATAATTTCTTTGATTCTGAATGGTTACAATTTTAGAATTCTGAATTTACACGTTGAACTCTATATTTTCAGATTTTCCGTTATAAGTTTTAATTTTGCAAATAAAATTCAAATGTTTGAATTCTGAAAAGTATAATTAACAAATTCAAAATTGTTAATATTACAGCAGTTTAAATTTACTTCAAATAAGTGTAATTTGAAGGGGTTTTAGTATAACAAACTTTCAATATTACAATTCTTGGTAATTAACAAATTTTTCAGTTTTGAATGATGTTCGAATTCGTTTAATTTTTAACGTTTTATAATAGATTTTTTTAGTGTCATTGTTTTCCATTTAAAATTACTTTATTCTAAACGGCTTTTTATAATAATTCAATTTTAAATGCTTATAATTGAAAATTTTTTCTTTTTGAACGATAAAAATGACGGTCAACCTATTTGTTGATCAAAAAAATTTGTCTAATCAATTTTGATGTTGAAATATAATTTTTTATGTGATAACAATTCAAAATTCCAGAATTCTAATTCGTAAAATTTTAATCGCTTTGAATTGAAAATTATATTCAAAAGTTTTCAATTTTCAATCAATCAATTTTTAACGCTTTTAAATAGAAACAATACAATTTCAATTCTTCTTAATTTCAAATGATCCAATGTTCAAAATTCTAGTCTAATATAAATTTCACCTGATCTAAAATTGTTTGATTTGAAACGTTTTTAATTGAAAATCGTTCAGTGTATATATTTTTTTACTTCAAACTCTTTTCATTAGAAATTAAAAATTATTATTTATTGCTTGAAAATTTTTTATGCCATCAATGTTGAAAAATTTGTCTAATAATAAATTTCCATTTTTTATCACCAAGGCATTTAAAGTGAAAAACCTTAGCCTTCTTACCAGAAAAAAAAATAAAAAAAGAACACTGAGTACGAAAAAAGTATAATTTATTGTTGATCCGAATTTTAGAAGGTCACAAGTTTTTGTTTGTTCAAAGAATGCTGATGATTATTGAAAAGGATATAAAAAACTTTATCGAAACTGTAGAAGGAAAAGAATCTTAACACATACAATTGATAAATTAAAAGTTTTTTAATTTTAATTTTAGATAATTTAAATTTAGAAGAGTTCTGGTGCTTTGAATGCTTTGATTTTGTAGTTGAGAATTCAATATTGACTTTTGACAGTATAATTTAAATTTCATGATAGATAACACAATAGGCTATTTGAAATTAGGGAAATGAAATTCATGATAAATAAAAATTTTAATTCTTCTTCAACGTCAAATATTCAAAGAAAAAGAAGGAAACTTCCAAATTCTAAGGTAGAGGACTCGTAGGTTGCCTTCTTTTTCTTTCCTCTTTTTTTATTTTGTTTTCTTTAATTTGACTGAAGACATTTGAATGTGCGTTGATCAAGTTTTATCGCAAGATTCTTGGTTTTTTTTCTTTTAATTTCCGAGAATTTCGTAGTAAAGTAGACTATTTTCTCAAACTTCAAAATTATTCAAAATTAACGGCAATTATTTATATTATTATTTTGGCTATGGCCAAGTGTACCGAAATTTCGATACAAATAGCTGGATTTTTTTGGTACGTATAGACACTACCTATTATTTTTTAATGATATTTCGCAAATTTCATTTAGCTCCGATGAAAAGCGTTTATGAATTCCCAAAAGGTGATTCAATCCTGTCAGGAAAAAAAGAGTTTATTACAAATACTTAAAAATATGTTTATTTACTTATTTTAATATACTCATAAAAATATTTGAAATGAAGTTGACTCATCCACACATAAAAACGATGTCAACAAAGCTATAAATATAATCTAGAGGTATTACTAAATATTTTTCCGTATAAAAAAAAATTCTCGAATAATAATTTTATTGCCTTGATGACATCGTGTTTATGTACAGATAAACATGTAATATTAACAAACTTCAATACAATATTGTCATTCAAACTCATCTCGAACTATAATCAGTAATCGGATCTGAAAATTGTTTTTCAATTTTACCAATTTGAAGCCTGTTCTCAAAACGCCTGTGATTTCGAAGATTTCATGCTCACATCGACACTCGCGATTGAGTTATTAGTTTAAAAAATAAGATGACGCAGAAAAAATAATAAAAAAGTAACAAAGAGATGCTCATTCTAATTTTGATGAGTCTTCACATTAATTAAATATTACAACGAATATTAAAAAAAAATATTTTCAACATTTACTAAAAACTGCTCTTAAATTTTTAGTTCTTGTAAAGAACTGGTTTCTGCTAGTTTTTGAACTTTTATAAAATACTGGCACTTTTAGAATTTGTGAATCTTGCTAGCAGACACTAAGAATTTTGACCGAAATTTCTTAATATGATAGAAAGATAGTGCTTGCTATTTTTGGAAATTTGTAGAATCATATACCTCTTATGATTTCCATCGAATTAAGAAATGCCAATAAGATCATATGCAATTTATTGAATATACATAATGGGCAGAATTTTCTGAATAATTTTTTAAAACATTTCAGAATATTCCTAAGGATTTTAAATATTTTAGAATATTCCAACGGTTTCTATGGGATTCCAATACATCCTATAAGATTTCCAACTTAATTTTCCAACAAATTTGTTTACTTGCTAAGTTATATTTGCAAAATGAAACTCACAAACTGCTCATAATTTAGACTGCAGAAATTATTTTTTAGAAATTCGTTAATCTTTGGTTTCAAATATGTAAAACCTAATTGCACAAAAAAGACAATTATTGGTTCTGTTGCAGTGCAAAAGTCCTAAATAGTTATATAAGAAATATAAATTACAGGTATTGATAATTACTTTGAATTCATTTTCTGTATTTTTTTTGCTGTAATTAGTGGTAAAGTAAAAATGTAAAAGTTATGAATACTCAATCTTTAGTAAAAATAATTCTTCAAATCTTATTTCATGATGCGTCGTAAAGTGCATGCAAAGCTATGAAAAATCTTATGCATAATGGTTCAAGTCATGAAGCTTAAAAAAATTGTATAATGCCAGCTTG
>JAUMHM010000085.1:22339321-22355795 GCA_032362435.1 Melikaiella ostensackeni
CGAATCGGCCGTGTAGTGGTGGAATCTTGAAAAAGTGGATTTTCATTTTAAGGGTGAGTTCATAAATCGAGGACTTCGCCAAAAATTCAGTTTTAAAAATTATTGATAATTATTTAAAATTTATTCTTCTTTTGAAAAATTGTTTGGATTTTCTTTAATTGCTTTTGCTGAAATTACTGTGACTATTTTCATTAATATCAGGACGGAAGATATAATCGCATCCAGTAGTAAAAAATCAGGTGGTTTCTGAAGAGACAATGATTCCAATATATGAATCACATTGATTTTTATCGATTGATTTGATAGACGGAATGACCATCAGGAGACAGATGAAAGATAAAGATAATATCTTCTGGCTATAAAAAGTTGCATTTTACGAGGTGTTAAGTAGATATGGTGATTTCAGGGCACAATTTAGTAATCGTCTAAAATTTTAGACGATTTTTTTTAGAAAGTATCAATAAAAAATTAAGCAAATTGTCTTCTCACGCACCTGTCCCAAACTACAAATTAAAAATGAAAAATTGCTAAATAATATTAATACCATTTTTCAACTATTTGTCATCCACAGATAAAACTTATATTGAGTTGAAAAAGATAGAAATCAAGAGTGGAGTTTAATATTTTCGAGTTGAGGATTTAAAAAATATTTTCAAAGTCTGTCCCCCAAGTTTTATGCCTGATCACGCTACATTGCTATTTTAGGATTAAACTAGAAAATAATTATTCAAGTGATTAATAATGCGGGCTAGAATTGCTAATTGTATGCTTACGAAGATTTCTATGTAGTTGAGAATCGATTTATCAATGTTTTTTCCAAACATCAGTAAATAATTATCACTATTTTTGCGTAATTTTTTTATAAAACGTCCGGTAGCGCGTCATATTAATTTATCACAATATAAAATAAGAGAATATTTCAAAACGCTGAAGTCAAAATCAAATAAATCGTGAAAATAGTCATTTTTCCCACATTTTAAAATATCTTTGTCTATTCTGCATATATTTTTAAAAGATTGTTGAAATTTTGTCGTTTTTTCATAATGGCATGTCTTGTCACGCAATCTTCACCAACGTGTAAAATTCATATCCATTACAAATACATTCCTTGATCTCTTAGTTATATGATTTAATACTCTCTTGACTTAGCATTAATTTTTGAACAAATATTTGAAGCGGGTTCGAAATTTTGTTGTATTCGAAAATCTCATTGTCTAAAATCGTATACTTTTTGGCAACCAACCATAACTGTTTAAATAGTAGACAATAAATATTATTTAATAAATATCTTGTTTACAATTTGTCTTGAAGTATAAAATATAACACAATTTTTTATTTCTTTCCTCTTCACATTAACAATATTTTTTTTTAAAAATCTTGATCAATTTATGAGAAAAAATGCTAATTGAATCTGTCAATAGATCTGACTTCTTCATTTATATCATATATTCATTTAATTTTTATTATTATAAATAATTTCTGCCATATAAATTTAATTTTTCTAAAAACATTAAATCTCTTTTTATTTCTTTATTTCACTTAAATCGATTTTATTTCTCGCTGATTAGATTTCTGAAAGACATATTTTCTGATAATAAAGCTGATTTTCATTCGTTCTCAGACAAGATATAAATTGTTTGTTGGGACACCTTTATGATCCCTTATACGATTCAAAATGTTTTTTAATGTGGCAGTTTCGCAGAATATCATGTCGCGACTTTCGACGATTATCTCGCTATTTTAATTGCAGTTCTTAACAGCGACGGTCGCTTCTTTTCAAGTAAAGTAAAATTCACTGTTCTACCAAGAAAAAATAGAGCATTGCTTTCCATGTCAAAAATTTTTTGTTATAAATTGAAATTTTTCATTTAATAATTCGGTTAGCCTTATAAGTAATTTTATATTAGCAGAGGCAAGTAGAAATTAGATGTTTTCTTTTAATATTTTGATTGTCTTATTTTAAATTTAATCTATAATTGAAAACGTAAATGAATGGTCATAAACCTCTGTAAGTACTTTAAAATTACTAAGGTCTATGTCTGTCAAGTGTTCACAATTACTATAAATTTCAAAAGCAATTAAAAGTGAAGAATATCACTTTTTGCAAAAGTTGAACAGCAAATCTTGTCTGTTGAGAGGATGGAAGTCAAAAAGTAATTAATTTAGATAAATTTATTGAGGTGTAGAAAATTATGTGGCTGTCTAGTCGTTCATCAAAATGTGCTTATCAATTACTGATACTCTCAACAAGGTCTGACTTGAGCGACCTTGTTCTCCATAGCTCGAATCAGTTTCTACAACCTTTTGTTGCACGAAAATAATTCATTTAGAATTTTAAAACATTAATTTTTTCATATTTCGAGGAAATTATCAATTATCATAAAAAAATTTAAGATTTAAAAAATGGCTAAAACTATGCTTATAACAATTTTTAAATTTGTTTTTTAGTATTTAATAATGTTCTCATGTTGTTCTCATTTAACAATAGTTTTAGAATTTTTCGTGACTTTTATGAATGGGAATGAATCTAAAATTATTTCTATTACGTCTCTGATGAAGTTGTGTAAGTGATTTTATTGCTAAGAGAAGAAAAGAAAAGGCTATTTGGGAACCTCCTTCGAGTAATCGGTTGCCATATGGAAAGTATTGATTACCATCAAAGTTAATTTTAGCAGTAGAAACTTATTCAAATTCAAGGGACGTCTTATTTTTATGTTTTTCATTGATTTATTTAAAAAAATAATTATTCAACTAGAAATTTGTAAATTATCTGAATCAATTTATATCCAACTCACTTCTAATATACAACAGAGGACGGAGGTATGGGTTTTGCAAAATTTGATTATTTTTTAAAAATTAAAATGTCAAAAAAAAATCAAGTTTGAAATTCAAAAATTGAATTTCTTTATTTGATAATTGTATTGATGGAAAGATGCTTCTTAAGTACAAAAAATATGTTCTTTTACAGATGATATACCAATTAAAAATTTAAAGAATAAAGTATTTTAAAGGTAATCTTTCTACCAAAAATTAACGAAACTGTTTGGGTTTTTTAAATTAAATTTCTGGACTGTATTTGGAAAAAAAGGTATTTATTTTCCCAGATTAGAATTTCTTAATTTTGAAGTTATCCTCGTGAAATTTGTGAACAATTGGAAAATGTCAAGAGAAAAAAACTCTTGGAAAACTATAAAAAAATATTAATGAAAACCTTCTTTAATATTAATAGAATTCTGCGAATGAAAAAAGATAGTTTGCTTGAGGAAATAAAAAAGTGAAAATATTAATATTCACTAGGGCTGTTTTGTTCTCAAACAAAAGAAACTTGAAAATGTCTTTTCTAACGACACTCGCTCGTGTTTGCGAATATATTTTAATGTTTCATCAGATATTGCGTCAAGAAGTTAATAATAAACGAGAGATTTTGAAATCTAAAGTCAGGAGGAGTTTATTATTATTATACGAGTTTTACTGTTAAATATTTTATGGCCTGTATTTTGCAACTTAAGTAGAGTGTAAATTGAGATAATGGGAACACTAAAAAAATGGTTCGTCTTTTATAAATGATATGACTAATTAATACTGTTGATACACGTGGTGCCTCGGTAGTTACCTTGGAGAACAGAATGTTACTGTTTGCGAACAAATCTACCTTATCTAAACAATGTAAACTAAGCCCACCTTGAATCACTTCGTAAATTGAAAGTCTTCCAAAAAGTGGAGCAACCATTGTGATTAAAAGTATTTAAAAATTAATGAAATTTCAATTTATAATTCGTATATTTCAATTAAATGTCGTCAAATATGTGATATTAAGAACATTGTTCAAAACATTTACTTGCAGGGAAGTTATATAGAATTGTAAACAATAAAAATTAGTTAGGCTAATTGAAAATTAATAATCTTTACTATTATTATGACTATTTTTCATAATTTTAAACAGTTTTTTTCTTTTGGAATAGAATTTAAATTTACATGGAAGAAGGAAAATACTACCTGAAATAAAAATTTCATAAAAGAAGTAAAAAGGTAGTTGTAAGAAAATTAAAAATGATGAAAATTTTCCTGAAAGAAAAATGTAACGTGACACATTTTGTTATACTAACTCGTGTAAAGATGCTAAATAAAGTGTGACGTCAAGCCACAATATTGTGCATTAAATATCATTAACACAAGGATGTGACCGCTGAAGTAATCGTAGCACGTGTTTTTTTTCTAGACACACCGATATTTGGTCTACGCTCACCGAATTGCGGTAAAACTAGACATGGCCGTTGTTTTTTAATAACTACGCCATTTGCTTTCATATTAAAAATTGTTGAGAAAAAAAAATATAACATAATTTTAGCTTCAGTGGATTTATTAGAAAAGGCATTCTTTTCAGGAATACGAAAATAGTAGAAGAAAGTACTATAGACCCAATTAATGCAATGTCAATAAAACATAATTAGTGTGAATTAAATTGTGATTACATTGCAAAATGTCTACTTCATTCGGTGATGCAATTCGATTAATAACATGGACTGTACAAAATATTTCTCTGTTTGATTATAATCTTCTTCTTATAATCATCTCTCTGTACATTAATAAATATGTATACATGAAAAATAAAAGATATATATATACGTCTTTATTAATAATCAAGGAACACTTAATTAATAATTAAATAATAAATTCATAATTCTTTGGTTTAATTATGTATTTTTTAAATATTCACAAAAAATGTATACAAATTTTTGTCGGTTTATTTAAAATAAATTAAAATTTGTATTTTAGGCGATAGCGAAATTAAATCTAGAGATGTCCTGGACGAAAACATGATGTTCTCGTGCTTCCCGCGACCAAGTATCTTGAGCCAACGGGGTAGTATAAACCTCACTCCCCTACCTAGCAATGAAGAACCGATTTCTGCAAGCAGTTATCACATTGTGAGTATTTTTCATCTGCAATTGTAAGAATTCCAAAATTTTTTGATGAAAAATTTGAGATGAAGGAAAATAAAATTGTATACAGTACAGGTACGTTACAATTAGACAGATACACTACCAGAAATGATTACAATTTGTTTTATAAGCAACCAACATTTGTAATTCAGCGTTAAATTTGTTGGTAGTTTTCCGATTTTAATGAGAAACTATTATATTAGAACGACTCTATTTAAATAGCCATTGATCTTTTTTTTAATGAACGTAACGATGTATTTCGACTTATCTAAATAACAAGCTTCTATCTCGGTTCGTGCGAATAGAAATGTTGTATCTCGGAGAGGGCGCTGATGCTATATAAAATTCACATGGTAATTTGCAAGCTTGCAGATTTAGCCACCAAGCTAGAACCTTGTCATTCGGACTTCCAAGATAGAACCTTTCAACAAGCAAGTAGTGTCATAGAACCTTGTCATTTGGACACCTTGATCTATGATTTTGATCGAAATTTAAATTTTTTATAAGAATATATTTTCGTTACTTTTTTAAATAATAATATTGAAAAAAACAAAGATAAACCAATTGCAGAACGGAAGTACAAGAGAACCCGTCGCAATGAGCTACAAGCATTCCGGTGAATCAGAATTCTATATCAGTGTTGTGAGTAAACTTCTACAATTTCGGTGCATCTGCAAAATGGAGTTGATAGCATCTTCGCATCTATTTGTAGCTTACGTTAATTCATTACGTAATTCAAATACGTCTTCTAACAATATTAATATTCTTCTTACTAATCTTCTACACTAGCTAAAAAATTGTACTAATTACAAGCTGGTACTACTAATTTATAATTGGGATTAGGATAGGTACACTAATATTTTATTTCAGCTCTCACGTGAACTGAAAAATGAAAAAGTCATTAATTTTTAATCAATTTTACTAACACATACGTCTATTAATTACGTAAGGACGATTTTTGAAATTTTAGACCCCCTCCCCCCTATTGTAAGATTTCAAAAGATTTGAAAGATTTCCAGTAACTTGATAGGAATTCAAGAGATTTCATGGGATTTTAAGGTATTTCAAAGGACCACAAAGTATTTTAAAATTTTCACGGAATTCAACGAGATTTCCAAAGCTTTTTAGGGATTTACACTCAACTCTCAATATACTGCGCCTTGGCTTACTGCCTCCCTAGAATTCTGCCAGCTCGCACTCGATGACCAGGGACTCCGGGGTCGGGGGAGACGCGCGGCGACCTTGGCGCAATCACGCAGTACCGTAGCGACAAAGCGGGCAGCTCGCACACTCGCGTACATATTTCGCAATCATTTTTAAATACACACGGAAAATCCTCTTTTTGCTAATTAGTCTTCATTATTAAAAAAGGTCCATCCTTTATTATAACAAGAATCTACCTTCGTACAAAATACAGTTTATAAATATTATGTATTCCTACTAGAAATGGTTCATACGGTCCTGACTGTTTTCGATCGTAGAAATTCTCGGAAGATTTTAAGAGATTCCATAGTTTTTTATGAACTTTGAAGGATATCAGGAGATTTTAATTAGATTTCGAAGATTTAAAGGGGTTTGAAGGAATTTCATAAGATGTAAAAAGGTTTTAAGAGATTTCAATGGCTTTAGAAAGATTTCGACGGATCTTATCCAATTTTAACTGATTTAAAGCGGTTTCCATGATTTGACGGGACTTCGAAAGATTTTAAGAGGTTTCAAAGATTCCAAAGTATATTCACGGATTTTTGAGAATTTCGTAAGATTTCTAAAGATTTAATGGAAGTTCAAAGGATTTTCGAATATTATAAGAGGATTTTATGAGATTTCACGGAATTTCAATGAATTTTAAAGGGGTTTCAAAGATTTCAAGTGATCTCGTAATACTTCGAAATATGTCACGGAATTTTTACCGATTTTTAGGGATTTTAAGAGATTTAAAAGTATTATAATGGATTTTTATGGTATTTTAAAGATTTCAAGCGATTTGAAGGATTTAAAAATATTTCACGGAGTCGAGAAGAATTTTAAGGGATTCCAAGGGATTTAGAAATTTCGAAATATTTCAAAAGAAGTCACGAGATTTCAAATTATTTTGAAGGATTTCAAGTGATGCCGAAGTAGTATTTTTACGAATTTTGAAGGATATCAGGGGATGTTAATTAGATTTCGAAGATTTGAAGGGATTTGAAAGATTTTTACACGATTTCAAAAGATTCAAAAGAGGCTTTTAAGGGATTTCGAGATATTTAAATGGCCTTTCAAATATATCAAGGGATTTCAAGAGTTTCGGAGAGATTCCCACGGATTTAAAAGATTTTAATGAATTTTAAAGGGATTTCAAAGATTTCAAGGGATCTCGTTATACTTCTAAATATTTCACTGAATTTTTACCGATTTTTAGAGATTTTAAGAGACTTTAAAAGATTATAATTGATTTTTATGGTATTTTAAAGATTTCAAGCGATTTCAAGGATTTAAAAATATTTCACGGAGTGTCAAAGAATTTTAAGGGATTACAAGGGTCTTAGAAATTTCGAAATATTTCAAAAGAAGTCACAGGATTTCAAATGATTTTCAAGGACCTGAAGAGATCTTGAAGTATTTTCACGAATTTTGAAGGATAACAGAGGATTTTAATTGTATTTCGAAGATTTGAAGAGATTTGAAAGATTTTCATACGATTTCAAAATTAAACGGAATTTTGACGGATTTTAAGAGGTTTAAAGTGGTTTCGTTAATTTTACGGGATTCTAAAGGATTTTAAGTGATCTCAAAGATTCCAAAGTATATCCACAGATTTTAGAGGATTTCGTAAGATTTAAAAAGTTTAACGGAATTTCAAAGGATTTCCGAATATTATAAGAGGATTTTAAGGGACTTCGAGGAATTTTAATGTCTTGTAAAAGATTTTAATAGCTTTTTAAATATTTTGAGGGATTTCAAGAGATTCGCTTTATTTCCCACGGATTTGAAAGATTTCAATGAATTTTAAAGGAATTTCAACGATTTCGAGAGATTTCGCAATACTTCGAAATTTTTCACGGAATTCCAAGGATTTTAACCTATTTTTAGAGATTTTAATAGATTTCCACGGATTTTAAAGGATTATAGGGCTTTATTATGCATAATAGCGTCAAAGGTAATTTTAACATCCAAAACTGGTTTCAGTTAGCATATTTTTAAAAATGTATTAGAAAGAGGAAACTTACGTAAGAAATACTTTGGACTCTCCTTCCTCCAAGTAGGGATTCGTAAGATTTTTCAGCCCCCCCACCTCCACCCGAAAAAAACCTTACGTAATTAATAGACGCTGTCAAAGCGACTAATCTTTATATTACTAATTGTACCTATTTGTACTATTTTTACTAATAGTGCCTATTTGGACTGAACTTAGTGAAAAGAAAAGACTGTCCACTAATATGGTGTCATTTTTCGAAGACCTATGAATTGTAAACAAATTTGAAATGTTTGGAATAATAATTTTTAAAACTTGATTGCTTCTGAACTTTTAGAAAGTATTTTCAAATTTTTTCATTTTCAAGACTTGAAAGTTGAACTCCTTAAAATTATGCTACTAATATTCTATTAATATACCTATAAAATAATAAAAAAAATGAAACAAATAACAAAGTAACAATTATTGGGTAAATATACAAAAATCGAATAAAATTATGTTTTGTAAATCATTTGTGAAAAAGGTACTAATTTTTTCCGAAAAATTTCAACTTCAGATAAGATCACACCCAGGATCCAGTGTTTTGAATGGAACTGGACCTCCTTCGCAGTCAAAAATTAAAAATCGTGCTCCGTCACCCCCCTCCATATATATTCATCATGATGATAATGAAATTGAAAATCAAGAAGATCGACTTTCATCACCGCCTCCAACGCCAGAATGGGAACAACCCCAAAGTAATCCAAGGGGTGGTGTCATTGGCAGAACACCAACACCCCCCTCTGCACCAACACCTATCTATGAGAAAGATGACAGGTAAAAACATTTTATCATAATAAATTATGTTAGAAAAAATAATAAAATTTATCGAACCTACGTATACAAAAAGTAAACAAATTGTTCTTAAATTTCTTTGGGTTGGCAAACAAGAACTGTTTTCACTGTCGATTCGATAATTTCATGTTGACTTCCCAGGCGGAAAAGTTATGCATAGTGGAAAAAATTATTATGTATGATTTTCATTCTATTTATCCAAGTAATGTATAAAACAAATGAAAACTGCTGTCCAACAGAAAAACCTAGTAATTAACAATTGCCATAGTGACTATTTTTAGGCGTACCTGCATGGAAAAATAACCTCTATGGCAAATGTCACTTACTAGGTTTTTCCATTGGACAGCAGATATTATACATCATTTTTTCCTTTATGTAGAATTTTTCGCCTGGGTTCACTCTGAAAAATACATTAGTAATTTAAAAATTTATACTGAAAAAAACAGGTCAAGGGAACAAATCAAAAGGGCAATTTTGGAAAATGAGTTTTTGGGTAACCTCGAAGAAAACCAGGTGGAAGCACTTGTCTCAGCCATGTATCCAAAACAAATACCGCCAAATACTCTGGTAATCTGCGAAGGCGATATTGGTTAGTATTTTTCTTTGAATTTGAATGCAAAATTTTAATAAAAAAATCAATTTGAATAAAGTTTGAACAAATAATTGAATTTAATTATTTCTACTTATTTTGTAATACTTTATATTATATTAGTTCATAGTACAGTATGCATAATTGATTAAAAAAATATATGCTTCTTAATTAGGTTCTCATCTGTATGTTTCTGCTGAGGGCGAGTTCGATATATACGAGGGTAGTAAATTCCAAAGGAGTTTTGGACCTGGTGTCGCCTTTGGAGAACTAGCACTTTTATACAATACTAAGAGACTACGTTCCATAAGCGGTAATAACTTCATATGTCTTCTAAACTAGATTTATATTACTATAAATATCAATTAAAAAATTTTTGATGAAAGTATGAACATTATGGTACAACTAGGATTTTTAAAAATTATAAATTAAAAAAAAAAATTCTGTCCTAGTGAAGAAAGGTGGAAAGGTATGGGTACTGGATAGATCTGGTTTTCTGACTGTGATGATAAGAAGTGCCCAAGAACGATTAGAGGGAAATGTACGATTCCTTAGACAAGTCTCTGTTCTTCAAAAACTTCCAGAACCAAAGGAACAAATACTAGCGAAAATCTCAGACTTATTAAGAGTCGTAAGTTCCACTAAATATTGATAATAATTATCGGAAATAAGTTTTTAAGAAAAAAAATTATATACGATAAAGCTTCACATAAGTAGATGTTTAATTTGGATTCTGATTTTATGAAAAATTACCTAAATTAAAAAAAATTGTAAATTTTTCAGGAATTCTTTCCTGCGGAAGCTAGGATAGTTCGCCAGGGCGAGAAAGGTGATAAATTTTACATCATAAGTGGCGGAAATGTTAGGATAACAAAAGACACAGATTACGGTGGAGAAGAAGAATTAGTAGTGCTTGGAAAGGGGCAATATTTTGGGGAAAAAGCACTTTATGATGACGAGGGTGATAATCGTAGACACGCCAATGCGATTGCTCTTGCACCAGTCGAGTGTCTCACTCTAGATAGAACGTAATTATTTATTTACTCAAGTTATTCAAAATAATATTAAAAGAAAATTTGTAATCTTTTTTTATTTTCTTTTTCCAATTTTAGATCATTTTTCAATTATTTGGGAAGCCTTGACGAGATTCGCAATAAAGACTGGTTAGCAGAGTACGAGAAACAGAAAAGATCCTTGACACCCAAAAAGTGGACCAATGAATATGCAGATTTAACTCTAAGCGATCTTCGAACAAAAGGTACCTTGGGTGTTGGAGGATTCGGTCGAGTAGAGCTCGTTGTTCCTGAAAAGGATCCAGAGAAAAGTTTTGCTCTCAAGAAACTAAAAAAGAAGGTCATGGTCGACCAACAACAACAGGAACACGTGTTGAATGAAAAACACATCATGCAGGCTTGTGATTCTCCTTTCATATGCAAGTTAGTGTCAATCTTTGTTTCACAGATAATGATAGTAACAGAAAATAGCAAAGAAAATTTTTTTTGTTTTTTTTTAAATCGTTTCTAATATTAGAGATGATACAACGAATTTAAGATCTGTTGCTGTAATATGAAATTGTATTCTGAAGCTTACGTTGGTGCAAGAAGTATCTATCCTCCTCCTTCTCCTCCTTTATAATCCTCTTCCTCTTTCTCCTCTTGCTCATCTTTCATCTTCCTTCTCCTTCTTTTTCCGCCCCATCCCCTATTCCTTTTACCCTCCGTTTTCCCACTTAATTTTCGCTTCTTCCCTTTCCTCCTCTTGCTCATCTTTCATCTTTCATCTTCCTTCTCCTCCTCCTTCTCTTTTCTCCCTCAATCCTTTAACCCCTTCTTCTACTACTAAATCTTCCTTCTCGTCCTCTTTTTCGTGCTCCTTTTCCTTCTCTTTATGCTCCTTCTTTTCCCAAACTTTCCCCACTTTTCCTCCTCCTCCTTCTCCTTTTCCTCCTTTTCCTCCTATTCCTTCCCTGCTCTTTGAGATGAGATTCTTTGCCTTTCTCATCTTCCTTTCATTCCTCAATATCCCTACCTTCTACATTTTTCCATAAGATCTCTACCTTTTATCACACCTTTCCTCTTCACTCTCACATTCACATATACCGCCTTTACTTTCATTTTTCTTGAAAAAAATCTTTCTCCATAAAACTTCTTTATTGCTTCTGTCTTCTTCTCTCGACCCCTCAGTCTGTTTTTTTAAAATTTATATATCCTCAATCCTTAATTATTTGCTTACCTCATTTGAATTCTCTTTCTTTTCCATCCTCTTATGTTGTTTTCATCTTCTCCATGTTCTTTGATTCTTATTTCTGTAAAGTATTCTCTCTAGCTTCCCTTCTCTACTTTCTCATTTATTCCTTTTCTCTTTTCCCTGAAATCTTATAAATTTCATCATCTTCCCATCTGTCTTTATATTCTAAAATCCTTACAATCCTCATGATCTCATCTTCCTCTCTTTTAAACAACTCCTTCATATTGTTCAATTATTTTAACTACTCATTATCTAAATTCTTGTTTTTAAAATTCCCTTCATTATATCCTTTTCCTATTGTGCTGACTGTCCATTCATTAGTCTGAATTTAAATTTCTGTTCCTCATCCTTTAATTCTTCCTCTATATCTTTGTCTTTATTTGTTTTACTTCTTATCTCTTTCACCTTTTTCACTACCTATTTGCTTTTTTCTCCTTTCAATTTTCTTAACTTTTCGTTTGATTCATTCGATGCTTTCCCTATCGCATTTTCATCAAACACAATCGACCAAATTGTCATTTATCTTGTTTTTTTCTCTTATGTTGATATTTCTCGTTAATTTTCCGGTTTATTCCTACAATTTTTCTATTCTATTCCATTCAGCTAGTTCCACCCTCAGTTCCACCACCTTTTTTGAATTCATCCTACCAACTCTTTTTCTTCTTTATGCCACTTACTTCATCATTCGATTCTCTGTTTAAACTTTCCTTCTTACAGATCTCCTTTTTCTCTTGCGTTGTCCTGTTTTAGTCACTATCTAATTTCCATTTTTCTCCTTCTTCAGCCACTTTTCTCAATGAACTCAAACTAATGTAGCGAAGCCTTTACTGTTTTATATTTTGTACATCCTACCTTTCTTTCTCCTTTCTTGTGTGTCCTTAATCTACCCATCTTCTCCTCTACTTTTATCTCTTATTCTTTTCTTCTTCACTTCTTTTACTATTATTACCTCAATTTTCTTCAATTTATTTTTCCAGGCTTTATCGTACGTACAAAGATTCCAAGTATGTTTACTTCCTAATGGAAGTGTGTTTAGGAGGCGATGTTTGGACAACATTACAAAGAAGACGATTTTTTGATGATACAACTGCCCAATTTATGGTTGGTTGTGTCATAGAAGCTCTGGACCATCTTCATTCTTTAAACATCGTTTATCGAGATCTGAAGCCTGAAAATCTGATGCTTGATAGTCGCGGTTATCTTAAACTGGTGAAAATGATTATTATCTCTTAATTTACTTTAATTCCCTTTACTTCAGTAAAGACATTTTTTCCTTCACTTTTTTAATTATAAATTAGCAACTTTTGGTTATTCCAGGTCGACTTTGGCTTTAGTAAAAAAATTGGACCAGCCAAAACTTGGACCTTTGCTGGTACACCAGAATACGTAGCACCAGAAATTATTCTGAACAAGGGACACGATAGGTGATTTATCTTCTTATACTATTATTTATTAACAATTCTATTATCCTTGAGATAATTTTCAATTTAAAAAACTTGGAAATTAATCAGCATTTCCGATGTTCCAAATTTAGTTGAAAAAATATCATTTCAAAAGATCTAAATCAACCGATTGAAAAAATATAACTTTTTTTTTATTTACAAAACAGGGCAGTTGATTACTGGGCACTAGGAATATTAACACACGAGCTGTTGGTAGGAAAACCACCATTTCGAGGAGCAGACCACATGACAACTTATAATAAAATTCTCAAGGGTGTTGAAATGGTCGGAATTCCTAGCATTGTTAATAAAAATGCAAACAACTTGATAAAGAAACTCTTAAGACTAAATCCTTCTGAACGACTCGGGTATCAGCGTAATGGTATCCAGGATATTCGATATCATAAGTAAGTTCAATAAATTAAAACAAAATCGCCAAAATTTGATAAATAAATTTAACAACAAAAACATAGTTAACAAGAAAAATTATATTCTTGTTTATGACACAGATGGTTCTCAAATTTCAACTGGGCAGCTTTACAGAGATTAGCATTACCTGCACCCATTGTACCAACAGTAAGTATTATAAATAAATATTATCAGTTTAATAGTGATATTATTTGTTAATTTTAATTAATCAAATCAATTTGAAACAAAATTAATTCTTTAAAACTTTTTTTTTGCAGATAAGAAACCCTATTGATACAAGGAACTTCGAGAGATATCCACCCGATAGAGAATTACCACCAGACGAATTTTCAGGCTGGGATATGGAATTTTAATAAGAAGGGGGGATATTTGACAAAAGAATCTCTGACGAGAACATTTAGAT
Source organism: Melikaiella ostensackeni (assembly GCA_032362435.1). Taxonomy (NCBI): domain Eukaryota; kingdom Metazoa; phylum Arthropoda; class Insecta; order Hymenoptera; family Cynipidae; genus Melikaiella; species Melikaiella ostensackeni. Next base: position 22,353,384 of record JAUMHM010000085.1, read on the forward strand.
ACATTTGGAGATAAAACTTACATAATTTCATTAATAGTGCCTAAAAGAGACTCGATTGTTAATTAATGTTTGCAAATATTTTTTCAATTCAGTAAAAGGATTTTTTAAATATTCGATTAGAGAAAAAATATATCAAAGAATATAATAATCCAAAATTTTATCATAATATATAATAATATTTTAGCTTTATTTATAAAACTCCTTAAATGTGCCTTTATACCTTTTATATGTAGTTAGTAGATATATAAAATTAGAATAGCTAATATTTATTTAAGAACCGAATATTGTGAAAAAAATAAAATCATTAGCTATTTAGATATTGAGTTACGAGTTCACAAAACTTTTAAAACTTGATTGAGTGCGACTGGAAAAATAAGGTTCTTAATATAAGGCTTGTTGATCCTAATAATTTTATACATGTTAAATAAAGAAATGCTAAAAAAAAATTTGGTATCGTGTTTTGAATTTTTTTAACAATTCTTAAACTTTTTCAAACGTATTATTTTTCAATTGTTACAAAATTGTTATATAAAAGTTTTTTTTGACATTACAACCTCGTTTGATAAGTCATTTAAGACAACTGGAACGAAATATGCCAGAATCGTAATGATAAGATTTGGATCGATTGACTGATATCAGAGAATTACGTACTTACAGTATTAAAAGATAAATAGACCAATAGGAAAAGTCTAAGATAAGAAATATATTGTCTCTTTTTCATGACTGATACAATCAGACTGTTTTTAAAATTAAAGCTAGACATATGTCATAACGTGGCTAAGGAATTTATAAAAAAAAAAATGAAGTTTTTGTGCTTTCAAAAATTCATACACGGTGAAGTGGATTTGGTGAAATTTTCTGACCAGAAAAGACCAACTCAGCAAGTTTATCGGAGACTCTCTAATATTCGACCACCAGGTGTCATTGGCCAAGTGAATTTTACAACCTCAGATAATACAGAAATATTTTATGAAAAAAATTCAGAGTAAGCGTTTTTTATTTATTTACTATTTTTTTATTTTCTTCTATATGTTTACTTACAAAATATTGTTAGTTCAATGTATGATTTTAGTTCAAGAATGCTGATCATGCTTTAATTTAATTTTTATTAAATTAAAATTTCAATAGCTCAAGAAGTCGCATTCGTGAAGCAATTTTGAAAAATGAATTTCTGGGAAATTTCGAAACCTCACAGGTCGAGGCTCTTATTTCTGCAATGTACCCCAAAGAAATTCCACCAAATACTAGGATTATTCAAGAAGGTGACATTGGTATGTAAAAATATTTTATTTTCGTGTTTTATTTATGTTAGGTTCTCCTTTATTGGTTTATACTCTCTCCTTTTTACGGGTTTAAGAGTCTTTACAGAACCAATTTAATGTTCCCTTATCGACAATCATTATATGCATACTACCTTACCAACTATTTGAGCGTAACCTCAAAATATTTTTTTCACATTTTTTTAAACCAACTTACGTTCATACGAAACGCAATATTAAGTTGAAATTTTCGTAAAGTAAATAAAGAGCACTAAGGAACGTTTGTCTGGTCATAAATTTTTATAATTATAAAAAAGTGTTTTTTCCTAAAAAATGTCTTTTTGCTATTTTTATCATTATAAAAATTTAGAACCAGGCAAATGTTCCTTAGAGCTTCTTATTTAGTTCCCGAAATTTTCAACTCGATATCGCGTTTCGTGTGAACATAAGTTGGTTTTAAAAAAATGCGAAAAAAAATTGGAGGTTACGCTCATATAACCTTAACCACTATTCTTAATCCTACACTGTAAAAAATATAAAATCAGCTTTACAGGCTTCTGTAATTTTCCATCAGAATGATTTTCTATTATTACTGCTTTTATTAAAGAATTAATACAAATTTGAAGGTTAGAAATACTAATGAATTTGTACTTTTACCACTTTCAGTATTATAATATTGCACTGCACGACGTTTATACGTTTCACGATGTGAATGTGTCATTTTCAAAGTCGGTAACAAGTGTACCCACTTTCAATGTGTGACGTTTCCTGGCAACTGGAAAAATACAGTGGCACGTAAAAATCCCTTTCATGAACATAACCTTACACTTTGAACATGTGAAATGATGATTTCGTGCATTTGTACATGTTTCCTTTGTGTAAAAGTACAGGCCGTGGTCAAATTACAAATAATGGTCAAATTCGTAGATTTTGAGAAATAGCAGATATTTGTAAAGTTGAAATCCAATTAAACTCAAATGCCGGTTTAGAGACCCCCGATTTAAACACCCCTAGAACTGCTGGCCGACTGCTGGTCCGATTGGTCCGAACAGTTTGTCCGGTGCGCGGGGCGAGAAACGGTGTTCAACCAAGCGTGAAATGCCAGCAGCGTATAGATAAAGGCGCAGTGCGCGTGTACTCAAGTTCGAACTCA
>JAUMHM010000085.1:22355895-22377024 GCA_032362435.1 Melikaiella ostensackeni
CCTCTGTCTTTTCTCAACTAACCTTCTTTCGTGATCTCTTTTTCCCCTGGTTAGTTCCCATTTCTCCATTTCCCCTTATTTCCATTTTCTTACACTCTCCTTCATCCTGTCTTTGCTTTTCCTGCATCGGACAATTTATTTCAAAAAAATCAAAAGTATCCCAACGTTTCGCGAATACACTATTCTTCTCATCAGGGGCATGATGTTCTAGTTAGAAGATAAAATCATAAGAATATAATCTGTATGATGATAAGAAACGATAGCCAGCATCTTTTGAAGTGAAAATGTTCCAATATTTATAAGTTGTAAGAAAACGATTATGAGGTTGAAAAATTCATAAAAAATCTATAAGGTTATAATAAGAGTTGTAAAATTAAAATTTGAACCTCGAAAATTTAATCATGGTAAGAATCCATAAGTCGGTTTGAGTTAAAAGTTATCAGTACTAATATTAAACAACGATCAAAACCTTGATTCATGTTGTAAAAAAAGGATAAAATTTTTTTATGCGAGCAGCAGCAGTTAGCATCCTGCTCTTATAAATAGACTCCAAGAGTGAAGGCAATCGTAGGTCGACCAACGTGACCTAACGCAGAACAAGTGAGGCCCTAATATTTGAATTTAAGAAATACAATGTGACAGAATCTAGTTAAGAATTTAGAGAGTGAAATCAATAAGAGCAATAGATAGTCTAATTTTTAATGTTTTTTTTTAAATTTCTTAATTAAAGGTAAATGAAAGGAGGGAAAGTATCATCAGAAAAATAGAAACATTAAGTTATCGGAAAAATTCAAGAATGGAGTTTTAAGATTCATTAAGATGGTCAAGATCAGTGATTTTATTAAGAAAGTTATCTAATTCTTTCTTAATAAAAACTATTTCAACAAAAGCTCTTTCTATTGCATTATTTACTGGATGAAAATTTTGATATCCCATAGAAAATAGTGATCGATGCTGTCATTTTGGTTGTTAGGAACGTTATCATACTTTAATCTAAAACTATTAATGTGTTCATTACGTCTAATGTGTGAAGGTCTTTTTGTCTGGCCTATATAACATTTTCCACAAAAACAAGTCAAACGGTATACTACATTAGTTTTTTCTAAAGTTTCCATACTGTCTTTACCTAGTTTTATTATTTTATCAAGTTTTGAATTCATATTAAATATGGTATTAATTTTATAATGTTTTAAAAGTCTTTTTAGGTTCTCAGAAAATTTACTAAATTACGGAATAGTGCTCATACTGCTAAAGTCGATATTTTCCTTTTTTTTTTGTTCATATTATCGGAATTAATAGTTCTGTTATTGAGTTCTTTAATTCTATTATTAATATGTGTATCAGATATATTATGTGGGTAGTGGTTAAGGAGAAGGTAATGTTTAACAAAATTTAAATTTTCGTTATGGAATTTTTTATCAGACAGAAGGATAGCAGAGTCAACTAAATTTTTCATAAAGCAATTTTGTGTTGTAAGGGATGTTTGGAAAGGAAGTTAAGCAATCGGCCCGAGTAGGTAGATTTTCGGTACCAGTTAGTAGAAATGGTACCATTTTCATTCTTATTTATGTTAATATTAAGAAAGTTAATGCTATTGTTATTTTCAATTTCATGTGTAAATTGTAACCTGTGCTGAAAAGAGTTAAAAATTGTAATTGTTGTATCCAATCATATTATGATCTCTCTTGATGTTTCCTCTCTATTTACAAATGTTCCTCTAGATCTCGTTCTTAACAGTATTGAAAAATGAGGGTCATATATTAAGAAAGTTACTGCTTTACCTTTAGACAAATTTAAAGATGGTATTGATTTCTTAATGAATAACACATACTATATTTCCAATTTAATAAGACATATTACAGACAGATCTACGGGACATCGATGGGCTCGCCTATTTCGAATAATATAGCGGATATTGTTACGCAAGACTTAGAAACCGAAATTTCAGATAAACTTGATTTCCAAATTATAGCTTACCTTAGATATGTTGACGACACTTTTTGGATTATTTCTAAAAATTAGATTGATACAACAATTACAATTTTTAACTCTTTTCACTACATGTTACAATTTACACATGAAATTGAAAACAAAAATGGGGTCTTGACATTAACATAAATAAGAATGAAAATGGTACCATTTTCACTAACTGGTACGGAAAATCTACCTACTCGGGCTGATTAATAAAGAATTAGATGACTGTCTTAATAAAATCACTGATATTGACCATCTTAATGAATCTTATAACTCCATTCTTGAATTTTTTCGATAACTTAATTTTTTTATTCTTCTGATAATACTTTCTCTTCTTCCATTTATCTTTAATTTGAAAATTTGAAAAAAAAAACATTTAAAAATTATATCATTTATTGCTCTTATTGATTTCACTCTCTACAGTCTTAACTCGATTCTGTCACATTGTATTTCTTAAATTCAAATATTGGCGCCTCACTTCTTCTGCGTTATTTCATGTCGGTCGACTTACGATTGCCTTCACTTTTGGAGTATATTTATATGACAGCAGGATGCTAACCGCTCCTGCTCTCATAAAAAATGTTTTTTATAAAAAAATTTTATTCTTTTTTTACAACCTAAATCAGTGTTTTGATTGTTGTTTGATATTAGTACTGATAATATTCAGCTCAAACTGACTTATGGATTCTCACCACGATTAAATTTTCGAGGTTAAAATTTTAATTTTACAACTCTTATTATAACCTCATAGATTTTTTATGAATTTTTCAATCTCATAATTGTTTTTTTACAACTTATAAACATTGGAACATTTTCGCTTCAAAAGATGATGGCTTTCGTTTCTATCATCATACAGATTATATTCTCATGATTTCATCTTTTCACTAAAACATCATACTCTTGTTAAGAAGAATAGTGTATTCTCGAAACGCTGGCATACTTTTGATTCTTTTTAAATAAATTGTCCGATTGAGTTGGGTCTTAACAACATTCTCTGCTGTTATTTCTACCTTCCTATATACTGACTTCTCGGATGTAAAAGGACTTCTTTTGAAATCTATATCATTTGTTTTTGGACAAACAGGTTACCATCTTTATGTATCAGTAGAAGGAAAATTTGATGTTTACGAAGATGAAGTTTATCGAAGAAGTTTTGGTCCCGGATTTGCTTTTGGAGAATTGGCACTGCTCTATAATACAAAAAGCCTATGTTCTGTTGATGGTAGGAATGCATCGATAATTTGAAAAAACAAGGCATTCATATTTTTATATTACGTATGTTTGTTTTTCTTCCCTCAAATTGAATTGAAAACAAAATTATTTATTTTATTAATTTAAAAGAATTTTTTCTGTAAAACACTATTTGAACTTTTATTTAGATGTTTGAAGAAAATAGTTTATGAAATAATTCTCTAGCCTTAGATTTATTCACTTAAAAGCCCTATACATAAAAAATATCAATGAAAATGTGTTTGTCATTTGCATACTTTCTATTTAAAAAATAATTTTAAAAAAATTATTAATTTACAGTAAAGGAAGGTGGAAAAGTATGGGTTTTAGAAAGGAGTGCGTTTCAAGCAGCTTTAAGAAATTATGATATTTCGAGTGCGAGTGACCACATTGAACTTCTGAGACGAATTTCAATTTTGAAGACACTTCCCACCCATGTTCTGTCAAAAATCTCCAATTTGATCAACGTGGTACGAATCAGTAAAAATTAAACAAAATTATTACAATTTATTTTTAAGGATGATATTCCGCTTCCGAAATTAACTTTTTATTAATCTGGGGAATAATTTTACAATTTTTTTCCTCTATAATTTTTCATGAAGAAAATAGTGATGGGAGTGAAATTTGGAAAACATTTTTTTAAAAGAGTTATGATCTTTTTTTTCAACGACATATTTGTTCAAATAAAAACTTCTCCCTGAATCTTTACTTCAATTCATTTGATGAAATTAGAGCTTTTCTTTTTGAATAAAATTTCGTTGTAAAAATTTATAAGGGATGTCCATTAGGCGTGTTCAAAAATAAAGGAAGTCCGAACCTCAACTTGTATTTTTTATTTTTTTGTTCCTTTTGGGTTAAAATTGAACTACGTGGAAGGAGAAATAAACTGGATAATATTTAGAGGTCGTTTATTGCAAATTTGTCTGTTTTGACAGAAAAATTAATTTTTCTCGAGGACGGCCGATCATTACGTAAAATTATACAGAATATAAAAGATGCGGCTTATTAAAATGAGTATTCAAAAAAAAATTAATTTAATTATGAATTTTTAAGAAAATATGAGAAGAAAATTGTTAAAAAGAACAAAAAATACTCTCAAATGACACACATGTTTTATATTCTGTATAATTTTAAGCTATGAACGGCCGTTTTCGAGAAAAATTGATTTTACTGGGAAAACAGACATATTCGCGATGAGCAACCTCTGAATATTATCCGATTTATTTCTCCTTCCACGTGGTTCACTTTTAACCCGAAAGAAACGAAAAAATCAAAAACGCAAGTTGAGGCTCAGTATTCCTTTATTTTTGGATACCCCTAATGTCTATTAAAAAAATAGTGGCTAAAATTTAAAAAGGATTATATTGAGAAGAAATGTAGAACATTTAAATTTAAATGTATGAGAAAAATGGTTCAACTTTTACAAAAAATTTCCGACTGTTTGACACGTAAACGTGAAGCATCTTGGAAGAAAAGAAATATTTTCGAAATTTGTTTCCACATAAAAAAAGATGATTTTTATGGTAAAGTATTTGAAATCTAAAATATCTTAAAGGGTCTCAGAAATTGGTAATAGCATTTTTAGGAATTTTTCCCTCCAAATGCTCAAATTTTGAAACAAGGAGAACAAGGGGATAAATTTTACATAATCAACGGAGGAAAAGTAAAAATAACTCAAGACTCGCCTAATGGCGAAGAGAAAATTTTGGTAATTCTTAGAAAAGGAGATTATTTTGGTGAAATAGCACTCTATGATGATGGAGAACATATTAGACAAGCCAATGCTTTTGCCCTTTCAACTGGAAGCGAATGTTACACAATTGATAGAACGTAATTATAAAAAAATAACTTAATAAATTAGTAAAAAAATTCAAAATCTATTAATTTCTATTAGTTACAATCAAAACCTAGCTTGTTAGCTAGATATTCTCATGATTTTTTTTCTAATTGACAATGCTTCTTTTATTCTACAATAGTATGAAATGAGAACGTTTCTTTAAACTGCAAATAATAAAATTGATTTTGCTATAATAGGTCATTCATCAACTACCTGGGTGATTTGGATGAAATTAAAAATAAGGATTGGGTGAGAGAATACCAAAAGCGAAAAAGTACGATAAAAGTTCATTGGACAAATCAATATCCTGATCTTCGATTATCAGATCTGAAAGTGATAGATACACTCGGGAAAGGTAGTTTTGGACGAGTTGAACTTGTGACAGCTCGTTTTATTCCTGGTGTAAGTTTTGCCTTGAAAAAAATTAAAAAGAGGGAGGTGACTAATAGGAGTTATCAGAAATATATTTATAATGAAAAACGAATTATGCAGATTTGTAATTCTCCATTTATATGCAAGTAAGTCCCAAAAATCTTCATTTTTGCGATTCCAGGGATCACAGTCGTTCAGCAGTTGAATTGTAGGGAAAATAGGGGAATTTCTCTTCGAAAGGAAGGGACATTTTTTTCTCTTCATTTTTCTATTTTTTGGTTGGAAGAGCGAATGTATCGCTGGATTCTTTATACCAAATATTTTTCAAAAATTAAAAATCTATTGAAGAAAAGTTAAAAAAAGACATGTTCCCGAGATATTAAGTTTTTTGAATACGGGTGAATGAAGTTTGATGTAAAGAAGTTATCCAATTCCAAGAAAATCGACCCAGAATAAAAAAATAAAGTAAAAATTGAAGTCGCGATATCACAGTATGATAGAAATTTTTTGCAAAAAAATCTGACAAAATTAAGAAATAACCACTGCAAAGTAGTTTGGGCGCGTTCATTATATGGTTTATCTTTAATTATGATGATTTCATGAACATTGTGCTTCTTCATAGAGGATTGTTTTGTATTTATTGTTGATTTAAGTATAAGTATAGTTATAAGGAAATAATCCTTTGATAAGAATCGGGCTGATCATGATAAAAATTTTCTATGGAAAACTTCGTTACTGAATGAGAACGCAATACCTCAAAATAATAATTCATCCATTTATAATTTAATCAATTAAATTCAGAATAAATCAAAATTTAAATTCTTCTTTCGTGTCCAACATTCAAATTTAACTACGAAATTCTTGGAAATTCTTTCAATTATTTTCTTCTTCATGTAAGAGTGTGTTGTCCTAATTAGATCGTTAGTTGTTTGGTTTTTTAATTTCCAAAAATTTCGTGGTTTAATTCATTCAAAACTCATTTATCTATAACATTCTGATTGGTACTAAAACTTATAAATTCTTTCAAGTTTTTTTTAGCATATATAACAAATCTTCAACTTTTAACTTTGATACTTTTATTAAATTCCCAGGTTTTACAATCGTTTTTGTGTTAACGATAATTCCAGGATAATTAATTCTTTAAAAAAATTATTGAGTCAGAAGGATTGAAAAGGGGATTTGAGACAGTAAAAGGAGTCTGAGGGGATGGAAAAGACGATTTCGCCTACGATTTTATATCATTCATTGTTTATTTTAATTATTCATTATTAATTATTGCTCATTATTATTTATTGTTTATTTTTCATAGATTATAGAAGGTTTAATACGAGGTTTGTCCGTAAATTAAAGTCTCCAACGCACTACCGTTGCGACGGAGCGAGCTAGCTTAAATCTGACAACAGCGCCGTGTTCTTTGCTTTCCCCACCACTATTCTGGCCGGTCCCCACCTCGCTGCGACGCAGCGACGCTAAGTCTTGGCTTAGCAGCCGTTAACGATGAAAAGGAAAATCGGCGCTCCCGCAAATTGTGAATTTCGTTCAGTGATTAGATTTCTGTGGTTTAAGGGGTCACCCCCTATTGAAATTCATCGCCAATTGTCCAATGTGTATGAAGAAAAGTGTACAGACATAAAAAATGTGCGGAAGTGGTGTAGGGAGTTCGCAGAAGGCCGTACAAACGTGCACGACGAGGCCGGCCGCAGGCGTCCATCAGTTTAGGACGAGACAGTGACGAAAGTTGAGGAACTTCGGCTTGCGGATCGGCGTGTGACTGCAAGAGATTGCCGAACTGATAGGGGACGTCTCTAAGACTACCGTGGACAAGATTTTGACGGACATTTTGAAGTATCACAATGTGTGTGCCAGGTGGGTGCCGCGGATGCTCACCGATGAAAACAAAAAGAAGCGCAAGGAAAGTGCTCGCGAGTTTCTGCGCCGTTACCGAGAAGAGGGTGAGGAATTTTTGGATTTAATTGTAACCGGGGACGAGACTTGGGTGTACTACTTTACACCAGAGACTAAGGAACAATCAAAACAATGGCGGCATTCCGGTTCTTCAACTGTCAAGAAGTTCAAGCAAACGCTGTCAGCGGGGATGGTGATGGCTTCGGTATTCTGGGACAGAAAAGGCGTTCTGCTGGGAAAGACTACCTGGAAAGCGATACAACAATCAACGTGGCAAGGTACTGGGAGACACTAACAAAGCTACGCCAGGCTATACAGAACAGAAGGAGGGGTCAGCTGACAAAGGGAGTTTGTTTGCACCATGATAACGCCCGCCCTCACGTCGCCCGCACCACGATAGATCTCATCACGAAATTCGGGTGGGAAATTCTTGACCATCCTCCATTCAGCCCTGATTTTGCTCCCAGTAAATATGTGAAAAAAAATTGGAGACCTTAATTTACGGACAACCCTCGTAGATTCATCTCATCAAAACGAACAAATTTGATAATAAAAATAGTGGTGTATTTCAAAAATTGAAAACCTTTTCTTATATTAACTTTTAAGAAATTTATGAACCTGTTTATATTTTAATTTCATTTGATCATACAGGCCTGTTAAATACATCAATCAATTTGTCTCATCATAACGGATAAATTTAGTATTTACAATATTGTTATATTTCTTTTGTAAACAATTCATCACAACACTAATTGAACAAACATTTCAATTGAGTCAAGAAAACAAAATAGATAGTCAAAGCATCCCAGCTACAATAAGATTTATTTATTGAAAGTTTAAATTCTCTTAATTATTTTTAAAAGCATTCTTTTATTATGACCATTGAGTCCTGCATTAATAATTTTTTAGACTAGGTTTTTGCTTCTAACTGTTTGATATCTTTATGAATTTCATATTTGAAGGTGAAAATATTTTACTATCTTATTATTTTGCCAGCTTTTGAAGGCTGCACTTCGTATTTCTGAATTTCCTTCCCGGTTAAAATTGAAAAAAAAATCTCTGTGAAGAATCTCCTTCTCATAAATCAAAATGTGTATTAAAAAAGTGGATTACTGTCTCTATTAAAAAAAAAAAACATTTTGAGTTTCAATAATTAAATCTTATTTATGTTGGGAGGCTTTGTCTATCTATATTGTTTTCTTCACATAATTGAAATGTTTGTTCAATTAGTGTTGTGGTGAATCGTTTACAAAACACTGGATCACAATTTTTGGATTTTCTACGCAGGAAGTTGAAAAAAATTTCATCTATTCTGATTTTCCTGTTTTTGGTATTATGGTTTTTAGTGAAATTGATGACAATTGAAGGTAGTGTGATTTGTGACGGATGTGATTGAAGAACCAGTGAAAATATTGAAGAATTTTATAAAATTAGTAAAAAAACTGAGATTGGATGCATTCCAGAAGAATTTATTGACAAATTGCTAGTCATGGTTTTTTCCAAAACATATATTTGATATTAACAAGAAAGTATTTTTTGACTTTAATAATAAGAGAAACAAAGAAACTTTTAATGAGACTTCCAATAAATTTAAGAAATCTATCTTCAATTTGGTTAAAAAGGTTGCCATATAAGGATACACAGAACTTTCTGATATTTTCGCTTTTAGTACAATAAAATTTTCATAAGAAAGTAGATTTTACCTCGATTAAAAAATTTTTGATTTCAAGAAAAAAATAGAAAAATTGATAAAACAACATTCGATATTAAATTTCTAATCTTATTTTCTGGTAATATTCGAATTTAATTAAAACATAGGTTTCATTATTCATAACTGTAGTTTTCCTATAAATCAACCGAGATGAGGAAGTCTAGATTGACTTCGAAACATGTTGGTCCCCAGTAATATACACCCGAACTCTCATATAATCCCATCCAGTTTAAGGAATCCTAGAACTGCTATACGACTGCTGGCACCACAGTTTCTTAGCTCGCAGTATAGACTATTGATAAAGGCACAGTGCGCGTGTACTCAAGTTCGAACTCACATTCGGAGATTGTTTAATATTAGGAAATGATTCACACGTCCCTGACTGTTTAAGTTTCGAAGGTACTGCTTTGGTCCCAAGGCCAGTGCGAAGCAATTCCCGAAACTGTCCTTATATTGGAGTTCGAGTGTAAATAAGATGGAGAAAAGAAAGAGTGACAGCTTCTTATGATTGACTCTTTCTCTTCCTCCCTCTTTTTTCTTTTTGTTGTACATTTATTGTACATTTGTCTCTAATGATCCGTAAAAGCGGGTAGTTTCGAATTCTATTCTTGATTTGTGAACTTTTTGGGTGTTTTTTTTTAGTACACAAAAAATTTCCATGAGAAAGTAGATTTCATTTCGATCTTTAAGAAAATGTATAAATCTGTACATATTATAACTTCATTTGGTCATAGAGACATAGAGTATTTCTAAATATTTTTATAAATAATAATAATTTTCAATAAATTTTAATTAAATAAATGTTTATAAATTCTTATAAATTTTGTATAGAGATAGCTGTAATCATTCTATCAAATTAACTTGTTAAATTGAGGAGTTCAACTTTGTGGGAGAGACATGAGGGGAAAGGAGATGACAGACGTTTCTCGCAACTTCTAGCTGAGTTTCATTGTCTTGCCATCTCGTTCTCTCCTTCTCTCTCGGTCTCTTTTTATACTTGTCTCTTTTTCTCTCAGGCCCTTTCACCTAATCTCTCTGGAAGGATGCTGGAACGTTCGCTCGACGCACTCTCCGCGGCGTAGTTTCAATATTTCGTCAGCCCTCGATCTATATCGATCATCAGCGCAAAACCAAAGTTCACGAACGCGAAATTAAAGATTCAAAGGAAACAAACCTTGTAATATCATTTTATCGGAGTGAGATCTAAAGAGTATTTAGAATTTGGTGTAAAAAAGCAAATTTGGTGGTTCATCTCCCTGCAAATAATTTAAGTGTTCATGGTCGATACTCCTTTTTTTCTATCGTGGTGGTGCTTCTGGAGCGTTCTTCTCTCCTTCACGGGGTTTCGGTACAACCTCTCCCTCGCCAGGCCAGAGTCAAACCGCCTTGCCTGCGAGGTAACCCCGTGAACTCTCAAGAAGTCTCCCTTTTGGTGGAGTCTTGCTCTTAAAAACAGAACTTTATCGACGAGAGAGCACTCTTTTATGAATTACATTCACGGCTGGCAGATTACATTGTAATAGTTTAGTTTAAATCCCGAATCTGAGATGAACCTTCAATCACCGTTCTTTTTATTGTTTCTACTTGTGTTAACTCTTTGACTTCCTCTGAGTACGGAAATTTTTACTGTGGATTTTGTAACTAATGTGATTTCCCGTATTATGTAATTCATTCTAAAGAAGTTTTGTGAATACAATTATCGTCCATAAACTGTGATTAGGTTTTCTTTTGCTTGGATTCCGGATTTTATAATAAAGAAGTTTATTCTGAGTAATATTGTTCTTTGATTCATTCACGACTACCAAGTTCTGTGGTCAACAACTGTTGAACATAACTAAATATCACCTGGTGTTTCAAAAAATTCGGGTTACAGAGCCTGGTATTACTGCCAATACTGTGATCAAAATTCTTAAGATTTCGAATTTTTCAAATTCATTTTTTGTCATTTTTACGATATTAAATTAACTTTTTCATTGAAACAGGGTGTATTTCATTAAAATATATAAAAAAAATTTCACTGATATAATCAAAATTGCAAAAAACTTCACATCTAAAACGATTTTTGAGAAAAATTTTTAATCGAAAAAAATATTTTTTCTCATGTGATCCAGCTCTAAACTTAATAAATAATGGACATTATTTATGACTACAATTCCTAAAAATTTCATGACCCTAGCTCAATGTGTTTTCGACTTATCATAAAAAAAATATTGTCGGCACATACACACACGAAAATTTATGAAAAACCTCATTTTCGGACTCCTGAGGTCGAATCATGTCAAGATATGTCAAAAAATAAAGTTCAAAAGTTTTTAACGTTACAAAGCTTCCTCTATGAGGAAGCAATATATATTTTTTTCAATAAATGATAATTTCAAGAAAAATCAACGCCAAAAGTTTGCAAAAATTATTCGTACGTTAAAATTTTAACTAGAATTTTATTGAACATTTTTCTTTTAATTATTATATCAAAATATATTTTGAAAAAATCCTTTTACCACAATGTCTATTTGATTTTTTAAGATTTTTTTTTTTGCAATAAACCCATTTTCGATAAAAAAAAAGTTGGCTAAGGAACGTTCACAAGCTACGTAACATTAAAAGGGGGCAGGGGAGGGTTAAAACTTTGTTAGGCCCATGTTAAAGTTACATACACTTAATATAGAAAAAGCGTTACGAAGGGGGGGGGGGGGGTGGAAATGGTCGAAAAAAACGTTACGTAATATGTGAACGCTCCCTTATCTAGTTCTGTACGGCTACCCTTCATTTGTAATTTTGTTTTAAAAAATTTTTTTGTTAATAATTATGCATGCAATAAGCCGGGGCTGAGCAGCGCATGTGGGGGAAAGCGGCACACCCTGGATTCTGTTCTTCTGAATGATATATTTGCTTCTTCTAGGTCAAAAATATAAAGGCTTGCCACAAATAATTGTGAAACTTCAACTGAAAAACGTAGAAGAAGCATCATTTTCCAATTTTTAACCTTTTTAGTTATCTTTTATCTCTTAAATTTGAAAGTACATAGTTTAATCGCAAAGGCTTTCAAATTTAATATTTTTTCAACTTGCAAGTTTTTTAATTTAAAGAAATTTCACTCAAATTTAGAAGCCTTAATAATCTTTCTTAAATTGGAAGTTTAAAGAATTATTTGGTAAGGATCTTTGAATTTGAATAGTTACAAATTGAATCCCATCTAAATTTTTATCTTTTTAAGATGCGGATGATTTCAAATTCAAAATTGCGAATTTGAGAGTTTCTACATCTTTTTATTGATTAAAGAGCTTTAAATTAAAAATTTTTATTTTTAACTGGAGCCTTCGGAATTTGAAAGCTTTTGAACTATTTGATGGGTTCTAAATTTCGCTTTTCAATTTTGAAACTTTTAGTTAGAAATTTTTCAAATTTTAAGGTACTTGAAGTAAAGGCTGTCAAATTTGGTAGTTTTTTCGCCTTTAGATCTTCGAGATAGTCCCCTTTAAAAAAATTCAGAACATTATTATTTTGTGGATAGTACACATTTATATCTATTGCAAAGTTTAATTCCAAGTTTCGGAATTGAGATATTCAGGGCTAACTCAAAGAAATATTACTCAATGTGGCAATTATTAAAATTCATTCTAATTTCAAAGTTTTTAAATTTAAAGGCTTCTAAATTTAGAAGCTTTTAAATCTTTCTCGAATTGCGAGTTTGAAGAATTATTTGGTAAAGGTCTTTAAATTTGCATAGTTTCAAATAGAACTTCCTCTGAGCTTTCTATTTTCTCAAGATGCGATACGTATAGTCCATATACTCGTATAGATTGTGGCGCGCATTTTTGAATATTATAGGTTTCTATTTTTAAAAATCTCAGCTTAAAAAAAAGGAAAAAATACCCAAATTCTCCAATATAGGGATTATAGAGGATTTTGAGAAATATGGGTGGGCGGAGAGGGGGGGTGAGGAAAATAGGCGAAAAAGGGGAATATAGGGGACTGACTGTGATCCCTGCGATTCCAATCAAAATAACGAGACGTTGAATTTTATTCACTGTATATGCACATAAATAATTAATAATAATACCAATCAAAATTTTTTATATTTTCCAAATATTTGTTCTAGGCTGCACCGAACATTCAAAGACAAAAAGTACTTGTACTTTTTGATGGAAGTTTGTCTTGGTGGAGATTTATACACACACATTTCGAGAAATGGAAAATTCGAAAATTCAACAGCCAAATTTGTAATGGCATGTGTTATTGAAGCCTTAGATTATATTCATAATCTCGATATTGTCTATCGAGACTTAAAACCAGACAATATTTTAATTGATAGAAGAGGATATGTCAAGCTTGTAAGAATTTTTCTTTAAAAACAGTTGAAAATGATGAAATTGATATTATTTTTCAAAGAAAAGTTTACTGCAGTTGAAGCAGTTAAATAAGTTAATTTACTTTTTAACTTACTTGAATTTACTTTAGATTGTGCATTTTTTGTATAGGCAGACTTTGGTTCAAGTAAAAGAATAGGACCTGATAAAACCAGAACGTTTGTTGGAACTCCAGAATACATAGCACCAGAAATTATTCTCAACAAGGGATATGACAGGTAAAAAATTACGATTATTATTTTTTGGTGATATTTCATATTTGAGTCGCCATTTTATAGAAAAAACCGTAATTATTTTAAATTAATTTTCATTTTAAATTAATATAAAATTTATTCTTCCGATGATTCCAGAGCTGTTGATTATTGGTCGCTTGGAATCGTTCTTCATGAAATTCTCATTGGAATACCCCCTTTTCAAGATGATAATGTTTTAACTCTTTATGGTAAAATTGTCAAGGGAATTATTTTACGGAATGATTTTGTAGATGTAAAGGAGAGTGCTGCTGATCTTATTAACAAATTATTACAAAAAAATCCTGCATCACGCCTTGGGTATCTAAAAGGAGGAATTATGGACATTCGATCTCACAAGTAAATATCAAGAATACAATATAAATAATATATTAATGTGATTTAATTATTGGAAGCTCATTAGTAAGTTATCGTTTATATGTGTAATCAAATATAATTTAGATTCAATATAAGAAATGAAAATCATATAAATATTTACATAATATTTTCAACAGGTGGTTTGGTTCTTTTGATTGGTCCTCAGTTCAAAATTTGACAATGCTGTCACCTCTTATACCAAAAGTACGTACCCTTTGATAATTTATATTTTTCTAAATGAAATAATTTTTATCGTATATGTATATTTATTAACACCAGAAAATAAATATTTTAGATCAGGGACTATCTTGACACTCGATATTTCGAGAAATTTATATTCGAACGAGAAATCCCACCTGACGACTTCACAGATTGGGATGAGGAATTTTAATATCATGTACTCTACAGCACCAGAAAACTTATATTTTATTTCTATCACTAAGTTTTTATTTATATACAGAATTAAAGTATGTTCTTACGGCATAGAAAATAATTTAATAAAAATGGAAAACTCTTGAAATACGTTTAATTCTTTCTTTCTCAGAATTATTCTTTTCTGAATGTGTCGCCCTCGCATAGAAGTTTAGTTTGATCGTTAAAAAATGCATATTGTCATGTTTCTGATCTACCTGCATAAGGAATAATAAGAATCATTATATTTTTTATTGAATCAACAGTATTTTTTCTCTGTGTAGTTTACTAAAAAGAATAAAATCGGTGAATTAGTTGATAGCTTATAGGCTGAGACGTACTGCGCATGTTTGGGATAACCGCGATTAGGCATGTCATGTTCCAATATGGCGATCCAAGATGGCCATACGCTGCTGCATAAACTTTGGCATCAAAATGCATGGGACGAAACTTTAATTTTTAAATATCTTCGAAAAAAATTATCTCTTAGCATAAGTGTATTTGGAAATTTGTTTTTATTCTTCAAGGAAGATTTTATTGAATAATAAAACCGATAAAACAAACACTTATCGATTTTATTATTTCATAAAATGGTCCTTGAGAAATAAAAACTAATTTCCTAATACACTTATGGTGAGAAATTACTTTCTACGAAGATATTTAAAAAATAAAGTTTAGCCCTATGCATTTGGTGCCAATGTCTATACACATGCGTATGGTCATCTTGCCAAATCTTGCTTAGTGACGCCACAACGTGAAATACCTAATCTCCCAGCGCAGATAGATAGCTAAAACCACCTAATTCCATTTTCAAAAGTCACTTGTCCTTCATTATGTTACGTGACAAACAAGTGACATCTGAAAATGAATTTAAGCGGTTTTAGATTCCCATAGCTCAACTGCAACTTCAAAATTTAAAACCCGTTTAAACCGATAGATTTTCAATATGATCCATTCAAATTTTCAAAAAAATCGCCATAAATGTTCATTAGGTATGATCAGGTAAAGACAGTCTCTGGTAAAGATTATTTCAAATGTGACGTTAGCTGGAAAGATGGCCGCACACTGAGGGCCAAGCAGCAGTATAACAATTGCATAGGACGAAACATTATTTTTTTAATAACATGGAAAAAATTATATTTCACCATTAGTGTATTCAGATATTATTTTTTACTTTCCAAAAGATATTCAATTAAATAATAAAATCGTTACAAAAAAATGATCGATTTTACTATTCAATTCAATAGCTTTTGAAAAATGAAAAATATTATCCAATTATACTTACAGTTTAAAATCATTTTTTTAAAGTTATTAAAAAAATTAAGTTTCGTCCCATGCAATTGGTTTATTGTTTGGTCCTCAGCGTTCAGCCATCTTGGATCCCCCCAACCTGAAATATTTGGTTTGTTTACTACCGGACTTCAGAGGCTTCAGAGCACGTGCATTTTAACACAAGAGGTTATATTTTCTTGCAGGTGGTTCAGACACTGGGTTCACGTTGTGCTTGCGTTCCTTGTTATGAATTCCTTAGATTGTTTCAATTTGCCTTATTTTTTGTTAATTCTGCGCCTTTAATGGTAATCATTATACAATTTAACCGACAAAATACTAAAATTAAGGATGTATATTAGCAAATTTTGATTAAAATCAAAGTCTAGATCAGTAAATGACGTATATAATTTCAAATCAATTTTCTATCTGTTCAAAACTAGCTTAATCTAACAACTAACATTTTCTAACAACTAAAGTTCTCTTTTCTTATTTTATGTTATGAGTAATTGCTATTATTTTTATTACATCATTTATTCTTTTATAATTTTAATTTATATTTTTAAATGTCAATTTTTTATAGTACATAACCTCAATTCGACGAAAACCCATTTTTACGTTTTTTATGTACTGAATGTTGAATGCGAAAAAAACTGGTTTTTTTCTCTGAAAGGGTGTGGATAATCCCCAAATTTTTAGTTTTCTTGAATATTGATACTATGAGATTCCCAATGTTTTTCGATTTTCTGTAAGTGTAAGTGTAAAACATATCAAACTTCAAAAGTTAATTTAACCAAACTTACGGCCAATATAACTTATTTGTTAGTGCAATTTTCGTCATAGCGAAATGTTGGAATAAAGTTCCCAATATCAGCCCAAAATTTAATGACTTACAATTGAAATTCATCTACTTTCACAAAATCGAATTTTAAGATTTCTTTTATTTAAAATTATTGAAACTGGTTACCAGTTTTTCACTTTTAAAAATCCTACTCTTGGTTAAACCTAATATTTAAGGTGCTTAAAAAGGGTACCCTCTCCTTAACGATACTTCAATTCTATATTGGTACATTTCTTATTTTTCAGATGAAAATCTTTGCCAGGTTTCTCTCATTTCCAAAATCCAATAAAATTACCCTCAACGTTGATTCCTCGGACACTATAAAAAGCGTGAAGAAGAAAATCCAAAAAGAAAGGATGATTCCAAAATATCTCCAGAGATTACTATTTTCTAGAGTAATACTTGAAAATAAAAAAACGATATCCGGCTACAAAATCAAGGAAAACACGACTCTTGATTTGGTTTTACGATTTCCAGAAGAAATAAAGATCTACGTCCAGCTAGCAAATCGAGAAGTATTCACTCTAGAAATTCAAACTTCCACGGCGATCAGAGACCTGAAGTCTAGAATTATTCAGGAGAAAAAAGATTTAATAGAAGGTCAAGATAGTCTTAATTTATTCTTTGAAGGCGAGAAATTAATGAACAGGAGAAGCGTTTCATTTTATCAAATCGATGACGGAT
Source organism: Melikaiella ostensackeni (assembly GCA_032362435.1). Classification (NCBI taxonomy): domain Eukaryota; kingdom Metazoa; phylum Arthropoda; class Insecta; order Hymenoptera; family Cynipidae; genus Melikaiella; species Melikaiella ostensackeni. The sequence continues at coordinate 22,373,105 of JAUMHM010000085.1, forward strand.
CGACGTTGTTCTTGGATTCTCCTCTTTGCGAAGCTCAGCAGATTTTTATTGAATTAAATTCTAGAACGATTTCTCTGGATTACTGTGAAGGGGATACAATCGGCGATATCAAGTCTAAAATCGAAGAGGCAGAAGGTATTCCAACCTTCCTTCAGTCTTTGAAAGTTCATAAAGATTCATTGGATAACTGTAAAACTTTAGAAGATTGTGGGGTCACAAGTAATTCCACTTTAATTTTGGAACTGCATTTTTCGAAAATGAAAATTCAAATCCGCCTTGAGTCCGGTATAGAAATTCCGTTGGAAGTTGAAGCACCCGACAAAATTGGAAAAGTTAAAACAATGGTTTGTAAGTTACAAGTTTTTAAGTTACAAGGGCTTCAACCTTATGGAAATTGCTTGTTTTGGTGTGGAGAGCCACTCAGTGACGAAAGCACTCTTTATGATTATCAAATCCATGAAGGATCAATCCTTGACCTCATTTGCCTTAGAGAAAAATAATAGTTTTGTCAAATTGAAGAAACTCTTACTACAATTAAGAAATGGCAAATCCCACGCGATAAGTTTCGCTTAGCCTTCCATTGAAGGGAATTAATGGACGGGAAAACTATTCAGAATTGTGGAACTCTTGAGGAATCGATTTGGTTCGTGAATATACGTTTACGTCGTTTATTAGTCAGTTTATTGCCAGGCGGGGGGTCCCAATAGGGACCCTCCTCTGGCGCTCTGGCTATAAAGCCTATTGTGCCATTACGTTTACGTAGATGAAAGTAAAAAAATTCTAATTAAGGTAATTTAATACAATAAGATGAACTACGGAAATCGTAAGGATAGTTTTTTTTTGTAAAATGTGTCATTTTTTTTAATCATCACGTGCTCGAGGAATTGACGGTTTAGAACATTTTATAGATTATTCTTTCTTAGAATACAAGTTTTTTGATTTTTTTCCTAAGAAGGAAAAAAATTAATCATGGCTTTATACATGTAACATGTAGTATTTAATTTATATATAAAAAATGAGCAAATAAAAACCCAGTAAAAAGGAACTAATTGGGGCAAATTGAGAACACGCTAGGAGCCCTCGTGAATCTCGCTTTACGACAGTCACGAATTGGAGCAGGTTGTGAATTCATGTAAATTCGTGAATAGTAATATAATCTTCAAATATCTTATTCGCCCGAATTCAGCGAAAAATTTTCAGGGGACCAATTCGTGTGTATTCATCAGTACAAATTAATTTCAGTGCAGGCCAATTCAGTTTAATTCACCCCCGTTTGAAGACAATTTCCAATTCGCCTAAATTCGTCAGCGCAAATGCAGTTAATGTCTGGTCTATTCAAACGAATTCGTAAGTGATAACCAACGCGCTAGCCATAAAGGATCCGTTGTGAATATCTATCAGAGTTCCGTAGCTCAGTGGTCGCTCTCTGGACTCATACACTTGGGATCGCTGGTTCGAGTCTTCAGACATGCACTTTTTATCAATTTTTGTCGAAATGACCTTGACCACGAATTAAGGCGAATTGACACGCATTCAATTCGCTCGAGCTCAATTCGTTTCAACGAATCAGAAAGCAAGGTTCGGCGAGTTCAAAAATGTTAATTCGCCGCAATTAGTTTTTTTTTACTGGGAATGACAGTTCAAGGATCTCAGGTGACTAGAAATTTCCTGTAAGCTTGAATTAGAAAATATGGATTTTTATAAACCAAAGAATTATTATTAATACTAAATATAGATTATCTCAAGGTTTTTCTGAATGAAAAATGTATTTAGTTTGTAGACATTTTTTATTTCAATATATAGCCCCGAATACAACATTTTGGTATTGTACTTAATTTGTAGTAAAGAAAAACAAAAATAAAACGCATGTCATGTGGTAATATTGATAAAATTGGGCATCACAATTTCATTTTCAACATAATTTAATCCGTGGATAAGTAAGAACCAGATACCGATCATATCTGGCTGTCCCTTCATTAGTCCACTCCCGAACAGGATACAAACATGGAAACTCGTTATTCCCGTCATAACAGATCCGAGAACCCCAAAAAGTAGATTTCAGACTTTTACTCACAATTTTTCCATTCTTTTCGTTAAGAGTTGTAAACACACCATATGACAAGAAAAACCCTGCCAAAAATCGAAAAGTGCTTGGTTCCATAAACTTATTATCTCTACATCCACTATTGAAAAATACAACAATATTTGGCTTTTGATAATTCTCTTGAGACGCATACTCTAAATGACAAATTGGTTTAGTCTCCACAATCAATTTTTTCTTCCTAAAACAGTAGTTGGCACATACTTTAGTTTCCAGATTTTGAGTCTCGCTTTGATCCAAGATTACAACCTTCAAGATAATCACTTTTGGTAGCAAATATAATAAAGTCTCCCAACAATTTGCATATTCTGTATGTGGAAGTGGCAATCCAGAAACGTGAAGAATCATTTTAGAACTTGTATATTTCAATTTTTTTACAGCATTGTAGATCGTTAATAGTGGACTTAAAAAATGAAAAACTCGGGTTCTCATTTCTTTGAAAATTTGGGCTTTGGAAAAATCAAGAAGTTTATCTTTTGTGGGATTATTTAGAAAATCAGTTATCGAGAATTCTAGTTTCAAAAAATCGAGAAAATCAGGCTGGAGATATAAGTCTACATATTCTGTAATAGAAGTAAATGGCTCCAATAACCCTTGATTCTGTGTGGATTTTATTACTGAGCTGATGGCCATTTGTAAGGCTGTCGTTTTATACTCGTTCCAGCTTGATTCTAGTTCGTAGGCATATTTTATTGATGAACATTCTTTGTCATGCACGGGACTACTTTGATGTTTTTTGCAGAAAGCGGTTGATGGTAAATTAGGACAATTAATTAATAACTGCTGGTTGATCTCTCGGCAGACGAAACAAACTCTTGGGAATCAAAACATTTGTCGTTCGCGGCTATCAAGCATTCGACCCAATGACCATTCTGTGAATAGAATCATGCTTTGTCTTTCTCGATACCACGTGTCTGAATCAGTGTCACGCCATAATTCAACAATAGGTGAGAGTTTCTTTTTCTTTCTCCTAGGGAAATCCTCTTTTTGGTGAACTGGTCCACAGTAAGAAATCATCTGACGACTACATCTTTTTAAGGATTTGGCGGAATGACAGATGAAACAGATGTTTGGGTAGATATAGTTCAACCTTGTCGCTGGATTCATCTCAGCCTGCAAAATTGGAAAATTTACACATTTTTAAATAAAACAGATTTAAATTCTTTCTAATAATTGAGAATTGGCCATAGTGGTTCTGTAACTAAGAAAGTATAGATAATACAACCTACCGAATAGATAATGATAAATTAAATATACTAATAAACACACAGATATAAATTCTGCGTCATTTTGCAAAATATAAGAATTTTTTATAAACTTGTGTAGATAATATAAGCTTTTGAAAAAGGTAAATAGTTCATTTGAAATATTGAAACGTTTCTTGGTCAACGTCAAAGTTTTTTTGAAAGATTGGCAAAAGCAGCGGTAAACTTCTATCTGCACCAACCGTATTTTAAAATAAACACCAATAACCACGAAATATTAGAAGGAGCTCCGACTCGTGAGCTAAGAATGCATGGTCTAGCAACGAGCAAGTAAAAAAAAGTGAACCAATAGGAAGCTCTCCCAAAACGGCAACCATATTGGATAAGAAATAGCGCTAGATTCAATTTGAGAATAGTGAAGTAAACGCCATAAGCGAAGATTTTAAGTAAAATATAAACTAAAAATAATAGTATATTGTGCTCCGCTGCGGAAAAACACGAGTTTTGCACCACACGTATAAAGTTAAGCTCCGAGGTGAAGCCGAGGAGTTGTCAACTTCATACGTGGTGCAAACGAGTGTTTTTTCGCGAGGTGCACACGATATTTTGACTGC
>JAUMHM010000085.1:22385502-22397044 GCA_032362435.1 Melikaiella ostensackeni
GACGTAATTTTTAAAAATATTTTCAGCTGTGTCTTATTAAATACAATTTAGTTACTTACTACCCGAGACACCTAAATTACCAAATAATTAAAAGTTATTAAAATAAACAGAAAAGAAATTAAAACAAAATGGAATATGCAACACAGGAACTATACACTCCTCGAAAATTGAAAAGTATAAAAAGCTGTGTCATCCAGTAGAAAAATATGCATGGAAAACTTCATTTTTTACCATTTTCAATCATTACCTGTACATATTTGCAATTATTTATAATTTAGTTTCAAATTATAATTAAATATACTCTAGATAAGTTTTGAAATATTCCTATACTTAAGTTCTTGATCATTATAAAAAACATTTGGAATATTCTATAATATTCCTGAAATTAAGTTACGTTTCGATGGTTGGAAGTAAGACTACGCCATCATTTGGTTTTGATATTGAAAAGACGTAGACATAGTTTGTGTTATATTTGAAATGTGTAATATTTTCTATAAACTTGCCGCTCCTTGATGCAAGACTGAAATTGCAACATAGGTTACATGCATTTCTGCGGTTTTTGGCCTTAGGCATTCGGTGACTCTAATTTTTTAACTTAATGCAGAGGAGATCTGATCAACAGATATCTGTTGTATCGACACTCATGATAAAGAAACTTTTTTCAGAATAAATTTCGTGTGAAACGAAAAATCAGTTCCAAAAATTTAACTGCAAGCCGGGTTTGAACCGACACCTCCTCTATATTCATGAGAGGTACTTTAACCAATTTAGCTATCGCAGCACGCTAGTGAAAATTTTGGAACTTGCATTTGGACAACCGGATGGAAGGTTAAACTACCTTTGATGTTTCTGAAGGTGTTTTTAGCCAATATATTTTAATAATTATTTTATTTCATGCCATAATATTTATTACATGAATTTCTGACGTTTTTGGCCTTAGGCATACGATGACTAATTTTTCAACTTCATACAGAGGAGGTATGATCTACATATATCTGTTGTATTGCCACCCATGATAAAAAAAAATTTCAAACAAATTTCGTGTGAAATGAAAAATAAGTTCTAAAAATGTCACTGCGAGCCGAATTTGAATCGACACCTCCTCTATTGATGAGAGGTGTAATAAATATTACGGCATGGAATAGAATAATTATTAAAATATACTAGCCAAAAACACCTTCCACAACAAAACACACCAAAATAAAAAAAATTTCACTAGCGTCCTGCGATAGCTGGATTGATTAAAGCACCTCTTATGAATAGAAAAGGTGTCGGTTCAAATCCGGCTTGCAGTGAAATTTGTGGAACTTATTTTTTGTTTCACACGAAATTTTTTTTGAAAATTTTTCTTTATTATGAATTTCGATACAACAGATATCTATTGATCAGTTCTCCTCTGTATGAAGTGAAAAAATTAGAGTCATCGTATGCCTAAGGCCAAAAACCGCATAAACGCGTGTAATAAATATTACGGAATGAAATAGAATAATTATTGCAAAATAGGTTTTGAAAAATTCGAAGATCAGAAATTGTACACTTGACTTCATAGATTTGCAAATCTTAAATTTAAAATTCTCCACAATTTATAATATTCCTTATGTGTTCCATTTTAAAATCACCCCTAAATGCTTACATTAAAATTTTACAATTTTTTCAATTTCGAAAGCTTTAATATTATTTTTGTAACTTCAGGTACTTCAGATTTGTAATTCGTTAATTTTTTAGGCCTGTTAGTTTAGAATACTTTACTAGGAACCTATAGTTCAATTTTGAAGAATGAATTTTAATACTCTTGAAATTTTTGTATTTCAGTTAGGAATTATCAAATTTTTTATGTTTCCATAAAAACTCGTATAATTAAAAAAAATCCAGATTGAACTCCTCAATATAGTAATTTGTTACTTTGAAAAACTCCATTTTTTTTCGTTCAAGACAGTTTCATTTTGTACGCATTTTTAAAAATAAATTTCCAAAACATATTGTTGTATATCAAAAGATTCCAGTTTCAAATACTTTTTTTAAATCTTCATATTAAAATTGTACAATTGCGAATACTGAATATTTGGATTTAATGAATTAGAAATGCTTTAAATTTCCAAATATTTCATTTTATCGCCCAGAGATACATTAGACTTCAAAGAAGAATCATAATTTTCGAACAATTTACGGTTACGTTGGCATTTTGCATCGAAAATTGGTATTTTCAAACAAAAATCAATTTAATTTGAACAAGATTTAGAATCATTTAACAATTAGATTATATAACGTGAGTGTTTTCGTGGAAAATTTTTATTTTTATTCAAAAAATGATATTTGAAAGAAGATTCACAATTTTACAAAAACTTTAGATTATGTTCGCATTTTACACCGGAAAACGGTATTTTTAGTAAAAAGTCATTAGGTTTCAAAACAGATTTAAATTTTGTTCACAACTATAGGTTAAACTAGCGGTTTTTACAAAAACATATCGATACAGATTTCAAAGAATATTTAAGATTTAGAACAATTTTTTGTTACATTATGTTAGTGTTTTTCGTCGAAAATTGGTATTTTTTATTTAAAAAATCATAATCCTGGTGAAAGTTTCGGATAAGAATTCATTACGAATCACTCCGAACCAATCCGAATTATTCCGCAATCTGTATCCGAACCAAGCCGATTCAATCCGAGTTCGGATTCATTCGGAATCATTCAGATTGAAAATTCGGTACATATCAATCCGGGTTCGGATTGATTCGGATTGGAGGTTCGGATTAAATCTGATTAATTTTTTACCGATTTGGGTTGAACGAAATTGAGATCTTTTTTCAGATTGTTTCGGATTGGTTCGGATATAGATTTTGGAATAATTCGGAATGAATCCCGATCCGAAAGTTTCGCTAGGGAAGATTTTCCAGACTATCATTATTCTTCAGACTATCATTCAGAGTTATTAAATTCACAATTTTTGAACATTTTTTTTTGTTTCTTGGCGTTTTATTATATCTACTAAAATTGGTTCCTTTAATAGAAAAAATCATTAGATTTCAAAGAATGTAATAAATTTTTGAAAAATTGTAGGTAATGCTCGCGTTTTTTTACCGAAAGTCGGTGTAGGTTTCAAAGAAGATTTACAAATTTGGAATAATTTTTTAGGTTATGTTAACATTTTTTGCCGAAAATCGTATATTAAAAAAAACATCCCCTTTTCACGGTTGTGATTTCATCAATAAAAGATCGGAAGGATTACATCAGCTGACCAATGGCAAACGAGCTGAGGATTCTCCAAGAGAATTAGTTTCGATACCAGCGCCGTTGGCTATCACAAAAATATAATCATGTGATAAATCAGGTACACTTGTTCACAACGTTCTACTTGTGAGTATTAAACCAGAATTAAACACACAATCCTAGAAAAAGACAAGAAATTTTTTATTCATTTTTTTGATGTTTTAGTTGTGTATGTCGCATACTACAATAAGGCTGGTCGACAGGGGGGGGGGGGTTTCCCCCGGGCCCGGATTTTCGGTAAAAACTGTAATTTTGTACGACATACATTAGAAAAAAAATGGAATACCGCACGGTTTTTCGAAAATATTGTTTAGTTATGCAACAAAATTATCATATAAATAGTTCTTTTGCTATGCTGAAACATTTTTTAAAAGAGGTGGCTCGGAAGTTCCCTGGGCCCGTATTTTCTCTCTACGGGCCTGATTACAATACGATAGCAAGCAGAGTACACGGGAGCACACTAGCACAGTAAACATGAATGTAGTGTTGAGAAAAATATTTTCGCAGTACGGACAATCTGTACTTCTATCTACAAAAATGGTGTCTACCAATATTCCAGAAAGTGTTTTAACTGAGCCTATTTCTTTTTCAAAGGATTTTCTTTTTCGACAAGTAAGTGATTTTCTGTTAAATAAAGGTGGTTGTAAGTTTATTACTGACTCTACAAACGCAGAAACCAGAGAGTATTAAAGAGAGTGGAAGCTGAGCATATACGCGACAGTAGCGCACCTTTAGTCTCCGATGAAGAACTATGAGTTTGATCACAAAGTCTGATTTTTATGCACATTTGTGTATAGTCAAGTATAGTTAACGGTTCGTGTGGATTTGCAGATCGTCGATCAATAGCAGTGTCAATGTGTAAATTGTTGTTTGGAGTTCTAAATAAAAATGCCTGTACATTGTTGTGTCCAGTGTTGCAAGAGAACTCGTTAGAGTGTAGAGAACATATTTTGTTTTTTGGAATACCGACCAATCCTGTAACATATTAAGTATAATATTAATCATATATTATCATGAAACGCAAAAAATGAAGGATGCCATAGCCTAAATCTTTGGAATTGAAAAGTTGATTAATGAAGTTATCTGTGATGTATTACATTTTAAAATGTAGAAAGTGGTCGAAAGTTGGGCATGTAATACAATTTTACAGTAATGTAAAAATTTGAGTATAACGCTTGAAAGACCCGCAAACTTGAAGGTGTATAAATGCAGAATTGATAAGTAAACTTTAAGTGCACCTCGTTAACCTAATGACTCGTAAAATAAAGAAAATAAATATTTGCAATTAATTATAGAAATTAATATTTTGCATTCGCCCAGAATGGATACGATTTGCTGTCAGAGGCAATGGAAAGGTGACAACAGGTTCTGGGATCGAAGAACCTGCAAAAGGTGCTTAATTTTTTTCATTTTACGAGGGATGTCCAGAAAGTAAGAGTACTCGTTTTTTCTTATTTTTCAAAAAAATGTATTTGAAAAAAAATTACAGGGTTTTGTTCGTATACATGTCAACTATTCTCCCACGTAGTCGCCTTCCCGTTCTATGCAAGTAGTGAGCAGTGGCACAAGTTTTTTGATGCCCTCCTCAAAGAAATTTCCCGCTACCGCCTTCGCCCACTTCAGGACCTCTTTTTTCACCTCGTCGGTGGAAAAATTTTCTCCAATCATGTGAGTCGTCAGGTAGGTGAACAGGTGGTAGTCCGAAGGCGACAAGTCAGGGGAGTAAGCGGGATGGTTTAAAACATCCCAACCGAATGAATCCAAAAGTGTCTTGGTGGCCAAGGCTATGTGCGGATGAGCGTTTGTCATGCAACAAGCACACTCCCTTCGTCAACGTTCCTCTCTGCTTGTTTTGAATCTCCCTCTTAAGCTTTTTTAGGGTCTCTTACTTTCTGGACAACCCTCGTATGAACCTTCATTTTCCGAACTTCTATGTAATCTATAAGTATATATAAAGCCATTAAATAATATATAAATTATGTATTTTCAGATTCTCTAAGAACGTAGCGAGTCGACGTCACATTAATTTTTATAACTTTTTAAAAGAAATTTTAATGTAGGAAAAGGTCAATTTTACTCCTAATATTTAGATATATGCAACTTATTGAAATTATTATCAATTATTGAATAAATCTGACTTATTTGTCACATCAAAGATTTCAAATGTGATAATCTAAATGTAATGAATTACATCTAATTAATTCATAGGTCTTAATTTATAAGAAAAATGTATAAAACTATATTTCTGTTGATCAGAAAGCTTAAAAACAAATTAGCTGTTATACTTTTGTTACGCTATTTGTGCCTTTGGAATGTTTTAACTCGTTTTGTGAAATAAAAAATTTATTTTATACTTTGAACCTTTTTTACATTATTATTTCCTGGTTTTACAATAACAATAAATATCAAATAGTGAGCTAATTTCAATTTTTAAAATTGAATGTCATTTGAATTTCGCGGTTATGGGGGGCTATTCATGCAAGACAGAAGATGGCGCTGAAAATTCCATCAACCTCCACTCTCTTGAATACTCTTTGGCAGAAACCCCCTGAAACCATTGCGCATATGTTCGAATATGGCGATCCAAGATGGCTATATGCTGGTGCATAAACATTGGCACGAAACTTTATTTCTTAAATATCCTCATAGAATATAATTTCTCTCCATAAGTGCATTTTGAAATAAGTTTTCATTTTTCAAGGACCATTTCATGAAATAATAAAATTAATAAAACAAATAATTCTCGATTTTATTATTTCATAAAATGGTTCTTGAAAAATAAAAACTAATTCCCAAATACACTTATGGTGAAAAATTATTTTCAACGAAGATATCAAAAAAATAAAGATTAGTCCCATACATTTGATGCCAATGTTTATGCACCATCGTATGGCCATCTTGCAAAATCTTGCCCAGTATGTCACAACGTGAAATACCGGCATGAAGCAAGCGCAGAGGTTAAAACACTCTAGAAGCGCGCTTCTTGAAATCTTACTCGCGAATCATCAATAATTAGAATTAAATGAAAATTAACAAATAATAATGTTAATTTATTACTAATGCTTGAAGTTACATTTTGGACCCAATTTGTATTATTTTAAGAAACCCTCGTAAATGTTATAATATTTACAAACTACAATGTTTTTGAAGATTTATTTGTTTATAAAGAAACTTTTTTGCATAATATAATAATATTTGCATCTTAAATTTGATGTACTTTGTGACCAAAAAAAAAGCGAGTTGTTTTATTGAAATTAAAATAATACCATTTTTTGTCAACGGTTATAACATGGAATTCAAAGTTATACCATAAAAAAATATACCACTTATTACTTGTGGGCATTGATATTTCCCAGGGTTATACAATTTCATATAAATACTTACCTTTTTGTTGAACGTCCATATTTCATTGTATTTCTTAAATAATCTAGGATTAGCAATACCAACAAATTTGTATGATATAAACACGGGTATAAGTTAATGCAGTAATTACAAAACTAAATAATTGTTACTAACTTTTATTATGCATATTATAGCAATTGATCAGTAACTCGGTAAGAAGGCTTGCATTAAAAGGTCTTGGAAAATTTCCTGCATCCATAGAGGTAACGTGAAAAATAATGAATTCTTTTGGATCCCCTTTTTGTCCTCACGTTCGAATCTCTATTGCATTAAAGGTTATCTATTAAATTGAATCCTTTTCTGTACCCAGCGGCGACAATATTTTTTTGAATACTTTTGGATACCACAAAGCAACCGTGAAATAGAACATTTTTACTCCCTTTCAATTTAGTAAATTCCGCTACTTTTATTTACTGTTTTTATAATAATGAGGTAAAAAGCTTTTTGAAACACAGTATTGGTCATCTTACATTGTCGCGATTAATTTCCATACAAACAGCTGCGGTGAAAAAAAAATTTCAAATTTTTTATCATGATTTTATATTTTTGTAATTGATAATATTTGAATAAATCGAATATTTTACGATAAAGATATGTATTGTCGTGTACAATCCTACTAGATTTTGCAAATTTCATGCTTTTGGAGCAAATTCTAATGCGTAAAACGAAAATTGTTTCTTTAATTTGTTTGAGGTTACGTTTAGCCGCTCCGATCTGCTTTGAAAGGGATTGGAATCTCAATATTTCCACTGCCTAATGAGGATTAAAAAACGGAGGACAGAAAAGGCATTCTTAGGGATTTAAATTTTTTAATACCTTTTAATGCAAGCCTTCTTACCTGAAACAAGTTGTAGAATTTAAGATGTATTGTATTAGAATTACATTACTTAATATTTTTTTAAGTGTAATAGACCAATTCCATTTCAAATCATGCATAATTTCAAGAAAAGTCTAGGTCATATGGTGTCAGAATAATTTTTGATTTGAATATATTATTTTAGAGTGAAAATAAAGGGACACATATTTCACAGTTTGACTTTAAATTTTATTTTTTACAGTTACTTGAAGATCATCTGCGAATTCTTAAAAAATTACATACATTTATTTTCAAAATGCAGTATTTCCCGAAAGAGAGTAGGTATTCGGGATTGTCTTTTTTATTCGACGTGGGAATTCTTGTTCACGGGGGTGATGCTGCGTGATAAAAATTGGAAACAAATAATTCCAATATGGCCGCTTACGGAGCGACACGTGCGCCTATGTGAGAAGTGGAGGAACTAAAATCGCAAGCGGCCGTGCGGGCGGGATATTTAGATTTGAAATATTGTACTTACCAATGTTGTCAAGAATTTGTAATACCGTTTATTGATATTATTACATACAACAATTGAAGTACACAATAAGATCAATAAATGACATTATAAATTATTGACAACATTATTGGTAAATGGAATGTACCGTGAGTCATTACAAGAGTAATTTCTAACGGGTGTTAAGTACCTTGCATTCAAGCGTATAAAATAATCCCTTGGAAGTTGTGCGTTTCAAAAATGATTTAGTAGAAGGAGTGTGTCTCAATTCTCCGACTTGAGGTGTTCTTCTTCCTTTTATATTCTCAGGATTAACGGAATTTTCCCAGTTTTCGGAGTGAATCTTCAACAAGCTTTCGTTGACACATGGATAACATGGCTTTGACAGCTTTGCTTCAGCCATAATATATCAGTGCTTACACATTAACGATTTCAAAGTTCACTACATTCTCACAAACTAAATATTTTTAAAGTCCCTAGAAATGACCCCAGATCGAACTGGGTCGGAAGTCAGATTTGTTACCGGAAGTTACTATGCTAGCTTCACCCCTGTGTTCTTGTTCTTGCAATTATGATCGTAAAAAATTTAAGATATTTGAAAATTCACAAAATGGCGGCTGTTTTTTCAAAATTCTTGAGAGTGGATTTTCTCAAAAAACCCACTTTTAATTTTCTTTTGAGGATTAGTTTGTGATATGTATTACATGTCTCCTGAATTTCGTTCTTGCTAAACTACTGCTTCACATTGAAAACAAATATTCTTGAAGAATCGAATTTTCGAATTTTTGTCGGAAACAACGAAAGGTACAAAAAAATGTTCAGATAAAAATTTCCATATCTAGAAAAGTTATAACAAAAAACACTTATTGCTCTTTTGTGATATCTTGCATCGTTTACGAGGAAAAAAATGATATAAAAAAAAATTCCTGGCCTTAAAAATGATTTGGTCTGCATAAAACTAATAGGATGTCTTTTTTATATTAGGAAAAACTGTTCAGAAATATTGTAAAAAATAAAAAAGGTGGGGCTTTCCTGAAAATCTTCTTTTCATGTTTTCAAAATGCGATAAAAATAATAAAAAAGATTTTCTGGAAAGCCCCACCTTTTTTGTTTTTTTCACAGATTTGTTTACAGTTTCTGCTTACATGATGAAAGCATCCTATCAGTCTTATGGGGGCTTACCCATTTTTTAGTCCGGGAAATTTCTTTTTGTAAGAACAAGAATTCCCAAGTCGAATGAGAAAATAAAATCACGAATGCCCTCGCTCGTTCGGAAAATATTGCATTTTTAAAAAAATGTCTTTCATACACCCTTTATTTTCACTATAGAATGATATATTAAAATACCAAATAATTCTGACACCCTAAGCTGGATCTCTAAGCATGATTTGGAATGGAATTGGTCAATAAATGAATCTTATTGCTATGGAAAATTTGCAGTACTTTGATCCGGTCTCCAGCACTTACACATATTTATTAGCAGACGTCCAATGCAAGGAAGCAATTCTTATTGATCCCGTTTTAGAATGGGCTGAAAGAGATTCAAAAATAATTAGAGAATTAGGTCTCTCTTTAAAATATGCAGGTGAGTGACGTGAAATTCCGTTATTTCGAAAAAACGGATTTCACAGTCTGCGGATTAATCATATTTTAGAGCAATATATTTTTTATCTATCAGCTTTGCATTACAAAAAAATATAATAATTGCAAACAAATCATCTGTATTGTAAGTTGATTTAGAATCAATCTATTCAGATTGTTCCATTTTTCAAAATAGAAAAAGGTAATAATCCAAACAATAACACATTTCTGAAAATTGCTAATTTCGTCAAATTAAAAATATATATGTTCGAATGAAAATAGATATCTTTTGGTAAATTGAGGTAAACATTAATGCTTCAATTAAAGGAAATCTCAATGATAATCATAGGCAACCCTGTAGATTGGAACAAATCTTGAGCTTATTGCCTCTATTTAAAGATATTTTTTTAAAGATCGAATTGAAATCTTATTTTTTAGTGAACACACACATGCATGCTGATCATGTGACAGGAACAGGAATGTTAAAATCATTGATACCCGGTTGTCGATCAGTGATATCTCGCAAAAGTGGAGCTCAAGCCGATATTCATTTAGATCCTGAGGATAAAGTCGCATTTGGTAGGCACCATATCGATTGCTTTCCAACTCCAGGACACACAGAAGGTAACTAATAAATAATTTGATTTCTTAAAATGCAACAAAAATAGGATTTAAAAAAGATATCTAGGTTTTAACAATATTTTATGCATTCTTTTTCAGAAAAATGTTTAGATTTTTCTTAACAATAAAATTTTTGTTGTTTTCATCTCTCAAAGTGCTTTAAATCAAATTTATATTCAATTAACAGGTTGCATGACACTTGTCTGTAAAGAGCAAGGAATAGCCTTTACTGGCGACACTTTACTTATCCGGGGGTGTGGACGGACAGATTTTCAGGTTGGTATTTTATACATAAAAAAAAGATAGTAGAACAGTAAAATTTTTAGTGATGAGTAAGTTACTTTTTAAAAGGGAATCGTTTTAGTTACTTATACGAGTTCTTAGTTGCATCTCTCAAAAAAGTAACTATCTTTACTTTTTTAGTTACTTTTGTATTTTAGAAATATATATCCAAATTTAATTCTTACAAAACTTCATTCATAACTTTCGAGTGATAGTTGTTACACTTTTTAATGAAAATCGTAGGTTAGTCATGATCCACATAATATTTCTAAAACAAGGAATGTTTTAGAAAATTTTGAATTTCAGTGTGGAAGAAAAATGTCAACTTTTCTATTTTGGGTTATAAATCTCTTTGGCGCTGAAAATTGATTATTTCTTGCAAAAAGTGTTTTTTTAGATTTATCTAGTTACGACTTCCACTTCTAGACGATTTACAATATTCTAAGACCAACAGAAATTTTTTTAGAAGACGTTGAATTTTCAATGAAATAAATGAATTTTCAACTAAATAGGAATAATTTTAAGCAAAACAGACATATCTTCAACAAAATAAATGAATTTTCAAATAAAAAAGAGAAATATCCAACCAAATAGTTGAATCTTTAACTAAACAAATAAATTTAAACCAAAAGTGGAATGGAATTTGTAAAATGTAAAATGTTAGCAAAATAGTTAATTTTCAAACGAAAAAGATGTATTTTCAACTAAAATGATAAATCTATAACACAAAAAAAAAACATTTTTAACAAAATAGTTCAGCTTTCAACCCGAAAAGATGAATTCTCAATGAAAAAGGTAATAGTTGCAATTTCAAGCAAAAAAGATTTTCATTTTGAATCAAATACAGTTGAACTCAACCAAAAAAGACGAATTTTCAAGAAAATAGGTGAAGTTGAAACCAAAGAGATGAATTTTAAACCAAGGAAATAATTTTTTTACCATAAAAGACGAATTTTTAACAAAAAGGTTTTCTGAGGAAGATGCTATATTGAAAAAAATATATATGCATATCTTATGTACCATTGTGTACAATATTTTAACATTTATGTTCCAAAAATATTTTATTGTCATTAATT
>JAUMHM010000085.1:22428175-22439447 GCA_032362435.1 Melikaiella ostensackeni
AATTTTATTTCTTATATGTTTTATAAGAAATTTCTCGTCATAGATGATGTTGTCGATGGGACGATATACTGAAAACTAGGTAAAATTAGGTAAAATTAGGTACCTCAAAATAAAGTAGCTTCATTTTATATTTTCTATGGGGTTCTAGTTAAATTCACCCTGACAATACCAATTAAAAAGTGAAGCACAGAAAATCCAATTACAAATATTTTTTTTTACTATCTGATTCCTCGTGGTCTTATTTCTTCCTTATTCTTCTCAAACATTCGCCCCTGTGTGGTGCCCCACCAAGTGCTTTTCCATTGCCTTCGTTCAAACTCGTCTAGGTGACTCTTGAGCAGAACACCTTAGTTTCCGGGCGGCTTTCAATTCGAAGTCTTCTTGCTTTCGAAAATCCACGAGAAAATTTTCCACTTTGAATAATTAATTTTTTTACTTTATTCACTTCCGGTTTTACCCCGCCGTTCAAAGTTCGTTTGACCACGCATGGACAAAGCCAGTCTGACGACCTCAGTGGAAAGAAACTAGTAAAGTGTTGTAGTTCATTCATTAGGAAAAAAAAAATTATATTTATTTTTGCGTTGAAAAAATTATTTACGGTTTTTTTAAATTTTCAAAAATTTCTCAAGCGCGCTATAAAATGCGTCGTCGTAAGGTTGGCATCGGAACGCCCGCGAAACCCCACGGGTGGGTTAATTTGACGCTGAAAGATAGTTTGAAAGTGGGGGGTAGATAAGTCAATTTTTTAGAACCTCAGTTTTTTTTATTGCGGTGAGTATTTCGTATTTGTATTTCAAATCAATGTGAATTTTATACGACTGAAAGTTGAAAATAGAATAAAAATGAAGGATACAAAAATTGAATAAAAATTAAATTTATAAATAATAAATTTAATTAATTTTAAACAGAATTAAAAAATTATATCAAAAAGACATTGAAGAGATCGAAAATTCTTCGAATTTAATAACATTTCGTATATTGCAAAGATTACAAAATTTTAGACGTCACATGAACCACAGTGACCTTTTATCATAAGAATGAAGAAATCATGAAATTCGATTGACATAAACATTGTCGTATCAAAAAATGAATAATTTTCTGACAGATAAGAATGTTGAAAAACTTCGAAACATTGGAATCTTTTTCATGATTATTTACTTTTCTGGTTACATAAATCACAAATCGCTACTAATGACTTTTACAACTCATTTCTAATGAGAAACCTTGACTATCCATTAATCGGCTTCCTTTTTTTCAGTTATTCTGAAGCAAAATACTTTGGTCTGCCAATTCGCTTCCCCACTTGACGTCGATACCCACAATAAGCCAGAAGTAAGTTCATGCAAAATATAAAATTTCGAAAAATATTCTTGTATTTTGTTTGAAGATTAAAAATCAGTTCTCTGGAAAGTAAAGTCTTAAAAACTATCTGAGTTTCTATTTTAGTATATCGCCTTAGATAAGTATTTTTTGTATCTCAGTTTTTTCCTAGAGAAAGTAGAACTGAGAGTATAGATAGGGTAAAAATTAGATTTTAATGAAAAACTAACTATGTTTCCTTGATAAGAGTCGAGACTGTAAAAATCATCTGATTAGATTAACCAGAAGTGAGAACTTGGTTTCATGAGTCTGTTTTAACGACCAATCAGCGTTATATGAGTTTCACTTTAATATCTCTTTTTCTTATCAGGCTGTAGTTTTAGAGGGCAAATATTGGAAGAGGAAACTTGCAGCGGTAACAGCAGAGTACAAGAAATGGCGAATGTTCTACCGAAACAAGGTCCTTGGTTGGACAAACAAGGATGGTACCGATATGGTATGTTTTAAATAAGTTGAATTCAATTTAGTTCAATAAATTTTTAATAGATTATTTTGTGAAACACATTTTTTCCCTTTTTTTTCTTGAGTTTATAATTGAGAATTTTCTACTTCTGTTTACTAGCTGATTTCCTTCTAGAATCTCTTAACTTTTCCTTCGTAAGAATTTTCATTTCTCTTCTTCCTGTTCCAAGATTATTTATAGTTTGTAGAGAATTTTGAAATTTTTTTGAAACCTCTGAAATTTTCAAATTTTTATCGTCCTCTTTTGAAGTTTACCGAAAAGTGGTAAAAGCGTTCAAAAATAACCAAATGGCGACGACTTTTTGAAAATATAAGTGATTATATGTATAAGGAAAACATTCTTTAAGTTTTCTGTGGGCCAAACTATTTTTGAGGTCAGGAAAATTTTCACAAAAGCGAATTTTCGAATTTTTTCCGCAAATAACGAAAGTTTATAAAAAATGTTAAAAATAAAGTTTTTTCCTTTACAAAAATTGTACAGAAAATATCGGATACCTACTTTCGCGAGAAAAACTCAAGAATTTGATATCCCAACAAAAATTCTTTCGTATAAATGGTTTGGCCCGCATAAAAATTGTAGAATGTTTTTCTTATATAAATACAAATTTAATAAAAAATTAGGAAAAAAATTTAAAGTTCAGTAATTTTAAATAATCAATTTAAGTGTAAGCCTTTCCAGATTGAAAATGTAAAAAAGGCATTGTTAATTTTTAATTTAATATACTAAAATTGTCAGATTTTTAGTTGAAGTTTTTAAAAAATAAATCATTCAAAATAGAAAAAAATTTTATTGGAAGATTTGAAGAATGAATAATAATTCTAAATGAAAGTGTTAAAAGTTAAACGGTTTGAAATTGAAAAGTAAAACACTGTTGTTTAAAATCAAAATGGATCAAAATTAAACTATTTGAAATGGAATCTCAGTAGTTGAATAATTTCTTTAATTTTGAACGGTTACAATTGTAGAGTATTGAATTTTCATATTGAACGCTGAATTAAAAAATTTTTCCCTTTCATAAGTTTTAATTTTGCAATGAATTCAATAATCCTTTTTAAATGTAATGACAATTTGACATTCTAGAATTTCGGAAGCTTTGACTCTGAAACATTCAAATTCTACGCTTAAAATTGAATTCCTTTAGCTACTTCAAGTTGAAGACCCTAATGTATTTACAATTTTAAATTAAAAGGCTTCCAAAACGAATAGTTTCAAATTCAAATAGGCATTCCTATAACACTTTAAAAAAATGTATCGAAAAATAACTTTTCATCCTCATCATTTTGAATCTGGAATCAGTCGAATTTTGATTTTCTTAAATTAAAAATTTTTCATATTTGAATACTTAAATTATCCTATTGTATGATTATAAATACTTATAGCTCAAAATTATTTAATCTTAAAAGATTTAAGTTTGAAATTGTTCAATTTGAAAATAATGTATGCAATTTTTAAAATTTCAGTTTCGAATGCTTACTATCGAAATTGCTTGCAAATTTTTCAATTTTTATGATTATCTCATTTGGAGGTTGTCTAAACTTGAAGATTAAATCAATTTATAAATTGTACTTTAATGTTTTATTTTAAAGTAGTAGCCAATTTTTAAGTCCTTGAAATTAAACTGATTCAACGTAGTGTGCTTCTAATTTGAAATTGGATAAAATTGAACGTTTCAATCTAAAATTGTTCAATTTTCAATCTCTAATTTAAAATTATAAAAACGCTTATTCAGAATTGCCCAACTTTGAATACTGCAATATGAAGTTCGGTTATGAATACTGCAAATTCAAAACTGTTGTTTTGAGAGCTTGAATTTGAACATTTAAGTGACAAGGAATTTACAAGTAGTGCACCCTAGTTCTTCCACTTTAATTTAGCCAAGTGAACCCAAAATAATTTATTTTTCCTAATAAAATGTACTCGTATCATTCTTCTTGTGATAAATATTGTATTTTTTTCTGCTTTTCTGAATAGTTGGAATCGATGGACATGTTGGAATGGAGCAATGGAATGGGAACTTCAGGGGGCTTCGGGTCTGGTGCCGGGAATTCTTATGGAGGAATCGGCGGGATGTCAGGTGGAGACAGTGTGCACAGCATGATGGTTGATGAAGATTACATGGAACTCATGACTGACACGCTTTTTTCCACGATTAGTTCCAATCAGCCGATATATTTCCCCGACCCCCGAGAAATTGGTCAGTCACCATCTCCCTTCTGTTTTTCTTTTTCAGCAACCCCTTCCAATCTGTACTCACAAATCTGTTTTTGCCCAACTTGAGAAATGAGTTTCTCCTCTTTATTGTAATCTTGAACGGATCTCGTTCAATCTTTCAGCTCGAGGAGCCAGTCTGGCTGACTTCATTCAGCCCAGTCTTGGACCACTTCAGCCAAATCTCGACGACTTCATGGATACTCTTGAACCCCTGCAAGGTAAGTTACCATCTCTTTGATATTAAATCTAGTTTTCAAGTTGAATTTAATTGCAAATTGTCAATTGTTTCAATTACAGAGTTCCTGAATTCGAAACTGGCCCCTGTACCAGAAGAGGATTACAGTGGGGCTCTGAGTAACAATTATCCAGAACTTGATCTGATGACGCCGATCAACCAAGTGAACAATATCAACCAGCAGTCGGCAGTTGTCGATCAACAATCCCAACAATCCCTCACGCAGGAAGAACAAAACGCGAGCCTACAGAACCTCCAATATACTGCCAAAATTTACACCCAGTCGCAGCCGGAGTCATCCAGTGTGTTCAGAAATAACATGTAATTCAAATTGAATTGATTGAATTTCGGAAGCATCAACATATGGAAGCTTCCCTTAAAAGAAGAAATAAATCCTCTGCTAATTTAAGCTTTCTTTGCAGGAGCCTGAGCGACAGCTTCAGTTCAGTGCCACAAAGTTACGTTTCACAAGTGAACAACCAGGTCGCAAGAGAGAAGAACCAACAAGGAAGAACAATTTCGAGGCCTAATCGGATTATCCAGCAGCAAAACGCCTACCAACAGTCAAATTTGTCCTATCAGCCCTCGACCCAGCAAACCTACGCCATGGATGTTCAATCCATGCAGCTGAACTCTGGATCAAACCAGACTCAACTGTCTTCTTTAGCTGATAACTCCCTAAATCCGAACTCACTACCTTCGATAACCCATGTAAATTTGGTAGGATCTCAGGCTTATACTCAGAGCAACTCGTCTCAGTCCCAGCCAAGAATCATCAAATCGGAACCAGTTTCTCAAACGATGATCAAACCCTACAAAGTCGTGCAGCAAGTGCAGGAGGGCTACAAATTCCCTACCCCTTCGCAGGGATTCAGTACCCAGCAGTGCAAGTTCAGCACGAATAATTTTAAGGTAGTGTTGAATTTTAGCGTTGAAAGTTCATTTTTCACGAGAAAGATTGGTGATTGGACTGGTGGAGATTTTTGTGGGATGTGACCATTTTTTACTTCAATGATTTCCTTCTTGCAGGCGATGCCAGCTCAGCTGGTAGTTACAGTTTCGAATCAACAACCAACACAGTCACACATATTGTTACAGTGCAAATCGCCCGGGCTTGATCTTTCCCAATCAGCTTCGCACCCTACGAAACTTTTACCGAGACCGGTTGCACCTGCCACGGATAAGGAGGAAGTTTTTGCTGTGCCTAAGGTTCGCATCTCAAGAGGGGAGATTCAAAACCTTCCAAAATCTCCAAGTTCAGAGTCAGGAAGTCTTTGAATTTAAATATGTCTGGCTAAATTTAAATAATTTATAATCAAAAAATGGAACCATCCAGAAGCCTTCAAATTCCAAAGCGTTTTTTAAATCTAAGTGCAAGATAAATTAGAAGCAATTTGGAAGCGTTCAAGACTTCACCATAAAACTTAAATCAGTTGAGTTTGGAGCTGCTCAAAATGTCAATTTTTAATCTTGCAAATTTAAAATCTAAATGTGAGTCGTATAATTCAAATACATGGGGACTAAAATTTGAGTAAAAGAGTTTAAAGTCTTGAATGTGAAAGCGCTCGAAATGAAAAACCTTTGAGAAGTTTGAAACCTTAATATTGAAGATTGTCAGGATTGACTTTCATAAAAAATTGAAAACATCAAAATTTTGCAGTTTCACAAATTTGAAAGATTCTAGGTTCAAAATTTTCGGAAAATTGAAGGCATCCGTAAATTTTCAAATTTTTAAACGCCAATTTATAGTAATTTGTACAGTAATTGATAAATAAAAATTATTTTTTTAGTATAATCACATGAAAGTGCGGAGTAGGTCTCGAAGTAGTTCATCCTTGGCACCTGCAAGAGTTCATCCACCGCCTCTTGTATCCGCAGTGAGCGATCCAGCCCTAAATGTGAACAACAATGTGCTACTCGCACATTTGCTCACAAACAGTAAGTTTTTCCTTCTTTCATATTTTTTTTCTTCTTGACATAATCGCCCTATCTTCAAGAACTTCCCCTTTTTCCTCAATGTAGAATTAATTATTAGAATCTAATAAGTTTTACCAATGTCATACAAATTGAACAACAAAAAATTTCAAACCGTAAAACTTGAACAACTTTGGCATGAATTTTAGGACTAAGCATTCTAAACTTATACTTTCTATATTTGATGTTTAATTGAACAACTAAAAACTTCAAGCGTTCAAAATTACATAATTTTGAATTTAAATCTTTCTATATTCTGTAGTTTTAAATTCAAAGCTTCTAATATCTTTAAAATGATGAGTTAAAAATTGAAGTCTTCAAAATTGAACATTTTTGATCATTTTTATGCAATCAAAATTTGACAAATTTATAATAAAGAATAGAAACGGTTGAAAGTAAAAAATTTCCAATTAGATGCCTTCAAAATTAAATAGTTTAACAACATATTATAATCTTAAATCAATTTGGAACGAACATTGGAAGTAAATAGAGTGATTGGAAATTATTCCATTTTGAACGTTTTGAAATAGAAGTGGTTCATTTTTTTGGCACTTTTAATTTGAAATTGTACTATATTTTGAACAATTCAAATTTGAAATCAAACCATTTTTTATATACATACCTATTTCAGTCTGAATTTCCGAAGCTGTGAATTGAACATTTTTGCATTTCAAATGCTTCTTATTTGAAATTGTCCTCCTTTAACTTTTAATGTGTTATTTAATTTTGAACAGTTTCACTTTAAAATCGTTAAAAATTTTCTTATTTCAAGCGCTTCCAATTCAAAATTATTGAATGTTAAATCTTGTTTAAGGGCTTTTCATGCAATTTCAGTTGCACAGGATGACTTTGTTTTTTAACTAAAAGTGACTTCAAATAAGCATTTAAAACAATAATTTTTTAATTGATGGTTCAACAGTTAAAAAATTAAGAAAATAAATAAAATTGTGAAATTCAAACATTCAAAATTGCATAATTTAAATTATTTGAAGCCTTAGAAATTAAACGATTTGTGACTGAATTCTAAATAGAACATTTCCACCTCAAAGCTTTCAAAATCGAACAATCATTAATATAATATTAGACTAATTATTAGTTCTGTAAAATTAAAAATGAGAATATATGTAATACCAGGGTTACTACAAAATCCTAATTTCGAAATTCTCTGACATTTCCTTGATCAGTTTTTCATTTTCTCTGACCGTTATAAATTTTTCATAATATTAATGCAAGGAAGTGTTGCTTTGTAAATTTATCCTGAACACTTTTAGTGACAACAGTTATACAGAATTTTATAAACTTCAACTTCAGTTTACCGAAAATTCCCTGATTCTTTCAGGTTTTCTCTGAAAATCCGTGACCAGTTTTAAATTTCCTAACATTTCCTGACTTTCCAGAATACCCTGACCTGTAGCAACCCTGAATACTAGTTGATTCTCTTAGGTACGGGCGAAGGTTTGGTGTAACAGTTCTTGTAACTTATATTTCGTTCATGTAGTAATTGATGAACACTCTCTTATTATAATTATAACTTCTTTGGTATTAGACCTTAATCTATGACAATTATTTTATTATTATTTAAATTAATATGATGTAGATAAAGAAAGATGATAATAATTATTATTCGAAATTCGTTTACTGTAAATAATCTTTCGTTAACGTTTTAATTGATAAACATTCTCTTATTATAATTGTAACTTCTTTGGCAATTGAAATATCGAGCATAAAAATGAAAAATAGCTTATTATATATTCTATAATGAACCATTTTTCGAAAAACATGTTTTATTATAGATTCTATAATCAGGATGATCACTTTTATCGCCGGGAAAAAATCTTGGTCATTTTCCGGTTTTTTCCCAGTTCACAAACATTTTTCCCGGTCATTGAAATTAAAAAGTTCAAACTATTAAAGCTGAAAAATTTTTCATTTAAAGGAATCAAAACTAAACTGCAAATTAAAGCAGCCAAAATTGAACTCTTCTGAATTTTCTACTTTCCAAATTAAAGCTTGAAAAATTTTTCATTCAAAAACTTTTAATTCAATCGTTTAATAATGAGCAAGTTATAAAATGGAAACCTTCTAATTTCAGTAGGTTCGATTCTAAGGGCTTCAAAATACACATTATCTTGAAATGAAACATTCAAAATGGTAAAGTATCAATTTCACAAACTTCAGTTATACAAATTAAGTGGTAAAGGCTCGCAAATGCCTCCAACTTTCTTAATTTAACAACCAGTCAGAACAAAATATTTTAAAATATACAAATTAAATGTCGCCACTTTTGTCGATGGAAAAAATTTCCGGTTTTTAAATTTTTTCTCGGTTATACAAATAAAAACAGTTATTAGTAACTAAAATTTAATATATTGTCTTTTCTTACTCGATAAATATTTGT
Source organism: Melikaiella ostensackeni (assembly GCA_032362435.1). Lineage (NCBI taxonomy): Eukaryota > Metazoa > Arthropoda > Insecta > Hymenoptera > Cynipidae > Melikaiella > Melikaiella ostensackeni. The sequence goes on from JAUMHM010000085.1 coordinate 22,436,837, forward strand.
AGGGATATTTTTACCGATACGGACGATTTATTATGTGCTGCTGTTGAAATTAAAACTAACTTTTTTCTAGTAATTTAATCGGCACCGAAAAGTACTTCAAGCATACTTTAATAATGGGATAGAATATCTTTTTCAAGAGTATTAAAACCATATTTTAGAATTTGTAAATATATCTCTTTATTTGATATTCTGCACGGGGATAGAATATCTTTTTCAAGAGTATTAAAACCATATTTTAGAATTTGTAAATATGTCTCTTCATTTGATGTTCTGCACATCAAATAAAAATCATTTTATAATATTTGAGGGTATATTAAAATCGGAACTTTTTTACCAAGGTGAGAAGTAGTTCCGCTACCCTAAGACTTGAGTATACACCACCGGCGGACATTATCTACACGCCTGTTTTTTGAGCTTATACTAAACTTCTTTCATTTTTATAATATTAACACGAACAATTTTTCCTCACAATAATACGAAAGGTAATGAAAATCTGCTTTTAATGGGCACCAGTTGAAAGCAGAATGTCAATTGTATAAAAAACATTCGTAAAAAAAACGTCAAATTTCGATGTTTTCGAAAAATTGGAATAATTGTAGAAATAATTAACATTTTTTAATGTTCTTGGGCTCATTTTGAAGGTAAGTTTCCATAGTATTTTTATTTGTTATTGAGATATATTTAGAATTTTTCCTGAGATTCTGACCTAGGGTCAAACTTGGTGCAAAAAAGTCGCAAATTTTGAAAAATGTTAGTTATTGTTAGAGTTATTCCAATTTTTCTAAAACATCGAAATTTGACATCTTTTTTTTTGTAATATTTCTTTAGTAAATTGACATTTTTCTTCAACTTGGTTTTATTAGACACAGAATTTTATTACTTTTCGTGTTATTATGAGAGAAAAAATTTTCGTGTTAATAGTATAAAAGTTACGGCACTTTACATTTGTTATGAATTTAATGAATTTCTTTTTCGATGATCTCAACAGATTTTTGGGCATTTTCCAGTATAAGTTTAACTCTGAAAGAAAAACTTTTTGAAACATCAATTCTAACAAAATCATCTTGTGTAACAGAAAATTGCACAAAAAGCCTTTAAACCGAGAAAAGCATGTTTCCAAAAATCAGTGTGAGAGACTCATTAGAGACAAAAATGTAACAAAGGATTGTCTCTAAACTAAAACAGAGACATAATCCATAGACTTTGTTTCCGGTTCGTTAAGGGCCATGTCTAACGTGAGTCACGTGACCAAACTGATGCTCGATTATTAATTTTTATTTTTGGAACAATTTACTCTTTCTGCAAATAAAATATCGCTCTGAAACTTTGGGAAATGCAAAAGGAAACAGTAAGCTACCTTTGTATACATCATTTGGGTGGAAATTTGTAAAAAAATTGTCTCGAAGAAATTAAAACTGGAGCAACGTCAGAATTTTTTTTTTTAACAACTTATATCAACACGAAATCAGATATCGAGTTGAAATTTTAGGAACTGATATAAACGGCACTAAGGAACGTTTGTATGGTCCTAATTATTTGCAGTTAAAAACAATTTTTTTCATAAAGAACTAAATTTGAAGAATTACCGACCGTGCTGTAGAAACCGTAAACAACATACCATTCTCGCAACCGAGTATTTCTGCGGTTAGGATCGGTTAGGATCCCCATGTCAGCTTGCCGAGACCTGTAATCAAAATTTATTTTTGATCCAAATATTTTTTCTGTAAATAAGATATGGCTCTGAAGCTTTGGGAAACGCAAAAGTAAACAATTAACTGCGTTTGTATGTCTAATTTGGGTAGAAATTTGGAGAAAAAAAAATTTCCAAAACAAATGTCGGCATTTATTATGGAACAACTTATGTCCACACGAAATGAGATATCGAGCAAAAATGTGGGGAATAAAATGAACGGCAATAAGAGACATTTCTATGCTCCTAATAGCTTGCATTTGGGAACTTTTTTTTCCAAAAATTAACCAGTTTTAATTTTCCCAACGTGTTGGGAACTATCGCAGTTGATAATGTAGATTTGCTTCCTTCTTCTTATATAAATTATTATTATTATAAGAAGAAAAGAAAAGGAATGTAACGAAACTGCGTTGTATCATAGATTGAAAATGTATGCAAATCAAATCTGAATTGCACATATATGCAAACGTTTTTTTGTTCATTTTGTGAATATTTCATTTGTTACATTATAAATACATTTTCCTCTACATTCTCCAACTGCACATATATTTAGCTGCATTCATAAGCAATCTTTATTATTTATATGGTATGATAATTGAACTTGATCTTTTTAGACATTATTCGATTTTATGTCACGCCCCGCAAGACCACAATATTTTGCAGTATTTGCAGGTGATATTATCAATTTTTTTGATTCTTTGATTCTTCATAGGGAATAAAAATAGATTTTATTATTCTGACGTTGAATGAAGTTATGCCGAAAATATCAACTTTTTGAATTAATTTTTTTCTTCAAAGCAGAGCTCTTATGTTTAGTGGCTAATATTCTGTAGACTAATTCATTTTTAGGACCTGAAAATCTAGACACTTTTATCATTTCACTTAAATCTACTGCAAGAGATTTCGTTCTTGAGAGGCTGG
>JAUMHM010000085.1:22447552-22490360 GCA_032362435.1 Melikaiella ostensackeni
TGGAATGAAAAATCAAATAGTGGGTAAAAACTCGCTTAAAAAAGGTTTTTTGTTCCCAAAGGCAGAAATTTTACTGCTTGCGGCTTGTAATCTGTAAACTGGCTCGTTTGAAGGCCATGAAAATGCATAAATTTTATAATATTGCCTGCAAATACTGCAAAAGATTTGGGTCTCACGGGGCTGACAGAAAGTAAAATATTACCTAAAAACTCGACTTTTTAAAGTGATTGTTGTCCCCCTAAAGCAGGGCTTATATTGTACACATATTGTACCTCAAAAACCTCAAACCAGAAAAACGTGCGTGTTTTTGGCGAAGTCAATTTATACAGGAGTTTGGTCTCCTTATGGCATGGACATTCCTAGGTCCATGCTTTATTAGTTTTTGGGATTATATGCTTTATGGCTATTCTCTATGGTTTCGAAGTTGAGTCTTGACGGTCTTGACTGTCTTGACTCCACGAATGCAAAGGAATTCGTGCTTGAGTTTGACCCATTCGAATTTTAAAATACCATTCGAATTGCAAACTAAAAAGGGCACCTCTGGCGCAATGTACTACAGAGATGACGCCTACGCCTAAAACAAATTCGAACTACGCAAGTCTCCTCTTTACCGACAGTGTGCTTATCCGCCATAATGACTAAATGAATCGGTCGATATTTATTATTTTATTCAACACCCGCGAGAAATATTTAATTTCCCAGTCCTATTTCGAGTGGGAAAAATAATACATTACCTGATTGTTGACGATTAGCATAAGTATTCAACATGTTTTCCCACTAGTACAATAATGTAATTTCATTACTTCACTATTAGTAAAGTTTTGAAACGCGGACTATATTGGCAACACTGCTCAACACTGCCATCTTGCCATAACCTAAAAATTAAAACCTGTTCCTATGAAAACTTCAAAAGAACTATATTTGCGTCAAGCAGTCAGGTAAGATATTATTTTTCCCCCTCTTCACAGGGTCGCAAAATCACATATTTCTCGCGGTAGTTGAATAAAATATTGTCTGCAACTAGTGGGAGGAGAAGGTTCTGAGAGTGTGGAGTTTACCGCGCGAGCGTAGCGAGCGCAGTAAGACGCTCGAGGACTCTTCTTCGACCACTAGTCGCACAATATCCGAGTCTCTGACAATATTCTATTGACTATTAATAACAAATTTCTTTCTCCGCCTTGTCACACACTGTTCTTGTAGATTTATTAATATTTTCCCGATTCCTTTTCGCATTATTTTAACTTTAAATTTTAAATATGGGAGCAAAAATATTGATCTCAGGACTGGCTTGATCACGTGACTCCTTTTAGACATGCCCTTAAGGTACAGTTCGTAGTCAACTCTACACATAAGTTTAACGTTTATTTTTATTGAAAATTAAACAAAATTCTCGGTCCACGCAAAAATTCCCGGCCATTTCCCGGTTTCCCGGACCAGTGGCCACCCTGATAATAAACCATTTTTCATTTTGATGCAATCTTTTTAAAGAATCTTTCCTCTTTATTTAGATACGTCTGGTATCTACACTGTCAACACTGGAAATGACAAAATTGTTCCTGGAGCGAGTCAGTCATCTGGAGTTAAACACATTTTGCCAATGTTGCCTGCATCTACTTCGCATTCACAAGCAAACAGCAACACTCATCACATATCTACTCCAATCACAATTCACTCCATGCATTCAGCACCTGCAGTACAATCTCAAGGACAACAACAGGTAATTTTTATATTTATTACAGTTTTTTTACAACTTGGTACTCTTGTTATTTTGAAAAAGTTTCATAACAAAATTGCAAGCCTCCATTTTAATGCATAGGGAACACAGTTATCTACTCGATACCAGGACATACTGGATAATGCGAATTTTCTCATAAGATGAATGATATTAATACACTATAAATATATTTTTAACAAGAATTATAATCAAATTACTTCTCGTAAATAATTATTCAAAGTCATTAATCTTATTCCTACTTTAGAAAAATACTGATTATCTAGTATGTTGTGATATCCAATGTGTACCAACCAACCTCCTCTACATAAGAATCCATTTGACCATTTTTGGGAAATGTTTTTCTTTATTAAGGATTGGTTTCAGTAGGGAGAGACTGGTACCTACTTGATATCAGTACACACTGGATAATGCGAGTTTTCTCATAATCGGAATGGTATTAATGTACTCTAATAATTTTTTAAAAATTTAATTACTTCTGGTAAATAATTATTAAAATTCATTAAGCTCTTTTAAATTAAATTCGTGGCTTTCAACCCTAAAATTATCTTTTTTCCAGCCAATACAACAGTCGACGAGTGGTCAGCAAGTTCTTCTGAACACGAATAGCCAACCGCAACAATCCCAGGGAAGTCCAGGTTCGCCAAAAGATGGTTCCAGTGCACACAGCCCTCAGGGTCTTAGCCTCAGTCCCTTGCACAGTCCTATGAGTTTAGGTAGTCCACTTTCCCCTACTCGCATTTACGTCAAAGGCGAGCCGGAACGAGGACAATATAAGGAACAAAAAAGAGTGGGTCATATCCACGCAGAGCAGAAACGCAGATATAATATTAAAAGCGGATTTGATATGCTTCACAGCTTGATACCACAGCTTAATCAGAATCCAAATCAAAAATTGAGTAAGGCTGCCATGCTTCAGAAGGGTGCGGATTACATCAGGCAACTCAGGACGGAAAGAAACCAATTGAAGGAAGAAATGGACAATCTGAGGAGTCAGATTGAACGCCTTAATACATCAATTAGGTGAGAAAAAATTTCATCTTCAGTAAAGAAAGTTCCTAAATTTTGTTAATTTAAGAACTTTATTAGATTTAGAATTTCATTATTCACACGACAAAGTTTTAATTCTTTGTATTGTTCTTTCGGAATCAGGGATCCAGAAAATCTTATTAACAAATTTTTTTCCAGTAATTGCCAATCACTACTTCCTGCGACGGGAGCGCCTGTTTCTAGACATAGGACCAATAAGATGAAGGAGATGTTCGATGAATATGTGCGAACACGTACAAGGGAAAACTGGAAATTCTGGATCGTATCCTTTTTTTCTCATGCGAGTGAAATTTTGAATTTTTCTCAACAATTGTAAACATTTAAAATATGTTTATAAATATTAGAACCGGTTTCAAATTAATTTTTCCACAGATATTTCATTGTATCACATTTAATTATTTATTTTTAATTTTATTTGTTACACTAATTATTTAATATAAAAACTATATAGTAATTATTGTTTGCAAAAATGAATATTTTTAGGAATATAAATCTAAATTTTTCATGAGTTTTGTGTAAATACACAAAATCATTCAATTTTGTTGATCAGATATACAAATTTTTTACAAAAGCAAAATTTTCCTGAACCAAACAATCAGTTCAGCATTTTATTGGAGCCATTGATGACTTCCTTCACTACTTCTGTATCTACAGCAAGTATTGATGACTTGTACAGAAGCACGATTGTGTGGGTGGAGCAGCATTGCTCGCTTGTTGATCTTAGACCAGGTTTGTTTATATGTAATTTAAAATAATAATAATAATACAAAAATTTAAAACTTATGGTAAAATCACAATTGAGTTTGCAAATAAAGATAATAATGAAGCGACTGAATTTTAAAGAACTACATTTCAAAATTAAGAGGGTGGCCACTGGATTGAGAATTTGGAACTCTTAGCAAAAAAAATTACCAGTATATAAAATAAACAAAATTGATTAAGGATCTTTTTGTACTGAAATAACATTAAGAAAAAGTTTTTGATAATTTGTTCTTAGAAATAAACTAATTTTCAAAATACCCCAGTTTATTAGTCTCTTCTTTCTGTATACGAAAAAATTCTAGATCTTAGTAAAAAATTACCAGTCTTTCAAATTGTTAAATAATTCAAGCCTTCAAAACTGAACATTTTTCAAGGATTAAAATTGAACAATTTTCAATTCGTGCGTTTAATATTAATCTAATTTGAATAAGTTTACTTTGAAGGCCATCAAAATTAGGTACTCTCTCAGAATAGAACATTCATAATTTTTTGATTTCAAAATTTGAAGGCTCAAATTGAAAGCCATAAAAATTATACATTCATTTTGAATTAGGAAAACCAATGAAAATGAATCTACAAAATATAATCCTTCAAAATTGAACAATTTTTATTTAAAAAATAATCGAAATTTGAGAGATTCCAGATAAAACATTGAAGACGATCAAATCAAGGCTTTTAATACTTGCATATAAAATATTCAACGCTTTTAATTTGAAATTGTCCAACAGTGAATGTCTGAATTCAAAATTAATTACATAGGAAACGTTTTCAATTTAAGAATTGTTGAACTTTCAAGGGATCAATTTATAATAAAATTTGTGAATATCGAACGCAGTTAATTTAACAATTATTTAACGTTTTATATTTTAAACTAAACATTTTTTCAAGTTTCAATTTAAAATTATTCAGTTTCAAGCGCTAATTATTTTAATTTGTCTAATTTTCCATTCGATGTTTGAATAATAATAATAATAATTGTATTTATTGTTTGAAGTGTTTTAATTCTTAAATCTTTTGAGATTGTCCAAGTTTCAAAGTTTCAATCTGAATCTTCAACGATCTAAACTTGAAACTAAAAAATTGTATGTTTTAATCTAAAATTATTTGAGGGTGTGTTTTCAATTCAAAATGGTTTAATTTCAAAGGCCAATTTTAAGCATTTGAATCTATGTAAAGTTATTAAATTTCGATGAAGAAATTTCCATGCTTTGAATTGCAATTTTTTAAAATATTGAACGTTTCAAACTTGAATATCTCAGCTACTAAAGCTTTTAATTTAAAACTGTTTGATCCGATTTGAAAGGAAGAAAATTTCAACTTTGTATTATAATTATTAAGACTTTCAATTTGAAATTTTGTAGAATCTGAAAGTGTTTAATCTCAGACGCTTCAAATTAAAAATTTCACATAATTGAACGTTAACTTGAAATTGCTCAACTATTAAAGGTTTTAATTTAAAACCGTTTAATCCAGTTTTCAATATTTGAATCTAAAATGATTGAATTTGGAACGAGTTCAAAATTTATAATCACCATCCTTCATGAATCAGTTCCATTTCCAAAAATTACAATAATTAAACACAACGGAATTTTAAAAAATGTAAAAAAATAATACAAATCAAGTGAAAAATTTGTTTGAATATAATTTAATTTGTAATTTTCCAGCTGTTCTCAATGCGCTGAGGTATCTTTCCACATCAACAGAAATTCTCTCGGATCCTGCTCGTCTGCCCCAGGAAGCACGTGCGGCTGTTAATCGAAAATGAGTCAAGATCTACGGAGTAATCACTCGTGAAGTGTGCAACTTAAAAACTCCCAAGAGTGTCTTTGACTCGACGCAAATATTTGTAAATTTTTCTTGCCTTTAATTGAGTTTCGAGAAAAAAAGTGCAATATTGTCCTTGTAGATAATACCAAGATTCACAAGTAGAATAATTTCGAATAATAAAAAGAAGACCTAGCTTGAGTCGCGTACATTACGATCTCGTACATCGCACATCGCATCGACGTATAGATAACGATAGAAATACACGAATCACCAAATAGCGATTCTTTTTTGCCCAGATAACAAAACCGACTGACAATGAAAATAATAAAACAGTGACTCTTTCCTCTCGGTTTTCACGAAAGCGAAATTCTCTTCCAATTTTTTTACCGTATGTTCTAATAACCAAAACCAAATTGGAGGAGACTTTTGTTTCCTTTTTCGACAAACGGAAAGAAAGTTTGGTAATGGACATAAGAAATATGGAATAGAAGAAGATTTTTAGAAAATTGTACACAATTTTTGCCTGAGACTTGCCTTGTCACGATTGATAACTTGGGGCAGATCATTCCATTTTTCTTGCACAGGAAATATCTTTGATATTCGCGTGAGAACTTGTACATAAATTTAAAAATCGATTTTTACGATGCTTGACGAGCTGGGGATATTTTTATACCAGTCAGCGAAATTTTTTTACCTGCTTGCATGTGCAAAGGAGCATTTGCATAATTTGTACCTTATAATTTTCTTTTTAAAAAGTTGGATTAATCTCGCAGCATATGTCGATAATGTTTTTTGAAAAAAATCCATACTTTGTCTCCTCAGTCTTTAGTTTTTATGCTATATATTATAATCAAGCTTTGTTGTTTATACTTTAATCTATCCTAGAGATTATCCTCAGTAACAGGTTTTCGCAAATCCTTGAGAAGAAAATAAAAACCTTCAAGTGCCTGTTCAGCGACCACTAAGGAAAAACGGACTTGCTTGTAAAAAATGCCTGTTACGTACAAGAAAAGGAGCTGCTCATAAATTATACGAATGTTACATTGATACTGTTATGCAATATGAAGTTTTTATTACAAAATTTCATGTGATAATGTACAAATCGTTTAATACAGTTCGATTATTAGGTATAATGTAAACCACACCGGGACTTCCGAGCGTCGAGATTGCGGAAAGCAAATTTGACTTCTTTCCCTTTGTTTTGACGACATTCACGAGGCAACACGACACTCGGAATTCATCACATCGAGAATTATATTGTGTGTAAGTGTAAATGATAAATGACGTAAATGAATCAATGGAGGGATGTTTTTTGTACAATATGCATCATACAATCGTTAACACGAGACTAGTTATTTGAACATTTCCACCAAAATCTAAACCCTAATCCTCATTTAAATATCTAGTTAATAATCTTCTCTAAACATTGGCCAAGCTTTTCATTCGAAGTGAAACATAATTATTTCGATAGAACAATATTATAATATTCCAAATTCGAAAAATAAGAATTACAAAATTGAGAAACGAGAAACTAACGTTTAAATCTAATCAACTATACTTATTCAATAATTTCTAAATTTTTCTAAATTCTAATTTTATCCGTGCAAAATCGGTGAACAAAAAAAGGCAATAAATAAAATATGTACAACATTCTTCATTGAACATTTTTAAGGGTTAATATTTAGCAATTTTAAATTCGTACATTTAATATTAATCTAAAAGTTTACGATTTCAAAATTCGATGACTCACATTGAAAACCATAGAAATGATAGGTATTTTCATTTCGAATTAGGAAATCTTTAAATGAGAATCCATCCAAATTGTACAATTTTTATTTTGAGGCCTTTATAGGTTCTTAATACAATTTCAGTATCAACCATTGAAAAATGAAATTTAAATAATGTAATCCTTAAAAATTGGACAATTTAAAATTAAAAACAATGAAAATTGCAGAGATTCCAAATGAAGTACTGAATATTGATAAATCATGGCTTTTAATTTGCAATTGTATGTATAAAATGGTCAACGCTTTTAATCTGAAATTGTGCAATTATGAATATCTGAATTCGAAATTAATTAGTTAGAAAACGGTTTTAGTTTCATAATCGTTGAACTCTTCAGGGATCAATTAAAAATAAAAGCATTGAAATACGAACATTGTTAGCGTAAAAATGATCTACTTTTTAAAGTTTCATTTCTCAAAGTTTCTTAAAGATTTAATTATTAAACTCTATATATTTTAAATTAGACAGCTTTATGAGTTTGAATTAAAAATTGATCAATAATTTGAAGCGCTTTTTATTTCAACTTGTCTAATTTTCCAAGTTCTGATCTCAACATATTTTATTTTTGATTAATGATAATATATACTTTATTGTATTAATTGTTCTGAATTTATTATCGTACGAAAGTTTTAATTTTAAAATTTTACAATTTTGTACGATTGAAAATTAAACCAAACAATTTTGATTTTTTCAAACTAAATTTATTTAATCATCAATGTTTTTAATTTAAAATTCTTCAATTACTTGACTTCTAATCTGAAATAAAATGTTAGAATCTTGAATAAAAAAAAAATTGAATTAAGAAGCGGCAAACTGACTTTAGATGTCCAACATTCAAGTCTACAAAAAATTAAATCCGTGAAAAAACGGTGAAGAAAATAAGGTATAATAAATAAATTTATGTACAGCATTCGGGGAATATTTTCTAGAACAGAGAAAAATTACCAACTTACATTGCTTTTTAAGCAGTGATAGTCGGGATAAAGTTTTGAAGGACATAACTAAAGAGGACCGTCTCCGAAAACTGGAGAGAAAGAGGAGCATGACTGACACGCGAGATAGAGAGCGATGTTGTTATTAAATAAACAGACTGTGAAATATGGTTTCTGAATGCATTGCGATGAATGATAATTCGCACTTGCTTCAATACAATTTTTGAAATCAATGAGGCTCATTTGAGCTGGAATTTTGAGACTGCAGATGCTGCAAAATATGAAGCCCGGAATTTCCTCTAGTGCAGTTTTTTGACAAACGGGACAGAAAACTACTTCTTGTTCCATATGTTCTTCTTCGCTTTGCAAGACCTTACAATATTCTTCAAAGATCCATTGTTCTATTATAAAAAGTATATATTTATTATCTAAGAATCCTAGGATTTTCAGGGCTCGGACTCATGCCACTATTGACACTACTTGACACTTTTTGAACAATGCCATTATTTTGGAAAAAATGATACTACTTACTCGTAATCGGCCGCGATTGGCACTATTCTTCACTTGTTCTTTAAAAATATTTTCGAACTTCTTCGCTGATTGGCTAAGCCTTAAGTGTCGATATACATATTTTAAATTGAATATCGTTCAAAATCTAATTATGTATCCGATTGAAATAGATTAAAAATCATAAATTTGATTTCATCACATTCAAGAGTATAAACTAACAAATTGGAAGCATTCAAAATTAAAAAAAGCTTAGAAATGAACAATTTTGAAATAGATAAGTTTCAAATTTAATAATAATTGAATGTGAATAACTTCAAGAATAAACAATGCTAAATAAAAAGCATCCATCTTCTATTAATATCAAAAATTTCAAAGTTTTCTGCTTTGAAAATAGTTCAAATTAGAAATCTTTCCCAATAATTAGTAAAAATTCAAATAGAAATTCCAAATTGAAAAAATCTTTAAAATAACAAAAAATTTTAATTCAGGCAACTCAAGTTCGAAATGCATATTAATCATAAACTTGTTTAATTGGAAAATTCCTCAGATTTAAACACACTTCAAAATTAAACTTATCGTGATCGGAGGAAATTTATTAATTTTATTGGCATTAATGAAGTAGGGATTAATTTTCAGAGATATTCTTTATCATTGGAAATATCTCAAATCAGAGTTCAATTCGTATCATTTTATGCCATTATTCTTATTTAATAATATTATTTTTTCTCTTCCTCTAAGTCTATAATTTTTCTGAAATTGCACTGCCAGCGTGCGGTTTAGATTTTTTTTTTAAAATTACGTTCGGAAAAACCTGGAATTAGAAAATCAAATTCTGTAGCAACTCTGGTATGAGAAATTGATCTAAGAAGTTTGATACAAAATTTCAACAAATGATAACAAAATATCAAAACAGCACTTCTATAAATTAAGTTGAAAATTTACACAACAAAACCTTTTAGAAACTTAAAATACCTACAAAGAATGCAAAATTAGAAATATAATTTTATGAAATTTCTTTAAAATACTGTATTGTTCAATTTTATTATGCATGACTTAACAAAAAATGGAATGAGTTCAACAATTGATTTCATCTGTGCAAATATAATTTGTGAATCCACAGGATTTTATGCTATAAGGAAGAAATTTCAAGTTACGGCATATTGTTTATTATTTTATGTATTCTTCTATACGTATAGCGACAGATTAAATTTTCCTCGTTAACAAACACAAATATTACAAATTGGAGTTCTTTAACTGAAACTTTTACTCTGAATTACTAAAGAAAGAAATTTCATGCGACTTATGTCACTTTTGCGATTTTTTAAAAGCATTCTAATCGATCCGAGGCCTGTGTGATTTATATTGAAAGATTATTATTTTAAAAGTTGATGCCACTATTTTGCTACTATTTTTCAAAATTTATGCCACTACTGACGCTATTTTATATCTCTAAAGTAAGTTCGAGCCCTAGATTTTTAAACAAATCTTAGTTTGCAATTGTCCTGCACGAGGGTGAACGATCTTTTGGGCGACTTTTAATAACAGCAGGTATAAAAAGAACCCAAAGCCTTGATTAAAATTTGTTATTTTTTTCAAAGTACTAATTTCTTAGGCTTGTTAATAAGATTAATTAATTGATAAAACGAGACAAACCTTGTTCTGATACAATTTCAGCCTCTAGTTCAAGAGCCTCTTCCACTTCGAGTGGACTGTCGAATACAGAGTTGAAAGCCTCTGTGTTCGTTCTCCAATTCATGGAAGTTAAATCATTAAATTCTTTGCGGACAATATTCGTTAGAGTTGTTTGGACATCTTCTTCAGTTTCGGCTTCTCCAAATCTTCGCCTGTTAAACAATTGTCCTCGTCTTTCTCGCATTCGTTCTCGGCATCTCTAAAAATAGTTTTAAAAGGTTTAAAATATGCAAATTTAATTTTTATTGTGCTGAAAAATTATAACATTTTTGTTTAGCACTAGAAAGATCGGAGGTATCATACACCCTTGAAAGACCATGGGCTCAAATTTGACCCTTTATTTGATTTCGATAATAAAAATCAGTAATATTGATGTATTTTAATTTACATTTTGTACTTTTTGATGTCCTAATCTTCTATATATGTATGTTTGTATGTTTTCGAAAAAAATTTAAAGGTACAGTCACAAACAAAAGTGAACAAAACACAAAGGCTACATTTTTTACTTTTTTCGAATTTCTTTACAATATTGGGTCGTTTTCCATAATTTTTCAAGCGCTGAATCTAAATTTGGCACCGAAAACATTCACATGACGCCAGGATATTGCAAAAAAGAAAATGGGGTTGAAACTCCCAAAAATGGCTTTTTTGACCACTTTCAAAAAATCGTAGGAGAGCAATCCGAGTTGCTAGAACCCTCAAAAAGGTCTTAAATCAAAGTATATTCTTTGTACTCTAAAGTTATTATAACAGTTAATAATGTAAAAATTATGTTTTAAGTACTGTCACTGTTTGTATCGAGTAGAAGTGCCCGTCTATCTGCATTACCGTAAGTACATGGGTACGCGGAGTACTCGAAATAAACAGTGACAGTACGTACAGTACGGGAAATTTGACCCTTTATTATAAAGAAACTGAAAGCATGTAAGCTTGTGAAGTCTTTGATTTTCCAATTTTGTTATGGTTATAAAACGCAAAAACAATCTTTAACTTAACTGAGCATGTAGCTCGTATATAAATTGTGTTTTTCATTATTTTTTTACATTATGTGCGCAATCGTATTTCACATCAAAAAGGTTTACGACGAAAAATCTACTGTTTTAGAGAAAAAAGTAGCAAGGGGTCAAAATTGACCCCTTGGTCTTTCGAGGTAAATTTAATTTCAATTTCAGTTGCAACTGAAGTTAGTGACTGAAATTCACGTTACAGTAGCAACTCATTAAATAATTATAAGTCATGAAATTACGACTCGATTCGAAACATTTTGATGGAGACAGCGCGCCATGAACTGGAAAAAGGGTAAGAAATGACCCTTCGGTCTAGGGTAAGTTAGTTTATCAAGAAAGGTTAAGCTTATTCCGTCACAATTTTGTCAGCTTAGAATTAAATTTCAAAAATACATAAAAGAAAAAGTAAAACATATTTTAGGATTGAAATATTTTTCTAAAAAAGTGAAAAGTATTTAGAGACGAATAGAAAAATTGCGTTAAAATTTAGTATATTCAGTTGCAGGAAGTGAAAGATTTTATTACCTGAAATGAAAGTCAGATTGTAATTTTTGTATATTACATATCTGATTTTTGTACTCATCTTTTTATTTGTGTAAATTCTTACAAATTAAACATTAAAAAAAAACTAATTACGTACAATTACTTCCTGTATAAAAATCATGTAAAATTTCTTTAAATATGTTTAAAATCTCAAAAGATTGAGTAGGATTTATAACAATATTTAATAAATCAGATCATCTGAAAATAAAAGATTAATTGCAAAAACTCGCATTCCTTCTTTTTGATAAACAAGTGATTACAAAAAGCTCAAGATTGTACAAAATATAATGCAATCCTGTATTCATTAAACAATACATAATTCTAAGGCGTAACTTATATGAATATTATAAATGTTATAAATTAATATGCCAGGAAGGCTAATTAAACAAAGAACAAACAGATAATAAAATTTCGATTCAAAATGAAAGTTAAAATGATTTCTTTGGTGTTATAGAAATTTTTCATGAATACTTTTCAATATTTCACAAGTCAATAAAACTCTAAGGCTCTAAAATAACCATAAATAATAAAACTAACCTGTCTTAGGACTTCATGCAGTTTGGGAGATCCGTGTCTGATTTTATTTGCAGCTTCAATGGTTTTTGATTTTACACGTGTTGAGGGACTCAAAAATACACCTGCCATTGTTATTTATCACTCAAAACGATCTTAAAATATGTAGAATTTGTAAAGAATTTTTGTTGCTTTCTAAAGCTGTCAAGATATCAAACAAAAAAAACACGCACATAATTGACACCATTGTCACCAGGGCTAGGAACGTAATTTACTCTAGGTAATTTACGTGGTTTTTTACAGTAATTTACCAGATATTTTACCCCTTAAGTTTTCCACACGATGAAAATTACCGGCAACATAACCCAGCTTCCGCAATTGAGCCATGCAGTGACGTCATGTATCGTCCGCAAGATCACTTTCTAGGTGATCATCAGTGACCATTAACGTTCACGATGTACTTTACCAGAATTCGACAGTGTTCTACGCAAATCACGTCTTTCATGTAATTAACGTAGAAAACCTCCAAAGACGCGTCTCTTCGCAACCCTGATTGCCACTATCGAAAGAGTAAAAGAGAGTGGAAAATAATATCTTTGCTTCGTGGAAGACAGACTGTGAGAAAAAGCAAGAGAGTTTATCACCGCATTAGGTATTTCACGTTTGACGTCACAGGCAAGATGGCCGCACGCCGAGGGCCAAGCAATAATACAAATTGCAGACGAAGTGTTATTTTTTCATTAACTTGGAACGAAATTATTTTTCACCATTAGTGTATTTAAATATTATTTTTATTCTCCGAAAGCGTGGCCGAAAGCTATTCAATGAAATAATAAGATCAATAAAAAACAAAATGATCGAATATATTATTCAATTTAATAGCTTTTGAAAAATATTATTTGAATACGTTTATGGTGCAAAATCATTTTTTACAAGTTAAAAAAAAAAAGTTTCGTCCCATGTAATTGATATAATTTTTTGGCCTTCAGCGTTCAGACATCTTGGATTTCTCCCACCCGACCTGAAATACCTAATTTGTCCACTGCGGTTTGTTTGGCATTTGTGTGTTGCAGTTTTGGTCAGTTTCGGTCTTGTATTTTGCATTTGCAGTGTTTTTTCATTTCAATTATTAACAATGTCGTTGGCGGATGAGTTGTTAGCGGATCTGGAAGAAGATGATGACGAAGATGTCGAAATGGGAGATTCAGAAGCGGAATTTATTCCGGCTTCTATCTCAAACCCTATAGAAGAAGGTTAGGTTTACACTTTTCTTGCATTTATTTTGTTTATACGGTTCATACTTTGAAGAACGCTTAATATTCTTTATATACTTCTATTCTTTACCCTTTTGTTAATATTTATCGCCTAAAATCTTCTCTTTTAACGTAAATATAATAATATTCTGTATTATTTACAAAAATTTTGTGGTTAGGACGACGATTCAAGACGTTTTTGATTTTTCTGAAATAATATGTTGGAAAAATTTCTACAATACTTTTTTCATATAGTCCTTATTTTTCCGAATGTTTAATTATTATTTACTCAATACTGTCACAATTTTTTTTCTTTATACAAATGATCATTTCACTTCTTTTTTTCTTCGTTCAATATTCTATTTGACAATTTGTGTTAAAGTCACGGTAAAATCTTTTGCTAATACGAAGATTCCAATTTAAATTGATATTTTCAAGTAATAAGATAATCGGAACTAGATTTTAGGATTCATTTGTAATTGTAGAATACACTCTAGAAAAAATAAAAGAAAGAAGAATATTATTAGAGAAATACATATTAGGAGAAAGCGGCCATAAATGCATAAGTCAGGGCTCTTTTCGGCTAGAAGGCTTAAAAAAGTCGCATTAGTCGCATAAAATTATTTAAAAAGTCGCATAAAATTTTTAAAGATTATGAAAAAAAACAGCATCAGACTGAATGACTCGAATTAAAAGTTTATTTATGAATACAGATTACATAATTCTTATTGATTTTCTAATATCAGGCTTCGGACATGTTTGAGAAATTGAAAATAGTGTTAATACTAGCATACGTTTTGAGAAATAGTAGCAGAATAGTGTCATGCAGTTTTTTAAATAATAAATCGAGGAGCTAACTATTTTTGAAATCTGTTATATAATATATATCTCCCAAAAAATCGCTTGAAACCCTTCCGAATCTTTTAAAATACTCTAAAAGCTTTCAAATCTCTTGAATTGCTTTATGAACCCCTAAAACCTGTTGAGATCCTCTAAAAATGCCTAGAAAACTCGTCAATCTTTTCACCTCCCTTGAAATCTTTAAATCCCTTGAAATTCGTAGAAATCTATAGGAACCTTTTAAATATGACTGTTATCCTGGATATCTTTTTAAGACCCTTTGAAATTTTCCGAAATCATACGAAATTCTTTGAAAACTCTTACAAATGTTGAAATCATAAATATCGTTTTAAATTTATTAAAGAGTGTTTAAATCTTTAAAATCGCGTGAGATCCCATGAAATCTGTAGAAATCCCTAGAAGTCCCTTTAAATTTAATTCCATTTCATTTATTCCCTAAAATCCCTTGAAATCCTTTGATAAATCCTCTTAAAATCCCTTGAAATTTTTCTAATCTCTTGAAATTTCTTGGAATCTTGTAAAATACCCTAAAATATTCCAAATCCTTTGAAATCTATTAACATTTTTTAAGTCTTTAAAGTTCTTGGAGATCCTATAACATCGTTTAGGTCTGGTAAAATCCCTACAAATATCTTGAAATACTTTGAAATCCCGTTAATTATCGTGAAATTTGTAATACCTCTCAAAATTTCTACAAAAATTTTAAAAACTTTGAAATCCTCTGAAATCAGATGAATCTTCGTGAAATCTCTTAAGATGCCTTGAAATATATGAAATTCTCAGAAATCCCTCGGAATCTTTTAAAATATTCTAAAAGCTTTGAAACACTATAAAATCCTTTACAAATCTTTGAAATCTCTTGAAATTCTTTGGAAATTATTGAAATCCCTTAAAATATTTTTAAATCTTTTTAAATTGCGATTTTGGAGATGGCGGGTATGTTATTTTAGCCAATCAACGAAAAAGTTTGAAAATATGTTTAAAGGCAAAGTGAAAAAAATAGTTGCATTAGTGAGCAATTAAAAAAATACGTGTAGTAGCATTAGTGTATTTTTTTTTAAATAGCAAAATAATTGCATCTTAAAAAAAAAAAAGTTTCAAAAAGTGTCAATAGTGGCGTGAGCCCGAGGCCTGAAATATTCTTTGTACAGTCGAAATAAACGATAAAGTTAAAAAATCCTCTAACAATAGTCATTCAGCTTGAAGAATTCCAAATCTGTGTTTAAAATATTTATTTTTGAACTTTTAAACTTGACTACTTGAACTTCAGGAACATTCATTTCGAACATTTTAAACTTAAAATTACTCAGCAATTAAGGGTTTAAATATCAAATTGTATTTGTATTTGAGATTGTATTGTAACTTGCAATTTGAAAAAATTAAAAATTTGAGTACGGATTCACGCAATTAGAAACTGTTTAATTTCAAACGTTAATAATTTATATTGTCTAATTATAAAGCTTCAATAAGAAATTATTCTTCTGAGAAAAACGGAAAAAGTCGATTAGTCGCATTTTTCTTCAAAAAGTTGTAAAACATCGCATTTTTTAAGAAAGTCGAAAAAAATCGATAAAGTCGAATGATCCGAGCCTTGATAAGTTTATTTTTCATTTTTCAAAAAACTTATGTAAATTTTGCATCTAAGAAACAACTTTATTAAATTTTAAAAACGTTAATGTGCTCGAACACAATTTTAATTATTTTGGAGCACATTGTCGTTTTAAAAATTTCATAAAGTTGCTTCTGAGATGCAGAACTTGCTTAAGTTTGTTGAAAAATGAAAATTGGAGTTATGCATTTATGGCCGCTTACTCCTCATTTGTATACTATTTTAATACATAAAATTATATTTTACAGAAATCAAAGTGCAGCGAGTCACAGAGCTTTGTAAACTTCGAGACTCAGCCCAGCTACAAAATGTAATGACGCAGATCGAGAAATATAGCAAAATCTTGCGAAAAACTACAGATATTGTTGGAGCCGTCGAATCTGATCCAGAATATCAGCTGATAATATCAGCAAACAATTTAGCTGCGAAAATCGACGACGAAATAGCCACGATACATCGTTTTACAAAAGACAAATATTCTAAAAGGTTTCCCGAGCTCGAGTCGCTAGTCGTAGATGCATTGGAATATGTAATGACAGTACGAGAACTCGGAAACGATTTAGATCGGGCCAAAAATAATGAAATTCTGCAACAGTTTCTAACTCAAGCTATCATCATGGTCGTTTCAGTAACAGCTTCGACGACTCAAGGACAATTGTTGACCGAGGAGGAAAAAGATGCGATCTTCGAGGCATGTGATATTGCCGTGGATCTAAATAATCACAAGATAAAAATATTTGATTACGTCGAGAGCAGAATGGCCTTCATTGCTCCCAATCTTTCGATAATAGTTGGTTCTTCGACTGCTGCAAAAATTATGGGCGTGGCTGGCGGTTTGACTAGATTATCAAGAATACCAGCATGCAACATTTTAGTTCTGGGATCAAAAAAGACAACTCTATCCGGATTTTCACAAACATCAACTTTACCTCATGCAGGTTTTATTTACTATGCGGATGTCGTCCAGGAAACTCCTCCTGATTTACACCGGAAGGCTGCGAGACTTGTTGCTGCGAAATGCACATTAGCAGCTCGAGTCGACGCTTCTCACGAATGTCCTGATGGCCAGATTGGCAGAATGTTTCGCGAGGAAATTGAAAAAAAGCTTGATAAATTGCAAGAACCGCCACCTGTGAAATTCGCCAAACCTTTGCCGAAACCAATCGATCCTGGTCGGAAGAAACGAGGTGGAAAACGCGTTCGTAAAATGAAGGAGCGGTACGCTATCACGGAATTCAGGAAACACGCGAACAGATTGAACTTCGCTGATGTAAGTTATAACTTTGTCATTTTTTTGTCAAGTTTTCTCAACAGGTTTTGGAAAAAAAAGTTAATTATACTTTCAAGAATCATAGGGCTCGGACTCACGTCACTATTGACCCTATTTGACACTTTTTTCAGCGATGCCACTATCTTAAACAAAATGCCACTAATGCAACTATTTCTTCAATTTTCCTTTAAAAAATTTGCTATCTTGCTCGCTGATTAGCTAAAACAACATGTCTACCATCTGACGTACAGAAATATATACCCAGAAATAGTATATATGAATCATTTTCACAAAATTTAAGTTTTTTATCTTTAATGTTTGTTGCAGACTGTAGCTTTTAATTATATATCCCATATTTTTTTAACACTCATTCGGATGTAAACTATTAATTTCTAATTTAGACTCTAGCTTAAAGGCGTTTTTGCTAGAGATTATTCACTTTAGTGGTACCATTTCTTGAAAAATAGTATGTCTCAATTACATATTTTCAATGTCAATTAGTTTTACTACTACTTAAATTCTACTACTTAAATTGAAAGTTAAAGCATCATATATGGGCATATCCATGGAAAGTGTCATTTTTCCGACACCGTGATTTTATAGGTACACCTACACTTAAAATACAAGTTATATTGCATGAAAAATTATAGATAGACTCCCTAAAATAGGAACAAAATCTTACAGTCATTACAGAACACTCAAGACAAGATATAACATATAATAGTTAGACCAACTCCGAAAAATATACCTATGTATAATTTTTGTCATCAGTTACAAATTGAATGCTTTACATGCTCACAGCTTTTCTGCACAATGTTTGAGAATTCTGAGAAAAATCGTGCTAGTTCAGTAGAGCATAGGCTACTGAAATTTCATAGACTTGACATTGTGCTTTGATTTCTAACTCAACAAAAAAATCTCAAAGTCGTGTCACCGTTTTTACGATTTGAATGTCCTCTCCAACATAAGTAGGTGTGGAAAGTGCGCGCAGCTACCTAGGTCAAAAATCCTCCGATTTTTTATTAGATTTAGGCTTCGGACAGACACCATATGAAGGAAAAAGAAGTGCTGCTTAAATTGTGTGCTACTACTAACCCATTCAAATATCGAAAATTTTGAATTTATCGAAAAAATGCCCCCTCCGTCATCGTACTTTACTCCAAGACTTTTTGAAGCACACTTTTCTATCTTTACGGAAATGAAACAATATTTTGGGCGGAAGAAGTTTGTCATGGATTGAGTCAATATATGTAGCAGTGCGCGCAAAAGTCATGTCCAATTTAGGGCTAAAATGTCCCCTCAAACATTTTAGCGCTAATGTCCCCTCCAACACTTGGAGCTGTGAAAATTGCGTGCAACAAGATACGATCAACTCTTTTACTCATTTTTCTGTATTTTGGCGGCCAAAAGACGTCTCCACAAGGAAAATGATGTGCCTAAAAAATCATGTGTATTTAGTAAAAAAAACAAAAATATGTACATAAGTGGCTTTTCTTCAATAGTTACTGGTCAAATTAAAATTTTCTTCATACAAAAAAGTTGCATTTCATTAAAAGGAATAACTTTTGTCTAGAATTTTTTTCCAGAAAGTTATAGTATGTTGAAATTATACAAAAAATAGACGAATAATCGAAAAATACCTGTATTACTTTTTTCTAGCAAATTACTCGCCTAAAAATATTTTTCAGAACAAAAAGGTTTTTATTTTTCACTTATAAATTCACTAAAATTGATTAAATATTATTTATTCAATTAAATTTATGGGCGTATTAATTTCCATATTTTGTGCGAATTGCGCGCATGCTCAGAGATTTTGTCCAAGTTAAAAAATACGTTTCTATATGTATTTAAAATGTAGGAAAAAATTTGAAATGTGTGCCTCAAGATTTCTCTTGGAACTTTTTTGTTTTGAAAAAATGAGACTTCTGTGGATATCATCATATATGTGTGTGTCTCTGAAACTTGTAACAGTCGTGTCCCATAAAGTTTTTGGGCTCTGTTTTTTAAATTAATTTCGAATTGGCATTTCCTTTCGTGTGACACAAGTCGTGAGACATCCAAAAAAATGTTCCAACAGAAAAAAATTTATTAATATCTTAATTCGTTTGCTGAAACACACTGAAAAGTAAGAAAATCTATTTCTAATTTAAAATAAAGAGTAGTGGCCCATTACCTTGAATCTCTGGAAACTGATTTTTAAAAAAAATTAAATTAAATACGGTTGGATCTCAGTAGTGTCCAGTAACAGTCGTGTCCCACTTTTTTTCATAGTAAAATTACCATTAAAATCAATTCAATTATACTTATTAACTCTTACGTATTCTCAAATGTATTTTTAATATAGATTGTGATACTTTTACAAAGATTATAAAGAAAAATAATGTAATAAAGAATGTTTGTGTCATTGTTTAATCAGTTAAAAAAACCTTAATTAATGTTCTATGTTGATAGCTTGAATGTTTTTTTAGGAAAAATTACTAATAATTACATTAATTAAAATAAAACTAATAATAGAATACAACTAAATAAAATACGCTAATAATTGCATTAAAATTCGAAAAAAAAAACGTTAAAATAAAACGTTCCTTTTATAATATTACTCCTATGCTTGGGCAAGCTCATCAGTCAGGTCCCGCTTGATAACAAAACGTTCTCTTAACAGAAAAATCGCTGGATATTATTTGACCCCACTATAATTATCGTACATTTAGAATGATCTTACAACATTCTTTCTAACAAAACAGTCCTAAATCTTTTGAAAAAAAAATCAACTTATACCTATGTGAAAAACTTAAGTTATGTGAAAATGACCCACATACGAGTATACGAGGGTCCATCTATACTCTAGGTGGTCTCTTTTTATTTTTCCAGTCGCCATCATGGAACCACATGTTCCTCTGGGCCAGAGATAGTCCCACAAATTTTGATATATTTTTTCAAAAATATTTAGAGGTTGCTCAAAGCACTTTGATGTCGAAAATGGTGTTTTCATGAGTTTTTCATTTTTCAATCAGGTATATTATTAAGGCTTTAAATGTATTTTCTGCATGAAATTTTTGGTAAATCTAAAGCGAAAATATGTTTTTTTTTTGTAGATTAAAAAAAACATTTGGTGTCTTTACAGGTCATAAAAATCGCAATTTTGCAGGAACGTTTAGATATAAGAACACATTTATACTCCTAAACATTTTTTATAAGGCTCGTAAAAATTCTGGCATGCTTTGTATATGCTAAGGAAAAAATCTACTTTGGAGATGAGGTTGAAATATTAAAAATGAAGCTGCGAAAAATCTACAAAAATTAGAAATGTTCATTATGTCATGTAATAACAATAATTATAGTTATTTTATATTACTAGCTTTTTAGATCATATCTTCGATTCTCAATCTCTCACAAAAAATGAAAAATTGCTACTTTTAATTAATTTCGCCAAAATAATTGTTAAATTGTTATTTTTATTGTATTTTAACCACATCTAATATTGATATTTATTGATCACAAAATTGATTAAAAATAGTAATTTTTTATTTTTAGTGTGGGATGTATATACATAGTATCCCAGAATTTTGACGATCTGTATAAAAAAATGATTAGGGGTATAAACGTGCTCTTATATTTAAGCTTTCCTGTAAAATTACAACTTTTATGGCCTGTACAGACACCAAATATTTTTTTCTAATTTACAAAAAATAATATTTTTTCACCATAAACTCGCCAACAATTTCATGTAGAAAAGACATGTGTAGCCTTAATATAGCTGCGATTGAAGAATAAAAAACTCATGAAAACACCAATTTTTACACAAAAGTGCTTTGAGCGACCTCTAATTTTTTTTTTTTTTAAGAATATATCAAGATTTGTGGGTCTTTTTGTAGCCCAGAGGAGCATGTGGTTCCATAATGTCAACTGAAAAATTAAAAAAAGATTTTTGGACCACCCTAATATATAGTAATATACACTAGGCTACTATATACAAAAACTAATTTAGAATACTTTAAATTCATCTGTTTTTTATTTCCTAAGCTTCGGATTCAACGACATTTTCGACTTTTTTCTATTTTTCATTGAGAAATCTTTCAAAATTGTACCATTTTAATTTGTAAAACTTATTGGTTGAACATTTTAAAGTCGAAAACGTCTAAAATCAAATAATTTTAAATTCAATTAATAAAAAGGGAATAAATTCATATTTCAGTTGTACTATTTCAAAGTATAATTTTCAATTGAAGGCTTTATTATTGTTGATATAATTGAATATCGTTCAGAAATTAATTATATAAAAATGGAAAGGGTTTTAAAATAAGCAATTTGATTTAAGCACATTCAAGAGTATAAAATATCAAATTAGAAGAGTTAACAATTAAAAAAGCTTAGAATTGAATAATTTTTAAGCAAATAAGTTCCAAATTTAACAATATGTCAATATGAATGACTTCAAGAAAAAAACAATACTAAGTAAAAGCATTCATCTTTTAGTAATATAAAAATTTTCAAATTTCCAAGTTTCTCATTTTGAAAATAGTTCAAATTAGAAACCCTTCCAAATTAATAATAATTCAAAAAGCAAAGATTCCAGTATTAAACGGAACAGAAAATTGAAATTTTTCGACTTTGCAAGAATTAAATTTACAAAAAAAAAAAAAAACTAGAATCTAGAAATTATAAGTAAACTATAATTTGTCTCATTTGAAAACAATTGACATGACCTAACTGAAACTCACCTAACCTAACCTGGCCTTATATAACCCTTATCTTCCATCGCTGATTCTACTATTCCGTGAAAAAGGTAAATTTTAACACGATAAGCAATACCTTTACAACGAAATGAACATGAACTTTCCTGTTTTATAGTCTCTGTTTTACGATTTCCGGAAGAATGGGTGAATATATTGATATCGCCAATTTTTTTTAGCATTTTTCGCTTGTGCCTGTAACCAGGGCACCTCCACGTGGTGACGGTGGGCAACGAATCCATACTGGCTGAGTCCCTGGGTAAACAGCGTTCATGCCGTCATGGCAGGCACAAAAAGAAAGTGTTTTACGATGCAGGGATTAGGAACCCCAGTATCAGCGTCGTGTCAGGGTGGGAAAGCGGGCTCGATGACGCCGTCATCATGCAACCGTCCCTCTTCATCAATGGGTAACTTGATTTATGGAGAGTCTCATGCTACAAGAAAAAAGACTTTGGGCTCTCCAAACGCGCACGACTGCCACAAAAATGCAGATTCCTTTTGTTATATTTGCAGCAGATATGAAGTGACGTCTTTGCGGAAGAAAATTGATGACGAAGTTAGCACGCTCTATGAAAAATGTTTCGGTCATAAAGTGCTACACCAAGAAACAAATGGGTTCCTCACATCCCAATTTGTTTCTTGGTGTAGCACTTTATGACCGAAATATTTTTTATAGAGCGTGCTAACTTCGTCATCAATTTTCTTCCGCAAAGACGTCACTTGATATCTGCTGACAATATATCAAAAAGATCTGCATTTTTGTGGCAGTTGTGCGCGTTTGGAGAGCCCAGAGTCCTTTCCCTTGTAGCATGAGACTCTCCATAAACCAAGTTACCCATTGATATTTAGAAATAACAATGCTGAAAATGTATACGAACTGAAATCATTTTTGTGAAACAATAGCGTTCTGCGGAAGTTCTACAAAAATTTCTAGTACAGACTTAGCCGTGGGGTTTAGTAGTTATTAGAGATAAAATATAAATATGTTAGGCGTAAGTTAGGTAGTTCAAATCCCGTCGCAGCATTTCCGATTTTTAATAGCGTAAAAAGCGAGCTATGGTATGTGTAGTGATTGTGTGTAGTGATCCATAATTGTGAATAAATAAACAAATTAGGTTTAATTAAATATAAATTAGTATCAGCAGAGACTTATAAGAAGGAGAATGCTTATTTTTTTATTTTTGGGAATCGCGGCTTACGCAACTGATCCTATAAACCGTGATATGTCAGAAATACGTCTTCCAATGTTTTTCTCAAACTAGATTCATATTAGATATTCCTTTGCAGCCTCCGTTTTATTCAACTTCAAGTTAACATTCATGATCATTCGTTCAAAAATTCCCTTTTTTCTATTAAGGATTAAGTGAATTTGCTTTGCTCAACTGTAGGGGAAAGCTTCCCCAAATGCCTATATGTCCCAGCTTTACGCTTCGGAATCTTTCCCCAATTAATTTTCTCCGTTATTTGCATTTAGTTGTATTTATATCTGTACTGGCAAGTACTGGCAAAATCACACTCTCTTGAGGAAGAAGTGTTTGATAGACCTGGTACAGGGGATGTATGTCGTGTCCTGGAGAAAGTCACTCACAGTGCGCTTCAACCAATGGTAGGCATGACGAAAATGTCAATAAAAACTGGGTGCGGTACTTCATTTGTATGCATTTTAGTCTTCGAAAAATTGAAGCACGAAAATCACAGCTGTTCCTGTTCTCGAAATATCATCATAACAATTTTTCAATTTTAATTATATAGTATTCAATACGGTGACCATGCACGTAAAATATTATTTGCACACTTGATGCATGGATTTGACTTCAGCACAGTATGGTATCGACAGAAAAGGGTTGAGGTTCGCCCTTAACTTAATTTCCTAAAAGAAGATGTGTTTCGCATACCTGCTGCAAGCATTTATCGTCGGGACGTTAAAGTACTGTCCGAAGAGCGATAGGCGGTATTTATAGTAGAGTTAATCAAGAACCGAACCTTAACGGACCGGTAGCAAAGTCTGAGGCTTTATGTGCCCCGTTAGTAAATTTGAAAGAAATTTTAAAAAACATAAGCTCAAACAAAGTCATCTTGAAGGGCTTTTTGTGCAATTTCAGTTACACCAGATGACTTCGTTCGAGTTTATGTTTCTTTCAAGTTTTTTCAAAGATAATTATAGAATCCAAGCTTTAATAATAGCTGAATGCTCCTCTAAAAATTGTAAGTAAAATAATTTTGTAGGATTTTGTAGAATTTTGTAGAATTTCCGTATGGAATTTCTATGAGTAATTTCCACATGGAAATTTCCTAGAACGCTTTCCGTAGAATTTTTTCGAGCTGGTTATCGTAAGTACTTATAGAATTATATGGCAACTGTTTAGATTACAAAAGTTCATCTCACCGTAATAGTCCGAGTACTATTGATCTCTATAGATGCATATTCTATAAAGACGTTTCACTTTACATGGTCCTTTAATTGGGCTAATTGCTCCAGCAGGAAAAGGCTTTGGTCTGCACGCATTTTCGGTGTGATCTAAATTTTAAAATAGTGCATATTTAATTATTCAATACCAATACTCTGGTTGACGTTTCAGATGTGGATTGGGTCTCTCCAGTCATTTCCCCTAGATTTTTGATCGCTGAATCCGAAATTGTCAACCAAATTTTTCTATCACGGTTTTTGAAAAAATTGAGGTCAAAAGTGCTAAAAACTGGTTTCTTCACCATATTCGAAAAATCACAGCGGACGAAACTGTTTTATGACAAAGTAATTCAACACTATTTTCGATTCAAAAAATGTTAATGAAAGCGTTCAATTTGATGATTTTGTAATTTTCTAAAACTAAGGATGACTTTAATTTTTCTCCGGAAGCTCTTACCCCTCTAAAAATAAATTATTGGTAGATTTTTTGTTTAATACATACTTTGACGCCTCTCTGAACCAATTCCGCTAGGTTAATTTCAGAAAATAATTTTTTTCTTCCCATTTCGTTCATTGAAAATTCAGAACTTCAGATACATGTCCGGACATATGTATTTCTGTACAAAATTCGTTTGTAGGATTTGTGTAAAATTTCCGTATGAAATTCCTACGAGTTATGTTCACATGAAAATTCCGTAGAACACTTTCCGGAAAAAATTTTCAAGTTGGTTATCATATATAGAATTATACGGCAGATTTTCAGATTACGAAAAATTTGACTTACCTCAATAATCCGAGCAACACTGATCTCTAGCGGTACATATTCTGTTAGGACCAGTCAGTTTACATGATCCTTTAACTGCTCCAACGAAAAGAGGCATACACATAAGAGCGAAAAAGGCGATAATTGTAAGATTCATTTTAGTTTTTGAATGACAAGCTATTAATTCTGCTTCGATCATGGCTTATATACCGTCTCAAAGCCAAAAAGCCTCCCTCCATTCCTTTCTTTTCTAAGTCTACATATTTATTTCTCAAGATTTATCTGAATCCCACATCACGTATATAACATGTGTCCAAGTGTAAAATTTTCCACTTTATTCAAACAATAAAGAGTCAATATTGTCAAACTTGTACAAAGGCCACTTCACCTTCAACAACGTTACACAGAAAAATGCCAAACTTTTTTATTTTCAAATTGGATAAAAACGCAACAGGCAGTTAACAATTACATCATGAGTTGCCAATGTGGTTTTTTGACAAAGGGGTAGTTAACATAGTTGTCAACTATTTGCAGCGATTTTATCCAATTCTGTCATAAAAAGCTTGAGGTTTTTCTGTAAACGCATCTACAAGTTACTGCTTTAAAGTGGAAAAATAAGAATTATTTGCATTCAATTTATTTTATCTTGCACAACAGCATGCACCTGAAAAGTCGACAAAGAAATTCCCTATTTGATTAGTAACTGAAGTCACTAAAGAAATAATCAATATTTTTGCTGAATAACTTGAGTTAAATAAACTTGTGATTTTTTACTGTTTCATTAGATTTATATTATGTTAGTAATATAATATCGTAAAGTGACATTATCATGTCTGTGACCGATAGACACCATGTACAGCTATAATTTTTGTAAAAAAATGTATCATGTTTGATTTTTAATACCGTTTCTGGAATTTAATAATTATATACGAAAAAAATGTACAGCTGAAACAAGGATATTTATCCTTGACCTGGATACAAATGATGCGTGATCTTGCAATAATTTTCCATAAGAATCATTTTGTACCTATATTCACATTAGATGACCCTTACGATAAGTAGCGCATAATGCCTTGTTGTAGAGCACGCTTCAAATATCATTGGAAGCGACCCAACGATACATTGAAAAAAAAAACTTTAAAAGCGGGATTTGCAGCATAATTTATTTTGAGTATTATTATTATTAAATCACATTTATGAATGACAAACAAAGATATTCTAAAGCTGAAATAAAAGTGCTGGAAGTCTGAATGTAGCGCTGATCAAATATGAAAATATTTGGCAGAAGTTTGAAATTTATACTTGATTCCACAGTTTAGCGTACAATTATAAACATTATAAAAGCTTGATAAAAATGAAAATAAGTGGCATGAATAGCAGAACTTGTTCTTAAAATAATACAGTTTTGTAAAACTTGGACTCGAACTTATATCATTTTTCCCTTAATTCTTACTAATCAAAAAATGAAACATGACATTTCGAGTTTGTATCACATTGGAAACTCAGGTATTCACAAAGCTGATTCTAAGAATAGAAAACTCGTGAATCGGGGATACAGTTGACCGCTTCAAAAACAAAAACTACTTTATTCAAATATATTCTAGCTTTGTTGAACTTTGTTGAATTTATCTAAATTTTAAAAATTTATTCCCAATGCTCATGTGTCAGTGTTGCACATTGTGTCTGTTTTTTTTGTTTGTCAAAATTGCGATCAGTTTCTTTCATTGATGGGCTTTTTTAAAATATTTTTACCTCAATTTAAGCACGGTTACTCAAACGGATTTCGTGCAACGTCTTTATTTTTCTTCAGGAACACCGGTAAAGCAAGAAGCATGTTTGAATTCCCTTGAATTATCTTTATTTTTCGAATTCTCTTGAATTCTCTTTATTCACCTTGATTTACTTTAAATCTACTCGAATTTGCCTAAATTCTCTTCAATTCACTTAAATTCTCTTTGAAGTTAACTCCAGTGAATTCAACAGATTTAGAGTAATACAAATTTGTGATTACTTAAAAAAAATTAACCCAAAAACCTTAAATTTTTGACAGAAGAAATGAAGGTCAGATTCGTATTTAGCACAAAAAACAACTTTGTAAATAACACATCAAATTTCAGGAATACTTTGGTCATAATTTTGTTGATCAGTATTATAACAAGAATTAACCTGAATTAAAAATTTCTTTGTTTAAATTAACAATGAAGAATTCTACTCCTTCTTAAGTGTGACTAAAATTCAGGGTTCACATGCTGTACAAAATTTTTGTACCTTCTATAATCTATCACGCTTTTTTTAACATTTCGACATTTGAAAAAATCGAATCAGCCTAGTCGTATTCTTTAAAGTTATATATTAGTATTAGTACAAAGAATCAGTTAACTTCTAAAATTAATACTTTAAAAACACCCCAGTATTTTTCTTAAGTGTATATAGGGCGATGCCCGGATATATTTTCACAGTAGAAATAGCAGAAAAAGACAGACAGCGATATACGTTATTTACAGCGTGTCATTTTCACTAAAAATACTTTGTGTGCAAAACTACTCTTTACCAAGTAAATATCTTTTTTTTTATGGATAATTGCTATTTTTCAATACTTTTTAATCTAAATTTTGTTGGGTTGACGTATCTAGATAAGCCGAATGGATCAAATTACTAGGTCTAATGCAAAACCTAGTTTCGAATAAGTCAGCCTCATTTTCTCCTTATTTTCACAAACGTTGGTTCTTATTTCTCCCAGAATTAACCAAAATTCCTCAGAGACTACAAAATTGTTTTTTTTTTTTTAAAGTACAACTCTAACTCGCACCAAAAAAAAATGTTCTCATGCCTGTTGGGCATACCGAAGATGGAAAACTAGGATCGTTGACGTGTAAAGAAACGGAAGAAAAATGATTAAGTTTTATGGTACCAACTCGCACCAGCTCTCCTACGGTACTTGGGGTTAGGCGAGAAAGTAAATAATATTTTTCTGTTGAGGGTGGCAGCTCGTAACAGCTGCTTCGTGGCCATTCTGCTGTAAGAAAACACCCACTGATCACCTCTCCCTACACAATTCACTGCCACGAGTAAATCGAAGGAAGGGAACCATCCTTGATTAGGTTACAAGTTTGCCCAGACACACGAGGGACATTCAGACGAAAATTGTTCAATCACGAAAATGAAACGAAAGTTCAAAAAAGCATGCTTGCGAAGGCACACGACATGTTTCAACACGAAATTAAAAATCCTCAAATTTTTCTTTGAAAAATACCGACTTTTTCTAGAATGTACAAGTGAGTGACATTTACGAACATTTTTCATGGCTGTATTTGCAATCCGCACATTAAAATACATCGATATACGAGGTTTAAAAAATATAAAAACTTTATGAACTTGTTTTTTAAAAATTCCCATTCTCTATACCGAAGTCGAGATTTTGATAGTTTTCAAAATTGCTGCCTTGGAGTTCTGTACATCTTTCCGAAAAAATTTAGTACGAAACAAAACTACATACCTCTTAAAAAAATGTTTCTCAATTTCCTGCGGCGTTATTAAAACGTGTCAGTTATTTGTGTACTATGCTTAAATTATTCTATACTCAAGGCCTAAAAATACACAAATTTTATGGAATCTTACATTAAAAATTCCTAATCTCTACCGCAGATATCAGTTTGATCATTTTTAAAATTGCTGTATTGGAGTTCTGTGCATCTTTTTTCAAAAAATTTAGTAATGCAATACCCTTCAAAAATGTATATGCACTTAAAAATGTTTCCTAATCTCTTTCGGTGTTATCAAAACGAGCCATGTCCGTATTCGAAATTGGAAAATTAAAATACATCGATATAAGAGATTTCAAAAATATGGAAAATGTATGACCTTGTTTCTAAAAAATTCCCATTTTCTATACCGAAGTCGTGAGTTTGATCATTTTTAAAATTGTTGCGTTGGAATGTCGTGCACCTTCCGAAGAAAATTTAGTAGACAATGAAACTACATACTTTTAAAAAAATGTGTACCAAAAAATGTTTTTTAGTCTTTTCCAGCATTATTTAATTGACCCTTATTATGAAAGTTACTAATCTCTACCTTAGACGTCAGTTTGGTCATTTTTTAAATTGCTGCATTAATGTTCTGTGCATCTTTCTCATAAAATTTATTATATGTACAATACCTCTAAAAAATGTATGCGTACTTAAAAATGTTTCCGAGTCTCTTCCAGCATTATTAAAACGTTCCATCTCCGTATTTGCAATTAGAAAATTAAATTACATCGATAGATGAGGTTTTAAAAATATATAAACTTTATCGATTTCTTTTTAAAAAGTTCCCATTCTCTATACCAAAGTCGTGAGTTTGATAATTTTTGAAATTTGCTGCGTTGGAGTTTTGTGGAAAATTAAAATACATCGATATACAGGATTTAAAAAGTATAAAAACTTTCTGGACTTGTTTTTAAAAAGTTCCTATTCTCTCTACCGTAGTCGTGAGTTTGATAATGTTTAATATTGCAGCGGCACTACATAAACAGGGAACATTCGCACCACTGAAACGATGCAGAGCTGCAACTAGGACGTCAGCTTATCAAGTATACAAAAATACTCCCAAGCGAAATTTGTATACTAGGAAACAACCTGTATTTTACAACAACGTGAGTCCAGATGGAATAGATTAATGCACCATACATACAAATCTATATCATTTATTAATCAGAAGTACGCGAAAGAACTGAGTTTCGCTCGGTAAAAGGTGCTGGGTGATAACTTTGCTGTGTACAGAAAATAATTTAATAATTTTTTTAATAAATACTTTCAATTTTATTTGGCTGTGGTGTTAAAGTCCTTCATGTTCTACGTTTTGGACAATGCTCACTTTTTCCGTGCATATTACGATCCTAAAATCGCCCTTCCCAAAACATGCTCACAATAATTTTTCTATCCAATCGATCGATAAACTCCTATCTAAAGACGGTAGAACTATTTTTTTGAGTTGAACTATTATAGGGCTTTTCCATGAAAGTGTCCTTGCATCACAATGTATTAGTTTCATTCGGCATATATCAACTGAAAATAGGGTTTTTTTACGCAATACGTAATGGCCTACCAGACGGACATCAGAGGGCAAGACACTTGAAAACTTGTACAAAAATTGGAACATGATGAGAGAAAATTAAAAATAAACTCAGACTTTTTACTCCGACGTAAAAATGAAGGATACATTCTTCCTTTCATCTTAAATAAAGTTTATAGACATGTGCAAATTACAAATCTTTATAGTCAAGAATATAACAGAACAATTTTAAATTGTCATAAAAGTATTTTAAATTTATGTATTGAGGACACTATCAAGAATATTCCATCTTCAAAAAAAGAAATTGATATATTGAAAATTCTAATTATTAGTAGTACAGAACAGAAATTTCCTAACGAAATTAATAAGTTTTTTTTAAACACAGTTTAATAGATTTTCTAACCTTGGTAAAATTCTTATCTCTGCTTCCATTGAAAAACTTAATTCGATTAAATTTCGTTATTATAGACAATACAACAAAGTCACAAATCCGGTTTAGATCATGAACCTAACTAAATAAAAAATACCAAAAATTGTTGAATATTATCTCAGTTTAGGACAAGATTGTTATTTATTGTTTGGAAACCAAAACTCCTTTGTTAAAAATACTTTGAGTATTACTGAAGAAAAAATACATCTAATAGATGAAAACAAAAGAGATGAATATATACCTCAGCTGGCTTTTAATCTAGAACATTTTCTTGCTAACAAAGATCAAAATAATTACAGATCTCAATTTACGGAAATGGCCATTGAAACAGAGGAATTTTTGTCCAGAAATCATAATATCGTCGTTTCTAAAGCTGACAAGGTTAGTGTCACGGTACTTATGGATCGCTCTGATTATACCAATAAGTCTTTAAAATTATGAAACGATTTATCTACTTACAAACTTATTAATAGAGATCCAGCTGCTAGTGTTCAATTCGAACTTAACAAATTAATAGACGAAACTCTATTGCTTAGTTTTATTAATACCGATATAGCTAGAACTTTGAAATGTACTAATGGTCATCCTTCAAAGTATTATGGTTTTCCTAAGATACATAAAGCTGAATGCCCTTTACAACCTGTCACATCCTTTGTGGGGTCACCATTATATTGCATTTCACGGTTCATTGCACAGTCTATTAAAGCAATTTTAGATAACACACCTTTTAATATTAAAGATAGTTGGAATTTTGTAGAAAAGATTTCTAAACTTAATGTACCTGATAGACATGAACTTTTTAGTCTTGATGTAAAATCATTATTCACTAACATTCCGCATGACCTTGTTCTAATTGCTGTTAAGAATAAATGGAGTCAAATTAAACTACACACTAAATTACCTTTTGATTTCTTTACTAGGATTCCTAAATTTTGTTTAGAGAATGCTTATTGCGTATTTCAAAATAAATATTATAGGCAAATTTTTAGGGTGCCCATGGGCTCACCTATTTCAGCTGAAGTGTGTGATCTGGTTATGGAAGAAATGAAACACACAATTCCCTTACAAAATCCACAGTTTGAAACTTTGTTTTTCTATCGCTATGTAGACGATATTTTGTCTTGCCTTCTTCGAGATCAAATTCAGGCGTTTAGGGATCATTTTAATACTTACCATAATCGATTACAATTTACTATAGAATATGAACTAGAGAAAAGTATTATTTTTTCAGATGTTACAATTATTAATTTTGATGGTCAAATCCGTACAAACTGGTTTCGTAAATTGACGCGGTCTAGTAGATTTACAAATTTCAAATCAATTACATACCCTCCGTAGAAAATAAGTATAGTTAATAGCCTTGTACGTAGGGCTATTAAACTTTCTCATGTGTTCTTTTTTCATCAAGAAAAAATTAAAATTGTTGCGAATACACTTGATATTAATGATTTTCCAATTGGATTTTTAAATAAACTTATTGATCGTGTGAGTAAAATACTCTCTTCCAGTAATAATACTAAATATAAGCAGAACAAAGATTTAAATTTGGATAGGTCAACAGTTTTACCATATCGTCCACAAACCTCTAGAATTTTTCAAAAATTATACAGTAAACATAATATAAGGATTATTTTTTAAGATCCACTTAATATTTTCAGAAGTCAGAAAGACCGTATATCTAAAAACAAAGAAACTAATGTTGTTCATAAATAACTTGCTTAGATTGTGGCAAATGTTATATCGGACAAGCAAAACGTTACATAGGACAAAGAATGAAAGAACACAAAAGATCTTGCGATAAAAATAAGGCTGTCACTGCCCTTGCCAAACATTCAACTACTTTAAAACATACCTTTGATTTTAAAAATGTTACTATTTAAGCTAGAGAAACTTATGCTCATAAAAGAGTTTTCAGGGAAATGTTCTATATTGTTAAAAACTCCAATAATGTAAATTTTAGAATTGACATAGATGGTATTAGCGCTATATATAATAGTCTCATTTATGCAACAGAGTAAATTATCATTTATACTTTTGTTATTCCGTTGATCTCTTATTTTATTATTCAAAAAATTTCTTCATATTTATACTATTCGACTGCTCTAATTATTATGTCACCTTAGTCTTACTGCTTGTACCTATAGGCTGAAATGAGACACGATATACTGTTACGCCATGTTTTCCCTAGTGTTTAGTAATATAATTGTGCTAGTAAATACTAACCTTATTATCTTTTATATCTTGTTTGTATTTCGACTGTTTTTTCACTCCGCCTGCAGGAAGACATGGATCAATACGTATTTGTATTTCTAGAGTAAAAATTATTATTTAGATCATTAATTATGTCTTTCCTGCAGACGGAGTTTAACCAGTTTTACGCTACTCACTTTTTAATATCATTATACTTCAGTTCTTAAACAATTCTTATCACTAATTTACAATTTTTAATGAAAGAGAAGTTTGTCAACATCGCTCCAAAATCAATACAAGGTAAAATTTAATGTAATGCAATATCTCTGTTGAATTACATTTAATTTATGTAACGTATATATTTCTAACATCGGTGTTTTTTCACTTCTATCAGGAAGGCTCTTACTTCCCATTTTATATGTAAATCTGAAGAAGACCGTCGATGTACGGTCGAAGTGTCATGTCATGATATTGTGAGATGTCGTAGATTGATTAATTTATTAAAGAAGTGACCATAGTAATTACCAGTTGTGTTTATTACCATCATCTACAATGTATTCGTAATTGTTAAAAAAATGCACTACTTTTTGAATTGGAATTCTTCATACTATTCTAATTAATAGTAACCAGAAGCTTCCGAAGCATCTACTTTCTTTAAACGAATATTACGTTTTTTTACATCAATTTATATGATGCAACGAGAGTAAACTTTGTCCGCTTTTCCATGGAAATGCCCTAATATAGTTTTATTATAGTGAATATGGTTGCGTCAATTCAGCCGCTACGCCAATTTACAGTACTTTCCTCTCCCCTAACTAACGTATGTCCCCAAGAACAAATTCATGAAATGAAACTAAGAAATAATAAATAATAAAGTTAAATAATTCAAAAATTATAAGTGGTAATATGTAAGTATTGTAGATTCAAAGGTATTTATAAATATTTAAAAGTCTATCCCTGAGTTTCCACTTCTCGTCAGTAAAGCTCATATTTTAAGATGGATCTAAAAAGAATGTTTTAAATCAGTAATTTTATTCCTAATTCTTCAAGCACAAGGAAGATAATTGTTCGTCAGTTAAAAGAGTTCTGCAAATAGTGCGCTGTATGATTTATGAAGCATTCTGGTCAGTTATACAATTTTGTAAAATGGTAACAATAAAATAAATGTTAAATAGAAAAACTGGAGACCCAATCAAATAGATCGCAAGAAACTAGTATCTACTGAATTTTGTTCTATTTGAATTTAAATTGATGAAAAAAAACTTCAACAAGGGATTACAGACAACCTTGACATCTTTTGCACCCTTTAAAGATATTTTGCGAATGTTAAATGATAAAACTTAAAAAATTAGTGTTGAAAATCGAAGGTTCTTCTTCCAACTAGAAAATTAGAGTACATACATTTTCGGCACGAATATATACTTTTCATTTATATTTTAACCCAACATAAGCACACACATTTGCGGCATCTCTCACAGAAAACACAGAAAACACTAGGGGTAAGAAACATTGCAGGTAATTGGTGAAACAGAGTAATAGCAAGCTGAATAATTGAGGCTGGGTAAACTCACCGTGGAAACTCGTGAGATTTCGCCGACGAACTCCGCTAGAGACAGTACAAACACGAAAATAATAAGAATAAATTATTGAGGCAACAATTTCATTGATATAAACCAATTTTATCAACAAATAGCCATATAATAGAAATTTATAGGATTGTATATTCTCTCTTTATGAGAAATTCTTTTCAGTTGCTTCAGGAAGTTATTTCAACTTAAAGGAGTTGTTAAACATAAACACTCATAATTTTTACTAACAAATTATTAAAAAGGTTGCGTTATCTTTGTAGGTTTTTACAGAAAAAATCTCTTTCTCAAATACCTGCTCCGAATAACTTTAAGACGTAATCCAGTTGGAAGAGTTTATTCTATGTCAAGAATTCCAATTGTTATTAACAAGTTATAAATTTCGTTTGTAATTATGAAAATTAAGGAACATACAAACGTTTCTTTGTGCCCTTATTTAATTTTCCAAAGTTTCAGCTAAATATCGAAGAAACGTGACATGCTTTTTCTATCTTGAGAAAAAGTTCTCTCGAGGTTTTTGGTTTTTTACAGCGTCAAAATCATTTCAGAAGGGCAACACTGATCATTCTGAAAAACTTAAGAAAAACATCAAAATATCCAGGGTGAAAATCATAAGTATGTGATTGATCATTCATTGACTTTCCGAATTATACAAAATGTATGGCAAATGAGACGATCCCATACTTCAAGTATATTCAAATAGTATATCTAAAGTGAAGTCGTACAGCTGATGTATGGGATATACTTCATCTGTACTTAAGTATAGCTGAAATATGGAATATACTTTATCTATACTTAAGTATAGCTAAAGTATAGGCCATTTTTCATTCGTACATAAGTTTCGCTGAAGCGGCTAAAGTATTAGACACAGAATGGCATTCATTTTTTTGATAAGATATCCTAGCAACGGAATAAAAAAAAATTCTCAATGACAGCTCGTCCAAAAATTTAAAAAGTTCGCAGTATAAGTGTTTTTGTGAGAAAAATGTGCATTGAATATTGTTCGCGAGTGTAAAAAAAGCGATTTAATATAATCTTCAACCTTCAACGAAATTCATGCTACTTTTACCTCACGAAATCTACTTCTGTACTTGAGTTCAATTTCTCAGTTTTTCAGCCTAATGGATATTACAAAATAATCATCAAAGCAAGAATATGTGTATATATATAGTTAAAAAAAATTGGTCAAACAACTACCGCAGGGTCCTCCTGGGAGCGACTGCCATCCAGAAAAATGACACCGGCTTCCAGTAGAACTGCGGTAAATCAAACCTATGGCCACGCCTCGCGCCCATGAGATGGGTGAGCAGATGGTATGATGGAATTACAATGAAGGGCCGCCGAAACTCTAATGTGTCTTGAGGACACGGAGCGACCCAAGAACAGCAGCTCTCCGCATCCATCTCGCAAGTGCCTTGTCATGTTCCGCGCACACGGGTATAGATTGGAGGTTACGAACTAGTGATGGCGTCGCACCTCCAAGAGCACCGATGACAAGGACAATCATTTTAACCGAATATTCTTTGTACATTTGCTGCAGCTCTCTTATAAGGTCTTGATACCTCTCCGCCTCTTCCTTCTCCTTGACTATGTTACTGTCGGCCGGACCCGAAAATTCAATCATGAACATGGTTCGTTTCTCCTTGTCAAGGAGTACGATGTCAGGTCTCGAGTGTTCGATAGGGACTTTTAACATGAACTTGTTAGATTTACGAACGTTGTTGCATGCGTGGAAAAATAACCTTCACAGCGCATGCCCAAAATTTTAGCGAATAACTGTTCACCATGAATAATAGAAAATGCTAGGAAACGTGCGCCCTAAAGAGTTAAAAGCAGTGGCGGCATCTGCTCTGAGTTTTGGGTGTCCAGCCTAATTCAGATCGTTTACGCGAAGAAACGGTTTTTATAAGACATTAATTTTGCACATCTTCAGAATGTCAATTTTCCACATTTGTTGTCAAGGAGTTTCGTTTGGTTCCATGACGCCTTCACATCGAATCATTTTCATAATTAAAACAGAAAATTCTGTAAGACAGTCAACGTTTTTTTTCGCGAACCAACTTGGATCTTATTGAACCGAACTTGTGGAATCTGACGTCCAACAACGCAACAGTGACCTACCCTAGCTCTGTATAGTTTTCCCCCACATCTGACTAGATTGAACCGAAAATAACTACTTCTCATCAAATTGAATTAAAGTTTTATTTTCTCTACAAAATAAAACAGTTTGCTTTTTAAAATACTTTCTTTCACTTTCTTTGTCCTCCTTATTCTCTAATTTAGAGAAAGAGGCTGACTCAACAAAGATCGAAGTTAGGGTGGGTGTACTATTTTCGAGGAAAGACGAAAAGTGGTGGTTGCACAGGGGGGGACCAAAGGCCATAAAAAGTAAAGGTCACGTGATCGCGGAATGACGAAATGAAGGGAAAAGACGAGAAGAGTCACCGCATGGAATGTGGAAAAAAAGGCACTGCTCGCTCGAAACCCTCCTTGGGAACGATTCCCTCGGGCACTGTTCTCCACGACTTCCCATCATCGTCTACTTCTTCCATCTCTTTCCACGTCCCACGTTCCACCTTCTACATCACCTCCGCCCCTGCATCCCATCATCGTCCCATTGTCGTGGTCCCTGTTCCATTTTCTACCCCTCACGATGTTACCCATCAACCCGCAAGCTGAATGGCGACGTTAGTTCTTCAACAACTCCGAGTCAAACGATTATAAATATTTTTTCAAGTAAAAAATGTCAACTTCAAAATTAAAATATAAAATCATTCAAACTAGGTTAATCGTTACAATGGTTGAACAGTTGTCCACCCCACCTCGTTTAAATAAGCGTTTATTAAAAGATACTTACAAATAAACTATTAAAAAAATAGTGAAGGATGAAATAATGTCAACCAATCACTGTTTGACCCCGACGAATCAGTACGCAATTTAGAGGCCAATCACTGTGCTTTCAAAATTATAAATCTATAAGCTGATCCCAGCAAACACGTTCTGCATATGTGTGTGTGTCGCCCTTTTTTGTTGCAACGATCACTTAAATACAGTTGTAAGTAAATTGATAAAATTTCGAGGGCTTATTTTCACCACTGATATCTCAAAACTGAAACAAGGGTTTTTCAAAATATTGAATTTCACATTTTTGATGCACTTTATATTATTTTTAAAATGGGTTTTTTATAGTTAGACTTTTTTCATTTGTACAATTCAAAGTAGATGTAACAATATAAAAGATTTCTTGGCTTGAAACGAATCCATAAACCTAGAATATTAATACCTTTTAATAAAAATTAAGGAAGCTATACTCGTTTATACTTAAATTAAATTTTATATTTAATTTTGATAGTGTTGCCGTCGAGCGAG
The DNA here is from genome assembly GCA_032362435.1 of Melikaiella ostensackeni. Lineage (NCBI taxonomy): Eukaryota > Metazoa > Arthropoda > Insecta > Hymenoptera > Cynipidae > Melikaiella > Melikaiella ostensackeni. Next base: position 22,485,369 of record JAUMHM010000085.1, read on the forward strand.
AAATGTCAAGCATCAAGACAAGACAAGACAAGACATACCTACCGCCTTGAATTACTTGTCTTGAATCTGGATCAGAAGGGTCGAGGCCTCGAAAATCAAGGCCTTGTCTTGAGCTTGTCTCGAAAGCTTGAGGTTCCACCAAGAACGTATTCTTGGGTTCCGTTAACAGATGTGCGAACGCCTACTGTTCAATAAAAACCTCTGAGATCCCAGCTAACCTGACCCTTACCAGCAGGGGTCTTTTGTTTGTTAGCGGGCCCAGATAAAGAAATTTTTTTTCAATTAGCAATAAGAAAATAGAATATTCATAAACTACAAGTTTTCACGGTTGCTAGCGTATGTAATTTATATAGCAAAGTTTAAAAATTTCCCCTACAATCATCCTTCGAGAGCATAAATTTATTCCCCCTTCCTAGGCGGTCGGTTCGGCGGAGGAAGGATGCACATCTGCAAAGGAAACTCAAGTCTTCGAGACGAGCCCAAGTTAAGGCCCCGCTTTTCAAGGGCTTGAATTACAGCCGCCTTGAACTGTCTCGAAATTCAAGGCCTCGAGTTATCCTGCCTTACTTTTCTTGAGCCCTGCCTTGACATTTCTCGTCTTGATGAAAAAATGATGTTTTAATGAAAACATCATGCTTTGATGCTTGAACACGATTGCTTGAACACGATGCTTTGATGAAAATAATATGCTTTGACGAAAACACGATGTTCTGACAAAAATACGATGCTTTGACGACAACACGATGTTTTGGCAAAAACACGATGTTTTGATAAAAACATGATGAAAACATAATGATTTGGAGGAAAACATGATGTTTTGATGGAAACACAATGATTTGATGAATACACAGCAGCAGGTTCAAGCTGTGGGAGTTTCAAACTGCAGCAGTTTCAAACGGCGGGAGTTTCTAACAGCGAAAGATTCAAACTGCAGCAGTTTTAGACTACGAGAGTTTCAATCTGCAGCAGTTCCAGACTGCAGGAGTTTCAAACTGCAGCAATTTTGAACTGCGGGAGTTTCAAACTGCGATGTTTTGATGAAAACATGAGATGATGATGTGATTTTTTCAATGAGATTTTGGCGAGATTATTTTGGTGAAATTCAAATGAGATTTTTTTATGAGATTTTGAAGATAACTTTTTGATGAGATTCTGTTGATATTTTATTTATGAGATTTCTATGAGATTTTTTTAATGAGGTCTTAACGAGATTTTGATGGAACTTTGATGAGAATTTTTTGATGATATTTTGAAGAGGTTTATTTGCTGAAATTTTGATTAGATTTTGATAGGAATTTGATGTGATTTGATGTGATTTTGATGAGATTTTGATAAAATTCTGATGTGGTTCTGATGAGATTTTATTGAGATTTTGATGAGATTATGATAAGACTGATGAGGTTGGCCCTAGGACGCCACTTAGATTGCATTATCGAAGAAATCAACCTTCTAGAAGACGAAGAAATACTGTTCGAAATAAAGAAATGAATTGCGAAGAAGCGTTAGCTATTTATAGGCCACTATCGGAAAATTCAAATTTTCACTTGAACCACCAAAGTTAAAAATTATCTAAGAAAGTTCTGGTTGACCCTAGAATGCTACATGGTTTATAATCTCCAAGGAATCAACATTCTAGAACGCGAAAAAATTCTGTTTAAAATGAAAAAAAAATTGTTAAGAAACGTTAGCTAGCTGTAGACCACTATCGGAAAATTTCGAATTTTCACTTAACACCGAACTTTAGAATTTTCTAAAAAAGTCTTTATTGACCCGAAGACGCCACCCAGATTGTATTCTCCAAGAAATCAAAATTCTAGAAGGCGTGGAAATGCAGTTCGAAATGAATAAATTAATTTCGAAGAAGCATTAGCTGTTTATAGGCCACGAACGGAAAATTCTAATTTTCACTTGACCCAAGGAAGTTTGAAATTTTTTAAAAAAGATTCCTTGTTGACCCTAGGACGCCACTCAGATTGTATTCTCCAAGAAATCAACAGTCTAGAGGCGAAGAAATTCTGTACGAAATATGAAAACAAATGTGATGTGATGTGGTGTGGCGTCATGCGTGATGTATGATGTGTAAGGCGTGAAACGTGATGCGTGATGTATGATGTGCTATGTGTGATGCGTGATGTGTGATGTCTGATGAGTGATGTGATATTTGATGTGTAATGTTGTGTGGTGTGGTGTGGTGTAGTGCGATGTGTGATGTGTGATGCATGATGCACAGAGATACGACACTCTAGCGAAGTAAAATATAGTTGATACGCTTTATTTTCGGAAAACTTTGTTAGTGACTTATCCTTCGGCACAGTCGATTTGCATAAACAAGTTTAATTTTAAAAAAACATTCATCAAAGTGTTGTGACTCGTTGGTTGACACCAAAATCGAAAGAAGGCCCAGTGGGTCCATGCGTTGGCTTATGAAACAGAAGAAGTAGAACTCTCTTCTGAGTACATTGATCCTTAGCCATCTGTCGGCAGTCGCTGAAGGATTGACGATATTCATTTTTTTCTTTGCGATTCTTTTGTTTTTTGGTATTTCTTTTCTTTCTTCGATCTTTTTTCACACTTCTTGAGGTTGCATGTATGGCTAATACAAAAATGTCTTATTGTTCATAACCATGACAATTGTTATTAATTAACAATGTTCTGTAGTTAAGCCTCTTCGTTAATGTATTTAGGGGCAGACTCGCCTGAAAAAGCCAAAAATTCTGCGCGAAAATGACAACATTTTTCTTTTGTTTATCCTATTTATTTGAAAAAGTTATTATTATCATATTTTCACAACTGATAATGAGAATTTGCAACTTCTATAAGCATATCACGCAATAAAACTGAAGAAAAGGGTGAAATTCGCAGAAAATTGAAAATCTATTAATCTTAAATGATAATTTTTTAGAACAATAATAATTTTATATATTCGATACATTATACCATTCAATGTTGTGTTAGAGATAAAATATAGCAATTTTAGTAAAAAAAAAAAGACTTTTTTGTTCATCAAACCACTCCGTTGTTTATTTGTTGACTTAATTTGTTTATAGCAATTAAGTTAATTATTTCGTGCATTATTCGTATGCTGGGAGTGCCCCCGCATGGATTAAAGACATTTTGTTATGTTTGACCTGAAGAGAAGAAAAAAACAAAAACTGCAAAATTGCCCTTTTTACCACACATTGCGTCAAATAAATAAATATAAAAAAGAACAATTTGAAACTCGCGTCTCACAGATCTCTTAAAAATTTATTTAATTGTAATTTTAAAAAAATTGTGAAACGGATAAAAACTAAAGGCGGTAGACTTTTTTGAACAGTAAATTCCTTATTTTGACCACTGTGCGCCGCTCCCATCGAATATGGAAAAATATGCCGACTACTTGGCACTATTTGTCTTACTTTTGTGAGTATTATTGTACACCTATTTTTCCTGCACGCAAAATTAGATTACCATACTCACTGGTAACGATTATACATTTATGAATAATTCTGCCATAAAATTTCCGTAAGAATTTTTTTATTTGTCACTGGTTCCGTCAAATCTATATTTTGGTAAGAGTTTCCCCAAACGTTTCTTCCGTCTACTACCCTGCGTTTGAAGATCATTATTATTTTGCAACTAATAATTAGTCGTTAAATGAAGAATCTGCGTCAACTGAAATTTCTAATTTGTGTATGCTAGAGTGAAAATCCATGAAGAATCAGTTAAAATTTTATTGAAATGCAATCGCATATGCATGCCTCACCCAGTCAAAAACGTCTGCAAATTCTACTGAACGTCAATTGAAATTTCGGTTGTCATTGACGGGTTGAAGCAGTAAAATGTGACTGATTATCTGTGAAATTTCACTGATTCATGTTCAGTCAGTACGAACTCAATAATTCGAAAAATTTTTAACTTAAAGTTTAAAAATCTTGGGATGACTGAAAAGTCCCGAAAAATGAAATTCCGATCATAAAATTATTGAAATAGAAAGTTCTCAACTTTATAAAATAGCCGAAAATGCAAAACTTACGACACTGAATAATTCTCGACGGCTTATAATTTTCGATTCTCCGACATTGCTGGCTTAGTTTTTTTTAACACTTTTAGATAAGGTTCGCTGATTTTTAATTTTTTGAAAATTAAATTCTTCTAACTTCAAATATAAATAAATATTCTTTTTATTTTTATAATTTCCATTCTAATAATTGAAACTTAAGGGCATGTCTAACAGGAGTCACGTGACCAAACTCATGCTCGATTTTCAATCTTTATTTTTGGAACGATTTACTCTTTCTGTAAATAAAATGTTGCTCTGAAACTTTGGGAAATGCAAAGGAAACCTTACGTTTGTATACATCATCTAGGAGGAAATTTGTAAAAAAAATTTCTAGAAAAAATTAAAACTGGAGCAACGTCAGAATTTTTTTTTCAAACAACTTATATCAACACGAAATGAGATATCGAGTTGTTTTTTCGGAAGTAACATAAACGACACTAAAGAACGTTTTTATGGTCCTACTTATTTGCAGTTAAAGAACAAATTTTTTATGAGAAGGATCGTTCATATATTACGTGACGCATTTTCCTTTTGTTTAAATAAAGACGTGAATAAAGTTGCCGTGAAATGAAAAAGAACACAACGATATAAACAATAAAAAAACGTGTCACGTAATATATGAACGACCTCAAAACTAAATTTGGAGAATTACCGACTGAGCGGCGGCCTACATAACGAAGTTCACAATGACAGTAAGTGACAGGTCTCGGGCTGACATGAGGATCCTTATCGATCTTAACCGCAAAAAAACTCGGTTGCGAGAATGGAATGCTGTTCACAGTTTCTACAGCACGGTTGGTAATTCTTCAAGTTTAGTTTTTCATTAAAATTTTTTTATTCAAGTGCAAATAATTAGAACAATAAAATGGTTCATTAGTGCCATTTATGTCATTTCCAAAAATTTCAACTCGATATCTCATTTCGTGTGGATATAAGTTGTTTGAAAAAAA
>JAUMHM010000085.1:22490460-22511116 GCA_032362435.1 Melikaiella ostensackeni
AGTCTAACTTTATGATTATGTAATCTATCAATATTCGTGATAGTTGGTTTTGCTTTCGACGTTTCACCTAAATTCAGAAGCACAGAAATCATGTACATACAGAATTTTCTATAACTAAAAGAACTGATTCGATAGACCTAATCCAAAAAATTATTTTCAAAATCTGAAAGGAATTCATTAAAGTGTATTGTCCTTATGTGTGTGAACAGTAACAGTGTATATATGTATTAATTTGATTAATTATTCTACCGATTGTTAATTGACTGAGTCGAAACCAGTATTCAAGCAATCCAATTGAATCCTTCGGATTATCCTGATGATCTGACGACTCTTTTTCTTTACTTTTCTTCAACACATCATAATCTACAGCAGTAGGGTTGAAAGGCCATAGCCCTAATGCTTTGAAACCATTGATAACATTGTTTTTTTCTTCCATAACTTTCAGAGCAAATTTCAAAACTAAGAGAAAATCTTCTTACTTCAAACGTGTAACATTATGTTGTGTTTACCATATAGGCGCAGCTATTCTCCATGCTACTTTGAAAGGGTGGAAGAATGATATGTCCAGTGGTTGCATGATATGAGTTGAGTTTGGGACACGACCGATCAATTCTATTTTCCTATCTCGACAAAATCTCACTAGAAGTATGTTGATGTGTGAAGAGTGATTGTCCAAATAAACTATAAATGGAAATTCAATTTTTTCTTTTAGAAGCCACGCATGGAAAACATCGGTTGTGGACTCATAAAAGGTCTCTGTGGTCATTCAACCATTTTGGTACATCTCCTTAATTAGAGTACAAAGTATAAGTGAAGTACGAGCTCCATTTGCAGCATACATAAACAATGCTGTGATTCCGTCTTTGTAACTGGTATCCCTCGTTGAGCTTGATACAACATCCATTTTACTATTTCATCTTCTTCGCTCTCCGACAAAACTGTTTCTGGGCCTGTTTTTGCTTCAATAGCATCAGGATTATTTTTCATCCTACCAAGTGTTGCTACAGGAACTCCGTATGCACTTGCAGCATTTCTCAGAGAAACTCCTGAATTGACAGCCCTAAAGGCATTATCCAGGTCTTCAGATGTATAATTCAACCTTTTATTTTTCTTCTTTGAGACTTTTCCTGAATTGACAAAAACGTTGGATTTTTTATTCTTTTTGTTTCCTTTTCTTTCAGTTACTCTTCTCACTCTCTTGGATTTCAACTTCTCCTGTTGCAATTTCGTATTTTTTTTTCAACTGCCATACTTGCAGAATCTAGTCTGAAATGAATAAATTCAATTTGTGGCTCTGATAATTCAAATAATTTTGTTTCGAAACATAATTCATCAACGTAATTTTCTTCGTTAGAATTCATGTAGGTTTATAGAATATATTTTATAGGTTAGGTTTTGAACTTTTCAAATTCAATCACAATTTCACTCACCAACAGATAAATTTCTCCTTGCACAGATCAATTAAACTTATTTCTTCAATTTTACTCGCATCATGTTAAAAAAACTATTGCTATAGTACTAAAAAAGCAAATTTAAACACCTGTCTCATTAAATCTATGCTACACAGTGATGCATATGTCCGCGAAACATGAGTCATGGATTTCTCGTCTCATAAACCAGAACGTTTCGCAGTTCCTTGTACGCACTGTAAGACGCGCCAAATTTAAATAAATTATTGAATTATCAGACGAAAACTCATTATTCAATTCGAGTTCTCAATTCAAAAGCTTCCGAGTGAGCTACAAACCGTCTTTGAAATTCTTTAAAATTATTCTGTAACTCAAATTTAAGAATTACCTAAGAGTCTACTATCTCACGCTTGCAGCTGTCTCTTCTGAATGCTTCTGGTAAAACAAATACTTCATCCATTTTTTTCAACAAACTATCTTGAAGCAATTGTTGTACAAGTTGCTTTATCATTCAAAATGATGATAAACCTTACTAGATATTTTTTTGTACGAGGATTGAATTTCTAAATTATCTTTAATTTAATTCAATCTCATACTGTCTTATTGAATGGAACATCGCCTCATAATGCGGACTTTTACCTTAGTTCTCCGAGAGCTGCCGAAAGCGTTGGGGGTTACATCATTTGCTTTTGGATGCTGTTCAAGAGCTACCATCTGTAACTCCATAGGGTGCACATTGCCTGTACCTGAAATCACAATAGGATTAATAGATGCATGTTTCACATTCCTCCATATTGATTTACTTCATGCCTTAGCTCGCTTCAATTTTTGGATCTTGGTTATATAGGTTGCCTACAAATTCCAGTTAAGTGGACAAGCAATGTCAATCGTATACACTCTTCCATCTTTTTTCTCGTGCATCACGATGTGGGCTCGATTGAATAGGGTATAATGATCCGTCTGAATGGTAATATTCGAGTATAAGATGTAAACTTTATTTCCTAAAACGGAACTAGAATGTATCTATAAAAAGGCATCCATTTTGTTGAGAGTCCTAGGTTTGGGGAAAGTTGTTGATGTATAATATGCGCTACATTATTATATCTGTGCGTGTACTCAGTCTCAGCCATTATGCGACAACCATCAATGATGTGCTCGATGGATTCGTTGGTATTGCCACACAATCGGCACCTGTCAACAACGTCTTAATGTAACACGAACTCGCGATAGTTTCTTGTTTAGACGACCCCGTGCTGGATCGCTAACACGAACCCCTCCGTTTTTTCAAATAGGACGCCCATTTTTAGCGAATGAATGGATGTCTCTGTCCACTTCATGTTGATCTAACATTTTGGGGTGCTCGCCGTGGATAGCTTTTTGTCTCCATTGCGTGTCTAATTCCTCTATGATTTCTGCCCTGAAATTCAAGGCTTCCTCTGAGGACAAGATCAAAGGCGTGTAATTGAAATCCGCTTCACAGATAGTGTCCTAAAGTCAAACATCTTGCTTGCTGTTAAAATAGTCTCGCAACTGTATAACTGATGATATACACAGTTGATTGACACCTACCACGCCTCTACCCGCTCTATGTCATGATAAAACTATTCTTCCAATCGCCGAATTACCGTGGTGCATTTGGTGCTCAGTAATTCTAGCGCGTATGGTTCTGTTTATCCCTTTAAAGTCGGTGTTGGACCATTTGATGAGCCCAAGAGAGTACGCGCGGACAGGTGTGGCACAGGTGTTAATAGCCCTGATTTTGTTGGCCGAGCTGAGAGAACTCTTCAGGACCAATCTGATCGTAAGTCTTATAGTGAAGGCAAGTTTAACGCGCCTACAGCGCGTATCTGTCGGATCTTGTGCTTTTTGCTCAGGTTATTTCGCAGTGTAATTCATTTACAGAAGCTTACTTAAAAATATTAAAAGTCTGCCGAAACCGTTACTTTTAAAGTAATTTTTGAGTTTTTTTCCATCTTAGGTTGAAATGGAAATTAATTTACTTACGTCTCTATTGGCCTCAGGGAACACATTCTCATTACAATTCTCGCGCTTGATTTTTCATATGTACTATATTTGGATAATTCTCTGATCAATTATATAATCACATAAATTCTAATTTCTGACTGTTTCCTGTATGTCGCGCAGTTTGGCCTGGAAATAAAATTTTATACTTTTTAATGGAAATTGATATAAACATTAAAACGAAAACGATAGTATTTATTAAAAAATGATCTGAATCCAATTCGTAGATCTTTGTAAGAGAAAAAATTCTGTTCTTCATAAGGTTTTCGTTTTTTTTCATGGTTTGGCCAGAAAATGGAATTTTTTATATTTTTAAGAGCGTTATTATGATAAAACAAGATCTTTACGCCTCACGAAAAATGGTCTGAGATGAATTTGTGAACCTTTTTGTCATGAACGATTTTTCTTCCGAATAGTTTTTTTGTATCTCGCACACCTTTTCTGGAAAATGGAATTTATTAATTTTTTATATCATTTTTCACAATTAAGACTGAAACTATGCATCTTATCCAGAAAATGGAATTAGGCACACTTGTAGATCTCTCTTAGATGAACAATTTTTTTCCTCAACATTTTTTCATCTTGTATGCTAGTTTCTTGCATTAGATGATATTAGACGCTGCTCTTATAACTGCTCTCCGCATTACTAGGGTTGAGACTGTCGTTATTGAGTTACAGTTATAATGCCTGCATTACAGTAAGTGTAAAATTAATTTGAAATTATTCTTCAAAAATTAAATCTATTGAATGTGTCCGAAAGTGATGTTTCCGTCAATTTGAGTAATTTATTTGAATATGAGATTAATGGATTTAATTTTTTTTTCGCCTATCTGTCTTACTTTTGGTTTACTTCTTAGAATTGCAGTTTTTTATCGCCTTTGCATGTCTTTTTGTTTTATTGGCTGCTTTCTTGGTGATTTTGTTCGTTGTAGCAGCTTTTTTGCAGGTCTCTCCCGCTGTTTCTTTTTTTCTTCTTTTGGGAAGATGTCGTACTTCTCAGACACGCACTTTTGCCGTGGGATGTACCGTGGAAGTGTCATTCTGCTTGAATACCAGAATTATCTTTATGGTCTAAGAGATTAGCAAAGCTGCTTTAATTCTCGAAATATTGTCCTACTCCATTAATGAAATAGTAGATTTTCTTCGGCTCGAAATAATTTTTCAGATAATCTACTATAATCTTCTGATATTCGTGAACAGCCACCGTGTCATGAACTAATCTGTCGGATATTATCGCGATACTTCTGTGTTTCATCTCTCCACCATCTTTAAAATGAATCAAGATAGTAAAGATTGTAGCTTGTTCATTATCCCAGTGGAATGATTGCGCTGAATTCTGACCTACATAGGCCTAATTCTCTGTAAAATCAAAGCAAATCAGAAACTCACCTTGTAATAAAGTTTCCTTTAGGTTTTCGAAAAACGGTGATTGCTCCCTCGAAACAAAGAGGTGTGTTTTTAATTTTAACAACCGTCCACAGAAATTAACCAGGAATGCCGAAGTCAGAGTTTTGTGAGTTTTGAGATTCCCATGTTCTTAAACTAATTTTTTCACATTTTTTGCTTGCTGCTCTGAGGTACTGAATACATTCATTAGTTTTCTACATTCCCAAGATCTTGGTACGAGTAAAAGAAGTTGAAATTTTCCTTGTTTATTTTTAGAGACTTGAAATGTATTAATAATTTGATCAAGTACTTCAACGCCCGATTTATGATACTCGTCCTCCCACTGAATCGTTATGTTATTGACCTCTAAAGGTATTGAAAAATCTAAATCACTTTCATTATCATCTACCTGATCATCATCAGCATCATCATTGAAAATCATTTCATGATCCTCGTCAACAAAAATGTCAGTATCTGACTGAACTTGACTAAGAAGCTCTGCAGTATTGTTACAATTTAAAGATTAACTTGCTTTTGAGTTGGTCTGTACAAATCTGCATGCGGCGCAAATTTGTGATCCTCCTGGTGGACTTGGAACATTTAAACGTAAACTAATAAGTGAATGAAGAAACAAATGAATAAAGAAGCAAATGAATGTTGAAATAAATGAATGAAGAAAGAGACGAATAATGAAATAAATGAGGAAGAAACCAATGCTGACCATTTCTTTAAGAAAACATCCAAATTCATTGAGAAATATAGGCTGTAGACTATTTTGAACAGTGAATACCAGATCCGTACCAACGCAATTCCAAGAAGTGAAGCAGAGCTAAGACGGAAAAGCGTTAAAAACTAAAATCCATCAATTTCATTTACAAATAAATCACCCAAATAGATAAAATCAACACTTTCAGACTCAATCAATAGACTAAATATTCAAAGCATATTTCCAGAAAACAGAGTACCCGACAATGGGTCGGTGTCAGCATTATCCCTGCTCGCAGGGGTCATAAAGCGCTCCTGTATACTCTGTGGTGCCAGAAACACTCCATGCTTTCGCATGTTTCGCAACAGAGGTTACGAGACAACGCCGACAACCTCTTAAAAACAGAATATATACGCGAAACGCTTCCCCAACCGCTGCAAGAACAAGCGACATCAAGACCAACCGCGGAAGTCAGGCATTCCCTGAAAGATGATGGTGAGATCAGGACTAGGAGGATCATCGACATCCAGGTTCCCCTTAAGCTCCAAGATCTGGCTAAAATGGATGACGCCCTTCGTAAGGATCTTTTGGAAGGATCCGACCTCTGGACCATCACTTGTTCAGTTTATGATGAGGCGAAAGCTTTGGCCGATTCAAATCGAAGTACAAAGCTAACCATAGATCAAAAAACCAGAGGGCGCTTGCATCTACTCAACAACAAAATTGGCTGGGCTAGACAGAACGCGTCCCGTATACACTGTGTGATTGACTACATAACATCTGATAAGCCTTTCATGGTGAGAGTCCAAAACTTCGCTCACGAACTGAGGATCCACCATCACACATTGCACGAATCGAAGCTGTTGACTATCAAGCAGCGCACTGTTGACAAAATACGGGTGTTATCCGATGTCAGGAGGAGAATGCAGGAAAGGGAAGGATGAGTCAGGGAGAATAAACAGTCTATCGCTGACCCATCGCGCCTCTTCAGCGATCCCCCTGTTTGTGTGAATAATTCGCCTATGTCCGAGGAGGTAGAGACTTTTTGGAGAGAGATTTACGAAGTTCGACACCCATTGCATGAAGACACCTAGAACATCATGCGTTTCAAGGAGCTGTGCAACAACCTCGTAAAGTGCGAGGAGCAATGTCCACCAATCACTGCCGAAGAGGTGAAGAAAGCACTGAGAAAGAACTTCTCCGCTGCCAGACCGGATGGTATCAAGAACTTCTGGTGGAAGGAGTTTACTTCTACACACCAAAATCTGGCACGGATCTTCCCCTCATATTTAAAGTCGGAGACGCCCATTCCGCAGTGGCCGGTGTTAGGACGCACTGTACTCCTACCGACAAAAGGCGACTTGTCCAACCCAAAAAACTACAAGCCTATAACTTGTCTGGATACACTGTATTAGATCTCTACAGCTATCCTGAACGACAGGGTTCTTTGAACAGTTAAGCCTGTGTCAAGAGAGATCTACGAACATCGTGGACCGCAGGGTCTCCAAAGACGCTGCAGCATACAATCGCAATTTGTCGACGGCCCGAATTGATTACTAGAAAGCTTCCGATTCAACCTCTCATATACTTATCATCTCTACGAGCCCTCTTCTTTTTTTTATCAAACTTTTGCCAATGCCTCTCGCACTACGCGATTCTCGTAGGGACTTTTGTAGCAGACCTAATAAACGCGAGCATAAGGTCACTTATATATCTTACATGTATAAATTGAAGATGCATGCTTCTGAAACACAGCATCTTAAGGATGCTCCAAAGATCATCGAGGACGATTTGCTAGCGTTACGGATGACAGTTAATTCGCGGACAGGAGCGCTATTAGACACCTATGCGCTGGAGAAACCTACCTATACCTGGGTGTGTCAGACAGCCGCATTCAGGATATAACATTAGTGGAGGAGGCTGTTCGAAGCAGATACAGGTGTCTCCTTCGACTGATTTGGTCTTCCAATCTGACGGCGTTGAAAAAGATATCTGCAACTAGCATGCTTGCCGTCCCGGTTCCACTCTATTTATTTGGGGTGGTTCCATGCACGAAATACGAGTTCACGGCCTTCGATATCGCCACACGTAATATCATGCATATGCAAAAGAGCTTGCGTATCAACACGCTCCTTCCGCGCTCATACATCCCAGATCGTAAAAGCTAACGCGAACTTCTGAATATCCAGTGTCTTCTTGACCGAGTAATCTTGGGCTCACATAGTGACAAATGGAAGAGATCCTCGTCTGATAATGGTCAGAAGCCGCGAGATAATTGGCGAAGGAACGTTTCTCTACAAAACCGCGCAACAGGCGAACGAGACCCTTGGCCTGAATCTTAACATCAGAAGTGAGGAAAGTGCATTATTCCATCTTGATACCTCACCTCCAAAAGCCCGAGTGAAGAAAGCAGAGGTAAACAGTTACCTCAAACAGCTCCACGATAAGAAAATGCGCGGAAACTTTCACAGGAATGTAAAAGAAGAAATAAAAGTCCTCATCGATGGAGACAACGTTTGCTTTCCTTAAATCATTCGGACCTAATTCAGACACAGGGGGTCTTATTCCTGCGTGTTAGGATGGTGTCGCTCCCACCTCGGTATACCGTAGCCGCATTTTACGTGGAGAAGTTCCTAGCGACAGGTGCATAGCGTGTCATGCACATTCTGAGCACCTACGGCACATACTATCCGGGTGTTCCACTTACGCGAGAACGACATATCTCCACAGGCACAATACAGCCTCAACAGTGCCTTATCACCATCTTTGTCTCTCTTATGGTGTCAACCGCGATCCTGTCCTGTCGAGCTTCCCCACATAGATGGAGTCAATTGTCGAGAACAAGTTGTGCAAAATTTACTGGAACTTCGACTTCAGGCTAAAAGTTGCACACTCGAGGCCTGACATCGTCATCCTTGACAAAGAAAAACGAAGGATATTCGTAATCAAATTCTCGGCTCCGGCCGACGCCTACATCACAGTCAAGAAGAAGGCACGAAACCATGACTGATTCGTAACCTCGAGGCCATACCCGCGCCCCAGAAAATCGCTAAGGGACTTGCGAGATGGATGCAAAGAGCTGCCATTCTTTGGGTTCCGCTGGCTCTTCATCCTGATTCCACCGTACAATGTGGTCACCCACCTCATGGTTGTGTCATTTTCATGGATGGCAATCGATCCCAGGAGGACCCTGCGGTGGTGTTTGACCAATTTTTCTCAATTTATATATAAATTTAATGTATATATGAATTAATATATGAATGTATTTATAAATTTACAATTTTCTCCTAATACTTATGAGCAATACTTCTCAATTAATAAATCAATCTTTTATGATCAATACAAGATGATAATCGAAGAACACAGCTCAGAATTGAGAATAAGCTTAGAATAGAGCATAGAATCTTAAGATCCCATACATAAACAATGGACATAGATCGAGGCATATTTTTATACAATAAAAATGCTCTTAGCCCTATAGTAATTGTTCGGTTTGATATCCAGTACTTTAATATATAGTTGTACAGGTTAGTCGAGTCATTTCTAATAGTGACAATTACGTTGGATGCAATATTGATAACAGAAAGTGTAAAAATAACTACAAACAGGAGAAGAGTTCCGAAATGGGGTAAGGTCCTTCATTCAAAAGCAATTTGTGGTCCTGAAAAGGACCGATTTTTATGTTGAATGAGCGATTTAATGTAGTCCTCAAAAGGATCGGGTCGATCGGGTCTGGCAGACGCGTTGGTCTCGGATGTTGTTCGCTTGTTGACAGGTCTCCAGGGGAAGTGTTATGGTTTGGTTTCTCTACTCGAAGAACTATGGAGGTAGCAGATTGTGGAGGAAACCAGCTTAGTGGAACTACCGTAGGAGACTTCTGTCGGATGCGGTATGTAGCTCCTGTCACACTCAGAGCTAACAACTCGTACTCTAAGTTCGGGTTTGGGCCGCCGGTCTTCCTGGAAATAAGGCATGCGGGAAATAAGGAAGCTAAAAGTAAGAAAGGACAGCACTGTTGAGAGTTTGGTTCAAAAACTTGTTTTTATAATCAAGAGCGTCGTTGCATACACATCGATGGCTCAGGGAAAACTAAGTTAAGTTGCGCTCTGGCACGCATCTTTATTGACCCGGCCGGTAGCTCGCCGTCCAATCACATCACTTTGCCTCTTGGATTGGCTCTTCCGAAAAGTGTGGGAACCTTCGGAGTGTCGTTAAGGTGGGAAAGATACCAAGTCTCGCGAGAGAGGGAATATTTTCTAGCGTTGCTGTAATTGGCCGTATATTTCCGAATCGCGCGGCCAATAACCTCACTCGACGGACTTGGAGATATTTTTGTCAGTGGCAGATCTCATCGACGCGGCTCGGTTGCGCAGAAACGGGTATGGGAAACAAAAATATTTTCCTAGACCAGAAAACATTCCTGAGTCGTTTGACAGGTTAAAGTTAGGATGTCCAAGCTGGTCAAAGAAAGTAGAGGTATGGGAGTTTGTTGGTCAAGCATTTTTAGCTGATATCAATATCCTCAAATTGTAACAGACAATATACGTATCAGTCATCGCCTAAAACTTAGAGAGCTTGCAAATTTTCATCGAAGAAACAATCATCAATCCTTTCAGACACTTTTTGAAGCTCTTCATCAGTCAGTAAAATTGTGTGGACAAGATAAAGTTGTGGTCCATTTTCTGAAAAAATTGTAATTATACGATAATGTTTCATCATGTAACCGAAGTAGTCTACGCAGTTTGCCGAAGAAACACTATTCGTAACAGACTTCATTCAATTCATTCATTTAAAACTTCGAAGCACTTTGTAGCAGCAAAATATTTAAACATTATAATAACATAATTTAACAAATCAGATAAAACAACACGTATCATATCAATTTCTGGAACACATATCACATTTATGTAATATGGGTGCTGCAGCCGAACTTATATGGGGAAAGGAGATCTGGATAATCCATCCCAAATGAATGGCACTTCCCTTAAAGCCAACATTCATACCTGCACATCACATTGAGGTAAAGTAAAAAAGTTGAGCAAGCTAGTGAAAGAAAAAATAATGAATAACATATACGGGGAGTGACTATTTTGCTCTACCAAAATATGAATGGATGTCTTCAAACTCATTCGCGTATGACGACAAAAGAGAGCAAGCGAAACATGACAAACAGAAATCGACGGAATTTCGTCAATTGTTTTCCATACCATCGCGTCTTGCTTGCTCTTATTTGTTTGAATTGGCGGCTCTTAATGAGCAAGGAAGGACAACCTATATATGGTCCGCCGCACCTGCTTCTGCTAAATGTTCAAAAATTTAAAAAACGATAATTTCAAACGAACCATAATCACATAATATTCAAATTAAAAACAGTCTCAACTCGTTTTATCGTGCACTTAACCATTAGCTTACTTGAAGTTACACTCGTATCATAAATATTAAAGTTTCATTTTAATGTATAACCAATAAAATTTTACAAACTTTTACGTTATATAAAAATAATGAGATCCAGTAATCAATCTGTACTCAATTCCTACTCTGCTTCTTCTTCCAAACTGTCACTCGATTCAAGCCAGTCACTTACATTGAACCAGTCTTCTTGATCATCCTGTGAATGTGTTTTTTCGACTTTTTTGCAATTCCACACTTCAATATCAAAATAAAATCTCCTTTGTTTTCTACTATTCTTTTTCTGTTCGCACTTTGAAAATTTCAAGTTCTGAGATAGGTAGGTAAGTTGACCTGCTCTCTTGATTAACAGTCTATTTCATTTAATCGTGTGGACATTAGAATATGTGCTGAATGTTCTTTCTGTCGACGCGGAAGTGGTTGGCATCCTTAAAGTTTGAGCTGCCGTAGGAGTCACAATTGAACCTGCAAAATTTACTTCCCACCAAATTTTTTAAATCGAGAGTTTTTATTGTTTTAATTGCGAGAGACTCACCGAATTCATCCACTTCAGTCTAATACTTTGTAAGGTCGGTCATGACTTCAGTTTCAATGTCAGTCTTGTCTCCATATAAGTAACTAATTCTTTCATTGATAAATTGATTGCCCAGCAGTTGTTCTCTTTGAGGTAAATGCTGGCACTTGCACTCCGGATCAAGGATACTTGCTGCGAAGTGAATGGGTTTGAAGGTCATATTTCTTCGTTGTTTCAAGCACCTTGAGATTGATTTATCTTCGTCGGCTGATTGTGTTGAGGAAGACAGAGACCTGTTAAAAGCACATTCGATTTGATAAGACGCTTCAGGTATTTTACTTGAAAGACAATCATCTCCTTCTAAAATTGTTATGTATTTAACAATTGGTATTAGAAGTTCCATCAAGCACGGAAGACCAGTCCAAAAGTCTTCGTCCAAAATTAGTTTTTTTATATCTGGAGCTACTGCGACTTCTTCACTTATTGCAAAAGTCTTCAACGATCGTTCATTTGCAACCAAATTTCCTGCAGAAAAGAGTAAAGTGGCCCATCTTGTTTCCGCAGGCAATTCAAGGAACTGCGTGTTCCTTTTTTCTTTTCTAGTTTCGGTAAAAATTGCTTTTGGACGTGCGAAAGTGTTTACTTCTTTTATGACTTCTCTTGCGACTCCGTCTGTTTGAATGTTGGTAAATCTACATCTTCTACGAGCAAGTTTAAGCACTGAGCTGAGCAGCTGTATACCGCAATATGTGGATATTTGGTGTGAACTATATTCTGTGCCAAAACCGTCGCAGCATCATTATCTGTGACAAGCGCCAAAACATTTTTTGGTACTGAAGCAACTGCTGTTTTTTCCTACATCTTCTAATACGCGATTGTACTCTGCATTTGAAAGAGAATGGCCTAATTTATAAGGCGACGAAATCTCCGAGAAGGGTCGAATGTCATGAAAAAATTCTTCCCAATATTCGTTGTCAAAAAATGATAAAGAACCATTTGAGGCATACGAGTATATAGCTCCTGCAAATTTCATCCCTATATAATCCTGAGAGTAAAATAGAAGCAGTTGAATAAAAGTAAGTGTAAATAATAATGAATGATTTGAAATCGAAACCTTATTCGATAAAATAACAGATATATATGAAATTCAAATATTATTGCAAGAAATATGCTTATTATTATGTTTTTTGTAGGTTTTTTTACGTGTGTGTTATTGTCCATCGAGTCAGTATATTTCTTAATTGAGAAAACAGCTGATTCAGCCTTATTTAAGTATTCACTCCCATTTCTTTGCGGAGGCCGTGAAATGTGGTCACGTGAAATGCGATTTTGATTAACATCTTAGTTAACAGTGGCTGAAACTTTTGAGACATCTGAAAAACTGAAACGGCATTGAATAGTTCAAATATATTTTAGTATATCCAATTATGCAACAAATTTATGAAATGTCTGTAAAAGAATATGAGAAATGTAGAAAACCATATCCTAAAAACGACAAAGTGAATTTTTTTTAGGTTCATGGCACAAGTAAGAAATATAATATCAAGAAAATATAAATTACCGTCAGCTTCAAGAGAATCCTTATCGTTTTTGGAAACAGCTTTTCTCTCTAATGTGTCTTTAGAATGCTTGAAAAGCATATCCTTCACAGTTTTTGGACATTTAAGGCATTGCAGAAGATGCTTTTTCTGTCGCGTTGCATTTTTTGCGTAAATTGTATCACAATAATTACACGCAATTGTTACTTTGCTAGTTTCTTTGTCTACAATTTTTTCAAAGAAGCTCCATACTAAGCCTTGGTGTTTAGACATTTTGATAGTGCATTAGCAAACCAAACAAAAATCCCCAGTAGTAAAATATACTTAGCAAAATACACGAACTGCATAAACATCGAACAATAGATAGAAGAAAAAATGAAAATCTTGAAAAATTGAAAATTCTCATAAATTCTCTGAGTCTGCACAGTAATTTATTTCAACGTTACCTTCTCGGCAACTTTACCGAGAACAAGAATATTACCGTAGTAATATTACCCACTGAGAACTCTACCCGTGAGAATGGCGGAATAATTTTTACTAAATATATTTGACATTTTTCCGTGTTTTGGCTATATTTCAGGCACTGAGACTGACGATGCAGTTTCAATATAGCCGCCGTTATTGCTTGGTGGCTGGAGAAAGTGAGTGCGGGCAAGGGTAGTCAGTTTTACGACCCCTTGCATACCACTTATTCATCATGCAAACGAATAGGAAATTTCACAAAAAAAATCTGACCTAATACGCAGGACTTTTTAGTTAGAAGGGACTTCAATTGCTTTCTCAAGAAAATAGAATTACATAATGACAATGTTATAACTTTATAAAAAAATCAAAAAGCTATTTTTTTCCTGCGGACATTACAAGAAAGATGTAAAATTTTGAATGAAATAATTTCCAAAATTACACAAAAGCCTAGTACTTAAAACTTTTTTTTCAAAGATAAATCGTCTATGTAACAGGAAGAATTGCCTTGAAAATCAAATCAGGCAATTTTGATTCCAGAAAATGCAGGACGAAGATTTTTTTTTTTGAGGCTAAAATTTCCTCAATTTTGCCCCGCCCCTGTTCTAGTCATTGGTACTATTGTATTGCTCTTGCATTGATGGGTTACCGATAACTACCCCTTAAAATATTATTTAAACTTCAACATTCAAAAAACAAATGTCCAATTTCAGCATGAACACGAGTTATCTTGAACAAACAAACCTTTTTTTCTGCAGAGACGACGAATAGAAAAACAAGCACTTATATTTTGTTTAGAGAAAAAATCACTTCCCATCTGGCTAACTTTCATGTGTTGTTCACCTTGAACTATGGCTTAAACTATAATATTCAAAACGCAAAAGCCTAAGTTTTTAATTTTTTTCCAAGTCATCTCGCACATACTAATCTTTTCCTTTGAGAAGCCAGCGAATAGAAAGACACATAATTACGTTTCGTCAAAAAAATTATTTACTCTTCATTTAAATAACTTTCATGAGTTGGCCTCCTCAAGCTATGGCTTGAAATTTAACATTCAAAAAACAAAAGCCTATTTTTTGTATTATTTTCTGAGTAAACTTGCACAAACTAAACTTTTCTTTCACTGGTGAAAATTTATAGCCACAGAAAGCCATTGGTATGGAATTTTTTGCATCTCTGTTTTAAAAATGAAAATTTTTATTGTGCCTTCATTTGTTTCCGTGCCTCAGAAATGTTGCAGCTCAAAACTACACCCTATTCGGCATACTATTGAAAATCGACATTTTACAGTTTTGGTTTTATTAATTTAAATGTATGATTAGTTTCATCTCTCCTATAGATCACTAATTAATGTATGACAGGGAATAATAAAAATTCCAAAGCCAAAAAAAATTATCAAAATTAATTTTTTAGTTCTGGTAATAACTCGTTTTTGAATCCATTCCTCCTGCAATTATCATCGTACTTTTACAATTTTTTCGGAAGGAACTAAACTTGGCACTTATTCTAACGATATATCGCTGCATACTCGACAGCAAATAGTTGTTGAAAACTCCAAAAGAAATATAGATACGTTTTTGAAAAAGAAAGTGCACTCGATTGGACTCGGTCGATTGTTTGAACAATAAATACAAATATATAGAAAATCACCAATATCCTAAATGATTTCATTCAGCATTTACAGGAAGATAAAATTCCAAGAAGTTCAAAAATATTATTCAAGTAATTTTTTTGAGCTCTGGTAATAACAAGATTTTGTGCTCAGTTCTACAAAAATTATTCAACTATCTCATTTTTTTTGAAAGATGTAATCCTTGAATTGGAATAACAAATGCATTGCTGGATTCTTTACATCAAATATTTTTCGAAAATTTAAATGCATTAGAGAAAAGTTGAAAAATAACATTACAGTGTACCGGGATTTGTGAATTGATTGAACAATAAATACAAGAAAATAAATAATCTTGAGTATCCCACATAATTCAATGCAGAATGGTCAGGCATAAAAAATTTGAAAAAGTCCAAAACAATTATTACAAATTTTTTTTCGAGCTCTGAGAATAACACGTTTTCGCGTATGCCTTCTGGCATTTTTTTCACTCTTAATGTGTTATTTACACTAATATGAGGTCCTTAAAGTGGATTTTTAACTCACGAGAATTATTTTGTAATTTATCATATGTATAATTTGATGTATTTTACGTCTTTGTTTTATTCGATGTCAATAAATTACACTGGTGAACAGAATGTGATCCATGTATTCAGGAAATGGGATGTGTTGTTATTTTCCGAAGTAGTTTATAGTGTTAAATGCGAATCCGCCCTACATTTTTAGCCTATACATTTGAATTTTGAGTTTTTTTGTAAGAAAATTTATTTTCCTAAAAATCACAAGTCGCGCATATAGTGTAGGAAATAGTGAGTGTAGGAAACTTTTAAAGGAAGAGGATGAATGATTTCGATATGTTTTTCGACACGGCATCCAACGACCACCCTACTTTTGCGAAAACTCAAGCGATTTTTGAGATGACAGCAAAAAAATTGTTTGAAAGCGACAAAGTAAGGTCTTAAAGAAAACGTTATTCTCAGAAAGAAACGGTTGCCGTTGAATTATTTTACTTCGGCATGCGTATAATTGATTGTTTTTGACAGATCTTTTTTGGTAGAATTTTGAAAAATTATTTAGCAGTCACGCAAGCCCTGTTTTTGCAATGAATGCGAATATTATTTCAATTAACTCTTCTAATGGATTATTTTTTCTTGCTATACATGCATTATATTCTTTTCAATGAATATCTCACTCAAATTTCTAACAAAATGATAAGAATATATGTAGGGGTTCCAGAATTTTTTTTTTTAATTAAGCTTTTTCCCAAAAAGGCCTTCTGGAACCCCCCAAATACTTTTTTATAATTGTGTCCAACATCCGAGTGATGTATTTCACTAAACGCAATACAATGCATGTATGCCAAAGTGAGAGAGACTGGAAGCTGGGTCAATCCATTTCCTGAACATCAGAGTTGTAAGGGGTTTAGCGATTTTGATGAAAGTTGGTGAACCTTTAGTTTGGAACCAGGCTGCATGTCTATCGATTACAAATTAATTATACTCTTTTGGGGCCCTGATACACTTTTTCGCATTGTAGCCATTCCGAGTTTCAGAATTTATTATTTTCGACCCACCCTGGTGATTACTCTAAAAATAACACTGTCCGACATTTTTCGAAATTTTTTTTCTCCAAATAACTCTGCATGGTTCTTATATGATTTTTCCAGCAAATTGAGAATTTATTGAGAAAGATATTTCAGCTGTTTAGCATGTACAGTTTTTTTAACAAACGGGGTCAGGAGGTCAAAAAAGCGTATTTTTGGCAATTTTTTGAAGCATATAAAAAATAAGGGCATGTGCTAGAATCTTTCACGCGGGTCAAAATAAAATCTTACACCTTCTATTATCTATTGATATCATGCTAAAAATTAAAGGGAGTCAGCATCGAGCCGTTGGCCGTTTACATTGTTATAAAACTTTGCAATTATTATAAATAAAAGCATCAAACGGAAAAGGCTTTCAAGCACATTAGCAGATTCCTTACTGGAATACTTCCAGCAGTTTTTTTAGTTATTTCAAAAAATTAATCATTTAAGCAAATACATTGTTAATAACATTTTTCCAGGTTTTTAATGCTAACAGTGAGAAATATAGACAAACCATAAACTAAAAGAAGTTATTATGATGAACAGACTCCGACGGACACTCACTGGTCAATAATTAATAAATTATGTATTGTTTTCATCCCCTCCACCTTGACTTCATGCTACTGGAGAATCTAGCTTTAGATTCCTGAATTGTTTAATCTTTATAAATAAAACTAGAACCATATATATATAAAACTAAAGCTATCTGGTATGGTTTCGGAAAAGCCTTCAGTTAGTTTCGAAGTGACAGGCTATTCGGGAGCAGTTTTTAGCGTACAATGTTTATATAATGTTATTTTGTCAATCGTCACAAATCGATTCATGTTTGATACGATTCGTGAACTTTCAACAACTGGCATTTTCAATTTGGTTGTTGCAAAAAGTATCGTGTGCATTATGGGACGAAGGCGGTGATTTGAGACTCGCGTGATGGCTGAGCTCATGAGCCTCTCTTCCAGCCCCTTGAACCCCTTATTAACGAATGCGAGCCAGCTGAAATCAATCTCACAACATCATTCCGACACTAGTCGCTTGGAAAATCTCTCTAGCAATCAACCCAGGTAGAGAGCTTCGCAAAGTCTTCATAATAACAGGAATAATCATAACAATCCACTATGGCAATCTCTTCACGTAGGACTAATATTATCCAGAATCTTTCGTTTCAGGCATTACTCTCCTTCTTATGAACAATTGCTTTCCATACATCCCTATCCTCATATACCTCTTTTGCTTCCGTTACAACCATGCATCGTTTCATGCACGTTTTTGTATTTCTACGACTTCGTATATCCCTTCTCATCAGGGTCTCATTCACACATTCCAACTATTCTTTCTTTGGTCTACCTCTGGGTGCGCTACTTCTCACTTTATCTAAATATACTTGTTTGGTTAAACGTTCTGCACTCATTCTCCCAACATGACCAAACCATCCCAGCAAATTTCTTTCACTCTTGTCAAACAATGTTTTTTCTACACCACATTCTTCAAGAACCCACTTATTACTGACTTTGTCCATTAGCGTTTTACCGCACATATTCTTCAGGAATTGCATTTCAACCCCTTTCCATAACTTTTGCTTTATTTGCAATAATTTTAAGATCCATACTCTTCATACTGGTATCCAGTCTGCTCATCATTCTCTGCAAATCGTCGGCTGAATCCGCTGTAACAATCTTATCATCTGCAAACACCAGTCCACGTGCTTTCACTATCCCGAAATGAACACCTTTTTCGTCTATGAGGGCCGTTCTTCAACACTTGTCCCCATATATATTGAACATCCAGGAAAAAATAACGCAGCCTCGCCTAACGCCCTGCTTTATATCAAACCAATCACTCAATTGTCCATTCACTCATACACTCGCTTGACTACCATTGTATATTGCTTTTATTGCTCTTAGAAGCTAATGTAACGTCCCGAGCAAAAGGCGAGTGTAGTTTGGAAAATTGAGAAAGAGAGAGACCAGTGTTGCTGATAGTTTACTAGTGATAGAGCACTACATGGTTCTAAACAGCTACCGAATCCACTCTTGAGTTTTTTTCTCGGATGTAAAACACAGTGGACTTTACCCGGATTAGACTCATACGACGATCGAAAGTCTCAGCCGAAGGGACTTTAGTACAATGCTCGTCACTACGTTAACTATTTCGCGGTGATATAAGAGTACGCCGCGCAAATCTGTGCTTTGGCACGTTCGTAATTTTTTTGGAAGTTTTCATAAGGGTGACTTGTATGTTATGTCTGAGGAGCAATATTAATAACATATCTCCATTCTTGACATTGAGTCTCGAATGTTTCTCGCGAGTGACTAATAGTAATGAGTAAGGGTATCACATTACTGATGTTTCCGGTCGTCGATTGTCTGCCGTGGTGCGTGCCTCTACTCTCGACCTTTCAGGAATATGGATTCTATATGCTAATCTTAACTAAAGGCAAAGTACTTTGTCAGACGCTCGGGGTTACAGCATGGCCTGACTATGTACATGTTATATCACTTACGCATTATATGATGTACATTATCAGACGACTGACATGTGGTATGCGTCAATAAAATTCTTACAGTAGTTTAAAAACATGTGTGCCCTTATATTAATTGTACTTAGATATAACTTTGAAATTTTTATTGTTCAAGACATTAGGTTTATAAGTATATTCGCATGATAATAATTACAAGCATGATTATCTTATATTGTTAGAATCCATTATTGGATTCTTTCATTTACCAAGCTTCGCTAAGTCATCATTTCTCACCGGGACTTTTATCTACCCATGGTAATACGCTTCAATTATCCTGTAGTTTCTATTTTATCGGCTGCAGTACAGTTACCATAATTAGATTCAAGCTCAGAGAAAACTTGGTAATGCGCTTTCTTATGGCTGATAGCGTTTGTCTGAATTACGTCAGATCCGCATATGATCTTCCCAGAATGAATCCACACTGAACTTTCCAGATCCTTCCTTTAGTTATTCTCATGACCTTCTCGATCAGTATTGTAGTAAATATTTTGCCCACGGTACTTAGTAGGCTAATCGCTCTAAAATTGAAACAATCACCCTCATCACCCTTTGCCTTGTAGATTGGGACGACAATCGCCTTCTTCCAATCATTTCGAACTTCACCATGCACACATATTCATAAATTGGTTAAGCCATATAAACGATTATCCGCCACCGTTCTTGAGCATTTCCGCACATTTCTGAAACAAACAGGTAGTGATCCGTTCCGCACTCAGAGCCTCTCATCTTCTTCTCTTCTTTTGGATCTTTTCATGTCTGAACCAAGCGTTCGTGATAAACAAGCCTTTTCCTAGGAACAAGCTTATCAATTCATCCCCGTTACCGTTTGTTTTTGGGTCTCCGAAATGGCCCAGTACCCTATTGGTACCTTCGCATTACACACCAACCCAGCCATTCATATTTCCAAGTAGAATAATTCTTTCGCCAGAATTGCAAGTCCCTTGTATATCATTTGACGAGTCCCAGAAGGTATCCTTTACATCTCTCTTGTCACCATCAACTGGAGCGTAGCACGCTATAATGAATAGTTTTATGATTGCCACTTTCATTCTAACCCATAGTAATCTAGGTGATACATACTCATACTTCTTGACATATTGTTTTACTCTCTCATTCATAATCAGACCGACTTCTTGGTAACCATATGATTCTTCATCTACTCCTGACCAAAGTTCAAGTCCGTTCTCTATGTTTCTTACTTGAAATCCCTTCTTCTTTGTTCACGGTACACATAAAATATCTAGGTTCCTTACGCGCATTGTATCCCGCAACTCCTTTTTCTCAATATCATTTACATATTCGTCAGTAGAAGTGTCAATCCTATCCGAGGCTACATTATTATTTGTATTATTCATTGTTCAAAGTATACACCCTACTACAAATTGATGCGAGAAATTCGTTTCATATGTATGAAATCATGTCTAAATTTAGCAGCTAAATCGTTATAAGGTGGAGTGTCCATTCATAACGTCAGTCTCACCAAACTTCGGTCATGCAA
>JAUMHM010000085.1:22522577-22535066 GCA_032362435.1 Melikaiella ostensackeni
CGTCGGCAAGATTCGTAGTTTTGCACACGATT
Source organism: Melikaiella ostensackeni (assembly GCA_032362435.1). NCBI lineage: Eukaryota > Metazoa > Arthropoda > Insecta > Hymenoptera > Cynipidae > Melikaiella > Melikaiella ostensackeni. The sequence goes on from JAUMHM010000085.1 coordinate 22,522,610, forward strand.
GAAACCCGAAATACCTCCTTTCAACATAATGAATCATCGTGAAAGCATTAAATCTATTATTGAAAAAATTCTTTATAATCTTTCTAGATTACACCCTCGAAACGGCGTTTGGTTGGGGAATCCAAAAATGTGTGAAAGTCAATTTCGAAAAACCTGTGGGATAGGTTCTTTTGTTCCCCGACCCTTCAGTTGTCTTCAAATTTGTTGCATAATGAAAAATAAAAAATTGGAGCAGGCTTGACTTTGCATTGTGATAAAAAATTTGATCTTCAATCGAAATGAAAAATAAAAACTTATTCTCGAGATGTTGAAAAGTTTTGATTCAGAAAAATTAGCCAATACCGAGAAAATTTTCCAATTTTTCACAAAAATAAGAACTTGTTCCCGAAATGTGAACACATACACGCTTGATACGAAAAAGATATTTTGTTCCGAGAAAATAAGAATTTAGTGTGACGGTATTGCACGATGACGGACGATTTTTCGCTGAAAGGCCTTCAAAAAGAAGAACAGTACGTTTTTTGTCAATGAATGATAATAATTTTAAAAAATATTGACGCTGAAGGATAAAAAATTATGAGTACTTCGCTAAACTACTACCCTCAAATTTTGACTAAAATTTAAATTAAATTTTTTTATTGATACATTAAAAAATAAAAATTCGAAGAAATCCTTTCAAAACAACGTGTACTTGATTTTTGAAGAATTATTTCATGAAATAATCCCATTTTTAGAAAAATGTTGGTTATCTATAGATAACCGTAGTTTTGTACTGCCTTTAATTTTAAAACTTGACATCTAGATTTTACAGCATAATATCTATGGATCGCTGTTCCAAATAATCAAATTCATTTTTGTCAGTAATGGAATCAATATCTATAATCGATAGTAATGAAAATATATAATCTTGGGTCACATCTACTCAGTGGTTATAAAAAAATCAACAATTATGATATTTTCGAAAGTTTGAACGAATGCATCGGGTGCAGATTCAGCTTTGACTTGCAATGCAAATTTGAAATTTTAAGTCCATTGAATGCAAGTATCGCTAAAGTGTAAAAGACTTTGTGGTAGAAACATTAATTTCAAACGATTTCGTTCCTTTTACAGTGATCCCTTTTGCTTGCAGTTTTCAAAGCACGTTTTCAAGGTCTTATGCAAATAAAAGTAATTTCAAGCTCTTGCAATGTATACAGGTAATAATTTATTATCTAAATACACGGAACTGTTTAGGAGCAAAGCGTGTAATAAAAATAAAAAGCGTTAACTTTATTGCGATTTAGGTCACGGTTTTTTATTAGCGTAAGAATATATGAGTGTCTTGACTCAGCTTTGAAATGAAGAAATTTCCCCGAAAATAAATATAATTTTTTCTTCGAATTCTTAATGATTGATCACTCTTAAAATTGATCGTGGTAATTAATTAAATTTACTAAATTTACTTCATTTTAGTTATATAATTCACCATTATATAAAAATGTTTTTCTAATTGTAATTTTCATACACTCATTTCCCGTTTCTGTGCCAGCTTCTCGGTCGTTCACGCTTGAATGCTTCTGTCTCTCCCCTTGAGCGTCCCTTGACACCTAATGCTCAAGGTCTTCGCTCGGACACTTAGCGACGTATTAGAAGTTATTTATATCGCGACTCTCTAGGCATATACTTTTGTACGTGTATCGGGTTTAGAGACTACTTAATTTTAATAGGCCCCATTACTGTGCCAACCAGACCCGAGGGCGGCACAGTTACGGGAAATGAGCACAAATATTAAATATAGAATCATAAGCCGGTGCGGTACAATTATTTACTTATATAATATGGATATTGACCAAAAATTGAGACGCAGGATTTCCTAGTCAAAAGGACTTACAATTAAATTGCGTTATTAAATAAAAGAAAATTACGTGTAGTTACCTGGACAGCAGCTAAAGTAAGAGCTGAAAAAATTAAGGCGCAGAAAAAGTTAGCCTAGCTTTTTTCTATTAAAAAAATTGTCCAAAAAATCGTGCAAATTTGAGAAAAAATATACGAATTTATTATTTTCCAAGTTTCTATAAAATATTTTCGTAAGTGAAGGATATTGTCTCTAAAATATTTTGCAATATTTCCATTAATTTTCTAAAAGCTAAAACTGGGGTCTGAAGAAGATTGGCAATTAATAAAGTGCTTATGCTGAGAAAACTGATGTAAAAAAATATTTAATTAATAATCAAGTAAAATGATTTAGCACTATTTATAATGTAAAATTTAAGCAAGAAAAATAATGAAATATTTGAAATTATTACACTTGAGTGCTTCATCATGTGAATTAAATTTTCACGTTTGTATTTCTCGTTGAAATGTGTAAAATTGTCACCAAGTGACTTAATTCAAAATTAGGGGAAGTTTTATAATTTTTCCCATTCCTGTGAATGAAAATATATTTTCATTTTGTATCACTTGACATATGCCTCATGAAGCATCTAAATTTACATGTTCTCAACCAGCTATTTCAGAATTTTTATTTTGCACCGCCGATTCAGGATCTTAGACATTTTCTCCAGGCGATGGATGAACACAATTTCCCCAATCTTCTTTAGTGATTGCTGAAATAGATTTTTATATTTATTGTAATGTATATAATCATATCTTTATGAAAATCTGATATACTTCTTAAGAAATGTTATATATTATATTTGGAATGAAAATAAAATTTTCAAATTGAACTATTTCGCATTGAATCTTTTAAAGTTGAACAATTTCACTTTGTCAGCATTCGAGCTTGATAAATTTCAAATTCCAGAAGTATAAAGGAAACCATTTATAAAAGCGGTATTCTGATATATTTAAAAGATTAATCTTCAGAGAAGAAAATGTCTTTCTACACACTCACGTTCTTTACATTTTTTGAGGCAGTCGTATTTCCTTGTAATCATAGGCTTGACAACGATAAAATACTCATTTACACAAACTTTGGCTTCATGAGGCCTTTCAACCATCTGAAAAAAATATTTTTTAGTTCACAATTTTGGGGAAAATCAAATCGTTTTCCTCTATATGAAAAAGCCTGTGTGGATTCTATGTACTTACTGCATCACATTTGGATCGACAAGGTGGTTTATTCTCCTCCTGCAAGAAATATCATTTCAATTAGTGGGAAAACTATTTATCGAAGTTTGTTTAGTTTGAGAATTTATAATTCCACATAAATTCCATATAATTGCGGATTTTTTCATTATATAGATACGCACTGACAAAAGTAACAAGAGCACTTTTAGTGAGCGAGTAATTTTACTATAAAAACATACTTTTCTTATTATTCTTATAATCATTTTATTGTTACTATTTTAAGAAAAAAGAAAAATGGTGCATATCCTAAACACAAAGAATGAACACATCTTCTATTATATGTACCTGTCGTAGATAATAAGGAAAATTAGGGATTTAGCTGGAAGCCTAAGAATTAGCTAAGTGTCGAGCCTTAGGAAAATCTTCCATTCAGGTGTTACCTTCTCTCTAAATTCCTGGTTCATTCAGGAATGCAGAACACTTTCAGGTCATTTCTCTAAATTCCAAGAGCGTTTTTAGTATTTAGAAAAATCTTAAAGCCAAGAATAGAATTATTATTTATTTTGTTTTATAATTCTATGGAGTTTAAAATTGAAGTACATTAAACCAGTATAATTTAAAATATTTGTTGTGAAGCAATTTGCAAGTGTGATGCAATGAATGAAGTTTTTCAAATGAACAACTTATTTTATTGAGTCCGTGGCTACGTGTACCGAAATTGCGGTATAAATAGCCGGATTTCTTCGGTGCACGTAGACTACGTTCGTCCAAAAAAACAAAATTTTGGATTTCTGAAGTCTAACCCTTTCATTTTGTGTTATTTGGTAAAAAAATATTTTCCCAATTTTTGGGAGATTCTTAAGAACATTTTTAGAAGTAGGGCTCGACCCTTAAAGTACCTCGCGCCTAGTCTCTCAAGTATTCAAAACCTAAAATGAAAAGAAATCTGTTGATTTGTGTGAAAATGGATTCAAAAATTAGAAGAAAAATTTAAAAATGGGTTGTTTCAAAGAGGAGCCCAACCGATTGTTGGTCAGGGAATTCTGGATGCGCCCCCCGTGTTTGGTGTCCACTGAGGCATATAAAGGCGCGCCCCATCAAGCGTATATTTTTTAAACAAACAAATATATTCTAGATTACAAAGGAAAGAGTGAAAAGAATATCCAAGACCCATAATGCCCCTGGCTTGCACAAATACACAAATTCACATGTATTACTAGTAATACAGTTTTTCCTAATCTGTTCTTTTCTTTTCCCCTTGCACTTTATACTTGTAGAGTATATTTCTCTTTAAAAAATTTTATTTTCACGTGGCGCCCATATACTTCTTAGGGGCACCAGTATTGCATGTATATATATATGAAGAAAAATTGGTCAAACAACCACTGCAGGGTCCTCCTAGAGCGACTTTCATTCATGAGAATGACACTGGCTCCCAGTAGAACCGTGGTAAATCACACCCATGGCCACACCTCACAACCGTGAGATGGGTGACCACATGGTATGGTGGAATCACGATGACAGGCCGGCGAAACCCTCGTGAGTCTCAAGGACACGAAGCGACCAAAGAGTGGCAGCTGTTTGCATCCATTTTGCAAGTGCCTTGGCATTTTTCTGGCACGTGGGTATGGCTTCGATGTTAAGAACCAGTGATGGTTTCGCACCTTCGAGAGCACCGATGACAGGGACAATCATTTTAGTCAAATATTCTTTGTATACTCATCTCTTTTCACACAGATCCCGTATAAGGTCTCGATAGCCCCTTCTCCTTCACCTTGACTGTGATGTTGGCATCGGCAGGAGCCGAGAATTCGATCACAAACATCGTTCGTTTCTCTTTGTCAAGAAGCACGATGTCAGGCGTCGAGTATACAACTTTCAGCCTGAAGTCGAAGTTCGAGTAAATTTTGCACAACTTGTTCTCGAAAATTGATTTTATATCTCTGGGAGCGTCCGGTATGGCATGGTCGCGGTTAACACAAACAGAGCGACAAAGATGGTAATAAAACGCTCTTAGGGCCGCATTATGCCTGTGGAGATACGTCGTTTCCGCGGAGTGGGACACCCGCATAGTATGTGCCGTAGATGCTAAGAATGTGCATGACACGCTCTGCATCTGTCGCTGGAAAAATAAAACCTTTTGTGCCTGAATTAAGTCCGGATGATTTAAGGAAAGAAAACGTTAACTCCATCGCCAAGGACTGATCTCTTACATTTCTGTGAAAGTTGCCGTGCATTTTCTTGTCATGGAACTCTTTGAGAAAGTTATTCACCTCTGATTTTTTTACTCGGGCTTTCAGAAGTTAGGCATACAGTTGGAATAATGCACTTTCCACACTTCTGATGTTAAGATTCAGACTAAGGGTCTCGGCCGCCTGCTCTGCGGCTTTGTAGGGGAACGCTTTCTTGCCAATCATTTCGTTGTTCCTGACCATTGTCGGGAGAAGATCTCTTCCATTTGCCACGATGCGATGTGAGTTGTACCCAAGATAATCCGGTCATGAAGACACTGAATATTTAGAAGTCCGCCTTTAAGGCGTGGGACGTATAAGCGCGGAACGGACAAGTTGATATGCAAGCACTTCTGCATATGCATGATCTTACATGTGGCGATATTCAGGGCCGTGAGCTCGTGTTTCGTCTATGTAACTACCCCAAATGGATGGAGTAGAACCAGGAAGGCAAACATGTTAGTTGCAGATATCTTGTTTAACGCCGACAGATTGGAAGAGCAAATCTATCAAAGAAAACGCTTGTATCTGCTTCGGAAAGTCTCCTTCACTAATGTTATATCCTGAATGCGGCTCTCTGGCACGCCTAGGTATAGGTAGGTCACTCCAGTGCAAGGGTGTCTAATAGCGCTCCTGTCCATGAGTTCTGGGTCATCGCTAACGCTAGCAAGTCGTCCTCATTTCGAATGAAACTTGGCACACTTGTCCAATCCAACATTCGTACCAATTTCTTGTGTGTACCCCTCAACGATCTTTAGAGCATCCTTGATATGCTGTGTCCCAGAAGCATAGATCTTCATGTCATCCATATAAAATATATGAGTGACCTTATGCTCGTGATTATTAGGTCCGACGCAGAGGTACCCACCAGAATTGCGTAGAGTGAGAGATAGTGGCAAAAGTATGTTGCAAGAAAGAGAGAGCTCATGGTGTCATTCTGAAAGACGCCATTCTGTCAGGTGACGCTATCAGTTGTCATACGATGTTTTCCAGATGAGATAGTAAATTTGGTTTTCCAAAGGGGCATCACAATCTTTCTATGCATCCAACTATGCGTGGGTGAACCTTCAAGCTTTCCGACAGACAGATGATAGGTCCATGGGAGGTTGAATCTAAAGCTTTCTGGTTATCAATCCAGGCCACCGACAGATTGCGATTGTAGGCTGCAGCGTCTTTGCAGACGCTTCTGTTGATCAGCAGGTTTACCCGACAGCCTGCCACGCCTCTTTCCGATCCACGTTGTTCGTAGATCTCTTCCCACATAGGTCCAATTGTCCGAACAATCCTGGCGTTCAAGATAAGTGTAAAGGTTTTATACAGTGTGTTCAGACAAGTTACTGGCATGTAGTTCCTTGGGTTGGACACGTCGCTTTTCTTCGGTAGGAGTACAGGACCATCTGGTCCGGCGTAGGCGGATTATTGACAGAAACAGGGTGATCGCTGGAGCGGCGCGATGAGTCAGCGAGAAACTGTTAATTCTCCCTGGCTCATCCCTTCCTCTTCTGTATTCTCCTCCTGGCGTCAGATAGCATCTGTGTTTTGTCAACAATGTGCTGCTTGATAGTCAGCAGCTTTGACTTGTTCAATGTATGATGGTGGATCCTCAGTCCGTGAGCGAACTTTTGGACCCTTACCGCAAAAGGCGTTCCAGATATTATGTAGTCAATCACACTCTCAATTCGGGACGCGTTCTGTTTAGGCTAAACAATTTTCTTGTTCAGTTGATGCAAGCACTTTTTGGTCTTTTGATCTATCGTTGGCTTTACACTTCGATTTGAGTCGTCCAAAGCTCTCGTCGCGTCATAAACTGAACAAGTGATGGTCCAGAGGTCGGATTCCTCCGAAAGATCTTCACGAAGGGCGTCATTAATTTCAGCCAGATCTTGGGGCTTAGGAGGAACCTGGATGTTGATGTTTCTCCTCTTCCTGAAATCGCCATCATCTCTTAGGGGGATGCTTGATTTCCGCAGTTGGTCTTAATGTCGCTTCCACTTCTTCATACGCGGCTTGTTATTGCAGTGGTTGTGGAAGCGTTCAGCGTATATATCCTGTTTGCAAGAGATTGTCGGAGCAGTTCCGCAACCTAGGTGCGCCGATCCGTCATCATGTTTCCATCCGAATTAAATTGCAGCACCCCGAGCTCTAGGGCGATCGAGACTGTTTGCCGACCCATTGTCGGGTGCTCTGAGCGTTCTATTGTTTTGAACCGCATTCACAACTGGGTTTGGTTCTTTTATAGTTGTTCCCACGAGAAGCTAGGGAAAGGGTTCGTCCACCCTTGCAGAGCCCCGCATGCAAGGGTAAGGCTGATACTCTAGGAGGTCGCCCGGTATCCCAGAGACACCGTTTGAGACACATCACCCGTGCCATTCAGCTTTTGGCACGGTTGTTCACGCCTTAGCTTGGGGGTTTTTCCTGCGGGACCATCCCTGGACAATTGTACGTGACTACTTATTAACTTTTATAACCGTATTTAGCAGAAACCCTTGGCACAGGGACCCTCCATCCGCAGCCTGCGGTCGCAAACAATCTTTAAAATTGCTCAAGTTTTAAAATCAACTGGCAACGAAAAGAAGTATTTGCAAGTTTTTTAGCTATATTGTATACTCTTAATATAATTATGATTATAATACGTGGCTCTAAATATTTATTTGTAAACAAATAATTTAGAAACAAATATTGTTCTATAAACATCGGTAAAGTAACTCATCCATACGGTGATGGAATATCTATTAAAAAACGATGAAACGCTATCTCAAGCGTCGCGTTCCCTTCATGAAAATTATATGCGTGCAGTTCTAGCATCCGATTACGTAAAATGAAACGTTCTACTCGGCCAGAATCCCTCTTAGTCCTCTGGTTTTCCTTCCCAACCAGTTATCTCCTTTTCTTGAGTGGAAAATTCATATAATTATGCGAGATCAGGCAGGCTAGTTTTCTACGACATTGTGCTGATTTCATGTGATTTTTATTTTTTCGCTCAAATAGCGTAAATACAATAAGTGTCAATTGAAGATAAAAACAGTTAATAATCTATTATTAGCAACTGCGAACAATTTTCTGGGATTGGAAAGTTCACTTCGCGTTATGTTTCTCATTCAACCGAATGTCATCCAGAGCATTTATCATGAGAATTATTATTCAAATTAAAAATTTAGAAAGCGAAAATCTTGTGAACGTTTTTGTTCATTTGTGCAACTCGCATCTCACCCGGCTTAGAGAAATATTCACAAAAATAACAAAAACACATTTTATTTAAAGTTTATTCTTTTTCACACACAGTCATTGAGTGTGACCAGTGACAAATCAGTCCAGGACTACCCTGACCCCGACTGCCCTTGGTCTCAGCCACAGCCTAGAAACTCAGAATTTATATGATTCTGGCCAGAAATCATACCTGATAGCTCTAACCTTGGCCTCGGTCAACAGCCTTGCCAAAGATCCTTCCACGTACATCCCTGACCAAGGGATGTATGCCTCGCAGCTTTAACTCCGACTGAAATATCAGACATTCTGTCCTGTATAACCCAACTTATTTGTCTATTCCATGGCATGAAACGTGACTCATTTCATAAGACAGTCTACTGCCGCTACGCTCCTATGATTTGGTGACTTCTTCAAGTCCCTCAAGTCTTGAACCTCATAGCGATCTTTGGGAAATACTGCAGTCACCTTGAACGGTCCCTCTGTCGTGAGCGCCAATTTCCTGCTCTCTCCTATTTCTGTCGATCTGGCTGCTACCATCACGATGTCATCGACTTCGTAATGAGGCGTTTTGAATCAACGTGCATCAAACCTCTTTTCCTGCTCTGCTTGGGCTAAATCTGTACACCACTTGTCTTTTCTCATCAACTCGCGAAGATCCAGTAGGTCAAGAGTCGCTTGAATTCCTCCAGACAGTACTGCATCCGCTACTCCTCTGATTTTACATCTCAAAAGAAGATGAGATGGTTCCTTTTTAGTGGTTCTGTTGATATTGCAATTCATTGCACTCTGAACTTCCCTCACATTTTTATCCCATGTATCCTTGGATTCTCCAGCACATGCTGCTGCTCATGAATTTAACACAGTGCGATTCAATCTTTCACATTGTCCTTTGGCTCTTGGTGTTGCAACAGCGTCCACAATGAGCTTGATTTCATACTCCTGACAGAAAGCTTTGAATGTGTGAGACGTAAATGCGGTTCCTTAGTCGGTTATTATTCGTGTAGGAACTTCAAATATTGAAAATAACTTGTCGAGTGCCTTAATGACAAACTTTGTGTTTGTACTACATACAGGTTCGAGGATACAAAACTTGGTAAATCCATCCATATTCGATAGTTTTTGTGTATTTTTATTCTTTGAATGAATAAATGGGCCAACATGATCAAGGTTTAATGTGTTAAAGGGAACTGAGGTTTTGTAAATAGGATGAAGAAAACCTGGTTTTCGTTTCGACGATGAATTATAGTAGAGACAGTTAAGACAAGCCTTGACATAATTAGAAAAAAATCGTCTCATACCCTTAAACCAGTAATTTTCGAAAAATTTTTACAGGGTCTTTTTCAAAGCAAATTTTTCTCAAATTTTTTAACAGATCCCTTAACTTTGTAGTTTAACAACAATTTATAAGATTATAATCCTTTGCTTGAAGTTTCAGATATGTATTTTCACTTTCTGTTTATATATATCGTCAAAGCTATGAAAGTTGATCGCCCAATCTAAGGATGTACTTAGAAAATAGTGCAAATCTTGATGATGTTAAGGAATTTTGAGTAATTTTGAGGGTTGGTAATTTTAAAAATTGTGTAGAAAATTTGTTTTTATGGGTTGTTCTCTGTACAGAATGATGGAGAAATAAATCAAAATACTAATCTTGTACCGATATTGAAGACTTTCAAAGTGTTATTCCAGTCTTTTTTGTAATTACTAAACTTCAATTTTTTACTAATATTTTGGATGTATGGCCTTCCTATATAGTTGATTAGTTGAAATTATTAGGTACCAGTATCGATTTTAAGCCCCCCTCCCCCACGTAATAGATTGTCACATTTTTTTACCTCTCCCCCACAAAAAGCTGCGACGTAATTTATGAATTACACCTGAACAGATACGGTACTTACCTTCGCTAATGAATCAGGAGTAGAGGATGTTCCTAATAAAACGTTTAAATCTGGTGACTCTTTAAAGTGATCGAGTGCAGTAACTAAATTAATCGAAGGAAGTAGTGACTTTATTAATGACATCTCTTTAATTTTGCTTTTACAAAGATTAAAGTCATCAACTTGGCTACGACTGCAAGACACTTACCATCACAAAATTTCATGTACTTATCGCTGCATAAAACACTATAAAACCATAGGTTCTTCATTATTTCTCACTCAAGAGTCTGAAAGTGTCAGCTAATCTACCACAAAAATGAAAGTGAAAGTGTGACTCATGAAAATGAAAAAGTACGTTAACACGACGCGACACTGTGATGTCTACTGCTTCCACCACTGCGCTTCCATCGCACTGCACTGGTGGGGGAATGACGTCACAAAGTTGTCGCACCAGTTGGAGTGACAGACATGGTCACTCTTATTCAGTGTGACAAGAGCCACTGTATTTTGGAGTGAAAGAGTCACACCAACGGAAAGAGTCAAGCTGCTCACTTCAATGGTGTGACTTAATCACTCTAATGGAGTGAATGTAGCATTCACTCCAGTCTTGCAGTGACATTTTTACTCCAAGGAATTTAGAGAGTAGAATGAAAACAAAACTATTATTAAATATATTTTTCTATAAAAACGGTAGCTACAATAATCGCAATTCTCGCTCCAGCTTGCAGCCAGAAGTGAGCTTCTCCCTTTGGAGTGGAGCATGACATTTCGTTGAAGCGAAGTCGAAACTCTTGAGCTTGGAGTGGCTTGTCGCTCCAAATGGGGTGACTGGTCACTCCAAATGGGGTGAATGCCTACTCCACTGGAGTAATTGTGTCGGACCAACTTGGAGCGAGTTGCGTGACTCCAACGGATGGAGTGACAAAACTGATTCCATTGGAGCGAAATTGTGAGTCCAGTAAAGAGTGAGTAATCCACTCCATTCTTTAGAATAATTAAATGCTTCTGTCTTTTTTGGAGTGGAATTTCACTCTTTTTGGGTTCAATTAATTATTTCAAAAGGGAATAAAAGTGGAAACAATATAAAAGACATTTATTATCCTGAAATATTCTTTACTCAATGTATAAATGTAACATAAAATATAAATAATATAAAATAAATCCTTGAATTAAACTAAAATCTCACACAAATTGAAGAACAAATAAAAATATTTCAATGATTTTAGAAGAACTTACCAAAATGTCGAAGATGTCTTAAGTTTAAAGATCCACTGTGGGTTCACTGATGCCCATCCTGAAAAAATGGTATCATATTAAATTATATTGTATAGTATTATGCACGATAATTTGTTCAAACCTTTCCAAACGGTTTAATCCTTCGATGGAAGGGTTAAATGAAATGCTTTGAATATATTTTAATTATTTTTTATGAGTAAATAACCTACACTTTGTGGATAGCTCATATTTTTTATCACATATTTCGAATGGGACGCGTCCGGATGCGGAACTCCGAAAACTCCGAGATGCAAGAACTTTCATATCTCTTAAAATAAAATCTGAAGTCTGGGTCCTTTTCCTTTGGACGTACACATGCCCATACGTCTAATAATAATAATTGAAAGACACTTACCATAAAAAAATCCGATGTACTCATCGCTTCACGAAACACTACACAACTATAAGTTTTCAATAATTCATCAAGATCAATTCCCGTCTCAAAGCGTCGGACACTACCACGAAAATTCAAGTGAATTCACGAGAATTCAAGTGAAGAAAGTGGAAAAGTACGCCGAAACGACGCTGTGCTGCCTACTGCCCCCCTTTCGCTTCTACCACACTGCACTGGTGAGAGCGGCTGTATATTCACTTCCGTTGGAGTCATCTCACGCTCCTTTTGTAGTGATGGGCATGCTCACTCCTCTTTGGAGTGAAAAAAGTAGCTCCAAGAGTTGGAGTCAACTAATTTTCACTATAATTTGGAGCGAAAATGTAAGTCCAATGCAGAGAGTGAAGCTTCTAAATCCAATGGATTGACATCATCACTCTCATGGAGTTGATAGAGTTCTCACTCCAGTGTTGGAGTTACATTTTCAC
>JAUMHM010000085.1:22542787-22558326 GCA_032362435.1 Melikaiella ostensackeni
ACCTCACTTGGCGAAGAAAAAAATCTTGTTTCACCACGACAACGCACCTCCCCATAGGTCGGTCGTTGCGATGGATAGAGAAATGCATTATCTCAACCTGATGTTAAGATCCAAGCCAAATGTCTCGACCGCCTGCTCCGCAGCTTTGTAAAGGAACGCGCCTTTGCCAATCATCCTGTGGTTCCTGCAAGTTTCAAGGAGAGGATCTCTTCTATTCGTCACGATGTGAGCTGTACCCGAGGTAATTGGGTCATGAAGACAATGGATATTTAGAAATCTGCGCCCGCCCTTACGGCGTGGAATGTATGAGCGTGAAACGAACAAGTTGATATGCAAGATTTCTGTCTAGCCCAGCCAATCTTCCTGTTCAGTTTATGCAAGCGCCTTTATAACTTTTGTTCTCTCGTCGGCTTTACTCTTCGATTTGAATCGGCCAAAGATCTCACCGCATTATAAACCGAACAAGTGATGGTCCAGAGGTCGGGCTTCTCCGAGAGATACTTACGAAGGGCTTCATTCATTTGAGCCAGATCTTGGGGCCTGAGAGAAACCTGAATGTTGATTTTTCTCCTCGTCCAGGAAACGCTATCATCTGTAGGGCGATCGGCATTGTTTGCTGACTAATTTTTGGGTACTCTGCGCGTTCAATCATTTTGAACCGCACTTACAACTGAATTTGTTGTTGTCATAGTTGTCACCCAGGTGCTGTTCAGCTTTCGAGATGGTTGTTCACGTCTTAGTTTGAAAGTTTTCCTTTCGAGACCATTCCTGGACAATTGTCCGTGAGTGCCTATCAGTCTTTGTAACCGTATTTAGTAGAAACACTAGGTACAGAGACCTTCTATCCGCAACCTTTGGACACGTTAGGTGGCTTTGTCATAAGCCCTTCGGCTCGGTTCCAGGGGAACCGAACCAGACCGAACTGAATAAATACACTCGGTTCGGTTCAGTTTCTTTGTAATCCAATCAAAGGTTCAATTTCAAAGGAACCAAACCGAACCGAACCGAATATATATATATATATATATTTGGCTCGGTTCCTTTGGAATCGAATCAGAGGGCCTATGACGAAGCCACTGGACGCGTCGTCAGGTTGTGGATAGAGGTTCCCTGTACCGAAGGTTCCTGTTAAATACGGTTATAAAGTTAATAAGCAGTCGCGGACAATTCTTCATGGACGGTCCCGAAGGAAAATACCCCAAGCTAAGGCGTAAACAGCCGTGCCGAAAGAGGAATGCCACCTGGATGAGGTGTCCTCAAAAGGTGTCGTGGAATACCGAGCGACCTCCTGGGGTATGCAGCCTCACTCTTGCATGTGGGGCTCTGCAAGGGTGGACGAACCCATTCCCTAGCTTCTCGTGGCAACAACTATGACAACACCAAACCCAGTTGGGAATGTGGTTCAGAATGATTGAACGCGCAGAGCACACGACAATGGGTCGGCGAACAATGCCGATCGCCCTAGAGTTCGGGGTGCTGCAAATAGTTTGGGTCAAAATGCGATGACGGATCGGCAAGACGGTTGAAGTCTTGAGTGGACGGATTAACTTAGAGATGATTTGCTGGAATGCTACATTGCCAGTAATATCCCTGATCACAGGGGTTATATGACGTGCCTGCACACTCTGTGGTGCCAGAAACACTCAGAACTCAGGTTCCTTCTAAGCCCCAAGATCGAGCTGAAATGGACAACGCCCTTCGTAAGGAACTATCGGAGGAGTCTGATATCTGAACCATCACTTGTTCAGTTTATGACGCTCAAACTGAGGATCCGCCATCGCACATTGAACAAGTTGAAGCTCCTGAACATCAAGCAATACATTGTTGACAAAGTACGGATGTTATCTGACGCCAGGAGGAAAATACAGAAGAGGGATGATGGGCGACTTGTTCAACCCAAGGAACTGCAGGCCAACTATATAAGATCTTTACAGCTATCCTCAACAACAGGATTATTCGGACAATCGGACCTGTGTGGAGAGAGTTCTACGAACTACGTCGATCGAAAAGAAGCGTAGAAGGCTTTTGGGAAAACCGCACAATCGACAGGAGCTTCTGAAAGACGCTGCAGCCTACAATGGAAAACTATTGATTACCTGGGCTGATTATCAGAAAGCTTCCGATTCAACCTCTCATAGACTTATCATCCGTCAGCTAGAATGCTCGAAGGTTCATCCAAACATAGTGGATTGCATAGAGAGATTGATGTCCCTTTGGAAAACCAGATTCATTATCTCATCTGGAAAATATCGTGTGACAACTAATAGCGTCACCTTCCAGAGGGGCGTCTTTCAGAGTGACACCATGAGCCCTCTTCTCTTTTGCATTGCCCTTTTGCCACCATCTCTCTCACTACACATTTATCATGGGTAACTCCGCGGCGGATCTAGTAATCGTAAGCATGAGGTCACTCATATATTTTATATAGATGACTTGAAGATCTATGCTTCTGGAACACAGCATCTCGAGGATGCTATAAAGATCGTCGAGGGGTACACACAAGAAATTGGTATGAACTTTAGATTGGACAAGTGTGTCAAGATTTATTTGAAGCGAGGACGACTTGCTAGCATCAGCAAAGACCCTGAACTGGTAGGCAGGAGCGCTACTAGACACCTTGGCGCTGGTGAGACCTATGTATACCTAGGCGTGCCAGAGAGCCGCATTCAGGATATAACATCAGTAAAGGAGGCTCTCTAAAGCAGATAAAAGCGTCTCCTTCAACAGATTTGGTCTTCCAATTTGTCGGCGTTCAGCAAGATATCTGCAACTAACATGATTACCATTCCAGTTTTACGGTATTCATTTTGGGTGGTTCCATGGACGAAGGATGAGCTCACGGCCTTTGATATCGCCACACGTAAGATCTTCATATGAAGAAGCGCTTGCATATCAACTCGTCCGTTCCGCGCTTACATATCCGACGCCGTGAAGGCGAGCGCGGACTTCTAAATATTCAGTGTCTTTATGACTGTATTATCTGAGGTGCAGCTCACATCGTGGCAAATGGAAGAGATCCTCTCCTGAAAAAGGTCAGGAACCACAAGATGATTGGCAAAGGAGCATTCCTTTATAAACCGTGGAGCAGGCGGCCGAAAACTTCGGCCTGGATCTTACCATGAGAAGCAAAGAAAGTGCGTTACTTCATCTAGATGTATCACTTGTAAGAGCCCGAGTGAAAAGGCAGAGGTCAATTACTTCCTCGAACAGCTCCGCGACAAGAAAATGCACGGAAACTTTCACAGAAGTGTAAAAGAATAGTCCTTGTCGATGGAGTTATCGTCTGCTTTCCTCAAATCATCTAGACTACATTTAGTCACAGAGGGTTTTATTTCCACGTTTCAGAATGGTGTAATTTCTACCTTGGTATGCCGTAGTCGCATCTCACGTCAAGAAGTTGCCAGCGACAGGCGTAGAGCGTGTCATGCACGTTCTGATCACATGCAGTACACACTATCTGGGTGTCCCACTCACGCAGGAACCACGTATCTTTACAGACGCAATTTGGCTCTAAGAGTGCTTTATTACAATATTTGTCGCTCTTATGGTCTTAACCGCGACCCTGCCCCGCTGAACACTCGGAGAGAGATAGAGTCAATAGTCGAGAACGAGTTGTGCAAAATTTACTGGAACTTCCGGTTCAGGCTAGAAGACCCTATTGTACACTCTGTGAAATACGACCTTGTCTCATATCGATCAAGTAACAAGTTGGTAATTAAAAAAAAAGACTTCAAACACTATACATACTATAATGAATGAAGTCTGAAACATCGCACGTGTGACTCTATCCATAAGAGATAGGAACGTGCCGACTCGGCGCTAGCTTGAGAGACTCAATTCGCTCATGAGCGTCCACGTGGGAACAGTAAAAATGCAAATATTTCAATCTTCAAACCTTAAATATCCAAAGAAAAAATAAAACCGACACCCTTCTGGTTATCAAAATTCATGATTTTATGTAAGTAGAATTTTAAGCTTGAATTAATTTCAAATAGCTTTGGGTAGTAGTAGGAGAAGAAGAGATCACGAATGAGATAGAGAGAGAAAGAAATAAAATTACGATGTCAGAAATTATCACACAGAAATGCTAGGTAAAACGAATGTGACAAAAGGAACGGGCATACGCCATGTAAACACACATCTTTTCTCTCGCCTTGCACGTATACGGAAGGAAAAAGCATCTCACTTGCCATCGCGCGCACACTAGCAAGCGTCCACCTCACCGTATCGCCTCGATGCCGTAGCACAGAGTTAGGCGTTCGCCATCACTTTCGTTCTCTATTCTATCTCTTTCGTCCGTATTACTCCGCGCCAAACTACCCCTGTTCTAGGAAGGTTTCAGAGAGATCTGCAAAGACGATGCAGCCTACAATCGTAATCTGTCAATGGCCTGGATTGATTACCAGAAAGCTTTCGATTGAACCTCCCAGAGACTTATCATCTGTCTGTTTCAAAGCTTGAAGGTTCAGTCGCACATAGTGGGATGCATAAAGAGGTTGATGCTTCTTTGGAAAACCGGGTAATCGCGAGCATAAGGTCACTCATATATTTCATATTGATGACTTGAAGATCTATGTTTCTGGGACACAGTATTTCAAGGATGCTCTTGAGATCGTTGAGGGGTACACGCTAGATGATTGACAAAGGAGCGTTCCTCTACAAAGCCGCGAAGCAAACGGCCAAGACCCCTGGCCTGGATCTTAACATGAGAAGTAAGGAAAGTGCATTACTCCTTCTAGATGCCTTACTTCTGAAAGCCCGAGTGAAGCAGGCAGAAATGAACAACTTCCTCGAACAGCTCCATGACAAGAAAATGTGCGGAAACTTACACAGAAATCTAAAAGATCAGTCCTTGTCGATGGAATTAACGTTTGCTTTCCTCAAATCACCCGGACCTAATTTAGGCACAGAGGGATTTATTTTCGCGTGACAGGACGGTGTCATTTCCTTTTTTGGTATACCGTAGCCGCATCTGACGTAAAGAAGTTCCTAGCGACAGGAGCAAAGCGTGTCATGCACATTCTGAGCACCTAGGGCACATAATATCCGGGTGTCCTACTCACGCGAGAATGACGTATAACCACAGGCACAACACGGCCTTAAGATTGCTTGCAGGTGCGAAACCATCACTGGTTCGTAACCTCGAAGCCGTACCCACGTGCTAGAAAAATGCTAAGGCTCTTGCAAAATGGATGCAGAGAGCTGTCATTCTTGGGTCGCTCCGTGTCCTTAAGACTCACGAGAGTTTCGCCGGCCTTTCATCGAGATTTCACCGTACCATGTGGTCACCCATCTCACGGTTGTGTTGTGGCTACGGGTGTGATTTACCGCTGTTCTACCGGGAACCAGTGTCATATTCATGGATGGCAGTCGCTCTCAGGGGCATCCTGTGGTGGTTGTTTGACCAATTTTTTAAAATATATATAATTGGAAAATCAATCAGTGATGTGCAATACCCGGACGGAAATTTTTCGGATCGGATCTCGGGAGGACCGAATCTGAAACTTTCGGTCCGGATCCACCAGAGATCCGATCCGAAAAGTATCTGGCCGGTCCTCAAAAGATCCATCCGAAAAAATATCGGTCCGGACCTACCCATTTCAGATTCGGTCAGGGAATTTTCATGCAAATGAGTATTCGGATCTGCTGCCAATTTAAATAATATTAATAATTTTCAATAAATAAGTGGTAGGCTTTTACTGTTCCGGTTGCGCTGCAGAATCATGTGGCACTTCTTCTTACGCAGTAAAATTCGGCTGCGCTCATGGTTGCGCGGTAGAGTTACATCGCATTTTCGGCTGCGCAGTAGACTTCTTTAGTACAATTTTATGACACTTAAGCCTGCGCAGTAGTGGTATTTCACACTTGCAGATGCGCAGTAGAATTATGCTGCATTTCCCCTTGCGCATAAGATTTTAATATATGTGTGTTTGGTATTGATAATTGTGGAAAGATATTATTTCCATATTTACGCCCGATAGTTTTCAATTACAAATTTCGAAAAATTGAAATTTTATTATTCATTCCGACACTTGGTTTATTGGTTTTTTCGGTTCAAATCCGGACTCAAGCAGATTTTTTCCATTTCTTCAAAAAATCATTTGTCCAAATGAATCGTCAAGTTTCGATCCTTCGAAATTTGTAATTGCAATATTTATTTTATTTGGATGGCAAACGTAAAAATGAGACTTTATTCCCATCTCCGATAGTTTACAAGATATTTGTAGAAAATTACAATTTTAATCTTCTTATGGAAAATTTCATATATTTGTAGACGTTAAGACCTACAGGTTCCAAATTTCAAACTTGTAAATCACATATTGTAAAATTAAGCATTTTTTCGATTTTGAATTTCGATCCTCAGCAGATGTCAACTGTTTAGTCGTAACCTCCTACCAACTTTCTTGAAATGGCCAGCCCTGCGAGAGGGGGTCCAGTTTTGAGAGGTCAGGGTATAATGGACATTAAAATTCACAAACAAAAGCTTTTGTCATTTTATAACAGCAATGTTAAAGCTTAATCTCTTATTCCCAAAGGCCTGAACCATGAAGCAGCATGAAATCACGCTATACGGGCGTTTCCACGGAATGTGTCATTTATCTGTCACTATGCCTTCATGAGCAATCCTACACTTACAATTCAAGCTGTACTGCATGAAAATTTACAGATTCCCTAAAATAGAAGTAAATGCTCACAGTCATTACAGAAACCCTCATGAAAATATATGACATATAATAGTTGGACCAAATTCCAAAAATATACCTGGATAATATCCCAGTTGGCAAAAAATTGAAGGACGTCCTTACGAAATCTTCATGACATCTTTAGGACGTCTTGAAGAGGTCGCATATCCGGGTCGTAAAGAAGACGTAGCGACACCTTTGCGACATTAAAGTGTCTTGGAGATGGCTTGAAGATATCTTTACGACACGGACATAGGATGTATTTGCAACTTTTTAAAAATGTCGTAAGGATATCGTAAAGACATCCTCCTTTTTTGCCTCCTAGGAATTGTCACTAATTACAAATTGAATGCTTTGCATGCTTACAGCTCTTCTGCGCAATGTTTGAAGATTCTGAGAAAAATCATTATTGGCATGATTAAAATCATGCCACTTCAGTAGACCATAGGTCACTTTAATTTCATGGATTTGAAACTGTTCTTTTACTTTGAAGCCACGAAAAAAACATTCGAAAAGTCGTGTCACCGTTTTTAAGATTCAAATGTTCCCTCCAACATATGACGATGCGAAAAATGTGCGTATCTACCCAGGTCGAAAATCCTCTAATTTTTCACTAGATAAACGCGTCGGGCAGACACCATATAGAGGAAAAAGATGTACTACTGAAATTGGCGAAGTATCACGCATAAAAATATCAAAAAGTTCGAATTTACCGAAATAATGTGTCCTCCGTCATCGTACTTCACTCCAAGACTTCTTGAAGCACACTTTTCTATGCCGGACTGAACTTTCCGGAGAGATACTACTTCGATTTTTTCAGATCTCGAACTTCGAACGGACAGAAGTGTGGGTAGTTCCGGCTCGTGCCAGGTTGCCCAAGTATCTGCCCTGATTTCAATTTGAGACGCTAATTATTGTTTAATAATTAGCTCTAGTCTCTGAATTCGCGGCACGTACCCGAAACACACGCGAACACCAGTCACTTTCCAAATTTCCACAGGCCGGATAGGTTGCAAAAAACACTTGATGCTTCCGTTACTATCCTGCCACCCGTCGGTCAGACATTTGAATTCATTTTACGTCTAGATCGTGAAATCTAGTACCCCTGGTTAAGTCAATCGTTTCCGGCAGCTCAGTACCGTTACCAAGACTAGAGGATATATTTCGTTGATTGGAATAGGACATGGTTGCGACTTACGAACTTAACTTTTCGAGAAGATACTACTCCGATTTTAGACCCCGAACTTTAGACGGACAGAAGTCTGGGTAGTTCTGGCCCGTACCAGGTTGCTCAGGTGACTGCGATGATGACTTTTGTTCGATGTGACTCGACGGCTTATGGCAGGGATTATTAGGTAGGGATTGCTGCCGATTTGAGGAATGTGGGTGAAGGTGAAAGGGAATTGCCGTGCGATTTGCAACTATGTTTGCAGGTGTGCGGAATCCGTCCAGCTAAAATGCCTTTGCTTGGATTTTTGCACCTGCGAGGCAGGAACCTCGTCAGCAATAAGCAAAAGTAAGGAGTTTCGAAATCTTTTACAAAGAAATTTGAAGTTCAATTCGCATCAGAATTGATGCAGGTTGAAATTTTCAACTAGAGTTTAGTTTAGTATTTATTATTTCCAACCTCAATTTTAGGCGCGAACTCATTCGAAGAAATTTCAAATATTCTCGACGAAATGACTGAACTGCTGGCCCGTGGAGGATTCCTCATTAGACAATGGGCATCCACTCATACGTCCGTTTTAAACGACATTGAAAAAAAAAATTTTTAACTTAGATTGTGTGATCAAAGAGAATCCTATCCAGAAAACGCTCGGAATTATTTGGGATTTTCAACGCGGTGTGCTAACTTACACGGTACGAGCGATTGACGCTCAAAACACGTCTACCAAAAGAAAACACTAATCAGAAATTTCAAAAATCTTCGATATTCTTGGCCTTTTGACACCCGTAAGTCTTTACGTTAAGGTTCTATACAGAATTGTTGGAAATCTAAAATCACTTGGGACGAACCGCTACCTCAAGATATCCAGACCAAAGACCTCGATGCCTAGAAGTTTACTGTGTGTGAATCCGGTAGAAATCGAGATTCATGGATTTTGTGATGCAAATTTTCAGGGTTATGGAGCACGTCTTTTCGTCAGATCTTTAGATTCAAAGGGTGTCGTTACAGTTAACCTTGTTTACAGCAAATCTAGAGTAGCTCCTTTGAGTGGTGTCACAATTCCACGGCTAGAACTTTGTGCAGCTGCGCTTCTCAAGAAACTCTACGTCGAATCGAAGCCTCAATTTGAGTTTCCAATAAAGAGAGTAATCTTTTAGTCAGATTCCACTATCGTACTTTGTTGGATGAAAAAGGCTCCGCATTTGTTAAAGACTTTTGAGGCAAATAGGGTCGCAGATATTCAGACATTAGGTAATTAAGTTCAGTGGAGACATGTCCGTTCTGAGGATAATCCTGCTGACTTTCTCTGAAGGGGACAACTACCATCAGATTTTATCAAAAATTCCCTTTGACTTGTAGGTCCTAGTTGGTTAGTTTATCCGTAGAAAGAATAGCGTAGGTTGGTCGAATTACCATCGATTGAATTACCAGGCTTAAAGGGGGGCATTTGTTTGTTCAGCATAGGAACGTGTGACTACATCTATTCTCGTGTTTTATCATTTCAACGGCTCATTAGACTTTTTGCTTATTTTCTACGTTGGAAGAACCTGAAAGCTCAAAGAAATCGTCCATTCAAATCATGGATGCTGAACGTCGATTAATCGCAACGATACAATGCGAAAGATTCTTGGAGGAAATCAAACTTCTTGCCACCGCTCAAGAACCGACTCCTGGTGAAGTCACCGTCGCGTATAGAAAGGTTACCAAATTCGACGAATTGAATCCGTTTCTTGACGGGCATGGTTTCATTCGTGTAGGTGGTAGGTTGAAGAAAGCAGATCTAAGTTACAATCAAAAACATCCTCTGTTGTTACCTAGTAAACATCCGATTACTGACATGATCATTCGAGAATGTCATGAAGCTAACATGCATGCTGGAATTCAATTAACGTTATACACTCTTCGCGAAAAATTCTGGATTCTAAACGGAAAAAATCAAGTTAGGAAAATTGTCCATCACTGTGTAGAATGTATTCGACAACGACCTAAAATGATGCAGGCTCGAATGGCTGTTTTATCTGAAACAAGAGTAACGGAAGCTCCAGCTTTCAGTCGTACAGGGGTAGATTTTTTCGTTTCTATTCTCATTAAAGAAAAGAAAGATCACAATAAAAGTTTTCTGAAAACTCATGGGTGTGTTTTTATTTGCATGGTGTCTAAGGTGGTCCATATTGAACTTGCGACCGATCTCTCCACAGGAGGTTTTTTGGCAGCTTTGCGTAGCTTTATTGGACAAATGGGAGAACCAGAACACATTTATTCGGACAATTGTACCAGTTTTGTGGGCGCCAATAAAAAACTTCGCGAAATTTACGACTTATTCGACGCTGAAGAATTCAAACAAGAGATAGGATCCTTTGCTTTATCTAAACAAATCGAGTGGCATTTCAATCCACCTCTATCTCCCCATTTTGGCGGTCTTCGGGAAGCAGCTATAAAGAGCTTCAAACATCATTTAAAACGCTTATCATAAGATCAAAAACTCACTTATGAGCGAATCAACACTCTCGTAGTTGAAATTGAAGCCATCTTAAATTCTTGACCTTTATACGCTCTTTCAGCTAATCCTAACTATCCTTTAGCTATTACTCCTGCTCATTTATTGATAGGTCGACCATTCAATTTCTTGCCTGAGAAAAATCTCATTTCAGTTCCAGATAACAGACTATCAACTTACAACTTCATAACCAAAGCTCGACAAGATTTTTGGGAAAAGTGGTACAAGGAGTACCTTAACGATTTGCGACCTCGTCAAAAATGGCAAAAATTCACCTTAGAACTAAAAGTTGGTTCAGTAGTTGTCCTGATGGAGGATAATCTAGGATGTACAAGATGACCACTGGGTGTGATCGTCGAGGTGTTTCCTGGTAGCGACGACATCGCTCGAGTTGCATCAGTAAAGTCTGCGAACGGCGTTTACAAACGCAATATAACGCGACTATGTTTGTTGCCAACTGCGTGATTTTTATTGACATTATTCAACTTAACTAATTTGTTTGGACTTGAGCTCGTTTTCGTTGATTTCACCTTTAAAGTATTTTATTCTTGAAATAATTCAATTTGTTCTAATCGTTTCTTTCATTATAAAAATGATTCTAATCAACGGAGCAGTCCCTCCAAAAGAAACTAACTTCATCTTCACAGTTGTTAACGAACAACTTTCCAACAAACCGAGGAGCTATACCAATTGACGTTATATTTCTTGACATTTATTTTAGTTATCGTTCAAATGTTTGATCTCTGTTTTAAGGCTAAATGTACATATACGCTTTCTTATTCATTATCGGTATATCTAACTCTGCTCCATTCGTTGTACCTAATCCAGCTCATATCGCAGCCTTTCCAGGGAGTATGTTACGTTGCAACACAGAAACTCAACGGTTGTGAATCGGGGTCTGTGTAGAAGTGTGAATCCGCCTGAAAGTTGAAGGGAAGGGTTCGAGAAGTGAGCGAGTGTGAGCGGGCAACCGAAGCTGCCCAGCGTCTATAGTTAGTCCTTTGTCGTCTCTCATCGGGTCTTGTGTCATTTTTCGAAAAATCGTCGTATCTACGACCAAACCAACAATGCGGCGGAATTCCCTCGCGTCCCTTTTCGGCCTCGTCGCAAAAAATCTATATCTGCCTCGTCGCAAACCACGGCCTCGTCGCCAAATATCTAAATCTGTCTAGTCGCAAACCACGACCTCGTCGCCAAAATCGAATTGTGTTCATCGAGCAATCACTTGATACCGAAAAACATTCATCGCGCCGGGACGTGCGTGTGTGTGCGTGTCGCGTCAAACCGGTTCGCTTCCTTTCTTGTGTTCTACGGATCTTCAATGTGCATTTTTTTTCTTATGGCTCAATAAATCAGGGCTTTTTATGCCGAGAGGCTTTTTCCCTCAAATCAGTGTTCAATTTCAATAACCTAAATCACAAATTAATTATTTAATTTAATACATTCGGGATTCGGAATTTCAAAACGATCAAAATAATATCTAAGTGATCAGTATACAATTTACAAACTCATTCGCTAAGCCAGCTAGGGCAATGCAAAATTGCTTACAAAACATCTTTTATTCATGTCTAGATCTTTTAGTTTCTTTAATGGGAGTAAGCCAGCATCGAAGGAGGTTTTGTTTAATTTCGTGAGGAAGGCCATCTTCGCCGCTTCACATATATGCTTATTGATAGTCACAGTATTAAATTTTCTTGTTAAATTTGTAAATGTAATCGCAGTTGCATCACTTGCTTCAGTTCTTGAATGTTCTTTAGAAATACGTTTAAGCGACTGTTAAGCTCTTGCTGCTTTTCTTCACGATCTACCATCTGACAGTAGACTGATATAAGCGAAGAACTGGCCACCTATTATAGGCCCTTATCCTCAACCAACAGATTTCCGGAGATCTTCTATGAATATTATATTGCATGGTGCAATAAGGTTCTAGCATCGATTCAACGTTCGCTTAACGTAGGTTTAACGTTGACTTAATGTTGACTCAACGTTGGTTCAACGTTGATTCCACGTCGACTTAATGTCGATTCAACGTTAGCTTAACGTCGGTTCACAGATTGAAACCTAAATATTACTATGCATTGGCTCTTAACAGGAACAGTCTAGGCGTACTTGGAGAAAATACCCATAACTGTGAGTAAATACTTGTAGCTATTATTCTTATAGGCATAGGGTAGCATTTCAACCAAATCTGCCTGCCAAGGCTCGTCTATACTACACATTTGTACGCGATTACGCGGATAATTCCTTCTAGCAGGCTTATGCAGTTCCGTGACTACTATCGATTTCTCGCACTGACTCATCACTGGTTCAACATTGATTCATCGCTAGTTCATCGTTGGCAAAAAGTTGATTTAACGTTGCACAAAGTTGTTTACTGGAAAACTACACTCTATACAGATGGAACAAAAAACAAATTATTAAGCGTCACTTCAAATGAATGCTATCAGTTTTGTACCATATTTCTTCATCGTAGTTCACCTCACTGTGACTTCTTGCTATTCTTATAATTTTTACAATAACCTGGAACCATTGTTTTTAAAATTCAAAAACTACTCTTTGTGCAATCAAATCATACCGTTTTCCTCATTCCAACTCAGATACTTTCCCTGAGAATTTTCAAACCATTCTTCTCTTTCAAACTCAGAAATCTTTCCGAGAATGTTCAAACAATTCTTCCCTTTCCAACTAGGAAAACTGATGAGGAGGAAGTGGTTGAGCACCATTTACCCAGCCGGGGCTGGGTAAATGGTGGACTATGATCATATGTTCATGGTCCCCATCGGTCTCTTCCTCAGTTTTTCTAGTTGGGAAGAGGAGAATTGTTTGAATATTCTCGGAAAGAATTCTGAGTTGGAAAAGAGGAGAATAGTTTCAAAATTCACGGGGAAAATTTCTGAGTTGGAATAAGGAAAACGGTATGATTTGATTGCAAAAAGTGTAGTTTTTGAATTCTAAAAACTATTGTTGCAGGTGTTTACAAAAATTATAAGAATGACAAGAATTCAAAGTAAGGTAAGCTATGATGAAGACACATAGTAGAAAACTGAGAGTGTTCATCTGAAGAGACGCTCTACAAATGTTTTCAGTCCCATCTGTATAGGGTGTAGTTTCCCAGTAAACGACTTTCTGCAATGTTGAATCAACTTTCTGCCAACGATGACAGCTGGAACTACGTAGTTAGACAATACACACGGTCGGTATTGCAGGGACCATCCTTATTGACTGATATACGATTGCATGTCAGTTCCTACCTCATCAGCTGAGATATCGACTGACGGTAAATTTCCGGTCACTGTTTTACCGACAAGGGTGACCTTGAACCTGTGTAGCAATACTACTAATCTGATCCGAATGGTAATAAAAAATGCAAAGTTTTAATCAGCGTTTGAGCCTTAAATGAAAAGAAAATAGGTGACGCATCCCCCCCCCCTCCCGACATTATAGACATTTCAGATCTTGTAGGGGGTGCACAATATTTTTCGTTTCTTGACTGAGCTTCAAGATTCCGTCAAGTAGTTACAGCCCTAGATGATTAACCCAAAACTGCTTCTTCTACGGCAAGAGGATATTTTCGATATAAAAGAATGTCGATCGGCACAAAAAATTCTCCAGTGACTTTCCAAAGACTAATGGATAATGTACTTGAGGGACAACAAGGGACCGAGCTTTTATTCATATGGACATCATTATATTTCAAAAAACTTTGAACGAACGAGTTAAAATAATAATGAGATTATTCGCAAAATTAAGAGGAGCAAAGTTAATGTTAAAAACTTAGAACTGTGAGTTTGTGAAAATTGGAGTAGCTTATTTAGGTCATATAACTAGTGAAAATAGAACTCATCCCAATCCTAAAAAACGCAAAACTAGTATGGAATTCCCAATTCCTGAGAAAACAGAATCCGTGATAGCATCTTTGAGATTGGATGGTTACTATAGGCGTTTTGTGCAAGATTTTTCATGATAGCCAATCTATTCTCCGGCCTCTTTAAAAATGAGCAGCTTGTTGAATGGAAATATCCTGAAATACCCTGATTTTCAGAAAATCTTCCGACTGACGACTGATGCCTCGGAATTTGGCATAGGGACGACTTTAACTCAAAACCCTATTAGAAAATCCGGTTAAGGAATCAGAAAATACTTCCGATCCTGCAACTTCAGAATATGCACAAGATGAAGAACCTAAGCCTTAATCTGAACAAGCAACAAAATTCAACGAACCTCACGAATTATTCACAATACACTAAAATCAGAACAACATCAGTGCTTCTCCACTTCTGTCAAGAAGTATTGCTCGATTTGGCAGAAATGAACCTAGTTCATCTAATACAGAAAAAATAATGAACAATTCGGAAGTTCAAAACCTATAAAGCCAGGAATATCATTAGCTTTTGTAGCAGAAAAATCATAATCCACTGAGGATACGTGAACCAAAACTCTGAGTAAGAAAGTTGGAAGACCCAAAGATTAAAACAACAACCAAGTTCCAACAGAAACAACCACAGATACGGGTAAATTAGAAGAAAGTTCTATTGGAAAAAGAATTACAACCCGTCGTGCTGATGTGCAAAAAATATTAAATTATAATGAAAGAACAGATTCCGAATCAGAATCTTCAAACGTTGAAAAAGAACAAGGTATTCCGATTCAAAAAAAAAACAAAGTAGTATGGTATAGTATTTTACCAGACTTGAGTATAACAGTAGTAATGCCTCAACTTAGAAGTCCCGCCAAAAGCGTACCACCTAATAACCCAATAGATGATAAGCGGAATAGTTTATCCGGATTTGGCCCTTGTGGGGACCTAAAAGAAGATTTTCATCCTAAGAACATAAGCCTCGATGTTTCTTCCTCACCTGAAAGCAGTGATTCCGAAGAAGAACCTGAAGATTTGCTGATCACTGAACAGCCCAGCCTAGAAAATCTTTAAAAAAAAATCATACAGAGGTGGAGCAGCTCCCGCAAGAACTTCAAAGATCGTTTTCGGCGTTTGAAAACCCCTTGGTTGAGCATGAATCTCATTTTGGGAATTCTGCAGGAGAGGTAAAAATTCATTGTTCAAGTTCTAAACAATCGGGAGATCAAAATTACAACGCATATACGGCAAGTAAAGTAATCCACAAGATGATGTGAGTGCCTTACGAAATAAGTGAGCTCTTGTCAAGCCAGAAAAGCGCTGACAAGCCGCATA
>JAUMHM010000085.1:22571904-22618198 GCA_032362435.1 Melikaiella ostensackeni
CCGTGTAAAGTTTCTTTGTGTAGAATCACTATTTCTGTGTACTTCCATCAACTTCTGCCTAATATTTCTTTGGTTTAGAATCTACTTTTTCAATTAGGGGTATAATTTCGTATTACGGGTTGTTTTTAGATAAATATTTTTGTGATGCTCGGTGAGCTCAAAAATAGCCCTAACCTTTGATATACTTTTTATATTCTCATCAGAGAATGTATTAGATTTGTGTTAAATTTACCCCCCCCCCCCCGTTTTCGTCAAATGTTCACGTTTTGAGACCCTCTCAACCCGTAAAACATGTTTTTACAAATGGGTTTGTCTGTATGTGTATGGGTGTGTGAGTCTGTAGATTTTCAGTTTGTGAGCACGATAACTTTCGAAAAAATCGACCCATTGGATTGGCCTTTGGTATACTCTCTAAGTGTCCTAAAATGAAGGTTAAGTTCGTTAGCCAGCCATTTTGGCAAAATTGCAAAATGTTAGAGCATTTAAAAAAATTTTGAGGCCACTTTTTTTTTCAAATTTACAAATTCTATGTACGGTATTCGTAGTACTCACGAAGTCGAACAATTTATGCTAAAGACTTTTTTCGCTAAAAAGAAAATTGTGAGAGTTATAGCATTTACAAGATTCAAAAAAAGAAACGAAAATTTAAATTTTAAGCCAAAAATGCATGATATGAAAAAATGTCGAGACAAGAAAAACGTTTCTTTTTGAATGCCTTACAAGTTTGTCATAACAACTTTTTGAATTTTCTTGAAAAATTAAAAATTCAAACTTTGAGCGAAATAACGAGGAATACGAAAGAACGTTGAGATATTAAAATTGTTGTTTTTACGAAAAGCCTGTAAACTTGCCTGTAAGAACATATAACACCGAGCGCGAAGCGCGAGGTCATGTTTTCGAGTCTAGTTTGTTTGTTTGTTAGTATTTGCTCTATACTCTTTCAGTGAGGGTCGTTCAAATATTACATAGGCCCTTTTTAGATCATTTTGAATTACTCTTCTCTTCATATATAACCCAAATAACAACCCCACATAACAACCCTAATGTAGCGACTCCCTCATTCGATATTTTGCAACATAAAATGCCATTATTTTTTAGACCAATCACAGGCACTTTTGTCAAATTTTTGTCGTCGCGCTTCGCGCTCGGTGTTATACAGGTATATTCTTCATGTACAAATTACTAAAATTTTTTTGATTTCAAATGAAGAAGGAAATTTATTTACTCAATTCTCTATCGGCCTTAAGGAATACATTCTCATCATAATATTGGCGCTTGATTTTCTGCGCTCAACGTATAATATATACAAATAAATAGTTAAAAATACGATAAAAAATTATCTTGATGATTTACGATTGGTCCTATGAAGAAATGTTCAGCGGCAATTTTATTTGGCGTTTTAAAAGCATAACTTCTACTCTTTTGTCTTTTTTTCTTACCTCGCGTTGTTTGGCTCAAAAGTAAAATTAAAATATTTCAAAAACATTTTTCATACTCAAAAACAAACTATGCCTCCTGCCGAAAAATGTCTAGAAGAAAGCTTATAGGTCTTCGTAAAAGCAACAATTTTGATATCTTAACTTTTTTTCTGTATCTCGCGTTATTTGTGTCAAGATTTGAATTTTCGATTTTCCAAGAAAATTCAAAAAGTTGTTATGACAATCTTATATGGCTTTAGGAAGCAACATTTTTCTTTTGTCGATTTTTTTTTCGTATTGTGCATTGTTTGGCTTAAAATTTTCATTTTCGTTTCCTTTGTTGAATTTTGTAAATGCTATAACTCCCATAATTTTGTTATCTAAAGAAATCTTCGAGAAAAATTGTCCGACTTTCTGAGTACTACGAAAAGCCGTACAGAGCACTGTTAAATCTTGACAAAAATGGTCTCAAAATTTTTGAAAATGCTCTATCTTTTTGAGCGTTTATCCAAATCGGCTTGTTTACGAACTCGTCCTTTCCTTTTAGGCTCTAAAACTGTATGCTGATGGGCAATCCAATCGGACAATTCCATCGAAAGTTATCATGTTCACAGACGATGACGACAACGACGACAACGAAAAACAGGGTAGAATCCATTTTTTCTGAAACAGTGAGTCGGAAAACGTCGATATTTGATAAAATCCACGAAAATGAATTTTGACATAAATCCAAAACTTTATCATTGAGATGAGAATATAAAAATAAGGAAATTTCGTTCTTTCAGATGACTATGGCGGAATCTTTTCTTTTAGTTCGATTGATTTCGAAGATATCTGAAATTGAACGTCTCGGCATGTAGATGTGCTGAATAAAATAAAATTTAATAGGTCATCGCCATTTTTTACATTCTCATCTCAATGAGAAGCTATTGATTTCATGTGAAAATTGACTTTCGCGAATTTCATCAAATCTCGAAGTTTTCGGACTCACTGATTGAGAAATATTTGATTTTACATCGGTGTCGGTCTGTCGTAGTTATCGTTGTTGGCGTTGTCTACGAACACGATAACTTTCGAAGGAATTATCCTATTGAATTGCCCCTTGGCATACTGCTTTAAGGCCTTAAGATGAAAGAACCAGATCGTTAACCAGCCCTTTTTGACACATGGTTCAAGTTTCATCCATCGAAAATGCTTTTTAGAAAATAAAAAATTCCATTTTCCAGCAAAAATATACGAGATACGAAAAAAATGTTGGGGAGCAAAATTATTCATCTGAAAAAGATCTACAAATTTGCTGCGAAATATTTTTTCGATTGGGCGCTTAGTTTTTGTTTTAATGGTGAAATTTTTATTAAAAAGACGAGAATCCACTTCCTGGTCAAACTATGTAAGACACGAAAGCATGTTGCCCCGAAAAATTTTCTTCGTGTCAAAAAGATCTACAAATGTGCTACAGGCCATTTCATAATAATTAGGCGCTCTCCATTTTCCCTCTAACCCTTTTCCAAATTAAAAAATTTGAATTAAAAAAATTTGAATATCTTGAGCATCAAAAGAATAAAAATAAATGTTTTTAATGGCTTGATGAACGGAATGAGATTAATTGCCGAAAAATGGAAAAAAATTAGTCAGACATAGAAATTGTGACGGGAGAATCACGATTTTTTTTTATAAGGTATTTAAAATTATCGCAAAGGATTTCAACGGATTTCAAGGAAATTAATAGGATTTTCAAGGATTTTAATTATTTCAAGGAATGTTTAAAGCTTTCTAATGTTTCAAAACATTTTTAGAGATGTTAAAGGTTTCAAGGTAATTGGAGGACTTTCACAAGATTTAGTCAAAGGATTTGATATTATTTCAAAGATTTCAAGGTGTTTTAAGAGATTTAAAATTTTGTTATGGTATTTCAAAGAATTTCCATAATTAAACATATAAATCATGATGTGCTTGGATTGGAATGCCCACATATTTATTTGAATCATAGTTAATTCAGCTTCTATTCAGTCAAAAATTTACCATTGGTAAATTACTTAGGACCTTATGATATCAATGGTGGCGCAAGATTGTCGTGGAGTGGATCGATAATAAGTGGTAATGTGATATGAAAAAAATCTTGAGGACCGCAGTTGCTCATCTCGAAAAGATCTACAAAGTTCCCTCAGACCTTTTTCTTAACAAGACGCATAGTTTCTGTTTCAATCGTGAAAAATAACATTAAAATTTTTTTTAGTTTTTGGAAAAAAGACACAATACAAGAAAATGTTCAATGATCAAACTATTCACCGGAAAAATGTCTACAAATTTGTAATTAGCTATTTTCTCATAAAACAGGTGCTTTTCGTTTCAATCGTAAAAAATGCTATAAAAAAATTTAATTTATGGAAAATCGACACAAGATACAATGAAATGTTTAAAGGCAAAATCTTCCACCCAAGGCGGAAGTCTCGTTAATTAATCAGGCTTTACTTTTATGGAATTTAAACTTTAAAGAAATCGGGAACCAGTCTGAGGCTTTCGTACAATTTCATTACTGTCAGTTAAGCAAAACAATCTTGATCCAATCATAAAAGTAATTTCAGATATAATCTAATTTCGCCTTAATCTATAGATAGCAAATGAAAAATTAGTGAAGAATGAGTTTATTCTACCAATATCTAAATCGTTATAAAGTGAAAAAGGTAATTAATTAAATGAATGAAGGTTCTACATGAATGAAAATAACAGAAATTTAATATAATATAGTTTAACATAATATAGTAAAATTCGCGTTTTGGACATGCGTTAATCGAGTGCGAAGCTAGAGCACGTACATGTGTATCCACAATTACTTTTTCCGACAAAATAAGTTTCATAGGTTACTAATGGTCTTTGAAAAACTTAATTATTTTTCAAACATCCAAAAAAGAATTTATCGGAAATGTAAAAAATAGCGATCAATATTTTTAATAGGAGCACAATTTCTGGTAATATAACTTTCAAAATATTTAAACTTCTATTATTTGGAAGATTTGGGAATTATAATGTGAGTTATTTCTTCGAAATATTAGTTTAATGAAAAAGGAAAATATATGAGTCAAAGTTTGTTCATCGGAGCACGATTTTTATGACACATTTTTTAAAATATATTAAATAGCGATATTTACAAGCTCAATTTCATTACATTCACCCAATTATAAGTTCTTATCAGGAGAAATATTAACTTCTCGAATTAAATTAATAGCGTTTTTTCTATTTTTCTTGTGATTAAATTAAAACTACGATTAAATTAGATAAGAAAGCTTTTATCAAGAAACTGTCGTCTGACATTGTAATCGTTGAAACCCAGGTTGAAACAAATTGAACAATTTTCTAGATTACTTTTACGTAATCAAATGAATAGTTGTTTTTTTATTCAAACAAATTTTGCTTTCTGTGTTAGTGATTACCAGCATGATTCTCAAAATAAATTAACGGTTTTTCTATAATGTCCTTTTTATAATGTATGTTCTGATTTCAAATGGAATCATATAATTCCAATTTGAAAGAAGTTGACATAAATTCAAGAAATTAAAATTTCACGAATGAATCCAGATTATTGTATAAATTTCCGGAATATTCCAAAATCTGAGTAGTTTGAATTATGGAACGTTTAAGATATCGGAAATTTTTTTGTATCACAGAGAATAAAAAAATGTAAAAACAAGAATTGACAAGAGATGCGAAAAGTTAAGTTTGCCACAGAATAATAGGGTTCAGGTGTTGAAATTTTAATTGTTTTTAGTTTTAGTTCATTTCCTTTATTTATTTTTTGTTTCCCATAAATTCAATATCATTATTTCGGTTATTCTTGAAAAGAACAGCAACAGAAACCGTATTTTTTTAGAGAAAATTTAATGTCTTATTTAACCCCTTATGCTCATCTCGCCCCGGTCACTCTTATTTTTAACAAATGAACCCTATATGAAATCCATGTGTGCAAAGTTAAAGTATAACGTTAGAGCTTAGTAATTACAATAACAGATTGTAATATCGTCATAGGGACTTCAGAATCAGAATAATTAGACCAGTATTTTGATTCTTTTCCATCCTTCTGTAGAAAAATATACATGAAAATGAAGCTTTTTCACAATTCTTGAAATTACTACTACCCCGAAAATTATTCAACTTTTTTTAGGTTTATCGGGGCTTATTGTAATCGTAATCGTTCCACAAAAAGTTTAAGGTTCTTTTAGTTTACGTTGAACTTATCGACAATTCTAGAAAAATGCAGAACATAAATTGAAGGATTATTTTTAACATGAATAGAGTAAGGCTAAATGGACTAAGTGAGGAAATGATTTTTGTTTTTCCATTTTAAAACAATAACTTAAAAATACGTTAATTGGTAGATGTGAGACAGCCTATTTACGAATTTCACAATAAAGCCTTCTTATTGTTTCAATAAAGTTTGAAATGTTAAAAAATATTACAAAGTTTGATAAAAGAACGCGTACTATTATAAACCTTATGGAAACAAAAAAAGCGGTATATTGTGAAACTTGTAAGGAGGCTTCGTCTTATCCATCAGTTAACGTATTTACAAGTTATCGCTTCAAGGTGGAAAAACAAAAATTATTTACACGTTTAGTCTATTTAATCTTAATTTATTTCCATTAAACATAATCCTTC
Source organism: Melikaiella ostensackeni (assembly GCA_032362435.1). Taxonomy (NCBI): domain Eukaryota; kingdom Metazoa; phylum Arthropoda; class Insecta; order Hymenoptera; family Cynipidae; genus Melikaiella; species Melikaiella ostensackeni. The sequence continues at coordinate 22,577,976 of JAUMHM010000085.1, forward strand.
AACTTATGTACTCACAAAAACAACACCAAATTCGACAAAATTGCTTTTAGGTCGGTGTTTGTGAAAACGATAACTTTTGAAGAAATTATTCGATTGGATTGCCCTTTAGCACACTGGCTTAAGGCCTAAAAGGAAAGAACGAGTTTGATAGCCAGCCACATTTGAACAATATTTCGGGTTTTGTCCATCGGAAATGCTTTTCAGAAAAAAATTCCATTTTCCAGAAAAACTATACGACATACGAAAAAAAAATTTAGGAGAGAAAATGTTTGCCTCAGACTTTTGGGAGTGATGTGCAAAATTGCCACCCCGTGGGAAGACCTGCCCGATAAAGCCTGAACCCGAAGATGTTTTTATACTTTGGGGAGTGATGCGCTAGATGACATGAACCCGAGTTCTCTTGTTGATGGACTTGCCCTGGGGGTTCTTTCCTTTCTGGGGAGGGATGCCCAGGGATGCCTTAAGCGAGTAGGAAGACATGACGGGCGGAGACTAGTTTTTGTGGGAGGTGATGCTCTGAGAGGACCTGCCTTGGGGAGCCTTGTCGTGGGGAGGCTTGCCTGGTGTAGGCTTGTCCCGACCCCCGCTTTTACTATTCTAAAAAAAAAATACATTTTACTGTTTCAAACAATGAGGGTTGGACGATTCGTAAATTAGTCAAAAACTTTCAATGAAAACAATCATTTAATTTTCTTTAAAAATTGTGGCCTTTTTATACATTTGCGTTCCATTAAAAATTGAGCTCTTTGCAAATTTTGCAATGAATGTTACAAAGCAGTAGTTGAAAGTATTACCTATTTTACAAAAAAAGTAAATTCTTTAATTATTGCATATTTAGTTCTTGAGTTCCTTTCATTTAATCCTAAGAAGTAGTAGGTTTCCTCGAAAAGATTTATGATATTATAGTAAACTTTTCTTATCAGAATAATACATCTAACTTTCATGCTCAATATAACGTAGTGCTTAGACTCAGCGAATTTCCGTGGACCTAGTACTTTCTCTTTTGTGTAGACTTGAGAATTTGGTAACTAAATAAAAAGCAGTGAGGAACGTTTGTCTCTTCCTACATTTATAATTATAAAAAGAGCAGCAAACGTTTCTGTTCAGAAAAAAGTTTTTCTAATTAAAAAGAAGAAAAAATGTTGTCAAAGAAATATTTTTTTAATTATGAAGATATAGGATCAGACAAATGTTCCTTAGTGCTTTTTATTTACTTTCCGGAATTTTCAACCAGATATTACGTTTCTTGTGTACGTAAATTGGTTTCAAAAAAGTGTAAAAATAAATTTTAAGGCTAAGCTCACATGGCCATGAGTTGGGCCAGACAATTTGAGTCGATATTGTGTTATTTGATCTGTTGTTCAAACAAATCGGTGCGCGTAGATGACACAGACGAGAACGTGCTAGCTTCACAAAATTCGGTGAGCTTAGAAACGGCCATTTCTGGAGCAAGAAGTCCGTAATTTTTTTTTTGAAATTCCAATGTAACCACGTGCCATCATGCACTTGAAAATCCGATATATTTAATATGATAAAATTTTTAATTTTCGAAAAATTGGAATGATACTTCAGGGTTTGATCGAAAGTTGCCAAATTTTTCAAGGATTGAAGAGGAGTGTCTACGGAATAAAACCATATCAATAGCTTTCATTTTTTACCTATTCTTACCTCCCTCACCTCTCAAAACGCGCCAAATATAATCCAAAAATCAAAAAACTACATCTTTTATGTATAATTGTTAATTTTCATCATTTTCTGCATTCGTTTTTAATACAATCAATTACTAATGCACAATTTTAATACACGCTATGACTTTTTAAACAATTTTAAATTTTTTAAATAAATGTGGCTTATCTAAACAATTAAGGTAAATGTGCCAGTCTTCGTCAATGCATGGGTTATCGGCAAATGGCGCAGTATTTTACATATAGTAAGCTGTTGTATTCTTCGGTCTCAGCAAAAATTTCTAAAGGTCCGCTTTATTCGATGAAACCCATTTGTTAAGTTTTGAATATGTTTACTATAGTTTTTCACGCATTTGAAATCTGAAATTCGCCTTAAACTTCCGATAACTGGCACACTTACCTTATTTATCCCCAAAAAATGTGAAAAATACTCGTATTTCATGAATGAAACGTGATGGTTGGCCATTTTTTGGAGTAGCAAATTTTCTCGAAAACATAATGTAACTATTTAAACAATAAATTATTGTTTGTTTACAAAATTTTTTAAAATCGAGGAAAAAGTGGACATCTTTGGTTCGCTTTTTAGAAATTTTGAAAATAGACAGTGATTATTTGTTTATGTAATCACATATTGTTATATTAAGATTTTCCTACTCCAAACAATGATCAACTATTACATTTCGTTGGTAGGTAGGTAGATTGGTAGGTAATAAATCCAACTACTTTTCTTATTTCTCCACAGCTCTAATGTAATTTATCTACTAAGCAATAATAATGTTTAATCTAATTAAGAGAGTAGTTGGATGTACTACTTTCCAGTCAACTACATGACTTAGTTGAATATTTCGTAGGAATTTTTTTCAGTGTAGTGCAATTTTTTCGGGAATTTATATAATACATTTAATAGTTCAAAAATGTCATACAATTAATCGTATCATTTTGAATTTTTTATCTTCGCCCAAGTATGCAAACAAATTTTTTCGTCAAGTTGACATAACATTTTAATATCAGGCGTGGGGTACATAAACTTCTAGTGTTGTAGTGACAAATAAAAAAGTTTGATAAAAGAACGCGATTGTGTAACATTTTCAGCAAGGCAACGAGGCAATATTGCGACACCTATAAATATAGGTTTTATCACTTTCAACAATATAACGTATTCACAAGTTATTGCTTTAGAATGGAAAAATGAGAATTATTTACACACTTTTAATCCATTTTACCTTCCTTTATTCACGTAATTTTTTCATCATTTTATTATTAAAATGCTAAGGTATTAATATTTTATCATGTGTGCAGGATCTAAAAATCCAAAATGACTGCCCGTTAAAAACTAGGTAAAAGTATAGCTCACTTCTATAGTTTTTAACGAAATGTTTCCAAACTCTGTGAGAATAAGAAGTTTGACTTCAGAAATATGATGATGCGAACAATATAATATTTTGAAAAAAGAGATAAGCGTTATATCAACAATATGAAATAATTAAATTTTACGTATCCAACTTTTATATTTTTATAAGGGCTGTGGTTGCTTCTTCCTAAATTCTGGACAATCTTATCGAAAAAAGTCATCACGATAAACTGTCCGACTTTCTGAGTACTACAAATAGACGAGCATATAATTCTTAAATCATGGAACACATGGTCTCGAAAATTCTGAAATTGCTCTAGCTTTTCGAGTTTTAATCCAAAATGACTGGCGAGCGAACTTGACCTTCAGTTTTCGACAATAAAAAAATGTACTAAAGGCCAATCCAATAGATTATTTTTTTCAAAAGTTATCGTGCTCTCAGCCAAACAGAGAGACAGACGTACTTACATACATACATACATACATACATACACACACACATTCGTAAGAACCTTTTTTTCGGATTCAGAGGGCCTCAAAACGCGGATATTCGACAAAAACGGGGGGAGGGGTTCAAATTTTACAAAAATCTAATTCCTTCTCTGATGAGAATGTAAAAATGACACTCGCGTTTAGCGCTCGACATTGCTTGAGCTCAGTTTAAATTTTAAAAAATCGACATTGAACATTATATTTTTATACTTAGCTGGGAAATTGTAATACAAAGCGAGAAAGAATCAAACAAAATGCACACAGATCGAATACTTTTCAGCATAAATTTACAGTATGTAAGAAACCATGAGGAAACTTTAATTTGATACAAAATTGCAAAAAATATATGTTTGGGATTAGGAATAAAAAAATTGGCAAGTCTCAGAACCGACGTAGATAATAAAAATATTCTCTATGAATATTTCAATTTTATTGATGACGGCGTAGGAGTGAAATACAGTATAGATATGAAAAATGGTTACAGGCAGTTTTGTAGGTGTTTTTGAGGTGAGAAATTTTCCTGTCAGAGTTTTCACTGTATTTTGCGTTGTTTAGCTATGAATTTGAATTTTTGATTTTCTTACGGCATTTTCCACGTTTAAAACAAAAACTATTATTCTTTATGAAAAAACGGTAAAAAGCAATTTTGTGGAACTTTCAGAAGGTGATAATTTTTGTCTCCTGCCTATTTATCGTACTCAGCGTGTTTTTGTAGGAAAGTTGAATTATTACTTTTCTCAGTTTCATTTTTCATGGCTAAAACCATGAATATTGGCAGCAGAAGGCAGACTAACGAACTTGATTTGTCTTTTCGGACCACAAAACAGTGTGCGATAAGATATTTAAATTTTTTTGATAAGACGCATAGTTTTTGTTTTAATCGCGAGAAATGTCATTAAAAATAGAACATACTGTTTTCCACAAAAACTATGCGAAATACGAGAAAATTTTGAGTAACTAAATAGTTTACCTGAATATTATCTATAAATATGTTCCAGACTATTTTTCGATAAGACGCATAGTTTTACCTCTTATTGTGAAAAAGCCATTAGACAAATAGTTTAAATTTATAGAAAAACGACACAAGACACAATAAAGTTTTTGACAGAGAAAGTTTTCGTCCACTGCGGAAGTGTCGGACAGAGGTAAAAAATGCATATAACATAGATTGAATACAATAGACCTCAAATGATACACAAAATTTTGTGTTTGAGACATTTTTTAATCGAGTGCAAATCGTAAGACACGTGATGAGAATGTATTCGTTAAGGCCTAAGGACCTTTGATAAAAGAGAATTCAAAATCTCCAAATTACAGTTGTCAGTGGTTTGACCTGTAAGTTTATAAATTCTTCGCAGAAATGCGAAAGAAACGCAAAGACCGAAGGCGAAGCGCGAGATCTGACAGACGCGCGCCCTAGGCGCTCTCAAACTTATGAGTCTCGCGCATAGAACGCGATGAGAATGTGCCCGTTCTGCAGGCAGATTTTTTTATTTACAGTTATTGGTATTAAATGCAAATAAAAAATTAAGCTTTCTAAAGTATAAGTTTTGTTTCATTTATAATTATTTTTAAAATAAGAAAAAATGACATTTTTGAGATTTCGTAAATGTTCATCCAAATTTTAAAAAAATTAGGCATGACAGTAATGTTCTAGAAATCAAAATTTTTGACCTCATTGCGATACCTTAGGATTTCGAAAATTTCGTATTTTCAGCCCTCTACTACGCAGTCATAAGTACCGTAGAGCTCTACTGCACAGGTTTTTGTTCAGTGGAGCCCTACCACGCAGCCGTATGTGCGTTGGAAGTATACTGCGCAGAACTGTGTTCAGTATTACTTTTCTGCGCATCTTTGATCTATTGGTACTCTACTGCGCAAATTTTAACATATTTTAAAGATTTCAAAGGGCTCAAAAATATTTCGAAAGGTATCAAGGGATTTCAAGAGACTCCAAAGGATTTTAATAAATTTCAATGGAATTTCAAGCGATTTTAAAGATATCAAAGCAATTCACAAATTTTTGCTCTGTAAAGTTTCTTTGTGCAGAATTACTATTTTTGTGTATTTACATTAACTTCTGACTAACATTTCTTTGGTTTAAATGTATTCTTTTTAATTAGGGGTAGAATTTAGTATAATGGGTTGCTTTCAGACAAATAATTTTGTGATGCTCGTTGTGCTCGAAAATAGTCCTAACCTTTGATATACTTTTTCTTGTACATATTCTCTGAGTTTTTATTGGAAGGTTATTTTTTGTATTAGCGGTTGATTTTGTTAGATAAGTTTTGGGTGTCTTAAAGAGCCAGAAATAACCTAAAATTCTGATACGCTTATATTTAGGCATAGTGCATATTTTCTTTTGAGGGTAGTGTTTAGATGACAGGGGTTTTTCTTGGCGATTCATTTTTGCCGTTTTGGAGAGCCCAAAAAGACTCGAGTTTCTAGGGTGTTCTATTTTTTTAAATGTTTTACATTTGCTGCAGTGTAGTTTACACCCAAAAGTCGTTTTTTTTTTTTTGAGAAAAATAAATGAACCCAAAAATCGGTATTGGTGCCCAAATATAGCCCAAAATTATGGGATACAGAAAATGTTCAAGTCCATTGTGGAGGTGCTGGCTGAGCGGACCTTATTTACGGATGGTTTATGGCGCCCGCTGAAAGGAAGTGGGGAGGGCTAAAATGAAAAAATGAATGAATACTTCACAAAAGAAAAAACACGTATTCATTTTGTTTGTGAACCTTACAAGATCATCTATTTCTCCGAACGAAATTCGAACTATGCTTTTTTGGAACAACTCCAATGTAGAAACTCCCTTATTTGATATTTTGAATCACAAAATGCATTTATTTTTTAGACCAATCACAAAATATCGTAAAATATTTAAACAGATTTCGAGGAAATTAATAGGAGTTCCAAGAACTTTTATTATTTTAAGGAATGTTCAAAGCTTTCGAATGATTTAAGACCTTTTTGAAGATTTAAAAAATTTTAAGGTTGTTCAAGGACTTTTACAAGATTTGGTCAAGGGATTTGATATTATTTCAAAGGTTTCAAGGTGTTTAAAGAGATTTGAAAATTTCTTATGGTATTTTAAAGAATTTCTTAAACTTTCTAAAGATTCGATTGGAATTCGTAGGACTTAAAAGATTTTAGGGTTTCTTTATTGATTCCAAGGGACATCAGAAAACATCAAAGATTTCAAAGCACTTTTATAAGATTTCAGAGGATTTTTAAGGAATTTCAATAGATATAAAAAATTACTGAAATTTTCATAATGTTTCTATACGTTTCGGAGAATTTCACAAGAATCAAGAGATTTCCACGATTTCGAAAAATGTGAAGAGAATTTAAAATATTTTCCAGGGATTTCAAACGATTTCAAAAAATGCATACAGTTTTAAGAAATTTCCATGAACTTCGGAAAATGTGGAAGGGTTTCATACGTTTTAAAAGTTTTTAGAAGATTCCAAGGGATTTCAGAGAATCTCCATGATCTCCAAATATTTCAAAGGATACAGTTTTTAAGAATTTCTTAGAATTTCGTGAGATTTGAAATATTTCAGGGTATTTTAAAAAATTGAAGGACATTTTCAAGAGATTAGCAAAATTTTAGGGCATTTCAAAAGGATTTTAATGATTTTAGGGTATTTTTAAAAATTCGAAGGAATTTACAGAAGCTTTAAAAGATTTCAAGGGGTTTGAAATATTTCAGGATATTTTGAAACTGTGCAAGGCATTTTCAAGGGATTGGCATAATTTCAGGGGATTTCGAAGGACTTCATTGATTTTAAGGCATTCAAAACAATTTTCATTGGGTGTATAAAATCACGGCAGATTTGGAACGATTCTACAGGACCTATACGGTTTTAAGATATTTTGAAAAAATCCAAGGGACTTCATAATGTTTCCGAGTATTTCGATGATTTTAAAGGATCTCAAAAGCTCAAAGATTTGAAGAGATTTTCAAATATGTTTCACAATTCATTTGAATTCCTTGTAATTCTTTGATATGTCAGGTTTCATACAAGGGCTATGTATTTAAAATAGCTAATCGTTGCGTATCGCGAGAGAGTGACTTTCGTTCATTAGTTTGTTTATGATACTATAGGCCATTTCTTTCTTGCTCTAACCCACTGGACATTATATGTAGCTAGATATTACATTGACTGATGATCTGTTTTAATGGATTTAAAAGTCTTAAAAGAAGTGGCACCCCTGAAAAGTTGGACAAAAAAGGAGTTTGAGTTTTGTTGTTGAATAACAAATTTTGGTTTGGTCGGAGTGAAATCGCCGCAGTTATTTGTAATACCTGGAGAACTTGCGGTAATTTATGAAAAAAAAAGAAACATTAAAAACCGTTAAGAATTGTATTGTCGGTCGATTTTTGTCCAAAAAGAGTGCTTTTTCCCACTGTGCAACTAAGGATTGGGAAGATGGAACTATAACTCAATTCCCCGAGAGAATAATCTATAATACAGACGGGCATCTTTACGTATTCGGGCGGAGTTACTGGTCGTCTTTACACCGAGGAGTGGAAGGCTGGGTGCACGCGCGCAGAATGGATGGGAGAAGCGAAACTTTCAAGAGCGGGTATTAGTGGGGAGGAAGCAGCCAATATCTGTGCCTCCCTTTCCTCTCCAAATTTCACTTCTCCTCTCCATCCTGGGCTCGCGTAACTGAACTTCCATTCGCTAGTGTAAAGACGACCACTGTCAAGGAAGGAGTTGCCTGGGTGATAGTGTCCAATATAGGAACAGGCACTCAATTTTTTACGACGTCCAGGGAGCGTGCGGGTCAAGTTTCTTTACGAAAGTGTGAAAGTTGGCTGGCTGTTGGACCGGGTGTTCGGAGAAGAGAGTGAAGATTGCAAGATGGCCGTTCTGCGTGTCTGTCTGGTAAATCTAGCAATCTACTTTCTTATCAAACTAACCTAACTAACACTAACAATCAAGACGAATGTTTATGACTTGAGTCGAATTTTTATGTCTTGAGACCGTAAAAAGGTTGCCTATAGGCGTCTAGACCAGGGCAGGTATACCTGTCCTGACGAAAAGGGTCAACCTGATTGTCATAAAAGCTAATCCTTGTTTATGGTTGAACAATTTTCTATATTTTCATACAATATATATATATATATATATATATATATATATATATCAGGGACGTCCAACGCGAGTTCGCGCGCTTCTCCTTTCTTCCCCTTCACCGAGGGCTTCCCGCGAATTTTCTCCTCTTCTCGTTTCGCCGGCGGGCTGACTACGCCTGACCAGGCCTACTTGCGGTTCAGAATATAATGAGGAGCTGCAGCCTGAAGCGGACAGGCGAGGCTCGAGCGTCCTTCGGGGCCACTCGGCTTCCTCCGCCCGGCCGCCGAGGACCCCTTTCCACATCGTGCTCACCGCATGAACGCATCTAAGGTGGTAAGAGAGGGGATTGACGAGTGACAGTTATTTACACCGTACACTCGCGTTGGACATCTCTGAATTATATATAATCATTTCATTTATAGATTTTCATTTGCTTTATACTTGTTCGGCGGAAATACCGAAATTTTTGTCTGTTTTCACGTACTTCTTACGGCTGAAGAGATCCTTATAGAAAATTGCAATTTTGATCATTTTAGAACAAATTTTTTACGGCAATAGTCGTTAACGCCAGATTTAGAGTCCAGAATAGGAAAGCAAAGGACATTCAAGGCAACAGTAGACGCTGCCATTGAGATAGAAAGAAGGTTATCAGCTACAAAAGCATTGTGGGAAGACGGAAAATTTAAAACATCACAGGGAACCGGAAGTCAAGCAAATAACAGCGGCAGAGGACCATTTAACTCAAGTTAAATAGCTGTGGCACAAGAAAAGGTAGAATAGAGGTGCCAAAAATGCGGAAAAGGGGGCCATGCAGCCCCCGCTTGTCGCTTTCTAAGTCAGGCTCAGCAAAACTTCCCTAACCTTGGGTTTCAAAGTTAGACACAGCAAGGCCCTGCTGTTTAATACCGGGGTCAACGACTGCACTTCAATGATCCATACTCCACGTTTCAAACTGAAGCAAACCCCCGATATCTACGAGCAGCTAGCGGCCCGCAGTATTTGGCTGCGCCGCAAAATACACCTTACACAAGGTCCAGGCAAGAACGGGAGGATCAAGGTACATGGCAACCAAGACGATACGATCAAAACACCTATAATTACAACAGTAAAAGAAATTCGAATTAGGGTCAAAATCTAATCAATAATTATCGACCTCATTTTGACCCCCCTCAAATAAATTTCAGTTCCAGCGACAATACTTGTGCATATTGTCATAGACCGGGACATTTTATAAAAAATTGTTTCCAGAGAATAGCGGATGAAGGTGCGAAAACACAAAAATTTTCTCAACAAGATATACAGCAGCTGGGTTATTCAAAACAGGGAAACGCGAGAACCCACCTCAATCAGGGTGCAACGAGGGAGGTTATACCAAACAAGAATTGCATGTACCCATTATAAAACATGCAAAAATCCCCTTAAATTAAAACAGCGAAAGTTAATCTGAGTGTAGAAAGTTCGGTACCAGCTGTCATTCTAACTGCTGAAGGCTTAAATAATCCCGTGTGCATGATGGTGGACACAGGTGCAGGACCTAACTTAATCAAAAAACATTCCATTCAAGATATCGCATCTGTAGACAAAACAGTAATATTCAAATTAAATGGTATAAACAGCCATCCAGAACACACTTTAGGACAAGTTGAAGTTAATGCTTTTTGGTACTTGACCACTTTTAATGTCATTCCTAACGCGGTACCTGTAGACCACGATGGAATGCTAGGTTCATAATTCTTCTCAAACAATGAAGTTAGAATTAATTACGCGACAAAAACACTTGATGTAGAAGGTCAAATCTATCCTATGATTGATGAAACTATAACCGTACCAGTTAGATCAATTTCAGACTTTTATGTAAAAATTAAACATCCAGAAAAGAAGGAAGGCTATCTACCAAGACTATTGGTCGGAAATGGTGTATTTTTAGGTGATGCTTTAGTAACCAATAATGATGGTAAAGCTTACATGAAAATAGCCAATGTATCAGTGCATCCAAAGAAAATAATGATACCACTTGTCACATTAGAGGAGTTTGAGGAAATGAAGAAACAATTCATTAGTTCCTATGGATAAAATAGGGACACCTTTTGCGAAAAATCTCTCGATCAAATCTTGGATGAATTTATGCTCTGAGATTCAAATAATAATCATATCCCTGGCGAACAACTCGAAGCCGCGATTGTCCTTGAACACCATATGCCCACAACAGATGATATTCCCATCGCTTCTGAACAACATCGCTTCCCTCCGATACATAAAGAGGAAGTAACCCGTCAGGTTAATGAATTACTTGACAATGGTATAATCAAACCATTCCAATCACCATACAATACACCTGTATGGATCGTTCCCAAAAAAGCTGACTCGCAAGGAAATAAACGGTGGAAAATGGTCTTAGATTTCAGGAAACTAAATGACAAAACTATCGGCGATTCCTAGCCTCCACCAAATATAAGTGAAATTCTAGACCAGTTAGGGGGAGCCCTGTATTTCTATGTATTTGACCTCGCACCTGGATTCCACCAAATCAGAATAAGTCCCGAAGATGCCCACAAAACAGCCTTTTCTACGCCCCATAATCACTACGAATTTGACCGGTGGCCTTTTGGTCCTAAAAATACACCGGCCATTTTCCAAAAACTTATGGATCTTGTTTTAACTGGATTACAAGGTACAGAATTGTTTGTATACTCAGACGATGTCGTGCTTCACGCCGATGGCCTTAAAGAAGATGAGAGACAATCCACCGAATTGATGAATCGACTTCGTAATGCCAATTTGAAATTGCAACTCGATAAATGTGAGTTTCTACGACCTGAAGTAGCATATTTAGGACACATAATTGATGAAGATGGAGTTCGCCATGATCCTAAAAAGATACAAGCAGTAAAAAAGTTTCCTGTCCCTGAAACGACGAAGAATATCAAACAATTTTTAGGTTTAGCTGGATACTATCGTAGATTCATCGAAAATTTTTCAAAAATCGCTAGTCCTTCGACCCGGCTTTTGAAAAAAGACACAACCCTCATTTGGGGAGAAAAACAACAAAATGTCTTCCGCACGCTAAAATCAAAATTATGCGAGGAACCCCTTCTTATGCGACCTGATTTTTCGAAACCCTTTGTATTGACAATTGACGCATTTGGATACGCTATCGGGGCAATTTTATCACAAAAAGCAATTGGGAAAGACAAACCGATATCTTTCGGATCACGACCCCTCAGTGACACTGAGCGTAAGTATGACACTTACGAGAAAGAAGCACTGGCATTTGTTTATGGTGTAACCCAATTTTGTCCCTACTTATATGGACAAAAATTTACACTGGTAACTGACCACAAACCTTTAATATGGTTTAAAAACTCGAAGGACCCTTGCTCGAGAGTAACCCGAGGGAGACTAAAGTTAGCAGAGTACGATTACAGGGTGGGAAGTTACATGCCAGGGAAGTCAGGGAAATGTCAGGGAAATGAAGTAGCTTTCAGAAGAAAGAGAAATTGAGATATTTAAATAATATTTTGGAAACACTTTCTAATATCAATATGAATATTTTTTCAATTTACATTCTTTAAAAATAGAACACACTTATTAATTCAAATGCCCCACGCGGTGTTACTTTGAAAATGCTGAAGATGCGAGAATCGAGTTGTGGGCCTAACTTCATGGAGATTAGCAATAGAGAACGAGAATATTCTTATAGATTATCGGAAATTTCTAACTCTATAGTCGGTCTTGCCGGTCTTTTCCATTAAAACATGTGAAATGAAGTGAAGTGGTTGTCGTGATCAGCAAATGTGTTATTGTATTAATGCTGTCGCAAAAGCACAATTAAATGATTTATACCTATTAGATTTAAGGTAAGTTGAAAGTTTAAAGGTTTCTTCTTTATATTTGGGCGTTTTGTTTCACTTGGTATTGTTCATGTCAGCGAAGACAGAAATGAGGAGGAGATAAGGTTGGGAACTTCTTTACTGGACCGATGATAACAAAACGTGCCCCAGTGGACATTAACATAATATGCCGTTATTTTATAATGAATTATGCAAATATGTTCATATTTGGTACATGGTTTTAAAAAAATTTCAAGACTTTTTTCCTGTACACGGCGGTAGTCTTAGAATTGGAAGTGCCCTCCAGAGAGGTTAACTGGCACACTTGTTAAACATGAATAATTATTGACATATTTTATTAAGTATATCCACTGGGCACTTTGTCTCGCAAAAATGATAAGAAAATGCATTCCAGTAATATAAATTTTCCCGAGACAACGTCGACTTAAGTTCAGTAATAGTTTTTCTAAAAAGAAAATATTCTTCATACAATTTTCTGACTTTTATAATTCATTAGTTTATTGATCTTTGTGAGATGTCGATAAAACATGCATGATGAAATTTGATTTTGAAATTGCGAAACAAGCCGCTACATAAATGTATAAGGAATGAGCGAACCAATAACTGCTTCCACGTAGAGGATGCTTTAATAACGATACAAATTTTCAAATCCCATTTTCTCACATTTATCGACCAAATTCGACCCCAGGAACCCGAAAATGAGGTCCTTAAAAATGTCCGCATGTGTATGACTGTGTGCACGCGTTTATGTCCACAATTCTTCTTCAAATATATTTTGCAAACGAGTTAAACTATGGTCACGAAATTTGGAGGACTCACAATGCCCTTAAAAGTTTCAAAATTCAATGAAAGGTGAAAAACTTATTCGATAAATTAAAATACAATATTATTTTTTATCGCCAATTGAAATGTCAAAAGCACCAAAAAAATTTTCAATTGGGTCCTATTTGAAAATTTTTTGGTTATAATAATATTGTACAATTTCGTTTTTTTTAAACATATTTTTACATAATTTTACATAAGGAGGTACAATTTAATCATTCCACACTATAAATGCCCCACTAATAACTGAAGCTTCATACATTTGTTGCTGTTAATCATGCATTCTACTTTTCAGTAATGTCGTTTAGGCATATTTCCAAGAGGATTGATTGCATGAAACGATTTTTCAGAATGTCATCGCAAAACACCAATCGGACCGAACCAGTGCAATATGCCTGCTTCGCGAAAATAAGGTTATACATTTGAACAACATGGAGAAGAGGGCGCTAATGAGCCATGTAACGGGAAAATAGCATATAAAGAAGATCTCCGATAGAAACTCATCTTTCGGCGTCGATCTGTTCACATGTGTGAAGTCAGGACCAGAAGAGTACCGAATTGTTGATCCGCAAGTTGCCTTTCCAGCGATTTGTTCGTGAAATCGCTCAGGACTTCAAGACTGATCTGCGATTCCAGAGTTCCGCTGTGATGGCTCTCCAGGAGGCCAGTGAAGCTTACTTGTTTGGACTTTTCGAAGATACCAACTTGTGCGTCATTCACGCCAAGAGAGTCACCATCATGCCCAAGGATATCCAACTGGCTCGCCGAATTCGTGGCGAACGTCCTTAATTCCGACCTGCGGAAGGAAAAAAGGGGAAAAAGTTTTAAAAGGAAATGAAGATGTTAAAAAGAGTAGACTGGTTGAAGAAATTGAAAGCCTAAGGAGAAAAAAAAATAAAGATTTCAACTGATAATCAGAAGGAGGTAGCAAACATCGATCAACAGCTGGAGGCATTGTGCGGCTCTGTTGTCATCTAATAGCTTATCATTAGGCTTCATTTCGTTTTTCATTGTTACTAATTTTCTATGTTTCTTAGAATATATTTTTATTAATTATACTTAAAAATTTGTTAACCGATTCTTTGTAAGATTAAAGTTCGATCCTTGACTTAATTAATCCATACTGCCATGTGAAGCGCATTTTTTTGGCTTGTTTTATTTTTTGGCTTGGCACATTATTGAAACCTTATTCGCTTTTGTAATACTTTCCTGCCTGGAAAATTTGTCTAAATGTCAGGGAAAAGTTAGGGAAATGTCAGGGAAATTGAAGAATGCAATCTTGTGGCCACCTTGGATTATGATGTTGTGTATAAAGCGGGAAAAATGAACGTGAATTCCGACGCTTTATCAGGGAACACTGTTAAAGAAGATGTGGGTGCAAATTTTAGCGAAGTAAATACTATATTAACAAATGCTAATACTAACGAAAGTATATCATATGAAGTATGTGAATTGCAGAACCCAGTTGATCTGCAATGCTACGATGAAATTGATTATGAAATTATGGGAGGGAAAGGTAAGGACGTACATGAAGTTCCCGAGAATCTAAATTCCTTGAAGTGTGAGAAATCTGAAAAGCATTCAGATTTGATGGTTGTTGACACACAAAATAAAAAACTGTTTATGAATTCCAATTGAAATGAAAGGGGTGGATTGCAAACATGGAGTGCAAAGAAGATTTATAAGAAATTGATGAAACAGAGCAATCAAGATATATATAGTGATGAAAGTGCAGCGGAATCTGACCCCTTTAGTGAAGAAGGAGAAGAAGATGAACAAGGAGAAGAAGAAGGGGAAAAGGAACAGGACATTTACGAAAATTTTGAATTAACTCAAGACATAGGAGATCCTTTAGCCGATGCTGAGGAGATAACACCAGTGGAAATACTTATAACAAAAAACGTCGTAGACTCAAGTGAGGGTGGAAGCGAACGTCCTCCCAATGACCCCCCCCCCCCCCGAAGAGACCACTCCAGCCGGACGGAACATATTAGGATGAAATATAATCGAATGCCGTGATTAGTTATCCATGAGAAAGGACAATTACGCTTACTTTGTAGCGGTTGATGGAAGTTCTCGTGATAATGGTTCAAGAATGCTCCAAAAACGGAAAGAAATACCCAAATTCCCAAACTTGCAGGTAGGATTATCAGAAGAAATTAAAAAGGGGCCACAATATTATATTGCCCTTCCAATTGAAGATGAAAATAGAGGCAATCTTTCTGGAAATTTGAACAACATTAAGTCAACGACTTATTCACTACAAATAACGGCAGAAAAACTAAAGTTGAGATTAATTAGCCTAGCAAAAACTGCGCAAATTAATCATGTATCTTGGCAAGAAATATTAGTCACCTTTGGATTAGCATTCAAAAATTCAAGTACGAAGAATATTATTAGTAATGGAATAGTTCAATATCCAAACAAGAAACGAAAGATATCAGTTTTGGAAGAAGCTCATTCTTTAGAGGTAGGTGGGCACAAAGGTGTAACGAAAACATACAACAGGGTACGACAAAAATATTATTGGGCTAATATGAAGCTCGATATACAAAGATTTATTCAGCAATGCTTGCAATTCCATTCAAAAAAGTTAGTCAGGGTTAAAAGAAACTCTATGGTAATTACAGATACACGCAGTACAGCCTTTGAAAAGATCGCTATGGACGTTGTGGGTCCTCTTCCACCAACTACGTTGGGAAATGAATACATTCTGACTATCCAAGATAATTTCACTAAATTTTGTATAGCCGTATCTATGCCGAATGAAGTAGCTAGCACTGTAGCTGATGCTTTTATAAAAAGATTCATTTGCATATACCGAGCGCCAAAATGTGTGCTAATTGATCAAGGGAGCAACTTTTCAGGTAATTTGTTGAAGTGATTAGCAAAAAGATTTGAAATTGAACAATTTAGAACAACAGCCTACCATCCTCAATCTAATGTATCAATAGAAAGATCGCATGATGTATTAGGTGAATATTTGAAACAGTTTGTCCAGAAACATTCTGAATGGGATGATTGGTTGGAATTAGCTACCTTTTCTTATAACACTAGTGTACACGAGGGCACACGTTGCACTCCCTATGAATATTTGGAAAATGAGCAAGACAACCTTCTAGCGATCCTCCGTCAGAACGCAAAAAATTGCAAATTGGTATTTGAATTACAGATAAATGGATCCTATCCACCGAAAAAATATCAATCAACATTGCGATCTATTCGCCTCTCGAACTAATATATTGAGCTTATGGCCCTACCCTTTCGTCAACAATTTATTTAATCAAAATGACCGCTGCGTAGTTCGTTGGAGACAAAACCTCATACAGAGGAACACTGTCAGAGACATTATCTCAAAAATTAAAACAAGAGGGCCATTGGCATACCGAAACTTCATATTAAGCCTGTACCTATCAGGTCATCCAATGCTGGCTGAACTAATGAGTTTAATTGAATAAGTATACATATATGTATATACATGAAAATAAGTTTTAGATATATATATATTTTTTTGTTTTCTTTACCTTAAATTATGAAGATAAGTCGATATCAAGGTAAAACTCATTTTCCAGAAATGAAGCGCGAAGAAGGAAAATGGAGACCCGTAATGTTACTGTGGCTATGCAGTGCGACCGCGGAGGCCACAGTGGGATACGATTGCGGGCCCAACTAACTGAATATAACAACCGTGTCTTTATTAGAGGTAGGAGGATGTAATATACCTACATCTGAATTGAACATCGAGTCTGCAAATATACAATTACTTCAGATAACCGATTGCACCCATACAAGAGTCATGCAATGTAAAATAGAAGTAAAACGGGAAGTAAAATATTGTGGAAGGTATTCTCATATATCAGCGGTGTCCAACGGGCACAGAAAATATATATACGAAGTCTCACATGAACAATGTGACTTAATACATAAGACGGGGGTATTGATAGTAGGACAAAGCGCGCAAATTTTTTAGTTGAGTCCAAACAATTCCTATTCTCACACCCTAATGATGGCAGGTCCTACTACTAATTATGGAGGATGTTTGAGTTCTCAATTTTCGGACCCTTTTGGCACCTGAGATCACGTCGTTGTTGAAGCAATTATAAGATTTCATTACGGGAATATTACGCTACTATTAACTTGAATGACGATAAGATTTACTTAAGTTAAGGTGTAGTGTGTACGGTCTCAGACACCACTTGTATCGATATGGAAGGAGTCCAAACATTTTGAAACCCTTTACCATCGGACACATGTTATTTCAAAAAATACGAATTGCTGTACTCTGGATTGGCAAATAAAACTTATGACAATAATACTAAAAACGAAACATTATATTCCTTGGTAACGGACGATATCGTATTAGCATACAAGTTAAAGATGCCTGTATGCAATATTTTACTAATGAGAACAGAGCACCCAAAGCTATCAATCTATGAAAACAATCACAGATTGTCTGTTTTTGAAAACCAAAAGATTGCAGTAAAAAACATGGATATTTTTACACGTGTCAATTCTAAATTTGTTTACGTCAAAAGACGCCTCCGTACACAAGTGAAGCAGCTATATCGAGATGTTTTAATCGAAAAATGCAAACTGGAACAACAAGTTTTTAGGAATTCACTAATTTCAGCTACTCAGGCACCTGGCGAATTCGCTTATCACTTGATGAAAGGCCCGGGTTATATGGCAGTTGTAGCTGGAGAAGTAGTTCATATAGTTCAATGTGTTCAAGCCGAAGTTATTTTTCGAGAAACTAAGGATCGCTATAGCAAATTCCAACATTCAAAGGAAATCAAACATTTTTTCTAACTCCACGGACACACATTATTTCAAACACAAGGAACTCAAATAAGTTGTAACACATTTGTTGCATTAATGTTTCTCTCTGGTAAGAAATAGTTTAAGATTCTACCCAATCCAATTGAAGGGCCAACACCTAATGTCATGATGCCTAAAACACAGCCTACATGGAACTACACAAACCCCTCATCTTTGGCCACGAGTAGTACATACTAACAAGCCGATTCAGATAAGTTGAGAGATCATATTATGTTTCATGCAGTAAAGCCTATGGTCTCAAATACCTTAGCTAGGGGAGTGATGGGAAGATCTACAGATAATCAGGGAATCTCGGTATTTTATCTTTTGGATGAAGGAACTTTAGATGGAATCTCGCAAACTGCATGGGGAAGATTTTGGACAATATTCACCAAGTTTGAAACAGCGAGCGCAGGGTTAAGTGGCATTGTGATGGTAATTAGAGGCATTAAACTCATAGCAGACACAATAATTCATAGTTACGCATTACATTCAGTTTTCGGATAGTCGATCCACTTGTTGGGTGCACTTTGGGATTCAGCAACTAATCTTTTGATACATTTAGGTAAACATCGAGCCCCGCCTCTAGGAAACAAAAATCAAATTAAAGCAGCATCTCTAGTTAGAGTCGATGATAAGGAAATAAAATTAAACTCCAACACCAATAATTTACCTACAGGTAATTTAAACCATCAAGTGCAATCGCATCTGTACCCTTCTTCTCAACTAACAGAACTAACTGAACTTCCTTGACAAAATAACTATACTCTTCGACTCTAAAATGCTAAGAAGACCTTTCTCTCTTCTCCTTCTTCAAGACCTTATTGAAAGTCAGAAAAAATTACCACTTGAATAGGAATTGCAAGTTGTAAGAGATACTGAAAAACAACTTGTCTTTTCGGCAACTCTGAAATATGAACAATTTATAATAATCAGTACTAGTCAAGAACACTGTAACTTGCAATTAGAAGCTAATCCTTTGGCCCTCAATCCAGAAAACGCAGTAACAGCATTATCTGTATTTACCGAACTGGAAAATTTTTGCAAAAATCGAGACCTTCCTGCCCCCGTTATTCAACAATAAATACTCAGGAAAGTTTAGGAATACAAGCTACTATAGTAGTATGCAAAATCTCAAAGGTTAGGAAAGCAGCAATAGGAGAAAGTCGCTTAATAGCTAAAGTTAAAGCAACTTTGAAAACCTTGCATGTCCTACAACGTTTTAGATGGCCAACTAATACTCCAAGTTCAGAAAAGTTACTAGAATAATATGGAAAATAATCCATTTTTATTATTTCTGTTTAGGTAAAAACTAAGGAGCACAATGATTCTGCAAAATCAACTAACATTTCTCACTATCCTTTGAGCGTTAAAATCAGTATCTAGTTCACCAATCTCTTATCAGTACGACATTGCTGTCGACACCCCTGGCCTCTATTTCGAAAAGCTGAGTGACATTCGATTTGCCTTAAGTGATTGGGGCATCATATCTGTCATGGATTTAAAAGATCTTATTGGCTATAGAACAATAATCATTGGACAGTATGAAAAGTTGATACCTTATTGTTTTTCTGGTCTCGAATCTGCGAATTGCAACGGAAATTATCATACATTGCAAAAATGCTAAAGAAACATAAAATCGATCAATATATCTTAGAAATTAAAGTATCACTTGAGTCTGCTCATAATCCAGATGGCACATCTTTCGGTCAAGATATAATTAATTATTTCCAAGAAATTCCACGTTCGTACCTACGCGGAAACGACAATCAAACCCATGTTTCTGCTATCAAGACATTAGCAATTCCTAAAGAGCTGACTACACTAAACTCTACCTTATACGAAAAATTACAGGAGATCAACTATGCTGAAAATGCAACTGTATATAGTATTTGGGCTTCCGATTCTCTAGATAGATTAAGCCCGATAGCTGAATATTATCAAGAGAATTTGCGAAAATTTACTACCATTTTATTATTTGCGAAAATGAAGGAATGGCACCCTAGAACCCTCACAAGAGCTCAGTTTCGCTTAGTGTCTTTAGATATCCAAGGAAAACTTCCCACTGCATACATTCCAACCAACAATTCACTGTTGCAACTATTGAAATCGACAGATATTGAGACATTCAAAATGGACGATACAATTATTTTGCACTCATCAATTCCCCTTTCCACTAACAGAAAAATTCCAATTTCATCAAATAAACGCCTCATATAAATTCGTTACCTTCCTCAACACGGAATTTATAACCACTCATATTGAAACAAAGGTCAATTATTTTGCGATCTCGGATGACAATACTAAGCATTTTTTCACCAATAATCAACGTCGCGAAATGTGTAAGTCAACCTTCTCCGGAAAAATGTGTTTGTCAGCCGAAACACTAAAATATTCTAATTCTGTTGATAGTTGCGAACTATCGCTTTATCTAAGCTCTAGTGATACCGACTGTGAAATAGTGGAAAAAATAAATCACAGACCCCTTCCATCTATTTTAGAATCTCGAGCCGTATGGGTTCATTTCTCTCCCTATAGTGAAACCATTCAAATTAATTGCCCTCCGAAATGGCAAGTATCCTTTCTATTAAAAACTAAAGGCATATTCAATATCTTACCACGTTGTGTATTAACGATAAATAATTCCCAATTTTGGATTCAAACATATAAGGTAAATTCAAGAAAGACAATTATATATCGGACCAATACTGATATTTACGCCCCAAAATATATGGTTCCTCAAGGAAAACACATGTGCCAACCTAGGTAGCGCAGGGTTACCACAGACTAGTCCTCCAACATAGTAGGAAACAAATAATAAAGAAAGGAAGAAATCTGTTTTCACCCTGGAATTCCAAACCAAAATTTCACTCAATTACGCATGAGTCAGGAGTATATATATTGTAACATTTGGTTTTTATGAACAAGTTAACTACTAATAATAATTATTGATAATTATTATTATTTATTATAAAATAAGTTGTGAGGGGTCGCACGAGAGAGAAAATTAAGTTCAATTCACCAGTAAGAACATTTATTCAAATGAAGACCTACACTACGCTATAAAGCAAAGAGTAATCCCTAACCATCTAGCTAGTAATGATATAAAAAAAATTTCTGATGACAATTCTGTTTATCTCAATATAAAATATAATCCACACAACTCACATATCAATGAAAATTAAGCCGGAAAATTGCATGTATCAATAGGTTAAGAAATGCGTGCGTCACAAATTGAATCTTGATTAACTTAATAAGTTCAGTAAACGATAATTCACTTTTCTGAAAGTCAAATCAGAGAGTCAAACACGATAATCTTTTAACAATAGGTATTTATACCAGTTCAATAAAATTTAGTGCTTTAGCCCTAATATTCAATTATACATTCAATGCGAGAGTTCTCCACAGAAGGTGGCACCTGGCCTTCAAGTTCAGAGGTCCTACCTGATTAGGATAATCCTCCTATAATCGTCTGTTTACCTTACCTTGCAGCAGGTAGGTCTTTCACTCAGAAATTAATTTCGATCCTCTTGTACGTTTATTCGTACATTTGAATTTGTCAAGATCAGGAAGTTGAGTGAGAGTAAGGTGAAGGTATTCTTTATTATTTAATTTTAAATAAAAATGGTCCACAAGGGATCACTACTTGGACCGGGGTGCTGAGTGGACTCAGTCCCGCTCGTCTGTGAATCTTGTGCCTGTACTAAACTGATAGCTTTTAATGCTTGCCTTCAAGGCCTTACTCTGGCTCTCTAAAAGGGACAGGCAGCAAGAAAGTGGGTTTTAAATTTCAGTAATTCTCTTTATTCGAAGTCGAAGAGTCTCAGCGAGTCGTCCGATTCATAATATCTCAAGAGAGATTTTTTATTCTTTCCAAATTTTCTTTTCTTTTCTTTTAATATTTAATCATCACGATCCGATTATTCGCGAAAAATATAATTCAGGGCAAATCGATTACCTTTTTTTTTCGACCAGAACGTCGGGTAGACCCTAGTCTGCTCGTAAAAAGGTACACGGACTTAACACCTGTCACATTTACAGGAAAGGACTTTCTTGACGATGGGACAGAGTGGAGTCTGCTCTGCTTATAAGTGGTTTCTTCACTGTAAACACTGAAAACAACGTACAAATAATCACTATCAATGTTTCACAAATAGAAAACTGTCAGTATCACTGAGTATTATCTCTCTTTGGAGATTAAAAGGCTTTTTCTCACATAAATTCACAATGATATTTCTTTTTATTCAAATCAACAGATTTCAATAAAAATGATAACTCACTAGGAATTTAATAGAAAATAAAAATATTCAAAATTTCTCTCTCTTGAGACTATGCTCTTTTGTCGGCCAAGAATCGAAGCACAAAATTAAAAAATCGTCTTTCTGGAATATTATTCTTTTTAGCAAAGTTTTTCAATATAAGGTGGAGCAGTCTCTCATCATATACCAAAATACTCTCCTTAGTGGGGAGGTATGGGACCAGGACAGAGCTGACTCTGCTCCCCTCCCAAGTTGTCCCCCTGAGACGACTTTGCGTATTGCAGGTCCGATCTCAACTGGCGAGAGTCTGATGCAACTGAAAGTCCCTCGACTTCTCTTGCGTCAGCATCCCACCCTCAGGCTACACATCCCTAGTGGGGACTTGCAAGCCTGCGTGTTCCTGCAAACCCTGCTTGCTGACAACCCAAAGAGTGTTTTACATGCCTGCTCTTAGGTTTGCCTTCAAGCAGGCAGTAAAGGCAAAACAGAACAAATATCGCATGTTAAAAGAAGAACTACAAACTCAAACATAAATTGTATCCAATTTTAGGAATAATTCCAATTGACGAAACACCAGAAATTCCATCTAATGAAATGATCAGCAATGAGAATTTTGAACAAAGCTCAATACCGTATGAATCCCTAATGAGCACGAATTGTTTTACTCTTTACCTTGAAATTTCAGGTGTGTATAAAAACGTAATGGGGTACATCAAAATATGTATTGAATGCTACGAATCGATCCCTTCTGTTTTAAAAGAGGATTATAGATATCTGAATCATTGGCATTCTATAGGAAAATCAGAATCAGTTTATACAAAATGTAATAAATGTAGAAAAGAACTAAAAAAACCATGTTGTCGAGCTTATGTATGTTTCTATTGTAGAAGAAGTTTTGAACGTTATTCATTACGCATCCAATTAGGCTTCGAAATCGAAATTTTTGCTTATCATTTCAATCTGTAGATAATTTTTTTTCTAATTTTGAAAGATCATAATAAAAAACTACGTCAATTCATTGTGAAAATAAAAATGTCAAAAAAAACCTTAAATTCCTACTTTATGAATGTAAATTCTTGCTTTGTATTAAAAATTTTCCTGTGAATAGATTTCTACCGTTCTTAAGATTTATATATAGTT
This sequence comes from Melikaiella ostensackeni, assembly GCA_032362435.1. Lineage (NCBI taxonomy): Eukaryota > Metazoa > Arthropoda > Insecta > Hymenoptera > Cynipidae > Melikaiella > Melikaiella ostensackeni. Next base: position 22,601,485 of record JAUMHM010000085.1, read on the forward strand.
ATAAATTTGAAGCGTGGTAAAACAAAATGGACCTTTGGAATTTGCGCTTCTTTGTCTAACAAGGCAGTAAAACAATAAAGCAATAAATCAAAGTGACCAGGAGCCCACATCCCAGAGTCTCAATGAACTTGCAGAAGGGACCAGTAGCCCTATGCACTCCTACCCTTCAATTTTCTCTCTCTATTGTTCTATCTATTCAGTCACAACAAATTTCCTTTCTTTTTTCTCAACAAACTTCAAATCACACTAACATTAAGAGAGAAAATTCTTGAGTAACGTAATTTACATTACACTAAACCAATTTATATAATGTAATTTAATCAAACTTGGAAACTTCATTCCTCAGTTCGAATCTTAGGAAGGGAGGGTGTCACATAGCTGTGACTAAAATTAGGAAGTACACAGCTTTCTCCTGAATTTAAAAATCATTTTAAAAAATTCATTTCTCTCTCTTCTCCCTTTCCTGAAAATTTTTCATGATTCATAATTTAGAAATTATATACATGAGAAAAATTGATCTACGATTGTGTGGTATAGAAACTAAGGATTTAAGTGTGTAATTGATAATTTAAAAGATATGCATGTTATTACTCAATCCTTTAGTAATATTATTACTAAGGTCTGACTTTAGACTCCAAACTTTTCAACTATTCGTCGAATAAATCCTGAAAATTTCGAATAATTAAATAAATCTTGACATTATTATTATATCAGTATTGTGACAAAATAAGCTCTATTCGGAAGAACATTTTCTACAACAGATATAAAGCCTCAAAAATTAATTGAGACTCATGTCATCTTTTATGTTCATCTTAAAATGTAAATTATTTAAGTAATAAGTGTCTGAATTAGAACTCATTAAATTACTATGGCAAAACGTAGTGTAACAATCACACCCATGTTATAAAATTTACACCTTTCTCAAATTGTAACTCATTGAAAATGTAATGTACAAAGGTTCCTTTACTCTAAATTTTGTTCAAAAACTTTATTTAAAATTATCAATGGTTCTACGTATCTATGTAACTTCAAAATTTTTCACCTATACTCTAAACTCTAAACTCTATAAAAAACTATATTATATAATAAACTATATACTCTATACTCTAAACAGGCAACACACGAGGTGCGTGACATTTACATGTAATAATTTATTAACTTAAATTATTTCTGAATTATATTCCAAATCAATATTTTCATTTATTCTTATAATTAATTTACTCATGTTAAATCGTGCAAAATGAACATCCTTTTTCTACAGATTTTGAAATCTTGGAAACTTAAAATTAATGTTTTAAAATGGAACCTTGAAAAATAAACTTCGTAAATTAAGATATTTCACATTTTGTCATTCAGAAAAAGGAGGAAAGAGACATCAAAAGAATTATAATCAGACAACCGACACCCCGCCGAGCTCCAGTGGCTGATGCAGGTGTTCAGGTTCTAGAGCCTCTGCAGGGTTCCAGACTCCAGGGCTGGCTCCAGCGCCTGCTGCTGAGGTCCAGACTGCAAAGGTCCAGGACCCAGAGGCACAGGCTCAAGGGCTTGCTGTAGTTGCAGAGGTCCAAGTTCCAGGGCCTGCACCAGCGCCTGGTGCAGAGGTCCAGGCTCCAGCAGGGCTTGCACCAGAGCTAAACTTGAGACACCTTGTTGATGCCCTGCAGAAAGAAATACAGGCGCAACAGCGGAGACTAGTGGAGCTCCAACAACAGCGGCAGCCTCAGCAACAATAGCTCTAGCAACAACAGCAGTGGCAGTCTCCGCTGTTGTATCGGCCTTATTATCAATATCCTTAAGCATTGAATATGCCCATGACAATGCATATGCCGATGGCGATGCAAATGCCTATGGCAGTGCGAATGCCTCTTGGTATTTTACAGGCATTGCCAATGCTGCAGCAGCCGCAATTACCAGATATCCCACAGGATGTAAGCAAATGTTTGCCAATTCTAGTGTTATATGGCCTTGAAATTATTTACCTTCACTAATATTCTTTCTTCTGTGGTCCTCAGTGCACAGTTTTAATATTTCTCGTGCAGGCACTTGAAAAGGTCGTGAGGAAAATCATGAAAAAGGAACGTCGAGGACGAGGGCGAGGACGAGGACCAGGTAGAGGATCGGGGGGATGAATGCTTTCCATTTCAACTCAATCAATTTCGAATTTGACTATTTTTTTTAAGTTCACCTAGAACTTTTTCAAAAGTAGACCTGGAAAACCGTAATATTAAAAGCAACGCTTTGAACTTCTATCGACCCGTAGGACATCCACGAAATATTTTGTGCGGATTATACAATGTTTCAGAAATGCATATAGAAATAGGTAGAATGCCTGAATTCTCAATCAGAATAAATTAATTTATGAATTCAGGATGAATTCATAACAATTCAAGTTAAGTTCAACAAATTCAGGGTAAATTCTGAATAATTCAAATGAATTGAAAAAAATGCAAAAATCAAAAATAAACCATTTATTTCAGTAAAATAAGAGTAAATTTAGAAATTCATGGGAATTGAAAATAAATTGATGAAGTGCCTAAGAATTAAGGAGTGAATTCAAAGACTTCAGGGTTAATTTAAAAAAACGAAAAAAAGAAATCCATTGAATTGAGTGGAATTGAGTGAATTTAAAAGAAGTAAGGGTGATTTCGAAAAATTCGAGAGGATTTCAAAGAATTCAGTGTGAATTTGGCACAATTCAAGAGAATTACCATGAATTCAAAAACATTCAGGATAAACTAATGAGAGTACAGGGTGAATAAAGAATAATTCAGGATGAATTTCAAATTAATCTAAATAAATTGAGAAAAAGTAAAAAAATCTAAAATGCTCCATTGATTTCAATAAAATTGGAATGAATTAGAATTTTCGCCTGAAATGCGACTTTGATTTTTCATTGCACGTTTCTCTTGATATTGTGCTTGAAATCCATGAGCGAACGCAAACAAATGACATAAATTACAGTGAGTTCGATGAGAAGTTGATATCAATGACAGGTGAAACAGGCTCTTATCGTTTCATATACTGATCTTGATATTTCACAGGGCATCACTTCAATACCATATAAATATTTAATAAAATAAATATTCCAAGCTAAGGTGATCGTTATTTTTCCAATTCACCTTTTTACCGTTTATGAATTTAATTTTGAGCTTTATATTAAACTGTTTCGACCAACTTTCAACATTTTTCGTCTGCGATTTTGTTGATTCCAAACTATTTCATCAGAGAATTTTCAAATAAAACCTATTGAACAAGTAAATACTTTCGAAATCGAAGTCATAAAATAAAAAAGATTTTTTCAATTTGAGAAAAATTGAACCATTTTGAGCTCCGAACATTCAGAAGTAAATAATTTTGAATAAATAAAATTAGATGCCTCATATTATTAAACAATTTATAATTTCCAGGCATTAAAAACCTTCCAAATTCTAAATTGAAAGTCTTGAAGATTGAGAAATGGGTATGCAATCAAAATTAGACTTGTGAGACCTTTGGTTTCGCCTCGGCTCTCACTTTGATTTGACTCATTTTTCCATATTATTGACACATCGAAAAATTGTTCAAAATTATGTTCAAAGTGGGCATGTACAGCGTACACCACTGGTTTCAAACCGATCATAGCAGTGCACCCGATTTGAGCCAACGGTCAGGGTTTGACCTGGGCGTTGGAAGACCCCTTTTATTTACCACCCGAATTGAGCCAAATCTACCTGTCTCCTAATAACCTGTATATGTCAAGGTGGTCCTCCTACTCAAGTATATACTATTTAATTTTCACATGCCTCTTTTACGGGAAGCACTCCTGTGACTGATCACAGAAATAATGTAAATCACACCCACACCCCTTTCCAATGTTTCTTTGGGGAAAAGAACTCCGTGACTGATCACAGAAATAATGTAAATTTTATGTTTTGCGCGGCTGGATTCAAGTCTATTTCATACACTTTTGGCTGAATTCATGACGACTGAAAACTAATACTTGACCGCTTGGCTCAATTCGGATCTAGAAAGGTAAGGGGGGTTGACCATTAGCTGAATTCGAGTGCGCCCGATCGTAGAATATCTCGCGGTCTAACAATACCGGTAGTACCTGCGACCTTCGAAATAAGTAGCGTGGCACGTGCCGAATGAAACAGTTGGGGGTCGAGATGAAGTACATTGGCGTAAATGTCGACTTTCTGTACTATAATCTTCCCGCTTTTTTGCGTTTCTTATTCACGGTAGAAATCAAGAAATTTAATTCATCGTGAATTTTGATCTGAATTTTGATTCGTAATGTGATCGGTAGGTGTCGCAACATGTCATGTGCCTTTCTAAGGATTAAAACTTAGCATCTAAGACGAAGAAGAAAAAGACAGTCAATTCCATCCATTCTTCCTCGACCCATAGACGGGAGCACTCATCATGACAGGCAACAAACGAGGTGGGTGACATTTGCATGTAATAATCAATTAACTTAAACAATTTATAAATTATATTCCAAATTAATATTTTCATTCCTTCTTATAATTTATTTAGTCGTGTTGAATCTTGCAAAGTGAACATTCTTTTCCTACATATTTTGAAATCTTGGAAACTTAAAATTAATGTTTTAAAATAAAACCTTAAAAAATAGACTTCGTAAATTAAGATATTTTACATTTTGTCATTTAGAAAAAGGAGTAAGGGGACATTAAAAGAATAATAATCAGAGACAACCGCCATTCCGAAGAGGTCCACCTCCGCCACTCCGCCGAGCTCCAGTGCCTGATGGAGTTGTTCAGGTTCCAGAGCCTGCTGCAGGAGTCGAGGCTCCAGGGCTGGCTCCAGCGCCTGCCACTGAGGTCCAGACTGCAGAGGTCTAGGACCCAGGTGTGCAGGCTCAAGGGCTTGCTGTAGTTGCAGAGGTCCAATCTCCAGCAGGACTTGCACCCGAGCCAAACTTGAGAGACCTTGTTAATGCGCAGCAGACAGAAATGCAGGCGCAACAGCGGACACTAGTGAAGCTCCAACAACAGCGGCAGCCTCAGCAACAATAGCTCTAGCAACAACAGCAGTGGCAGTCTCCGCTGTTGTATCGGCCTTATTATCAATATCCTCAGGCATTGAGACGCCCATGACAATGCATATGCCGATAGCGATGCAAATGCCTCTTGGTATTTTACAGGCAATGCCAATGCTGCAGCAGCAGCAAGTACCAGATTTCCCACAAGGTGTAAGCAAATGTGTGCCAATTCTAGTATTATAGGGGATTGTAATAATTTACTTTCACTAATATTTTCCGCAGTAAGATAAATGTGCCTCCTACCCTCAGTGATTTCCCTAGCGGCAGTTCAAATTTTTACCTTAAAATGAATAATAAGTATGTAAAATAAATGAGTCACGTAAGTATTCTTACATTAAAAGGTTTCTAAGCTACGATTACATGCATTTTTTTCGACAGTTTTTCCGCGCATTATTAGTTTAAAGTTGCGTTCAAAAAATCGTGTCATGTGATTCAGTGTGAATTTGGCGCATCTTGTAAGAAGTTGGTTGAAATTCACTGACAGATGTTCAGCGTAAACTCATCAAAATGTAAGTATTAACAAACGGCAAAATGCAATAGTCACGGTTAGGACTTATAGAAATAATATATCGTTCAAGAAATTCATTGCGTTATAAGATTCGCGAAATATATCGATCTGCGGTTAGGGGAAACAGCATAGGTCATTGTTTCCAATATCCGCACCCTTGACAAAAATATCAATTTTGTGGTAAATTTTGAAATTTTTCGGAATTTATCTCTTTCTTAGTAATAGACGTTTTCAATGATTCCGACTTTTTCTTGAACTATTAATATTATTTCTTAACAGGTTCAATTCAGTGTTTGACACGCGAAGATTATAATCACTTTATCAACAATAAAATGGCTCTAAAACCATTCGTTGACGAATGTTACTCGAATAGCATTAGCAAAGCTACAGAAATACCGCGGAGGACGTTACAGGACATGTTATCAGGAGAATCCCATCTTGATACCACTGCCGTCAATCATACTCCTTACATTGCAAGAAGAGAAACAATTACTCAAATGGATATTTCATCTCAGCGATCGTGGTTTTCTTGTGACGAAGACCCAACTTATGAGCAATGTTAGCAATCTCATCGAACGCTTAAAACGAACCACATCTTTCACCAAAAGCGTTCCTGCTCGTACTTGGTATGAAAAATTTTTACGGCGACATCTAGAAATCTCAAAACGTGTCGCGCAGAACTTGATTCATAGTGACTGGTTTGCTCAAGTTGAGGCGCATTTGATAAAGAAAAACCTCAAGGACATTAACGAATTTTTACAATTCAATCTCGATGAATCTGCTCTTTATTTGAGACCCGAAGAAGAACACGTTTTGGTGAGAAAAGGCGAAAAAACCAGTTTATAAGTTCACTCAGAATGACGAGAAAGCGCGTTTGACAGTTTAAATTTACAATCAAAGCTGATGGTCTTGCAGCTCAGCTTATGGCAATGTTTCCAGACGAAAGGCTCCCTCACGGTGTTTTCCACAGTATACCTAAGGACTGGAGCATTTGAGAATCCCCAAACGGTTGGATGACGTCTCAAGCGTTTAAGGAATACATCGCGAATGTATTCGAACCCTGGTTAACGTCGAAAAATATCGAAAGACCATTAATCTTGTATGTCGATGGTCATTGCTCACATTGGACGATTCCTGTGGCTGATTTCTGTATGGATCATGGAATAGAAGTCGTAGCCCTCTAACCAAATGCAACGCATCTCATCCAACCCTTATACGTAGCTTTTTTTCGTCCTCTGAAAAATGAATGGAATAAATGTGTTCAAGAATGGCGATTCGAGCATCAAATGAAACTCAGAAATGAAAATTTTGTACTTCTGCTCGATAAGGCTTTGAAATCAATCACTCTGCCTCCAATTATGAAGAATAGTTTCAGAACAACCGGATTATTTCCTTTCAATCCTGACGCCTTGCTGTGTAATAAAATTCTCAAAAAAAAAAAGAAAAGGAAATGACGCAATTTCATCGACAGACCAGAAAAAACGTGAAAACGTCAAATCTCATTTAACAGAATTTGAGAGCAGGATCAAGAGGGATTTATTGCTGACTTTCTATAGTCGCAAAGAGACTGGAATTTTGACTGGTGCTGTTGAGAATCTCGGACTTTCCCATTATTGGCTTCAAGTGACCATAAAATCAAGTGATTTTCCTTTATTATAATATAATTTTTTACCTAAAATTTTTGAAGTCTTACACAATTTTATGTATATTTATCTTTTATTTAAAATGAGATTTGCAAGTCTCATTCCAATTTCTAATAATTATTGTGATTTTTCAAATTCGCGGTAATATTTACATTGTTTTTGTTAATTTGCACTAAATTTTTCAGGATTCTTAAAGAGACATTCATTTTAAAAAATGTTACCATACTTCTTATTTTATTTCTTTGAATATTTGCGTCTAATACGGATGACCTTGTGAACCCCACGATGATTTCCGATAACAGCATTTTACCCAGTGAATCAGTCGAAACTTGTCCCGAAGCAGAGACTGTCCAAAATCAAAACTTTACTGTAGAATTCCCTCTTGACACAATGAATTTTCTTGATAGTCACTAGCAATTTCCTTATGAAATCTACGATTTCTCGGATGAAATCCAGGATCAATTGGTTCAAGAATATCACATTTTGGATCGGAGGGACATGTCTAGCCAAACTCAAGATGATGGTACGGTAGAAAAAGAAATACAGATTTCAAACAGACTGGAGAATGTCAACTTTGATATTAATGAAGATCGAGACACTATGGATTGCCACGTTGGGGGTCAAATTGTCGTGGATAGACGAATTCAAGATGACCAGATACTGGAAAGCCGAATCCAGGATCAAAATACCCTGCAAAACGAATGTCAAGATCAAAATGTCCTGGAAAATCAAGAAACGAACTCTACTTGTTCATCGTTCAGCAACGTCATCGAAAGAAGTAATTGTCATTTCGGTAATATTTGGAAAATGATTATCTTCTTCCTTGTTTTGAGAATGTTTGTTCCAGACAATTAGAGACATAGATTCAATGCTTTCACGATGATTCATTATGATGAAAGTAGGTGTTTCGGGTTTCAATCGTGTGTAAAACTACGAATCTTGCCGACGTTTCGTGAACATTGCAGTTCACTTCTTCAGGACTAGCCTGAAACTGAAGCTTCAGATTATGTTGCTCTTATTTAGTAAGTTGAAATAGAAAGCTTTCGGAATAAGTAATTGTTCGACAATTTTAAATTGGAAATGTTTCAAATTGGATTAATTTCGAATCAACTATTTGTAATTGAACGCCATCATGAATGAGCAATTATTGTACATTTTGGATGTTCAAAATTAAACAATTTGAAATTGAAAATGTTCTAAATTGAATAATTTCAAATAAAGTATTTGAAACTAAACAATTTGGGATAGAAACTTTAGAAATTTTATTTTATTTTTTTGCTTATTTCTAATGTCTAATTTTGATTGCATACCAATTTATCAATCCTGAAAACTTTCAATTTAAGATTAGAAAGGTTTTGAATGCCTGGAATTTATAAATTATTCAATAATACGAGGCATTTCATTTCATATATTCAAAATTATTTACTTTTGAACATTTAGAGTTCAAGATGGTTCAATTTCTCTCAAATTGAAAAAAGTTATTCATGTTTGAAAAATTTTAATAAATGATGGTCTTTTGGGATGGAAAACATTCCCTACAACTTTACTGTTTTCAATTCTGAAATTAAATTTTTCTATGTCTAAAATCGTTAAGACCATTTTTTAAAAAGAAAACATTTTTTAAGCGAATAACTATTTTTGAAGATTATTTATTTATTTTCAAAACTGGAAGCAGTAGAGTTATAGGAAATGTTTTTCCTGAAAAAAGCCATGGTTTATTAAAATTCAACCATTTTTAGAAAACTGGTAAGAAGCGACAGTAAGAATAAATTCTGTTACAAAAAGTATTGTCAAAATAATTAATTTTCGTAAGTTTTGAACTTTTTCCATGAAAAATAATGTTTTTTCTTTCACAAGACATAACTGATGATATCATTTCAATTGCTCAAATCATGAACAAGCTTTTTTTCCAGAGACCTGATTTTTGGCACATTTACCTTAACATGGAGCATTACCGGACATTTTATTTTAAAAATTACGCAGAACTAGTGAAAATTATTGACTGTTACTTGGAATTAACATTGATAAATTGATTTTTAATTTTACTGAAATCTTCGGAAGTATGAAATTAACAATTTTAGCCCGCATTATGAATTGTTTGAATTATCATTTTCGAGTTTTATCCTAAAACAGCAATGTCGCGTCACCAAACAAACAACTTAACTGCTTAGCTGTTAAATATTGATCCTCCTTCTTGATTATTTTTTTTAACTCAATGTAAGTGATTAATCTGTGAATTCCAAATATTAAAAAAATTTGTTAATATTATTTAGAAATTCTTCATTTTTAATTTATAGTTTGGGACAGGTGCGAGACAAGACGTTTTGCGTACTTTTTTATTTATAATTTCTAAACGAAGTCGTCCAAAGTTTTGAAACTTTACTAAATTGTGCTTTAATATAAGTCAGTACTTTACAGAGATATTTTCAGAAAAAGTTTATCATTAAAAGAAGAGATGCAAAATGACTAGGACCTAATTTGAAAATCATTCTAATTTCAAATCGAATTGAAAATGAATAAAAGGAGAAGAGACTTGGAAAATTCAGATGTTTGGTATTATACAAGCATCTTAAATATATACAACTTTCAAATTGAAAAAAAAATACAATCGAAACCCATTTATTATTCAAATATTTTAAAAGGAACCCTCACAAAATTTATGGAAAATACCTTCAGGTGGATTTTACTGACATTCATTTATTTTATAGTTTATGAAGCAATATCTTTGATAAAACTAGAAGAAACTTCTCAAAAGAACTTGGACCAATTATGACTAGTTCTTTTTTCTTGGTGCGGTATCCTTTATGTTTTTGAGTACTTTTTAAATGCAAGCAAAATTGAACTTTCGAATTTGAAAAGATTGAAAATTTAAGTATTTCGAATTCGGACGAACCTTGTTCTGTAAGATAGAATTGCAACATGTGAACCTATTCCCATAAAATTCTAAATGGTTGATTCAAATTTCTAACGCAAATTATTCGACAAAACTGTACATTCTTCTTCGAATTCCGAAATCAGTGGAGGAACGCTCTAGAATAGGCCCTGACTTCCGTTATAGGCAAATTGTTACGGGCCCTACCAGTTTTATTACGAAAAATTGTTGGGGGCCGTCAAAGAAAATTTGATGACGCCCCTAACAATGATCCATTTTAATTTGCAATTAATATCAGGGGTCCTCCCTTGCGCTCCAATAGGGCCATTTTCTAAATAAATGCCGTTCTTGTTTTGTGCATTGAAGAAATAAGTCCGATATAGCATGAGAAATTTGCAAAAACATTAAAACATCTTCTAGCGTATATTTTGAGAACATATAAAAAGTTTGCATTAGAAAAATTGTTGCCTTAAGTTATGAATGTTTGAAATCTTTTCAATGATTTCGGAAAACTTTATAATGATAATGATTGGAGCAAACAATGCGTGTCCAAGAGCAACTTCGAATTCCGAAATCATTTTGAAACAACTTTAAGCATTTACAATTTGGAGGAAATTTTTTTTTATGAACAGAAACTTTTTATATGTTCCCAAAGTATATTCAAGAAGATATTTGAGTAGTTCAAAAAATCTCTCATGCCCCGACAAACTGGCATAGATCGAGTATTTTGTACCTCCAATTTTTCCACATGCAAATTCAGCATGTCAGATTTTGATAATCTTTTTTCCACATTGCAAAAGAAATTTTGATCATGTCACTTAAACAGGGCCTAAAGCGATCTTGTCCGGGCCACAATAAAGGGCTTCATATGGAAGATATTTTAATTAAAAGGGTTGCCATATGCGGACCACAGTTGGTCCTGATGAGGGTCGCCCTAATAAGAGAAAACTGTTGGAACCCCTAACAAAGCACTAATATTGTTAGGGACTATTAGGGCAATCTCTACATGGGTACTTTCTTTTTATTGGGGACACCTGTGGTTTTTGAAAAAACTTAAGTAGATACTTTTCGTTATTTCAGAGACCGATCTGCAAAAACAGACACGCGGATATTTAATTATGCATGAGAATGCATGAGAAGTATGACGGATAGTGATTTCTGTAGTCTGCTTTTCATGTCTGAGAGAACAAATGAGTCTTACGTATGGTTGACGAGTTGCACAATTTTTCAGTGATATCCTTACTGTTTTTTTTTTTGAAAGATGATGTTTTTAATTGACCCAAAGATTAAAATTGTTTTCAGAAGCTTTTTGTATTTGCATTAGGGTCTTGTGAGTATGTAACATTACATTCAGTAAATTGCACAAATTTGAATTTGGCAAACGCTTCGGCCTCGGATAGGGGCCCTCTTCAGTGCCGTATGTATTTTAATAAATTAGGAACTATTTTTATCTATAGTATATACTTTTTGGTACACAATTTATAAAATTAACAATGCATTAACAACTAAAGATGAAGCGCGCTCTAGACGCCCAATTGAGGTCACCACATCAGACATGGTGATAAAAATTCATCACATGGTTATAGAAGATCACCGAGTCAAGGTGCGTGAGATTTCTAAGGCTGTAGGCATCTCCACTGAACAATTCCACAACATCTTGCACGAAAAACTACAGGTTAAGAAGGTGTGTGCAAGATGAGTGCCGCGATTGCTGACTCCTGATCAAAAGCGCAACCGAAAAGACGTTTCAGCGCAGTGTTTAGCGAAGTTTAATCGGAATCCGTAGGACTTTCTGCATCGATTCGTGACTGCTGACGAAACCTGGATCCACCACTGTATATGTGAGACAAATCAGCAGTTAAAGCAGTGGGTACTGGTGAAAGTTCGCCAAAGAAGGCGAAGACTGTTTTGTCAGCTAAGAAGGTGATGGTCACAGTATTTTGGGATTTACAAGCAATTATCATTATTGATTACTTAGAGGAGGATAAAACTATAACAGAAACATACTATGCATTATTATTGGACCGTTTAAAGGCCGAGCTACAAAAAAGGCTCATTCGAGCGATTTTTGTCTTGTGCACGCCTCTACACATTTTTATGATATTTCGAGAACCAGTTAACATTTCTAGAGTATCTTAGGCTCATTTTTAAGGCGAGATTTCAAGACTCATTTTGTGTAACTTTCAACCCACTACAACTTTCTTAGATTTTGCCAGAATTTGAAGTTGAATCATGAAAATGGGCAGAAATCAGAAGCCAGATCGGCCTTCCTCACTCATTAACTCAGTCGCTTTTCATGGAAAATACTTCAAGCAGGGATCATTTGACACGGAATTTAAGAACAATCCCTTCGCTTGTTTATAAATTATTTTATCTCATTTTTTTCTTGACATAAGCGAGGACTGAGTGTATGTTTTTCATCGTCAGTTTTGTAGTTGTCCTCATATTCCTGGAGGATACTGTAATATTCGGGCAACCGCCGTTTAGGCAACACAGTGATAATAATAATCTGGAAATTCATTAATTAACTTTGTCCATGAAGCTCCTATGTTTCCACTCTTTTTCCTTGTGTTTTTTGTTTCGCGACTTTATCTATCATGTTAATGTGACAATTTATCAGTAAATACATCAGTTTGACTTCTTATAAAATTTTGTTTACACTTAAAGTTGTTCTATTGAATGGAAATTCTTTACTGTGAGTTAAAATATCAAATTCTCATCATGTTAAATCGACATAACAATATATTTTATCTGATTTTGAGATCATTAAAAGTTAAATGCAATTTTGGTGAAGTTTCTTGGAAAATGTATTAATTACAGCTACAATTCATTCGTCAAGATAGTAACTTGTTACATTTCCTACAAGTGTATAAAAATGAACAATTTTCGATTTCGAATCTTCGAAATTGATCTATTCCGAAAAAGCGTTCAAAATTGCATTATTTTCTATTATACACATTAAATATTAAAGAGTATTTAATTGCAAATATTCAAAATTGAAGATTTTGCCATTGCGAATTTTAAAATTGAACTACATACACCAAAAAACGTTCAAAACTACATAATTTTAAACTACAAACATTTGAAATTAATGAATCATAAATTTAAAATTTTAAAAATTGAAGAATTTTCGATTGCAAATGTATAAAATTGAATAAATTTCATTTTTGAATCTTCAAAATTGAATAATTTTCAATTTTGAATATTCAAAATTGTACTATTCCAAATTAATGAATCTTTGATTGTTTAATAATTTTTAATTGCAAATCTATAAAATTGAATAATTTTCAATTTTTAATCAAAATTGTACTTCATATTCCAAAAAACTTTCGAAATAACATCATTTTAACCTGTAAACATTCTAAATGAACGAATCTCCAATTAAAAATCATAAAAATTGATTAATTTCCAATAGATAATCTATAAAAATTGAATAAAGTTCAATTTGAAATTGTCGCAAGTGAACTATTTCAAAAAAACATTCAAAATTATATCATTTCAAACTATGAACATTCCAAATTAATAATTCTTTAATTATAATTCTTAAAAATTGAAGAATTTTCAATTGCAAATATATGAAATTGATTGCATTTCAATTTTACATCTTCAAAATTGAGCTAATCCGAAAACAGTGTTCAAAATTACACACATCACTCCAAACTATAAACATTCCAAATTAATGAATCTTTAATTGAAAATCTATAAAATTGAAATTTTGAATACATAATATGTGAAAAAAGATCCTCTTTCGCTTCGCTCGGAATCGAACCACAGGTTCGATCCCAGCGGAGCGAAAGAGAATCTTTTTTCACATATTATTTATTTAAAATTAAAATTAAATAAAAAAAACCTCTTACAAATTTCGAAAGCCTTTAACAATTTCGCAAACTTTTAATAAATCTTCGAAACAGTGCATAAATTTCCAAAAGTTTCAATAACTTTTCATAACTTCCCAAAAAGTTTCCATGAATAACCTTACTTTTACAAAACGTCCTTCGCTGAAGAAAGTTTTAAGATTCGTTGCGTAAATTTAAAAAACCTGTTCTCTTTAAACACTGAAGCCTCTGGGAAATTTATGTTTGGCAGAAAATAAAAAAGTACAAATAAAAATAGTACTTATCCTAAAATTTGTTGTCATTTCAATGATCCTGAAATATTAGGATTGCGTGGCACTTGTTCGTTCGCTTTCAAAACCTCAAGAATAATAATTACACTTTCAAAGAGAAAAAATGCGTAGGAAAAAATGCCAACTAGACGTGAAGAATATTAGAAAAGCACTAAAAGATATTGAAAAATAAGCACGTAGAAGGAATTGACGTAATTTTTTAAAATTATTTTTTCAATGGCGATACGAACCGCCCTAGACCACGATTTTCATAAAACGGTTAGAAGAGGATACTGGAGGTGTAATATGATGCCTTCATGGCGTTCATTTCCGTCTTGCTGAAGGAAGTTTTAAAATTCGTTGCGTGAATTTAAATAAAACCTGTTTTTTTCAAAAACTAAAGCCCCTGGAAAATTTAAGTTTAGCAGAAAATAAAATAATCATATCATTTTAAACTATAAACATTCCAAATTGACGAATCTTCAATTTTAAATCTTCACAATTGGACTATTACAAAAAAGCTTTCAAATTCACATCATTTAAAACTATAAACATTCGAAATTAATGAATCTTCAGTTGTAAATCGTAAAAATTAAAGAATTTTCAATTTAAAAACTATAAAATTGATTGAATTTTAATTTTAAATCTTCCAAACTGAACTATTCCACACAAAAAAAAATCATTCGAAATTGCGGCATTTTCTATTTTACACATTAAATATCGAAGATTTTTCAATTGCAAATATTATGCAAGTTTGTTCTAAGCAATTATCCGGGTGTGTGTGTTTGTGTATGTGTGTCTGTGTGTATGTGTGTATGTGTGTGTGGTCACACTTTTTTATGAACACGATAACTTGAAAACGGTTGCATATAAACTGATGCAATTTGGAGGGCTGAATTTCCCCACCAATATCTGACCTTGTCTGACTGACCTTGTCTTGAGACGAATCGATTTGAAAAATCTGTTTTTTACAGCATAACTTTTTTCATCAACATAGTTCAAAGTTGATGCAAAAACAGAAAAGACTCCTTGATTCGAGACGAACTGATTGACTTACTTGAATTTTTGTATTTTTACTTCCTTTATGAGGAAGCGAATATATTTGCTAATTAGTCACAATGAGGAAGCATAGTGCTTATTAAAAATGAGCACCATACAATTATAAATACAAACGAAGTGGAAACACCCCAGATCGAATTCAGAGCTAGTTGCTTCATGTTGTACATTTATTGTACATTTGTCTCTAATGAGCCGGGAAATCGGTCAGTCTCGATATATTCTTGATTTGAGAACTTTCTGAGTGTTCTTTTTTAGTACACAAACAAGAAATTAGATTTCATTTCGATCTTCAAGAAATTTCAAAAGAGAAACGTTAAGCAAAGATTTGTTCCAATCAGCAGGGTTGTCTATGAATAGTATCAAGTTTTTTTTTTATTGAGGTATAAATGACCAACTCAATTTATGTAAAGATATCTACTTTCATTCAAATATAGTACACAAATTCAAGTAAGGTAGCAATTTTTAAAAATGTGTTATTGGTTTGGATACCTTTTGCTTTTTGAAAAATGGAATAATCGGAATAAATTGGTTCCAAATCAACTCACAAGATTAATTGAATTAAAAGCGCGTGAGCAGTGTTCTCAGAAATGAGATCGGAAGGAGAAGCAGTTGAGGTGCATATTTCGTGGAAGGAGAGTTTCGAAACAATGCATTAGAATTACATTGTATTGCATTTGCTCTGCGGAGAATAGACTCAGGGTTGTAGTCGACGGATGAGGATATTGCCGCACAATCAGTTGTTTTCCCAAATCCCTGGAAGCCCAGTAGGTATTTCAAGTCAAATTAGGCACAACCTTCACTACTTTTTATAATTGGATTTTCGTCCTTATTAAATAACATGACGCCTTTTAGATTAGATTAGATTTTTACTCCATGCATACTCTTTTCAGGTTTTTACATATCTGGACCCCTGCCCCACACCCTACAGCAGATCCTCAGACATTAAATACTTTTAACTCACATTCCTTTCCAAATTTCTTGAATTCGCCTGAGCATTCGGTCAGGGGAGTGGAAAACTGCAGAAATCGAAATCCCTGAGCGCAGCCGGTTACTGATCGACGAGTTTGGATGTAGACCTTCGATAGCATCGAGTGCCCCATCCATCCTCGCCGTCAAACTTCTCATTCGACGGTAGTTGAACGCGGTGAAAACACGACTACTATCGGCGAGAAAATTGTAGGCATCTGCCTTTGAAGTTCAACAACCCAGCCAAAAAAAATTCTAGCGTAATAAGTAAATAGTCGTTTGAAAGCTGAAAGTGTTCTACGTGAATAAGCTTGAAGACGTTGATGTAAAAAATTTTTTGTGCTTTGCAGACCGAAAAATGTAAAAAAAAGTAAGGAATTTTGGGCACATTTAAGAAGAGTAAAGCTTAGAGCATTATTTCTTATACATGAGGCAATGGGAAAAATTTGAAAAAATTCATGAATATGAGGAAAACATTTGTGAACCAATTGCAATTGACAAATTTGAGAAATAATAA
>JAUMHM010000085.1:22632695-22663373 GCA_032362435.1 Melikaiella ostensackeni
GGGGGGGGGGGGGGCTGGTGTAACTGACCTAAAGTATAATCGGTGCGGTACGATTGGAATGGGCTCAAATTTTTAAAAGGACATGAAACTTGTAATAAGTATTCTTTTTGACATAAAAAAAGTTTCAGAATAGGGTGCCAAAAGATGTTTGAAAACTTAAAAAAAACAGGCACATTTCTTTGGAATTCAGGTATTTTTCAAAATAATAGAGATCATTGATTTTTTCTCTCTTATTATTGTGGGGGATTCCCTACAATTTCCAACTCTTGAAAAAACTTAGAAGAAAATAAAAAAATTAACAAAATGGCGGCTATTTCTTCGAAAATCCTAGATTGGAGATTTTTTTAAAAAAATATGCTGCATACGGGAAGAAGCTCGAAGTCAAAATTGTTCTCCTTGAAAAGACCTACAAAAAGTTTCTTTCCCAATTTTCGATATTTTGAACCTTTTTTTCAATTAAAATATAAAAAATTTAATTTTTCTTCTTGATTGTAGCAGTTTCTCTTAATTTTCCAAAGCCGGAAAACAATTTCAAAAACTCAAAAATTAACAGAATAGCGGCTATTTTCATGATAATCGAAAATTTGTCTTTTTTGCTAGATACTGGACAATATTTGAAGTAAAAATTATAGTCCTTAACGATACCTACAGAAATTTTTTTTCACATTTCCGATATTTTGAATCGTTTTTTTGAGTATGCTTTTGAGTAATATACACATTTTTATAGCACTCAAAAACGATTGGGAATATTGAAAAATGTAGAAATAACTTTTTGTAGCTCTCTTCAACGAGAAAATTGTTTACTTTGAATTTTTTTCATTACTCTCATATTTTTCAAAAAAATAAAATAAAATAAATTTCTATTTTCAGACAAACAGCTGCCATTTTTTGAGTTTTTGAGGGTTTTCAAATTTTGTTCCAGATTTAAAAAACTTAGGGAATCCTCCACAATCATAAGAAGGATAAAGTTAATTATCTTTATTATTTTAAAAAATACCGGATATTCAAAAAAAAAATTTTAATTTTTTTTTGCTTATTTCCTGGAATTTTTTTTAGGTAAAAAAGAACACACATAGCAAGTTTCATGCCTCCTTAACAATTCGAGCTTTTGTTGAATAATTTTCGTTGTTTCGCGTCGTCTAATAGTTTTAGAAAAAAACAGTCCTTTTTAGTTAAAGAAGAAGTTCAAAATTTGTTACAGCAAACACTGGAGCTGTTGATTTTTTTTTGCTGTAAAAATTGACAATTAAAATGATCTATCAACACTCTGAATCTGTTTCATTGTTTTTAATGGACCGTATGATCAGAATAAATTTCTAAATGAAATAACTTCGGTATTTCACTTGACAATAAATTTCATTAAGTTCAGTCGTGTTCAGTCTATATTTATTCAGAAACAAATTCAAATTGAATGATTATTAGGTGGAATTATTACATAAAAACAAGAAAAACGAAATCGTGGCAGGAAATAAAGCTAGTTAAAAGTATACTTACTTAAATCAAATGTCTTTTCACAGACGATTGTCATATTTTGTTTATTATCGAAAATTTTAAAACATTTTTTTGAAAAATCAAAGTGCTTGAGTTCATTCAAATCTTGACTACAAGTTAAACTATTTCTCAACTTTCTGTTTGTGTTTTTTTCAATCATAATATTTATAATTTCAACTATTCTCTCTGGGTCTAGAAAATAACTCTGTAGCTCACATTTTGAGCATAGTATATTTAACTACAAAAAAAATAAAAAATTTATTATTCAAATTGATTTTTCTAATTTATTGCTTTCGAATAGCAATGCTAAATATTACCGACTACCAATCAAGAGAAAAATATTTGGTAATGTTGTCCTAAATTCCAATTAAACATTAATACGAATGATGAAATTTAGAGGAAAGACTAAAAGCAATATATGACCCGGGTCGTTAATTCGTTTATTAGTTCAATAAGGTATTCGTATATTGAGTGAAATGAATCATGCGCAGTATAATTGACGTACTGCCTGGTATTACGGAATTTTCCGTATACCTAATCCACTTTCAGCTCGTTCGGATTACGGAAATTTCTGTAATATTAGCTCCAGTGCTATACTTGACAGGTTAATCTCAGGAAAAATTTCGTGATACTAAACAGTGCTTATATATCTAAAGTCATTATATGCTTACACATTAGAATTTTTGGACTTTGAAAGCTTTAACTTAGGGATGCACAAAGGCTCGCAGGCCGAAAAAAACTCATGGTCCGAAAAAAGCTCGCAGACCGAAGACAGCTCACAGTCCGAAAAAAGGTTTCGGATTGAAAAAAACTCTTACAGCTCACAAAGCTTGCTAAATAAATAAGAAATAGTAACAGAATTAATATTAATATTAACATAAGTTTATGCTTTAAAAATGTTCATGTTTCAATTTCCCTTCGATTTAAAAATTGTTTCTCTCGAAATGGAAAGGAATTTAATTAACAGGAGACCTCTCGAAGCCAATTCTTGAATTTATTATTTTTTTCGTAACGTAAAATTGATAAAAAGTCATGTTTCTTCAAGAAAATATGTTTTCCCGTATATCAACGACTTGCATACATTGAAAATTGGCTCAAGTCACTGCAGTAATATTTAGAAAAGATATCTATCAAATGCTACATTGATAAAATAATTTACTAGTAACTTTTTTTTTGTGGGTACTTTGGTTAGACTGATATAAATTATAAAGGTATCTGACGTCAAAAGATATCTCCAGTTCCGAATGCAAGAGTTTGAAAGAGATTCACACCAATTAAACTCAACAATGTATTGATTTATTCATTTAAACTGACCAAAAGTGAAAAAATACTGTTTCTTCTTCAGAGATTTCAGCATTCGGGATAGATGCAGTAATCGCGTTAGCATTATGTTATATTACCAGTTCCCGACAGATGTCCTCGGTAACTCTTTTTTTGTAGGAACTTTGGTTAGATTGATATAAAGTATAAAGGTATCTGACTCCAAAAGATATTTCCACTTCCGAATTCAGGAGGTTAAATTAAATAAGATACACACCAATTAAACTCAACAATATATTTTATTGAAGTAAGAGAGCATTGCACGTTCTCCTGTCAGCGTGTGATCAATGGGTCGGCCGAAAGACAAGTGCTGGAGAGAAGCGGGCCGACACAAGGACTAAGAGTAGCGAGACACTTGAGTGAAAATCCACTCGTGGAACTATTCATTAAAAGATGTTTGGTAAGGAAGATCCCTAAAGTACCATCGTAAGCACTACAAAACGCCTAATGAGGAAAATCCTTACAGTACGTCCCCTTTCCACCCCCGAGTGTTTAACGAAACAAGAAAATCGGAGTATAGAACGTTACTAAATTACAGTCCTCGGGAGATGAATGAAAATGATATTATAAATTATTACAATATTCATATTGGCGTATGTGCAAACTTTACTACTACTAAGTACAATACTTGACTTAACAGAAATTATTTACATTCGGTATCGATGGATACTGGTCAAAGATTATTTCTAACATCTAGTAGAAGTTACAAGAGTGCTAAAAATCGTTAAGACATTGAAAGTTAGGAATGTCCTTCGGGTTAGTCGAGTGTTCAATAATAATTATTAAAAGAGTTTGAAAAGAAAAATGCATCGCGCCTGATTGGTGAAAGAATATAAGCAAGTTGCAACATCAATACATGGCTATGATGAAATGGACTTGATAATAAATCATGATTAAAATTACTTCAAAGGAAATACAGTCATTGATGCGTGTGTAAAATGGAACAGTAGATTGAATGACGCATATAGGGCACTCAACCTTGGAAGGTAACTTCCTTTCTGACATAGGTTCTACGTGGAGGAGCTAAGTCAGTTCCGTTAGCTGGATCTCCCTGGTTTGGCAAAATGCTCTCGACGTCGTCGCGCATAAAAAATTCAGAGTTTGAGTGCTCAATGGACACTTGACGTGAAGCGACATTGACATCGATTTGATATACGCGATCAGAGTTTCGGATAATAATCTTATGAGGACCAGGGTAGGGCCACTCGAGATTTTCTGGCGAGATTACGAAGGAAGACATGTAAATAAACAATTAGGTCTACGCTCATACTTATGACTCACTGGTATAGGTTAAATCTTTCGCATATGTTTACGAAATTTTTCGATAAGAATATGCGGATTTGGAGCGAAATCATCGGGGAGGACGAATTCCCCGGGAATTCGGAGCGTGGTGCCAAAAACGAATTCAGCAGGTGACAAACCGATGTCCAATACGCTAGACCTAAGTCCAAGAAGGACGGTCGAAAGAGTCTGAGACCACTTTTGGTCCGGATGACACATGATTACTGCTTCTAGTGATATGTGCCAACGCTCAATCATGCCGTTTGCGGCAGGATGGTAAGCGGTGGTGCGGATACGATTGCACCCAATGAGTTGTAGTGCTGGATCTTGAAAAAAATGGAAAACACATGTTCGCAGTTTCGCTGGAATATATGGACGTAATGTTTCGCCTAAGAGGTCGCAATAGATCGAGGATTTTCCCGAGTCCTATTGAATTTGCTTAAGGTTAAAAGAACACTTCGGGTCCGTGAGGAGGACTTTCAGTTCGTGTTCCGACTCTTGAATTTCGGCAAGCTCGATGATGCTGAATTTGGTAAGAATGATGATGATCTGTAGTCGTGACAAGAAATCGACAACGACATTGTCAACCCCAGGAAGATGTTCAATATGGGTAATAAGCTGAGAAATAAATTACAACTGCCACTGTTGCCGCTGCTAAGCTTTTTGAGATTTTTGAGAGAACGCAGAAATTAAAGGCTTATGATTGGTGATGACTTTGAAGATTTTTCCTTCGAGAAAGTATCTAAAGTAACGAATGGCTTCAAAAATAGCCGTCAGCTCACGATCATAGACGCTATAATTGATCTGTGATGATGGAAATTTTCTTGAGAAGAAAACTAGCGGTTTCCGTATCCCATAGAATCGCTGCTCGACAGAAGCTCCCATACCGAAATCAGAAGCGTCCTTTACTATACGAGTCTCGACGTTATGAGAAGGATGAGCGAGGAGTGTTGCGCTAGCCAAGTCCTGTTTGACTTGTTCGAACGCATTCTCAGCTTTGGACTTCCAGGGGATAACCCTTTCATCGTTTTTACGAGAATCGCCCAAAAAAATATTCAACGGCGCTTGCTTTTCAGCGGCGTGCAAAAGACTACGACGATAAAAGTTTACGATCCTCATAAATCTCCGAAATTCAATGACAGTTTTTGGCTTCGTAAAGTTAGCGATAGCCTGAACCTATTCGGGCGTAGGCGCACAAGCATCGCGATTGATGAGGTATCCAAGAAATTCAAGTTCACGTTGACCGAACTAACACTTACTGACCTTAAGGTGAAAAGAATATTCTTGGAATCGCTGGAAGACTAGCTTTAGATGCCTCTCACGTTCTTCGTTATTCGAAGGAGCAATGAGGATATCATCGATGTAGGCACACACGAAATCGAGATCACCTACTGCTTGGTGGATGTAGCTTTGAAAGGCTTGGCCTACACTTCGCAACCCGAATGTCATCTTAGTGTATTCGAATAGTTCGAACGGAGTGATGACAGCTGTTTTTGGTATGTCTTCGGGGGCGATAGGAATCTGATGATATGCCATGTAAAGGTTTAGTTTGGAGAATATCTCCTTGCCACGGAGGATTGCAGAAAAGTTCTGCAAATGAGGCACTGGGTACCTATCAAGCACGGTAGCAGCATTCAGTTTGCGGTAATCTCCACAGACACGTTATTTATCATTCTTTTTACGGACCATATGAATGGAAGTAGCCCACGGACTGCTAGACGATCTGCAGATACCGACATCTACTAGTTGCTTAAAAATATTCTTTGCTGAGGCAAGTTTGTCGGGAGGCAATCGCCTTGCTCGACCGGCTATGAGAGGACCATTTTTGAGATTAGGATGGTGGCCTCTATCGTGGACAGTCTTGTTCGTTTCCTTAGAGAGAGAGGTGAGTTCCGAAAATTCTGCTAAAAGCAGGGCCGGTCAAAGGCTCATTTATGGCGCAGGCAAAGAAATTTTGAGGCTCCCGTATATACAGCATTTTCTCAAACAAAGCGTTCCTCTTGTGGCGCCCTTTTTGAATTGTAACCTAACGGCGCCACAGGCAACCGCCTGCTTCGCCTTAGCCCTTGACCGGCCCTGGCTAAAAGTTTGGTAAATGGGGCAGAACGATCAACTAAGCTAACTCCGAAGATGGGAGTGAATGTTAAAAATCCCTTGACGCTAGGGCCAGTTGTAATGTAGACGGGATGATGTTCGTGGAGAAACAGAACAAGACAGAAATGGGCGAACAGATCTACTCCAACAATAGGATAAGGAACCGAGGTCACAAAGAAATTCCAGGATAATTTGCGACGCAAATCCAGGTTAAGTGTAATGCGTTTCTCCCCGATGGTACTGACTTGTGAGTCAGTAGCTGCGAATAGAGTTCAATCGCTGGGTTTCATTTTCTTAGCTTGCGTATCAGCTGTGAGTAAAGATATGTCCGAACCGGTGTCGATAAGCTAAATGAGACCAGAGTCACAATCACGTACATGGAAACGTTTGGATGGACTCTGACCTAAATCGAGAGTCTTCACTCGATAAAGCTTTCTTAGTTTCCCGATTCCGGTTCTTCCTTCTTCCAAGAGCATGGCACATCACACTTATGTGCATTTTTACGGCACTTAAAATAGTAGTAACAAAAATCGTCTTTTCCTTCATTATAAGATTTACTACGATTTCGCGCATCGAGATTGCTGCGATGGTCACGAGAGTTAGATCTGCTTGGCTGACGACCACGCTGATACTGAGATTAAGTGAGTTTCTTGGACAGCGTTTCCACTTGTTCAGCCACTTATCTAATGAAGGTAGCTAGAGAATCCATCAAGGATTGCGAAACGGATGTCGAACACACATTAGCTGTAATTGTGCGGAGCGGGTGCAAAAGTTTGAAATCCGGAAGGACAAGAAGCTTCGCAAACTTTATCAGCTAAGGTCGCAAGAGCTGACAGGTCGCTAACTTCGGACATTACGAGAGTAACTCTCATTGAACCGGAAAGTTGATCTAAAATTTTGATGTGAACACGGTGTCACTACAGGCGTCATCGTTCAGACTCCTGAGTTGATTCAATAAAAGAGAAGGCTTACCTTCTCTTACCACTTTTCCCTTTAAGAGCTGGTGAAACCTAGCCTCACTTGGAATTGAATATGTTGCAATAAGTCTAGATTTCATTTGCAAAAACACATCCGGGGGCTGGTTGTTGATAATGTCCTTGACATGTGCAATGATGTCTGGGTCTAATTGCGCAACCAGTGCATAAGCTTCTGTTCTTTCCAAGGTAATGCGCATCTGCGGAAAAGAAAAGAACCTTTGACAATGAGGAGCCAGCAAGATGGATCCAGTTCGTAAAATTTTGGAATTTTAGGGCTCGAGTAAGAATCGGCGCGCTTAACCACGCTGGTTGACTTGGACAATGAGAAAAAAGATTCCTCACGACGAGGACGTCGAGAACAGTTTGACAAATCTTACATAGATATTTGAGGGAAAAAACTTAATAAATAGATCGTAAAAGTCAAAAGACAATAAAAATTGTTATGAGCGAGCATGATTGCGGTGTTTAGGCACAGGGAACCAGATGCCCGATAAGAAGAAGCGAGATATGGATGCCGGGCTCTTTGAACTGGAAAAACGAAAATTTTCGATAAATATTATTAAATGCGCAAAACATCACAATAAAATGAATAAATGTCGCAATGAAAAAAAAAGAAAATGTTTTGAAAAAAAGGTAAATTCTTTATGAAAGTTATTTAAGCTAATACAGGAAAAGTTATTCGAAAATAAAAGAAATTTTTTTTCTTCAGACGAAATTACCGTTAAAAATAATCGATTCATGACCGAAGAATCCGTGAAATTAGGCTCCAAAACATAACCAATATTGAAGGAATTGTAGCGTCGATAAGAGAAACATTTTTTACAAAAGTGATAAAAGTGAAAAATATTCATGAAAACAGGTTCTAACAATAAAATTAATGTTGCTTACCGCTTCCTAAACGCTGAAGGTCGAAGATGGAGTTGATTCAGACAGATTAGAGTTCCTCTCATTTTTTTTTGGCCATGATGCAAAATTCTCACATTCTTTGAAAGTTTATGCTCTGGCTTCCTGTGTGGCGTCCTTCGAAATTTTGTCCATCGAGTTTATTTTTTTATGAATTTTCCCGGAGAAAATTCGAATCTACTGCGTACAGAGATAATTTACGGTCAGACCCATCGGTTGAGTGAGATGGAATTCGATTGATCTGCCATGAGGCAGAGATTGTAACCGATTCAAAGTCGACGTCACCACTGCAGGTACGTTGATCAGATCAATATAAAGTATAAAGATAGCTGACTCCAAAATATATATCCAGTTTCGAATTCAGAAGGTTAAATGGGATACACACCAATTAAACTCAACAATATGGTATTTGATTAAAGTGAGAGAACATTGCACGCTCTCCTGTCAACGAGTGATCGATGTGCCGGCCGGACGACAAGTGCAATAGTGCTGGAGAGAAGCGGGCCGACGCAAGGACTGAGAGTAGCGAGACGCTTGAGTGGAATCCACTCATGAAACTATTCATTACAAGGTGTTTGGTAAGCAAGATCCCCAACGTACCATAGTGTACACTACAAAATGCTTGAGAAGGAAAATCCCTACATTTTTATTACCCACGTCAGAGCAACCTGAAATGATGAATTGTGTACACGCAGCGCGCAATAGATGTACAATTTTTGTAAGTGCACGATTGTTTAATGGATTGTTTGATTCAAACTCCGCAAAATGGCATCCACTCGCAAAAGTATTTAAATGAATAATTTGTTATCAAAATTTCTGGAAAGTAATGAACATAACAGTAAATGACATGTTATCGGGTTGACAATTTACCGTAACAAACAATGTAAAGCCCATACAGAAATTGAGCAAAGAAAAAAGTTTTAACAGGTCTGGTCCTATTTTCACTACCAATATGTTTAGTGTGTATTGAGTTAAAACATATGTGAAAATTAGCTGCAGAGTCTCGCAGAAGTGGCATACATATAAATTACAACAACACGTATGTACGCATTATTTTGTTCCGTACAAATTATAAAAATTTGTGAGAATAAAAACGTTCGCCAAAAGATGTGCTGTTTCAGATCCCATGCTGCTTTTTCATTCAACTTAAAATTAGAAATAAATGACTAAGAGAACCCCTAGATGATGAATTTCTTCAAAAATTTATTATTTTTTCACATTCATGTCGGCCATATTAGATCCGCCATTTCAAAATCTAATTATTTTTTCGCCCCAAAAACCTCTAGATAACTAATTTCTTCAGAATCTAATCATTTTTTCAGAAACATGTCCGCCATATTGGATCCGCTATTTTGTTTTTGGCGAATTAAGTTTCAAATTCGTGATCAGTAACCCAAAAAACCATTAGTCACAAAATTTCCTTGAAATGGGACTCAATCTTCATATTTTGGCCAGCCTTTTGGGATTTCGGAAGTGAATAGAACGGAGCAAATATTGTTAGCCAATTATTAACTAGTATTCTCATGATATCAACGAATTACGTTCTAAAGAATGATTCATTTCTTATAGGATGTTATATAAATATAAAACATGAGGTTAGGTAACAAAGATATTAATTGATAAGATTACATTCATGAATTTTAATATTCATAAAATTAAAACATAGTGTGTTATAATAATGTTTATAATATTAAACATGCATAATTATGCATATCGATCAAACTTTACGGTCCAGTGCAAGCTTTACGAGCCCTGCGGACTGCGGGAGCTCCTTTCGGCCCGCAAACTTTTTTCGGCCCTGATTATATTGCTTTTACGCAAGAAGCTTTAGAATCGTTGTTTTGGTGTAATTGAGCTTATTATTGAAAAAGATGTCATAAAACTGTTTTTATGGCACAATACTTTATGGCGTTTATGGAAAAGAGCTTGCAAAATATATTTAAGAGGTACTACTTTATGCACGAAATTTCCGGTAGTGGAAAAGAATGTTTGCCTAATAATGTTATAAAAAAAGTATTCCTGGAAAATGGTTTTCAAATATTTGTTGAATTTTCATATTAAAAACAGGCTTGATTGAATGAACGTAATGTATACTCTTCCGGCATATTTCTCTAAATTTTAATTTTCTCTTCCGACATATTTTGCCGGATCTTAATTTTCTGTTTCGCAGAGAGGAGTACGTAACGTCATTTCGTCGACAGAAATCGGATTATGTGCAGAAGGGCAAAAGAGTGTATTCTCCTCTTATTTTGCCGGCTGACGACTAACAGAATAACCGCACACACTCGGCCAACGTCTCGTAAAGGGCGGTAGGGCACCCCTGTAATTGGTCAGAAAAGTAATGTAGGTCACATTCCTACACCTTTTGAACGTCTCGTGGGGGGCGAGGGAGCACCTCTGTGAATGGTCACAGAAATAATGTAGGTCACATGCCTACTCCTTTCCAACGTCTTGTGGAGAGCAGAAGGGCACCCCTGTAATTGTCGAGAAAAATAATTCAGGTCACATTCCTACCACTTGCGAAAATCTCGCGAGGGGCGGAAAAACACCAATGTAATTCTTCATAGAAACAACGTAGGTCACATTCCTACCCCTTTCCAACGTCACGTGGAGAAAGGGAGAACACCTCTGTAATTGGTGAGAAAAATACCATAGGTCACATTTCTACCCCTTTCCAACGTCACGTGTAGGGAGTGAGGGCGCCCCTGTAAATGCTGAGAAAAATAATGTAAGTCACATGCCTACCCCTACTTAACGTCTCGTGTAGGGCGGGAGTGCACCCCTGTAATTGGTGAGAAAAATATTGCATGTCACATTCCTACCACTTGCGAAAGTCTCGCGGGGGGCGGAAAACACCAATGTAATTCTTCATAGAAATAACGTAGGTCACATTCCTACCCCTTTCCAACGTCACGTGGAGGGCGGGAGGGTGCCCCTGTAACTGGTGAGAAAAATAATGTAGGTCACATTCCTACCCCTTTCGAATGTCTCGTGGGGGGCGAGAGGGCACCCCTGTAGTTGGTCAGCAAAATAATGTGGGTCACATTCCTGCCCCTTTCGAACGTCTCGTGGGGGATGGAGGGGCTCCCCTGTGATAGTTTACAGAAATAATGTATGTCAGATTCCTATCCCTTTCCAACGTCTCGTTGGGGGCGGGAGCGCACTCCTGTGACTGTTCACAGAAATAATGTTGGTGACATTCCTACCCCTTTCCAACGTCGCGACTGCTGCGTGCAATATAGAATCAAGTTCAGGTAAGTCCGTATAAGGAAGCAAATTACGGTCATTCCGTATGAAGAAATTAGGTTTGAATTGTTCTCTTTATGGAATCAAGTCAATTTCTCGACAGCTTGATTTTTTGCAATAAAATAAACAGTCAGACCATTCTGCAGCACGTAATTAAATGTTAGCAAATATTATACAATAGAAGATATTGCCAAGAATTCCATAACATTTTAGAGCCGTAACATTGCCATAACATTGTAGAGCCGCCCAGTTTTCTTTATTTTATCACGAAAAGTCCAAATGTCATAATCAAAATGGACTTTATTTCATATACAGAGCTGCTCTAATCTGATTTTTATATGGAATAACCGTAACTTCATGAAGGTGAAGTGAAGTATTGGAAGAGGAAAGTTGCATGCATGCAAAAGTGGGGATGAAGTGGCCAATCAGAATTCACCGTGACGTCAAGCAGTTCTAATGTTTTGGTTCTAATGTTTTCTGAAATATTGCGTAATTTTGAGGTTATGAGAAGTAACTGACTTCGACGAAATTTTATTTTTAGTTTAGAAAGTTTCTTATTATTTGTGTTTGGACGATGGGATCCGTGTTAATGCAGGTGAGTAAAACAAATTCAAAAGTGCAAAAGAGTAGAAGGAACGGTAAAAAATTTTTATAAAGGTGCAGTCTGAAAGAAAGTGATGCAAACAAATGAAGTTCATGTAGACATTTTTATTATAATTAAACATCATCTATAAAATATAATTCCACTTGCCTGTAATTATAACTAGAAGTTTTTTTTCAGGAAACTAGGAAATGCTTAGAGCTCTATATGGTATAATTTTAAGGCGTCTTTTCCCAAAGCCCTAAGCTTTCGAGAGAATGGTTATTTCGTCCTTATACAAAATTAGTTTTAAAATTTGGTTCACAAGTCTTTTTTACGACAATCAATAAATTTTATTGCTCTTGCAACTATTTTTGCATTTTCATTATTCAAATTGTGGCGGCAGATAGCCATGGAGGTTTACAGCCCAATATAGGAAAATTGCAATTTTTCACCGATCCTGAAATTCAAAATTTTATAAAATCTATATAAACACTTTCAGAAAGAAAAAAGAATCAGTTTCCGAGTTGAATTTTCGTTTTTTTTTGTTGGAAATCAATTTGTTTAAAATTAAAATTTTATTTCTCTTTGGTTTAAAATACAACTACTAATGCTTCAGAAATAATTTTTTTTTGGTTGAAAATTTTATTATTTCGGCAGAAAATCCAACTATTCGGTAGAAAATTAACTTTTTGTTGAAAATTCATATTTGCAGGTTTGAAAATTTGAGTACATTGTTAAAAATTCGTTTCTTTTTTTTGGTTGATTGAAGCCATTTAACGGTTTATCATGAGTCAATGAAAGGTCGAAACTAAAGAAAGTATAATAGTGCTATTATTTGGTTAAAAATTGGATTATTTGATTCAAAATACAACAATTTTCTAAAAAAAATCATTCTATTCGGTTGACAATTCAGCTAATTTGATTGAAATTCGTCCTTTTAAATTAAAAATTTAACGATTTTGGTAGACAATCCACATTTGCGGGTTGAAATTTTAACTTTTCTGTTTTGCTGAAAATCCTTTTTTTTGGGTCGAAAATTGGAGTATTTTGGTAAAAAATTCAAGTATTTCGTTAAAAATGAACGTTTTGTCGAAAATTCATATTTGCGTGTTGAAAATTTATCTATTTTTAAAAAACTCGCCTTTTTGGCTTGAAATTTCAACAATGTCATTGATTTTTTTCCTTGATTGAAAATTCAAATCTTTTTTTGATGAATCGATCCATTTTTCCCTGCGAATTTATCGTTGAAAATTAATTTTTTAAATTGAAAATTTAACTATTGCATTATTGGTTTAGAATTTCTATTTTTTAGTTGAAAATTGAAGTATTTGATTGAAAATTCATATTTTTGGTTGAAATTTCAACATTAATTGAAAGTTGAACTTTTCTGTTAAAAATTCATTTTTTTGTTTGAAGATTCATCATTTTAGTGAAAAATTCATCTGTTTGGTTAAAATATCATGTATTTTGTTGAAAATTTAACATCTTCTGAAAAATTTTCTGTTGGCGTCTTGGGATGTTGTAAATCTTTCAGAAGTTGGAGTCGTAACTAGGTCACTTGACAGATATAAATAAACTTGTGCAAAGAATAAAATTTGGATATATATATATTTATATATATATATATCTAAAATACGGAAGTGAGTAAAGAAGTAATGATACTTACTTTCTTTTGCAAAAGGTAACTAAGAGAAGGATACATTTTGAGTCGGTAACGATAACGATAACTAGTTCCTTTTAAAAAGTAACTCAATCATCACTAAATAATTCTGTAAAATTTTTCGACCTTATACGACGACGTTTGATAAAAAGTTGTGTTTTTGTTGATCAACATTCTGAAATATTTACACATTGCCAGGTGCAGCCTCAAATTTTGATTGACTTCTTAGATGAATGCATTAAATTTTTCTCTGCTAGAAAAAAGTTTTGTAAGTCTTATTCTTCCACTCTATTTTTCTAAATTTCATTTTCAATAAACTTCTTTAATTATCCCGTCCCTGCCGTTGGTTTACTTTTGAGACATACAATAGTTGACTGACTTAATGAATAGTTTTTATTTGCATAAAAAAAATTGTTACACGTCAAAAAAAAAGATTGTATCTATTGTCACGTTATGAGTTCGATGATAAATTATTTCAGAGTTAAAAAACGTTCGACAGTTTTAAAATACTTGTGATATAATTTAAGTATTTTTAAATAGGACCCTCAGATATTTATTAATTGAAATGTTTGTCAATCACTCTAGTTTTTTCTCAATCAAAATAATGAAATATTAAGAGGTCATTGTTCTACCAACACATACACCATTGCAAATTTTCTTTTAGCAATTTGTAATTGTAAAGTGTAATTACAAGATAATAAAAAAATCACTATAGATGAGTTCTTAATGAATTATGAGTTTACTGAACAATTTCTTCTTATAATTACGTCATTTTGATTGGGAAATTAATATAAAAATATCTAGCATTTGAATGTTTCGTCAATGTTGGCATGCAGAACTGCCGTGATCAATTGTTTACAGTTCTCCAACGATCACCGTAGTTTGGTGCTCTCAGATACCCACATGCTTCACCTCAGTGCGTAACTTGTTTTTTAACGGCATGAACATTGAGAAATTATGTGAATTGAAAAAAAAATTTTAATCGACATCCTGAAAAATATTCGATATATCGATTTAAAATTATTTGATTCGTGTTTTTCGCAAAAATATCTTATAGAAGTCCGGATTAAAACTTTTTCAACACGGATATCATAATCTTGCCAATACAACCTCCATTTATACAAAGATCACCCTCCAATTTTCTATTTCAGCACATTTTGTCGAAGAATAATTTTTAAACGGGTTGGAATTAACCTTAAACCCTCTAAAATTCTTTAGAATTCTTCCCAATTAGATTAAGTTCACAATAGAAAATATGCCGGAAGAGTAAATTAGAATCTGGCAAAATATGCCGGAAGAGGAATTTAAAATCCGCCATACTTTGTCGGAAGGAAATACTCGACCTTACATGAAATCTATTCTTCGTTTTACAACTTTCTACTTGCAAGAGTGACAGGTCAGCAAAAACTGTAAGCTTTTATCTTTTTTGACGTCAAAACAAAAAGGAAATAAGGGGAAAAAACGAATGTAGGATTTAGCCAGGAAAAGATTATGAACTGGATACGCCAGATAGAATGACAGATGTAAACCTCTTCTAAATTATCTTTTTTTCGCAACCAGACCATCTTTTTTAAAGAATATAATTCGTTTTGCCTCCGTTTGTTTATGCTACATTTGATTTTCTCTCTCTCACTCACTCTCCCTTCCTCAGTATCGGTTTCTCGCGCATGAGTATGAAATTCTCAGCTATCGCGGGAACGTACAATGTTCAGTTTACTCTGAACGTCCTTTGCCAAAGTTTCCGCCGGATCTCGGGGTTGCAATGTTGTATCGGTAGATTTTAATTAATTGCCCTAAAACTATATCAAAATTCGCGAAATAATTCAAAAAGCAGAGAAATTTTAGTTGAAAATTTTTTTTTTTTTTAATGCGAAAAAGAAACGAAAAGTGTTAAGACAATGGAAAGAACGATAGTTTCAATCGTCAATTTAATCTCCGATCCTCCGAATGTTTGTCGACATAAAAGTGTGAATTTTATAGGAACAAAATGTAGAGTGTGATTGAAAAATTTGACTCTTCGTGGATTCTTATCGAACATCTGGGAAACGTCTTGAGGTTTTTCTCTACTTCTGGCACTTGCAAATATAACTGTGGTAAGTGAATGCAGCGATTAGGAGATTATAATTTTATTTTTAGGTTGTTTATTACATATTCAAAATGCAAACGTGGAATTTATAGTATGTTAATGAAAAAATTGTTTAAATAATATTCGAATTGAAGACCGCACACTAAATCCCTGGTGTAAAACTTTCATCCATAAGTGGATCGAATCGTTGCCCAATGAAAAAACAATTGACATCTACATTAGAAGATGTGAATGTAGTTGTAATTCTAAATATGTAGTTATGTAGTTGTCAACTCTTTCTCCATTTTGCAACGCTCTGATCCACTTTTGGATCAAAATTTGACACCTTGGGATTCAGTAAGAAGATTGTAATGTAGAGAATATATAATTTTTGTTATCAAATTTTTACTTTAGATAATTATTTGCTATACATTTTTCTACAGTTAAAAGCGGATTGTCAATTGTTTGTACGTTTGTCCACACAAGCAATGTACTTTTTAAAGTTTCATTTGGAAACTTTCACTTTAAAAGTTTCAAAACGCGAAATTTGTGATCAATGAAATTTTTAACAAGACTAAAATGTTAATTTCCACCAAGCAGTTTAATTCTGTCCCAAAATGTTGAATTTTCAAGCCAGAGTGATGAATTTTCTACAAAGCAGCTGAATTTTCAACCCGAAAATACGATTTTCCAACAAAAAAGTTAATTTTCTCTCAAACAGCTGAATTTTCTGAGAAATAGTTGAATTTTCAACCAAATAGTGGCATTTTTTACCAGAACAATTTATTTTCTGCCGTAAAGACCGTGTTCTACAAAAAAGTTGAACTTTAAGCCCGAGAATATGAATTTTAAACGAAAAATTTTATTCACAACAAAATAATTCAATTTCCAACCAAAAAGTTAAGTCATGAAAAAATGAATTTTTAACGAAGAAGGTCAACTTTCAATGAAATAATTAAATTTTTAACAACAAAAAAATGGTTACTTAACCAAATAGTTAAATTTTATACCAAAAAGATGAATTTTTAGCAAAGTATTTCAACTTTCAAACAAGTAGTTGAATTTTTTACCAAAAATATGACATTTTAACAAAATAGTTGCATTTTCTTCAAAGTAGTTAATTTTTCAACCAAACGGTAGAATTTTCAACCAAACGTTTTATTCGGAAATTCAACTAATGGGTTGAAAGTTAAAGTACATTACTAAACATTTATGTTGTTGGTTGAAAATTCAACTATTTTGTTAAAAATTCCCTTTTTTGTTACTTGAAAATCAACTTTTTTAACTGAAAATTTAACTTTTCCATTTTCGAAGGGAAAATGATCATTTTTAGATGAAAATTCAACTATTTTGTTGAAAATTCATGTATTTTGTTGTAAATTCGTCTCTTTTGTCCGAAAATTAAACTTCTTGAATGAAAATTCAACTGCTTAGTTGAAAGTTGAACTGCTTTATTGAAAATTCATCTGATTAGTTCAAGACACATCTCTTTGGTTGAAAATTTATATCAATAGCTTGAAAATTCAACTGTTTTATAGAAAATTTGCCTTTCTGGCTTGGAAATTCAACTGTTTTGTTGGAAATTCGTTGTTTTGGGTTGGAAATTCCATTATATTGCTAGAAAATTCAACTACTTATTTAAACATTTATATTTTCGAGTAGAAAATCCAACAGTTTTGGTTAAGGATTCAATTATTTTGTTGAAAATTCGTCTTTTCGTGGTTGACATATCGACTATAACATTTTTCGTGGAGGATTCATCTTTTTCTTTGAATTCGACTGTTTTTGATTTGAAATTGAAATCTTTTTCTGATTGAGATATCAAAGTTATTATATTTTTCGTCGATAATTAATCGCTTTTGATTGAAAATCCAACTAACTTGGTTTAATGTCGAAGTTCTTTATTAAAAATTTATTTTTTTGCTGAGGATTCATCATTGTAGTTGAAAAGTCAACTACCTTGTTGAAAGTTTTATTATTTTGTTACAAATTTCATCCTTTTGTTAAAAATTAATCTCTTTTCTTCGAAAATTTGACGGTTTTCTTGAAAATTCGTCTCTTTTGGTTGAAAATTCATCATTGTAGGTTGAAAATTCAATTATTTCGTTGAGAATTCAGTCCTTTCGCGTTAAACTTCAACTATGTGGTTGTAAAAGCAACTCTTTTGGTTGAAGATTCATTTTATTCAAATCGTCTTCGTATAGTTTGAAAAATTCGTCTTTTTGGGTAGAAAATCAATCTTTCTTGGTAGAAAATTCAACTATTTATTTAAAAATCAATATTTTCGAGTAGAAGATTCAAAAATTTTCCGAAGAATTTGCGTTTTTGGGTAAACGTTTAAAAGTTTATCTGTTTTGGTTGAGAATTCAATTATTTCGTTGAAAATCCGTCTTTCTGGTTCACATATCGACTATAACATTATTCGTTAAGAGTTTATCTTTTTTGTTTAAATTTGTCGAAGTACTTTGTTAAAAATAAATTTTGTTGTTGTAGATTCATCATTGTAGTTGAACATTCAATTATTTTGTTAGAAGTTTCATTATTTCGTTAAAAATTAATCTTCTTTCGTCGAAAACTTGACGGTTTTCTTGAACATTCGTCGTTTTTGGTTGAAAATTCATCTTTATAAGTTGAAAATTCAACTATTTTGTTGAAAATTCGTTCCTTTCGCGTTAAACTTCAACTATTTGGTTGTAAATGCAAATGATTGGTTGTCAATACATTTTCCCTAATTCGTGTTCGCATAGGTTGAAAAACTTGTCTTTTTGTGTAGAAAATTCGTCCCTCCTGGTTGAAAATTCATCTTTCTTGGTTAAAAATTCAACTCTCTTATAAAAAATTTCTCTTTTCAGCTCGAGGATTCAACTATTTGTTTAAAAATGCAACTGCTTAACCATTGTTGTTCAAAAATTCGGCCATTTGGTTGAGAATTCATCTCTTTTGATAAAAAAAGTAATTTTTTTCACAAGAAACGGCATTCAGAAAATAACAATAAAATAATTTATGAAATATAAATGAGTCTTATGTACAATTTTTTATAAAAAGTGTTTGAAATGAATGATTATCAATCATGATAAAAATTTCAAACTTTGGCGCCTTATTGCCACCTGTAGAATGAATACTATTGTATAATTATTATAAATACCTGAAAATGCTAAGGTTTCAAAAGTTGCACTGACTTTGAAACTTTTTATTGAAACTTTCAGCTGAAAGTTTCAAAAGGTATAAGTTTCTGAAACAGCACATTGCTAGTCCACACCCTGAAGACGAGTTGACACTTTGAAGATTAGCTTCATTTTTATCTCTGTTGTTGCTTCGTTTAAATTAAATTGGTTCTGTTACTTTGCGGAAAGGTACGAGGAGATATAGGTGTGTAATTAATTTAGGAGTTTACACCGTGCTAGCAGATTTGGATCGATTTCAATTGTGTCTCGACAAATCAAGAGGGTTAGAAAATAGAAAGTCAGCCTTTCTTACTGACGATTTACGAGCACTAATTTAACATGTGATTTTCTTTCCCTCGAAAGTTTCGTGAGTTTCAAACTTTCCCTGATTGTAGTTGTAAATTGAGAAACTGAAGCACTTAATGAAGAAATACATGCAAAACTAGGTTACCTACTATTTCAATACTTGATTAAATTGTGGAGCAATAAAACATTATTTGGGTGAAGTTCCGAAAAGAGAGTACTTCCGATTGATTTGGAACTTACTACAGCGATGCATTTCGATACGCTGATCACGACTATAATCGTGAAAATACTCTCAAATTTGATTTTGAAGATCAAAACTAAATAAAACTATAAATTCTTTATATTTCTTGTGTTTATTTCAATAAATAATGCAAATTTACGAAAAATTGTACCGAAAAGTCTGAACGTCTTTCAAAAATACAAATTTTACGTTATATACATTTTTTTCTTGAAACCATTATTTTTCGAGAAAAAAAAGGAAAATATTGGTCACAGACATAAGTCGTCACAACTTTACCCCTTTCTAATGTCTCGTGTGGGGCGAAAAGGTATCCATGTGACTGGTAATAGAAATAATTTAAGTCACACCCCTACACCTTTTCAATGTCTCGTGGGAGGTGGGAAGGTATCCCTGTGACTGCTCACAGAAATAATTAGAGTCACGTCCCTACCCCTTTTCAACTTTTTGTGGGGGTGAGGCGATGCATCCCTGTGCCTGGTCAAGTAATAAGTTGAGTCACACCCCTCTCCCATTTAAATGTTTTTGGAGGAAGGGGCGACAAGGCACTCCTGTGATCAGTCACAGAAATAATTTAGGTCACACCTATTATCCCTTTCCAATATCTCGTAAGGGCAGGCCTCCCTGTGACTAGTAACAGAAATAATCTTGTTCACACCTATTACCCCCTTTCACTGTCTCGTTGGAGGAGGCATCCCTGTGCCTGGTCACAGAAATGAGTTAAGTCGCACCCGTACCCTTTTCCAATGTCTCGGGAGGGAGGGGGCAGGGCAAGGCGTCCCTGTGATTTGTCACAGGAATAATTTTGGTCACGCCTATTGTCCCTTTCCAATGTCTCGTGGGAGAGGCATCCCTGTGACTGGTCACATTAATAATTTGAGCCACACCCCTACCCCTCTTCAATTAGCTATGTGTCCGCCTTATTTTTGTAAAATCTCATTTTTTTCGTAAAATAGTGGTTTGAGAAAGAAAATATTAAAGACATAAAAAATATACTCGTTCATGTTTCACAACTTTCGTTTCAAAATTTTTTCGTTTAGATCAACAATTTTCAAAATAGGAGCAAAAAGCCGCTTGAAAAATCAGTTCCTTGGGGGTTTGACCTTCAAAATTAAATTTGTGGCATTTTCACTATTATATTCATAATCAACGAGTCAAAATACATCGATTAAGTATATTTCAAATGAATCGAAGGTTCTCGCTTTTCGGAATTCTTTTCGGAATGCCAATTATTCTGGTTCAAATATATTAAAAATAAATAATATATAATCTACAGTGCAACTGTGAAAAAATTTATAATATCATTTATTTATGAATTAGTTAAATAATGAAACATTTCTTATATTTTGACTTTTGATATGAATGAAAAACATATTAGTCATATTCAAATTATTACTACCTATTAGTACTAATTTGCAATCAATCTTTTCACATTACTGTTATCCAGTCTTAAAAATGTGGTATAAATTAATTTGAATTCATACAAATTTGAAATTCTCATATCATAGATATAGTCAATTTTTTGACTGAGGAAAAGAAGTTAAAATGAAATTCATTTACTAAAAAATATTTCTTATTTTAGATTGGAATAATAAAGGAACAAAATTGTAGTTATTCATGCTAGAATGTTTAGATTAGTCAATATAATATTTTGAATTTTGTGGAAAATTTGAATATATTCTCTCAATTTCAATTCCTACAGCTATTACATCAGTCAGATTAAAGTTGAAATAATCAGTTACTGCGAAATGTGGAAACTACATTATTTATATACCCACCTCGATCCCAGAAATTAATATTAGAACCAAATATTTCGAGAAGCAGAAGTTTTACTAAAATGTTAATCATAAATTGTTTTCATAAACCGTTCATTTAGTTTTTACGTTTTTCGCGCTTTTTCATTCCAAAATATAATTCTAAAAGAAAAAAAATTATTTATCATCATGAATTCATATTTAATCAATCTTGCAGTAGGAACCCGCTCAGAAATTGCCCTCATAGTCCCTAACAATATCGGGACATTTTTAGGGGCCCCAACAGTATTTTCTTATAAGAGCGGCCCTCATCAGGACCTACTGTGGTCCGAATATGGCAACCTTTTTCATTAAAATGACTTCCCTAATAAACCTCTTATCTTGGCCCTGTGTAGAAGCGTCTTAGGCCCTGAGTAAATTGCCTGATCAAAAACATTTTTTTGCTATGTGGAAAAAATAATTTAAAAAACTGACATATGCTGAATTTGCACGTGGAAAACTTGAGGTATGAAATACACGATTTATACCAATTTGATATGGCGTGAGAAATTCTTTGAGCTACTTAAGTATCTCCTTGAATATATTTTGAGAGCATATAAAATGTTCTGTGCAAAAAATTTTCTTCTCCCTGAATATAAATGTTTAAAATTGTTTCAAAATTATTTCAGAATCCAAAGTAACTCTAGGACACGTATTGTTTGTTCTCCATTATTATTATAATAAATTTTTTAGAAATCATTGAAAGAATTTTAAGTATTCATAACTCAAGGAAAACAATTTCTTCAATGGAAACTTTTTATATGCTCTCAAAATATGCTTCAGAAGATGTTTCGAAAAATTTCTCACGCTATGTCGAACTCATTTTGTCAATGCACGAAACAAGAAGATTTATTTAGAAAATGGCTTTACTGGGACCCCAGCGAGGGCTCCTGACATTAATTAGAAATTAGAAAGGATTCTTGTCAAATTTCCTTTGACGGCCCTGAATAATTTTGCATAACCAAACTGGTAGGGCCCTTAACAATTTGTCAGATGCGGACCTTAACAATAATAGGGAAAACACACCTGGGCCCCAAAAATACTCTATAAAAATTTATACATGGGAAAGAAGAGATTATTTTGCCGTTATTACCCATTGTGATGGTTAAATGGGTCTTTTTGAAATAGAAATTTCTTTTTCTTTTTTTATGGAAAGATTGCTTGCTCGAGGATATTGTCTTCCCGGGTCCAATAAAGAATTTTTATAGGTGGGCTAAACATTTGAAAATCGATTTTTTGAGCCACCCTAATGTAAAGTGGTCATATTCACATGATCGAAGCAATAAAGACCCCATTCGAATAGACATCATCTCCTGCTGATAATGAAGACTCAAACGATAAATTGATCGCCGAAGACAGAGTGTCACACGCATTAAACGACTTAGGCTTTCGAAAATCGGAAGGGAAGTGATCTTCGAGGCTCTATTGTATCAGAAGGTCAATATACTTAGGTCAATATAACTTGTGAAAGAAATAAAAATTTAACATCTTTAGTTAAAAGACTGAAATGAAGGGTTTCGGGGTATGATGGCGTGAGTGCTAAATTTCGGAAATGTGTTTTATTGTCTTAAACTAATTGTTTTGACCTAACTTATGTCTCTGTAAAATATTATTGTCCACTTCAATTTAGAAGTTGGTCAAAATCAATGTTTCGTAATTTAAACAAAAATGATTACTTTACTGCCTTATTGAAAATTAACCTTGAATTTGAAAGAGGATAACGTAGTCTAGAATGAAGATAAAAATATTTTCAAACCCCCGTTGGAAAGCTCAATTAATGCCTTATTAAAAATTAACCTTGACTTTGAAAGAGGATAACGTAGTCTGGAATGAAGATAAAAATATTTTCAAACCCCCGTTGGAAAGCTCAATTAATTCTGCGTTGAGTGAGACCTAGTTGAAGGAATCTGGCCATGCATGTATTGACATGTCACGTGAGGAAGACCAACAAAATTCCGATTTTTATGAAATTCTGTAATTCAACTTCAACTTCTGGCAGGATCTAGGAAAATCGATTTGTTAATTTGATATTGACACGAAAGCTATCTTTAGTATTTTACCTTTAATGTGAGTCATAAAACATTGAAAACCCTTTACGGGCTTAAGAAATAATACTTTTTTGGGTGCCAAGAGTTGAAGTTGCAGCACAAAATTTCTTGAAAACCTTTATGTTATTTTTGTCTCTCTCACGTGATATTATTTCTCACGCTCATTTAACGCAGAATTTGATAAGCTTGCCAACGGTTTTTCAAAAATATTTTTATCTTCATTCCGGACGGCGCTATCGCCTTTCAAGGTCAAAGCTAATTTTCAATAGGTCAGCCAGTTAGTGGTCCGATACTGTCCGTCGGTAGTGTAAAGAATAGCTTAAAAGTACTTTCAAGTTTTTCTTTTTTAAATACAAGGATAAAAAAGTTATGACACTCTTTTGTGTGTCAATATTTTCGTCTTTCGGGACGCGCCGTACATTTGTCAATGACCTTTTCTCAAAAGTGGTTGCTTTTTTCAGGATGTTTCTTTCACGGTTTGAAAGAGCTGAGTGATAGATTGAAAGTCTCTCTCTTTTTTTAAATTGAAAAATGAAAAAGTTTTGCAGCCTTTTTTGTGTCAAGATCGTTTTTTTTTGGGACGCGCCGTTCTTCCATAAGGGATTCCTCGCAGATGATTACTTTTTTAAAGAGCTCCTTTCGCGTTTCAGTAGAGCTGAATTATAGTTCAAAAGTGATTTATTGTTTTTTTAATAAGTAAAAAAAAGGAGTGCAATTTTTTGTTAGTTAGAAAATTCGAGTTTTGGTACTTACGCTTTTATGCACGGAACCCTTCAAATAGTATGTAGCAATGAGAATGTAATTAACGCTTGAATCAACCAAAGAATTCTTCATTACATGATTTTCGTTTGAAGATTGAAGACTGAAGTTTTTCTTCTTATTAAAATGAATTTCTTTCCAAACTTGAGTATCAATGGCAAAACTTGCGTGAACCAACTTACCATACAAAAAAAATTATGATGATAATTCGGAAAGCAAAAAATTGTTGTCCTGTAAAACTAGATATCTCAACATAGGGTTAAGACACGTCACGAATCTTTTATTTAATAATTTTGAATTTATATAGTGAAAAAATGAACAAAAGGAAACATTGAGGATCCTTGAAGTGCCTTTGAGAGCCTTTTCTACTCGTATTTATATCCAAAAATATAAAATGATGTCTATAATAAAAATAAATTTGGTTTCAAGTTAAATTGGTGGCAAGTCACATTGCGGCACCTCTCTTTCGGAAAAATTTTGAGTCGAGAAAAAATTGGCAAAAGTTCGAGAAGACTCGTCTGTGATTAGTCACATAAATAATGTCCAAATAATGTCCAACATCTCGTGGACGGCGAGAGGACACCGCTGTGTTTGGTCGTAGAAATCATTTTAGTCAAACCACTTATTTTTGCTAGATTCATGTGGACTTCAAGTTTTTCCTGATGAAAGATGCTGCGAATGTGACTTTCCGCGAATATGACTCGCCGCCAGTTTGACATGCCGCCAATGTGACTTGCTGAGGGTTGGCATGATCAGACCCACTTCTTATTAAACTTTTATATAATGTCTTATCAAATAATTCTCATTTATATCTAATAATTGCTTTGATGTTATTGTTTGTTTGAATTATTACGTCTACAATTAATGCTTTGATTTCCGCTTTTTAACATTTATATTTGACATCACTTAGATTATGTTTATTGATATCAAATGTTGTTATTAAAGTAGATCTTGTAATTTGAATAACGTTATCTAATTTTTGCACCCCCATCACATGAAGCAAAACTTCATTTATCTCGTTCCTCAACTCAAGTGGTTACAAACTTTCTAACTAGCTCTTGTATGAGTAATGTATGTAATAAACTTCCAAACATATTTTCAAGCTGTCGCAAACTGAGAAAACATCCCTTATATGCAGTTATGGAAATAAACATAATGTGTGTCGTTTCTTCTCAAAAATTCGAATCGTCTAGTTGAAATACATTATTTTTTTATTGGAATAAACGAACACGTAATTTGTTGTGCTCATAAAAAAATTAATCAATTCAATGAACTTGTGACAGTTTAATGATGATATATGACAATTGACACATTATTTAAATATTTTTATTTATCAAATAGACTTCGAATGTTCACTTTTGACTCTCTCGATCAACAATTAATTAACATTTAAACTAATTGTTAATTTACACCATCTGAAATTTGACATCCTTATTACGATTAGTCATTCAGTTAATTAACTTAGCCTAAGACGGTTACTTTATCTAAGCTTTCAGACTGACGTGGAATACCACACCCAAAAATGTACCAGATTTTAACTAACAAGCAAATCCACTCGCAAAATGCTCTTTTTAAAACAGCATCTTTACTTCGTATTCTCTCCTTTATTATCTTTAATTTACAAAAATAAATTTTCAATCATGATTTTGTTCCCTTTATATGTTTTTTTTCTAGTTTCAAAAATTTTCTTCCCGTAGGTAGAAGCAAATAGAAAAGATAAAGTGCGGAGAAATCGATGGAGATAGAAAATAAATATTTTATCTAAACTATTTTTATTCTTTTTTTTGGGTTTTAATTCGTTTGATGAATTTTGTATTCTCTTATTTAGGGATTTATCATTTTAACACTGTCAATCGATCAAGCAGAAAAATTATTAGTAGAAACATTTTTATCAATATTTATTGAATATTTTCAATTTTTGGAGACTGATGATCGAAATTGAGAGCTTGAACGTAATTATGTTATTTCAAAATACGCTATTGTAAATAATAAAATTACAGTAATTATCGAAATTACTACAGCTTTGAGTCCCTAATCCTGTTTTATCTAATTTCACTGTT
Organism: Melikaiella ostensackeni; assembly: GCA_032362435.1. Lineage (NCBI taxonomy): Eukaryota > Metazoa > Arthropoda > Insecta > Hymenoptera > Cynipidae > Melikaiella > Melikaiella ostensackeni. The sequence continues at coordinate 22,658,684 of JAUMHM010000085.1, forward strand.
TGTTTTCCTATTTATTCTATTTCTGACTAATTTGATGTCTGACATTATTATTGTATCATTATATTTTTATATACGTACTCTCTATTATTAAGGCATTTTCCATAAGCCGTTAACCCATTTCCAGCTCGTCCAGGGCTAGTATTACAGAATTTTCCTTGATACTACATAGCCCTAGAGCTATATTTGACTGGGTCAGTCTTACGGAATTAAATTTTAATACACTCCTCATCCCATTCTATCTTAGATTTTCTGCCGAAATCAGGATTAGCCTCACATGTTTAACAATAAATTAGTTTTGAGTTACTTTTTTAAATTGAATTGATAGCTGAGTTCTCTCTTGAACAATTAATCAAAGTTAATTCATCGTCAGTGGAAAATTAATAACGAAATTAAATACTCAAGTGATATAAACTCCTAATTCAATTTTTTGCGCCTGATTTATTAATTCATAATTAATTTTTTTATTCAATAAATACTCCCTCAACTTGCACCGTACAAAATTCTATCATCATATATATTTATGGCAAGCGCACTTTTTCGTACAGGGTTTATCATAGCCTAAAATTGTCGGATTTTCTTCGAAGCGCCTTAAATTGAAGGCCTTGGCATGTAGATGTGTATTAAAAAGTAAAATTGACGATATTATTATGATGTTTTTTTGTTACCAGAAGTCGAAAAATGAGAAAAATGAGAAAATTTCGTTTTTAGACCACTATGCTGGAAGCTTTTCTATTAGTACGATTTTTTCGGGGATGACTTAAGTTGAAGGTTTTGGCATGTAGATCAAAATATTTAATGTACGTGTGCCCTTTCTCTTTAATGATTTCTTATTTTAATTTTATGGTTAAGATGAAGGATTATTTTAAAATTCGAGAGAAAAGTTTTCACATAAAAGCATGAGATTTTACATAGGAAAAATGTTTTTAAAAGTGAAGTGGTATGAAGGTAAAAGTACTCTTTAGTATAAAGCAGAAAAAATGACATTTTTGAATCGATATCCAACAGATTTCGGCTCTCCACCTTCACTCTAACCCTTCTTCAAAGTTGAAAGTTTGAAATTTTGAATATCTTGAGCATTAAAAAATGTAGATGAATATTTCTAATAGCTTGATCAATGGAAATAGATCAACTGTCAAAAAATGTTGGGGAATTTGTTGGATTAAGAAATTGTAATGAAAGAAGCACGAGGAAAAAGGATGATTTTGCCTAGCCCTTTTTTCTTTTAGCACCAGCTATTGTTCTATGAGCATTCTTACATGCACGCATTTTTGCGTGAAACTGGAAGCTAGTTAGTTATTAAAAACATTCGAGACTAATCAGTCTTGCATTCATGGATTCGTCGAAATTCTATCCAGAAAACCTGAATTGATAAATTATTTTATTAGGTCTTGAAACCAAATTCAAGAAATAGAATGCCAGTAGCACTTTCAGCTGTCAAACTTTCAAACTGATTAATGCATATTTATCGATTTGATACAAATATCCAATTCCAAAATTTTTGTCTCAAATTGCCTTTATTATTATCAATCTCGAATTCGTCGATTTCGATGTTTTTTTAGCATTCAATTTTAATAAGAACAGAAAATCGCCAGTTCCTAATATGTTCGCGTAGGAATGGCTAAAATTGAAAAACTCTTGTGCGTGGTCCAATTATTATATGTCTAATAATGAAATGATATAATAATAGATCCGTATTCCACAATTATTATCAATTATCTATTAAAAATATGCTATAGCTTTAAAGTATAATGAATAAGTAGTGATTAACTTAATTAAACATGAATCGAAAATCCTTCTGGACAAAAATTGTTTCCTTCAAAAATGGGTACAATTAAGCACATATGTATTCATAGAGTATAGAAGAAATATATTTCTCTTTATAATCAATACTGCATACTTATTGTATAGTGTACCGTCTAAGTGCCAAATCGTTGGAGGTGTTCTTGTTATATCCTCAGAGTTTATAAACCTATGCTTGAAACTAAGCAAAATCTCTATATATACATATGCTGTGTACGTGAAGGAGTTATGGTTAGCAGTCCTCTAAAGTTCAGATCATGCACTGGTCAAATTTGCAATATTGCATCGAAATTGTAGATAGATATCTCCTGTAGACTGTACACAGTGAACCAGAAATTTCGTGTATACGTAGCAACAAATTTCAATAATTGATCCTACAGACTACAGAAACTCAGAATATATGTTTGTTTACATTTCCACATGTTAACGTTCATACAAGAATCGTAAAAGTTTCCTCTTAGGAGAAAATGGTATTTTATTACGACATAAATTGCCCTGTTTTCTACGTTTTCTTGTCTGCCTTCTTTTTCTTGAAGTAGAGAAGATATCTCGCTGAAATTTTGGGAAATAGTCGAAAATATATAAGTGTGCGTCGATCTAGCCCACTGAAGTTTAAATTTTGTTTAAACAGAGAAATTTGATTGATTTTTTATTTATAATGTAATTAAGAACAGGGCTTTAGTGCCCTGTCTATTAAGGAGTAAAGTTACTAAAGCATTGTTCTCAGTTACACTGTTAAACACAGATCCACAAAAGAATGACAAATTTAGTGTAGTTTTGAATTGCAACATTTTTGAGAAACGAAAACAAATGGAGGCACAGTGCAAATTTTCATTGTTCGAAATGCGATGCAACAAATTTCATACAAATAGTTTTCTGTGTACATTACGGCGGAGCGAAGAAATGTATTTTTTATTATTTTGGTACAAAATCAATTTTTTAATAGATGAAAAGGTATCTCAAAATTAGTATTTACACATACACCCATATAGAAATCACCGCATTTGTCTCCATTTTAATTCGGGCAGTGATCAGTATCTCACTAGGACAACTGGACTAGTAAGTTCTAGTCAGGACCCTCTATGACCCTGTTAATATTTTTCATTCCTTGTGACGAAAAAAATTATGTACGTCTAGGTAGGCCCCAATCTCGTATTTTAGCCAGACTTCAGTTGGGTCAACAACAACCAAGAAAGATGAATTTTTCATCATAAAAGATGAATCTTCAACCAAATAGTTGAATTTTCAGAAAAAAATATTAGTCAAACAATTGCATATACATCCAAATAGTTGAATTTTCCAGCCAAGAAGTCGAATTTTTTAGAAGAGAGTTGAATTTTCAACCTAAAAAATTTGAGTTTTCAACGATGAAAGATGAATTCTTCACCCAAAAAAAGACTTTTCTACCCGAAAGGATCAATTAGAAAAAAATTCAACCAAACGATTTAATTTAAAACCAATTAGCTGAACTTTCGAGCAAAAGAGACATAATTTCAACCAAATGGTCGAATTTTCAAACAAAAATGATGAAAGTTCAACAAAAAAGACTTGAATTTTTAACCAAATAGTTGAATTTCCCAGTCAAGGAGATGAATTTTTTAGAAGATAGTTGTATTTTCAGCCTAGAAAGTGAAATCACCAAATAAGAAATTTTCAACTAAGAGAAAGGATTTTTCAACAAAAAAGATAACCTCCAACCAAAAAAGATGAGTTTTCAACTAAATATTTGAATTTGAAAAAAAACAAAAAAATATTATTCAACCAAGAAGAAGACTGAAAAAGATGCATTTTAGCCAAGTATTTGAATTTTCAAGTCAAGAAGATGAATTTTTTAGAGGAGAGTTGAATTATCATCCTAAAAAGTTTGAATTTTGAACAAAGAAAAATATTTCAAACCCGTAATGATGACTTTTCTACCTCAAAAGTTGAATTTTCAACAAAAAAAAAATTCTCAACCAAAGAAGAATAAGTTTTCTACCATAGAATATGAATTTTCAACAAAAAAGATAATTTGTAACCAAGAAAGGTGAATTTTCAACCAAATAGTTGAATTTTCAACCAATAAAAAAAATTCTACCTAATAGTCGCATTCAAAACCAAAAGGTCGATATTTCAAACAAAAAAGATTGAAAATCAACCTAAAAGAGTTGAATTTCAAACTAGATAGTTGAATTTTTAACCAAAAATGATGATTTTTCTACCTTAAAAGATAAATTTCAATAACAGTTGAATAGTTGAATTTTCCACCTACAAAGATGAATTTTCAACTAAAAGTTGACTTTTCAGGAGAAAAAAGTTGCAACCAAACAGTTGCATTTACAACCAAATAGTTGAATTTTCAAGCCAAGAAGGTGAATTTTTTTAAAGAGAGTTGAATTTTCGACCTTAAAAATTGAAACATTCAACAAGAAAATTATTTCCAACCCAGAAAGATGAATTTTTTACCAAAAAAGATAAATTTTCTATTGGAAAAGATGGATTAAAAAAATAATAATAATTTCAAATAAAATAGTTTAATTTTGAATCTGATTAGATGAATTTCTAATCAAACGGTGGGAGTTTCCAGCAAAAAGATTAAGCTTCAACCAGAAACAGTTGAATTTCCAACCAAATAGTTGAATTTTCAAGCAAAGGAAGCGAATTTTTAGGAGAGAATTGCATTTTCAAGATGAAACGTTCAAACCACAACCAAGAAAGATTAATTTTTTTACAATAAAGGATAAATTTTCAACCAAATAGTTGAATTTTTAGAAAAAAAATGTCAATGAAACAGTTGCATATACAACCAAATAGTTGAATTTTCCAGCCAAGAAGTCGAATTTTCTAGAAGATAGTTGCATCTTTAACCTTGAAAATTTGAGTTTTCAACCATTAAAGATGAATTCTTTAC
>JAUMHM010000085.1:22663473-22676464 GCA_032362435.1 Melikaiella ostensackeni
TAACGTATAGTGATGCCGTTGAGCGATTTTTTCCGATACTGAGATGATACAGATACGATACTGACCTAGCACTCTCAGTTTGGTATCGCTCAATTTCGAATGTTATCTAAAAAATATTGGCAAGTGTAGTGTCGGTATGGTATCGAATTTCAGAAAACAAAAAAAAAAGACAAAACGACTAGATGGGGTTTTCGTCATTCACAATAGAAGGATTGCCGAGTGGCCGGTTCCAGATACCGGAAAAAGTTGTTTTCTAAGCTGGGTTGGGCTTCGCAGGCCTCTACTATATTGTAGTATTCTCTTTCGCTATGTAGGTTATTATTAAAAAATAATTGTTCATCGGTAATCTTACAAAATTTACCTCATTCCAAGTGCCACCCTTCTACTACAATAAAAAATTGCATTTTTATATTGATACAGCTTCACATATTCCGCATTTATTTTGAAATGACTTGCTAACAACCATTGACATATTGCTGAAAAGTCTAAAAGAAAATGTGCTTCAAGTTCTGAAAGTTCCAGTGAACAAATTTTATTATTAATTGCTTTCTAATCTAATAATAGTGCAACAAATAGTGGTTCATGAAATTTTAAGTAATTCAATTATAAAAGAAACTTACAATGCATATTTTTATTTGTAGTGGTGCTAATATTTCTAGAGAAAATATAATTAGGAAAATATATTTCCTCCCTTGGAAATTTGAACGTTCAGAATTTTACATCAGGCCTGCCGAAAGAGGAGAAGGGCTCCACCGATACCATGTGGACGCTTGCATCTCTACTAACAGTACGAAGAACGGGTGGTGGTAGAAGCCGCATGGTCTCGACTCGACGACAGTGAGGAGTCAGTGATGTTGCTAGACGAAATTTTCCAGGGCTTCTTGCGGTGACCCTTTGCCTTTCACCCCAATCATCTTTAGCTTTATCCTAAGGCAAGGGAACTTAATCCGGATCGTGGATCACTGCACTGAGTTGTCAAAATAGGGCTCTAGAAATCTAGTTCTAGATTCTTGATTTATAAATCGATATAAACGTAAGAACGTACTGTAACCCTCAGGCGCCCCGGAAAATCGTACCTAGCAACATCGCTGACTTCTCACTGTCGTCGACTCTTCGGACGGTCAGTGGAGGTGGAAGCAGACACATGGTATCAGAGGAGCCCTTCTTCTCTTTCGACAGGCCTGCTTTACATTAGATGGAAAGGTTCTCGGTACTCAGGTACACTTGAGGTCTTGAATACTCAGAAACCAATGTCAATACGAGGAAAAACAGAGATTTTTCGATACGGCATCACTAGTAACGTAGTTTATGCATGGTCGCTAAAGCAGAGAGACACAAAGAGTGATAGAATCACAAGAGTTGGCATGAAAAGATATATGGATTTAAAGGAAGTAAAATATGTATGCAAGGATAGGAATGTGTGAAGGACAATTGTTTATAAGAAGAGTGACGCCTGAAATGATTAATGGATGATTAATCTCAAATATTCGTGTTCGGTTGATGGCTCTCCTATCAAATTTCTAGTCTCCATGCGGGCGTTCGCGCTGCTTGACCTCTTAAAATGATCGAAAGGAGGTCATCAGATCAACGATCATAGTAATAGCAATTATTAATCACGTTTAAGATACCTCAGAATTGCGATTTAAGATAGTTGGTATGGACTACCATTTCTTTTGACATAAAAAATAACCTTGGAGAACCTTCACTCTACAAATTGATAGGATAGTGAAATTTGCTGATGGAGATTTGGCTTTAGTGTTCATTGTCCAATAAGAAACGGATTCAATTAATTGGTAATTGATTCAAATATTTCGGCACGCGATGTTTGGCCTTGTCAGTGATTCGCTGATTCTGAAAATCACAAATTATGTAGAAGAAACGAATACTCAGAATTATATCATTTAAAATCAAGAGCGATTATAGAAAGAATAATTTTAAATTAATAATACATAGATATTTACAACGTTCATGACAGAATAACGTTCTTTTCAATATTCATAATGGGAAAATTTTAGGTTCAAAGTGCTGAAATTAAATGATTTTCAATTTAAACCGTTTGGAATAAAATGATATTCAATTAAGACGTTGAAAATTGTATAGCTCCAAATTTGAATTCTCAAAAATTAATATGTTCAAAAATGCATAATTCCTGATTGAAACTTCATAAGTAAGACAATTTCGAATTGGGGTTTGAAATTCAATGATATGATGAACTTGAGTGAATGCAAAAAAAAATTCATTTCGGCAAATATCCACTCTTCTGTTTTTTTGTTTTATTATTTTTTAATTAAAATTTTCGATAATTGAAAAAACTCTTTTTCTTGACGAAACAATCTTAGCGAATTTTCGTAGGGACTGATTTTGTATCGAATAATAATATGAGACTAGAAGCTAACAATTTTCGTTTGAATTTTCATTTTTCAAACTTCACGAAGAAACATGCCGTGTCTTCTAACACTTCAAACAAATTTTTCTTATGAGTTTTAAAGCGTAAAAATGACTTTAAAAAGGAAAAACTGACCATACTGAAGAACTTGAAAACCATAAAACGTTTTTTCGATTCAAGCTAGACTAATTTCTCACCGAATATAGTAGAACGTTTAGCTTTGTTTCTAAATTCTTTTCACAAAATCCAGGAAGCATTATTTTCAGATTTTGAGAAAATCGTAAACCGGACAAATTTTGTTTTTTAATATATAATTTCATATTATTGTTTGATACCAAGAACTTCACTTGCAAATAATTCGCTGCAATCGTTTCATCTATAGGAAAATTTCGTTGAATTTAATGATTTCAATTTTTTTTTTGTTTCATTCGGATATGCCAAACCAAACCCTCTAAGAGGACTAAAAACTCCATATCCTGAAAAATTTTACCCAGCGAAGCCTGATAATAACTGATAAAAATCTTGTTGTAATTTCACATTAACAAAAACCCTGGTTGAAATTTATAGGCAATGGCTTTGAGTGAAAATCCTAATGTGTAGGTTCTCAAAGAATGTGGTGCAGAAAAAACATTTATTGACAAGAGTGAAAGAAACTTGCTGAAATGATTTGGTTATGTTGAGGTTGAGGTGAAGAGTATGGATCTTCCTATGAGTTTATTAGTCAGTTTGAGTATTTATGTGAAAACTCTGATGTATGATGGCTCTGTTAAGCTCTTCACCTAGGGTGATTGCTAGAAAGATTGATCAGCGACCCGTGTCGAAGCGGTTTTGTGGGACAAGTGTGACGTTTGAATAAGCAACGCTCGACGTCTGCATTGATCTAAAATTCTCCTGCACATCTCTTACTTACCCCTACATATAAATTCCTTCATCCCCGATACTATAAGGAGGCTAGAACCAAACGAGTTACGCTTACCTGGAAAGGGATTTAGCTTAATAGTATAATAATGATCATAATAATCATAATAGTGATAAGAATAATAATAATTGTAAGTAGATTCGTAACCTACGGGGGAAAAGCGCTGAGAAACACATTTATTTGAACAACAAAATCAGCGTCGGTCTTTGTAATTATTTACAGGGGCGAGACGTGACCCTCCCCCCTCCTCGTAAATCGAAAACGGGAATGAAATGACAATACCTTATTTTTCTTTTCTCTTTTATACTTTCTTTTGTTCTTCATTTTTTAACTTTCAGAAATGCTTTCCTCAATTTGTGGTTACGATGGTATTCAGAAGGAATTTTCTTTATTTAGTATTTATTTATTTATTATTAATATTTATTTCAGAAAGTCTCTAGGGCTAATGAGCCCTTTCAGGAATAGAGTATACATAACAGAATATATAATTACAATCACTGATCGATGGATGTTGTTACGTATATGATTGAATTAGTACTGGAATTGTATAGGATAAAATAAAATACCTAAAATAGAAAAAAAAGCTGGTAGTCTACGGTCGCAGAAGCAGTATTTAAGAAGAAGCAAACAGTGAAGGAGATAATTTACTTAAATAATATAATTAAAATTAAATAAATGAATGAAATATTGTAAAATAGCATAATAAGTCGGGTTCTACAAGACATAGTTATTTTAGATTCAAATTATGTACTATCAATGGGTTGTTTCTGAAGTGGGATTACTGGATTTGATACAAATGATTAAAAAGATCATTGCTTGAAGTGGTATCGTGAAGGAGCATCTCTATATATTAGAAAATCAACGAATATTTATTCTTTTTCATGAGTGTATTTAAATTATAATTAGCATTTTATTAATTATGGTAAACTAAATCTAAATTACTCATTAAAGCTCGTAATCAATATTGTAGCAGGCAACATTAAATGAGACACGTTGGATTTATGTAACCTTTTCAAATCCATTGTATAATGCATTAATATTCTTAGTTAGCCGATTAAAATAAATAAAAATTTAATTTAAATGAATTTCAAAATTACTGAAAATGCAAATTTCATATTTTGAATTCTTATGTAATTCCAATTAAATGAAACAAACGACTCAATTTAATTATTTTTCTCTGTTATTGGATACAAGTGGAGGAGCGGATTATTTTCGGATTAAATATAATGGACCTTACTTTGGAATCGAAAATAGAAACCTTAAGATTGATACAGGCTTTTCATAGATTTAGGGACAGAAATTTAAAACTCATTATTCTGGATTATGTATGGTGAATGGAGCAAAATTAGAATTAAAAATAAAGTTTATTTTAGATTAATTAATTGCATTGTTATTAAAAGGACGTTAACTTCTTAATTTTGTTCGTACTCGCTCCCTTTTACGGGCTTTAGAGTCTTTACAGAATCTTCATCCACTCCTCACCCTGACCATTCTAATTCAAAATCCACTTTATTCTCTTTCCCATTCTCTCCCCTCCCTCTTCATCATCGGTACACCACTCTAACACATGCAACCATGTTTCCTGCTTATACCAAGATACTCTACACAGATTGTTTTCTTTATTCAACCAATACCTACATGCTCTTACCGCCTTTTCCATTCTAAATCTCACCACTTTATTCCATTTGCTCTCTTTTTTAATCTTTTTCAGGTATTCCCACTCCCCCTCACTCTTTACCATTCTATACCAGCTGTTGTACCTTGATTCCCAAATTTTTTCCCGTCTTCCCTTTCCTTGCCTTGCCCTCATCTAATCCTTGATTTCCTGCCATTCTCTACCCCTCTCTTGCCTACCACATTCAAACCTCATTTCGCATCTCTCTTCCTCCCATTTCGAACTTCCCACGTTACCCCTTCTCTCTTCGTCCATTATCTCCCAGGCACACGCTTGTGCAATCTTGCTTTCCTCCCTCCTTCTCACTTTCTCTACAAAATTTCAGGCTTTGTCAGTTGCCTGACCACCATTTTCTCTCGTCCTTTTTCTTCCCTCAGCGTATAATCTGGGCAACTCCAACTCGCCCCATGGCCCATTTAAGAAATCTCTGATACAGACTATCTGCACTCTTATGCTCCTTCTATTTCTTAATTTCCACTTAACAACAACTTAACAGTGACCACACTAGCACGTCGAATATCCACACTCTCATCCTTCAGTCGTCCTTGAACCTTCTATCCCCTATACCCCACACTAGTCCCGTTACTTTACTCGCACATTCCAATCTCTTTCTCACCAGCAGCTCGTTTCCTCCTTCTGCTTCGAAGCAAAATCCTCTCCTCCACCAACTCCACCACCTCGCTACTTATCTTCCATTTGTCCTCTACTCTACACGTTCCATTTCTAAAACACATCATCTTAGTTTTACTCACATTCACTCTTAAATCCTTTTCTCTCACATACTCCTTAAACGCTCTCATCATCAAGTTCAACCCTCTTTCATCATTAGCAACTAGAACTGCATCGTCTGCGTATGCTAACGAATACAGTTTGCCTGTTCCCAATATCGCTCCCCCCTTTCCTCTCCACTCTATCTTCTTCTCCAAGTCTGCCAATACGACACTAAACAGAAGAGAGCTCAACGGGCATCCTTGCTTGAGTCCCCTTCCTGTCCAGAATTCCCCACTCCCCTTATTCCCTCCTATCTTCACCCTTGTCTTAGTTTCTACAAATATCTTTCTTATCCTCTCTATCGAACCTTCATATACTCCTCGCTCGTTCATGGCCTCCCATAGCCCTGTCCTGTTTACGGTGTCAAATGCTACCTTGAAATCCACAAACAGTGCAACCGGTTTCCCTTCTTCCTGCCTTAAGTTTCTACTGACTAGAAAATTGAGCACATACTCGTGAGTGTTATCTGTGGTCCCCAACACGTTTCTTGAACCCGTTTGGTTACATGTTACGCCTCCTTTTTCTTCCACCTGCCTTTCCAGTCTCTTACTAAGCACTTCCGCGTAAATTTGATAGCCTAGTGACACGATTTTGATGTCTTTATATTCTTCTACTCTTTTTCCTTTCCATTCTTGATCAGCGGCATTACCAGCCCTGTCTCCCATCCCACCGACCACCCTTAGGCTCTCCGAACCTCATTGCAAATCGTCCACATCTCTTTTTTATCTCTTCTCGACCATATTTCTGTCCTTCATTCTCCAAGCTACCTTCATCTGTAGCCTTATCTCTTTTCAGCCCTGAAATTACATCATGTACCTGTTCCCTACTAACTTTGTTTCCGCTGTCCTCGTCCCCCACTTCCACCGTTTTTCCTTCACCCTTTACCCTACTCTCCACGCCTCATAGCAATTTCTTGAAGTATTTCGTCCACTCTTCTATCCCGATTTCCTCACTTATGCCCTTCCTTCCTCCTCTTTCCCTGTTTATGACTTTCCATTCCCTACCTTCCTTTACCGCTTTATCGATCTCTTCCATGTACCTTTCCTTCTCCCTCTGTCTTTTTTTATTCAGCATTCTCTCGTGATCTTGTTTTCTCATGTTGGGTTCCCATTCCTTCATTTCCTCCGCCATTTTCTTACACTCTCCTCCATCTTGTCTTTACTTCCTCTGCATTCGTCATGACACCAACCTGTACTACCCCGCCTCCATCTCCCTTCGGTCTCACCTCCTTCCTTACCTTATCAATCACTCTGTTATGGTTTTCTGCTAGCGTGTCTACTTCTTCCTCTTCTATATTCCCTACCTCCTCGTTTTCCATTTTTTCTCTGAATTCTCCTAACGTGTTTTCCCCAAACTGCCGATTTTCAATTTCCCTTCCTCCACTCATTTTTTCTTCCTCCTATCTTCACATCTCAATGTCGCTATCACCGGAAAGTGCTCGGAGCCTACTTCATTGCCCATTTCCATTCTAGTCATCAGCTACCTTATTCTTTCTTCTATCAGAATGTAATATATTGCAGTGTCCCCTTTACCTGTGAACGTCATTTCCCTCTCTCCATCCGCTTGGTATTTCCGTTAAAAATAAACCATCTCGCCTCTCCCAACAAGTCCAGAAGCCTCCTCTTCTCTCGAATCGTTCCCTACATTTCGAGTTTCTCACGAAGACCTCATTGTGCTTATCTCCCACCTCTCCCCTTTATTTCCAGGTCTATGCCCTCAGGTCCCCTCCTAACAGTTTCCCCTCGTCTAAGTCCCCTTCCTGTCCTCAATTCCTTCCCTTTCTTTTCTCCCATCTTCACCCCTTATCATAGTCTCCACAAATATCTCTTTTATCCTCTCTATCAAATCCTTATCTACTCCTCTCTGTTTTTTGGCCTTTCATAGCACCTTCCTGCTTAACGGAGTCAAATGCTGCTCTAAAATCCACAAACAGTGCGACTAGTTCCCCATTCTTCCACCTCAGGTTCCCATTGACTAGAAAGTTGAGCACGTAAATGTTATGTGTGGTCCCCATTCCTTTCCTAAAACCCGTTTCGTTGTGTGATGTACTTACTTTTTTACCTTACCTTACCTTTTTTTGAAAATAAAATAAGTCATCATTCTATTTTGTCATTGAATAATTGAATTTCTACTCTTAAACTTTCACAATTAGAAGTTTGTAAATTATAGAACAGTGAAAATGAATTCGAGTGATTCGGTCTCAAAGTAAGTGGATATGAAAACATTTGACCAATTTACTGTAATGAATGTAATTTCGCAATTGATTTCGCTGACCACTGAAATCACGGTATCAATGTTCACTGTGACATATTTGATTCGTTGTATTTACTAAAGATATATCTAACCAATTTCATTACCGTTAAACTCACGGAAGATAGCAGCTTTAAAATTTGATAAATTTTTTATATATCGCAGAAATGAAAATTTTTAATTATTTAGAAAACGAAATGAATCCTGGCATCTACACCTACGCGTTTAGACATAAAAAATAATCTCGAAAAAAAATGTCAAAGGATTTTTCTATTTTGAGAAAATGCTACAATTTTTTATATTTGCATACTTGATAGAAATGAAGGATAAAGTTCCGAATAGCCATTACCTCCGATTTTTTTTGAAACTCCATAAATTCATGTTTATTGACGCGCTGACTACGAAAGTCATAATGAAAATTGGTGTAAATTTGATTCTCATGGTAAAAACCATAAAAACCCTATAAAACTCATGGTTTTTCATGTTTATTTCGAGAACCATTGAGAATTTTTCGAAATAATTCCCATGAAAATTGAAGACCTTATCAAAATACACATTCTATGTCACATTCAATTTTTCCATACGAGTGGAAGTTTTCGAGATATTTGATGATGAAGATGAAAATTTCATACCTAGCCCCTGCCGAAAACGTTAGTATTCCTATGGCCAGTCACTGCAGATATATATTTTTTTACCCAATTTATTTACGTATCCCCGCGAGACTTTAGGAAGGGGTAGGGATTTAACCACCATTATTTCTGTGGCTAGAAGAAGGGGAGCCTTTCTGCCTCCCACGAGAAGTTCGAAAGGGGACGGGGTTTGACCTAAATTATTTCTGTGGATAGACAAAGTTGGAAAGGGGAAGGGGTTTGACCAAAATTATTTCTGTGGCTAGACAAAGGGGTGCCTTTTAGCCTCCCACGAGAAGTTGGAAAGCGGTAGGGGTTTGGCCAACATTATTTCTGTAACTAGACAAAGGGGTTTCTTTCCTTGTCTCCCAAGAAGTTGGAAAGGGGAAGGGGTTTGACCAACATTATTTCTGTGGCTAGACAAAGGGGTGCCTTTCAGCCTGCCACGAGAAGTTGGAAAGGGGTAGGGGTTCGACCAAAATTTTTTCTGTGGCTAGACAAAGGGTTGCCTTCCCGCCTCTCCCAAGAAGTTGGAAAGGGAAAGGGGTTTGACCAAAATTATTGCAACATTATGTATATTTTGAATGGATCTATAACTTTTGTCCGAAAACTTCTCCAAAGTTTTCCGTATTCAGCGAGATAAATTTGAAAAACTATGATCCTCATGGGTTATCCATGGTCTTCGCCATGAAAATTAAAATGCGCCTATTTGCACTACCATTTTCGTGATCACCGCCTCAAAATACGTGCGTATGCGGAGTTTCAAAGAAATCGAAGGCAAAAAAAATACATACGTTTTCGGCAGGGGCTAGGCATGGAGTTTCCATCTCTATCATCAAATATCTCGAAAAATTTCACTCGCACGAAAAAAATGGACAAAACATAAAATGTGTATAACTAAGTCTACAACTTTTGTAAACATTATTCCTGGAAATTTTTAATTATTCTCGAGATAAACGTGAAAAACCATTTTGGGGTTCTTATAGTTTTCACCATGAAAATCAAATTTGCGTTAATGTCCACTATGATTTTCGCAATCAGCGCATCAAAATACATGAACATGCAACGTTTCAAAAAAATCAGACGTAAGGGCTATTCGGACTTACACCCAAAATGAAAATACAAAACAAAGTTTAATTGCATATTTCATCATTTCGTGGAAAATAAGAACAATAAAACGATCATTTAAGAATGATGTAGGTAACTTTTTACTATTAATATTGGAGAAAACCTGTTAGATATGTAATTTCATTGATTATTCCTGATATCAACTTTATAAATGAAGAATGTAAAATTTCACAAAAATGAATCTAATGATACCATTCCGAGGGAAATAAACTAAGAGGCAGAGTTTTGGATAAGGTACTTCTTGTGAAGATTCAATAGCTTGAAGCTCATCGTTCGATCCTGTAAGTATAATCCGACTCTGGAAATTTGTGAAAACAGATATCGAAAAAAGCTCAAGCCTCTATACCTTTCTCTACTTTCTCCTCTCTGTATTCAATCACAAACCAATTCAAAAGCAAGGAAGTGAAAAAAATCCGGATCTCGCGCTTTTTATCCTTTGTTAAAGCGGAAACGATCAAATAAATAAATATAGGAAATGATAGTAATCGGCAATTATATTCCGGTAAATAAAGTCAGTTTGCACATGAATTTTCGAGCTTTTATGGTGTTTAATGCAGATATTTCATAAAGATCGAGTAGCCACGTGTGGTCTGAGGTATAAGAAGAAATTTAATTTAAACTTTATAAGGAGTAGGTTTTTTTATTTGAGGGTGCATTATCATTATCACTTGATATGAGGAATTTTAATATAAGTTCTAAATATATCTTTCACTTTTCGCATAAAGAGTCTTTACACGAGTTGGAAAAACCATAAAATATACTTCATGTTCTACAAAGAGTGCTTTGGTTCATCCCCTTCGAGGGTGCTATTTACTAAATATATAATGCATGGCATTTTGAAATATTTTCCGAGACCTCCTTTATAGCGATATCATATGTTTGGCAAATGAAATAAGAAATATGTATATTTTAGCTTCAAGAAGGGTCGTTCTTGACCCTTCACGGTAGTTTCTGATCATTTCTTTATATTTCAAATTCCTGAAAAATTTGTGACATTTAAAGCTGTAAAGAGCTGGAAAATTGATGCCTTGTTATTAGAAAGGAATGTTTTCAAATTTCTATAGGAGATTTTTTCAATTTTTTCATATTACCGTCGGAAATTATCTACACGCCTGGCAAGAGCGGTACTAAAAATCATGGATGACTTCAAACCACGATAACGCGGTTGGAAATAAAACTAGACATTTCTTCAAAAACAGTAAGCTTTTAGAAATCCATTTCGAGCAATATCTAGCGAAGTTATTTTTGACTTATTGAAAAGGATATATAACGTGAAATGTTTCCTGTGAATTTCAGATTTTTACTACAACTTTCCTAGATCATTACACGAGTTGAAGTCAAGGTACAGAATTCGGGAAATTCTTGCTTTTTTTTTGGAAAACTTCTCACGTGATATATCCTCTCCAAAAAGTCAAAAACATCTCCACTAGCTTTATTCTCAATCAAATTATCCTATTTGAAAGTCATCAGTGTTTTTTAGTACCGCTTGCGCTAACCGTGTAGATAATGGTGATTGATCCCTCAAACAAAAATCAATTTTTTTCATTTGGGCTACCCAAATATGAAAATGAAATGATACTATCACAAGAGATGCATGATTGTGAAATGCATAGTTCGTGCCACAACTGCCACGTACTATTTCAAATAGAAAGATGACCGTTCAATATGTCGGAACTATGAATCGTGACATGTGCTATATTTATCGCATGAATGTGCTCAATTGAAGCGTATCATTCTGTTACTATTGACTAGAAAATTGAGCACGTAAATGTTATCTATGGTCCTCATCCCGTACCTAAAACCCGTTTGATTGTATGATATACTTTTTTTTCCTCTGCAAACCTTATTGAAAATCCTCCACATCCCTTTTTCCACCCCTTGTCCACCATATGTTAGTCCTTCATTCCCTAAGCCATCCTCATATGCTGCCTTGTTTCTTTTTAGCCTTGCAATTACCTCATTCATCTATTCCCTACTCATCTCGTTTCCACTGTTCTCGTCCCCCGATCATGCCTTTCCGTCTTCACCCTTTACCCTATTTTCCATACCCCCTCGCAGTCTCTTGAAATACTCTGTCCGCTCGTCCATCCCGATTTCCATATTCATACCCTTCCTTTTTCCTCTTTCCCTGTTTATGACTTCCCACTCCCTACCTTCTTTTACCGCTTGATCGATCTCTTCCATGTACCTTTTCTTCTCCCTCTGTCTTTGTTCACTCAACATTCTCTTGTGATCTCTTTTTCTCCTGTTGAATTCTCATCTCTCCATTTCCCCTTTCCTACATTTTCTTACACTTTCATCCATACTGTCCTTAATTTCCCCGCATTCATCATCCCACAAAAATTTCCCACCCCCTCTCCATCTCCTTTCGGTGTCACCTACTCCTCTACTTTATCGATCACTCTTTTAACGTTTTCTAGCAGCGTGTCTACTTCTTACTCTTCCATACTCCCTACCTTCTCGTTTTCCATTTTTTCTCTAAACTTTCTTAACTCATCTTCTCCCAATTGCCAATTTTGAATTTCCTTTCCCCCACTCTATTCTTCCCCCCACCGCGCTCTGGTCCTCCACATCTCAATGTTGCTATCAACGGAAAGTGCTCGGAGCCTATCTCATTGCCCACTTCCATTCTAACCATCAACTTCCTTTTTTCTTCTGTCATAATGTAATCTATTGCGGTGTTCCCTTTACCTGTGAATGTCATATCTTCTCCTCCATCGCCTTAGCATTTCCGCTACAAATAAACCATTCCGCCTGTCCTAAAAAGTCCAGAAGCCACCTGCCCGCCCGAACCGTTCCCTATGTTTCGAGTTTCTTGCGAAGACCTCATTTTCTTCTCTGGGTTGATTTAGAACCTATCTATTCAGATTATTCCATTTTCCAAAAAGTAAAACGTGATAATCCAAACCAATAACACACTCTTAAGGAATTGCTAGCTTCATCAAAATTTTTAAATATATTTAAGTAAAATAGATATCTTTTAGTCAATTGAATTAATCATTAAAACCTCAATTGAAAGAAATCCTCATTATTCATAGGCAAACCTGCAGATTGGAACCAATCTTTGCTTAATGTCTCTCTTTTAAAATTTCTTAAAGATCGGAATAAAATCTATTTACCTATGAAAATTTTTTGTGTACTAAAAAAGAACACCACAAAACCGTTCAGTGACATCTTTACTAGTTTTTTGAAAGACGTCGTTTTTTATTGACCCAAGTATTAAATTCGTTTTT
>JAUMHM010000085.1:22692619-22713839 GCA_032362435.1 Melikaiella ostensackeni
GTGAATTTTCAAAGAAAGTTTGTGAAGATTGTTAAAGGTGCTGATGCTAAGCAAAATACACTAAAAACACACAAAAAGATATACCAGAATATCAATTATTTTTTATGAGAAGTGAAGAAATTCGAAAATACAAAGTTTTCTGTGTCCCCTCTCTCACTCCCTTTTTTCCATAAAGAAGTGAAAAAATATGTGCCAGGATATCTCTTTTCTTTTAATTATGAAAAGTGTAGAAATTGAAAAATACAGAGTGCTCTGTGTCTCCTCTCTCAGTCCCTTTTTCCATAAGGAAATTGAAATATATAGGCTATTCTCAGTCCCCATTTTCGTTTAGTAACTGAAAACTGCAGAGTTTACTCTGTCCCCTTTTTCCGTTCCCATTAAGAGAAAAGTTGCAAAGAAAGTTTGTAAAGATTTTTTGAGGTCCTTATGCTAACAAAAATATACTAAAGAAACACAGTAAGATATGCTAGGATATTATTTTTCTTTCAATTATGAAAAGTGAAGGAATTGAAAGATACAGAGTGCTCTTTGTCTACTCTCTCAGTCTCTTTTTTCCATAAGGGAATTGAAAGTTATAGAGTCTTCTTGGTCTCCTTTCCCACTTGAAAACTGAAAAATACAGAGCTTTTTACATCCCCCTTTCCATTAAAATAATTGCAAAAAAAGTTTGTAGAGATTCTTGGAGGTCCTTATGCTAAGGAAAATATTCTAAAGAAACACAGAGACATATGCTAGGATATCATCTTTCTTTTAATTATGAATAGTAAAGAAATTGAAAAATACAGAGTTTTCTCTGTCTCCTCTCTCAGTCCCTTTTTTCCATAAGGAAATTGAAAATTATAGAGTCTTCTTAGTCCCCTTTCCCACTTGGAAACTGAAAAATACAGAGCTTCTTCGGCCCCCCTTCCCATTAAAAGAAAAATTGCAAAGCAGGTTTGTGAAGATTCCTGGAAGTGCTAATGCCAGGAGAAATACACTTATGAATACACAGGATTATATACTAGGATATCCATTTCTTTCAAATTATCAAGTGTGAAAAAATTGGAATATATAGAGGTTTCTGCGTCCTTTCACTCTCAGTTCCTTTTTCCCATAAAGGAGTAAAAAAATATAGAGTTTTTTGAGTTCCCTTTCCCATCTAGAAGGTAAATACGCTACTTTTTCGTGGTGCAACGACTTTGAATTCCAGAATTTCTTATTTCCGATCCACCCTAGTAAGTACAGGGTGTAATGCTTCGTGGGAAAGATGTGAAATTGCTTTTTCGTTTAAGGGTAGTACGTGCTTCACAAAACAATTGCTGATCTTAGTCATCAACGAAACTATAGTATACTATGCTATATAGTATACACTTAAAAGCTTTCCATTTCCCGGGATTCGTATTACAAACGACGCTTTCTTGTGTCAAGAAAATCAATTTTTTGCCCATCAAATGGTATTTTAATATTGATAATGTTCTACCAGTAACGACCTTATCGAATTTGTAAATTTCAGATGATTAAAAATACATTGCATTGCGTCATAAATTAACTTATGTGTCAATTAAATAATTAAACCAAGAACAATTGTTACCATCCTACTTGTGCACCTAATTACTTTGTAAGAGTTTTAAAAATAAATACAATCTCTAAGGAAAATTTGTAATTTTTTTCCACAGGTGTTGCAGTAGCTGCTTCAGTTTTCACGATCACTGCAATGAGCATTGATAGGTATCTAGCAATCAGAAGTCCCATCGCATTTCGAAGAATCTTTAATAGAAAAAGTACAATTATAGTGATCATTGCATTGTGGGCAGTCTCCTTAACAATCTTCGCACCTATTTTGAGAGCAGTAAGTTTTAGAAAAAATTTTCTACACCAATGCATTTAAAAACTCAATACCTATTTGATTTTTATTTCAATTTCAATTAAAATATCTGTCTATCTGCACGCCAACACAAAAATTAGTCAAAGTAGGCGGCAGGCGCCTACAAAAAAGGGTTTCGTAGCCTATTAAGTTCTTAATAAAGTCGTTTAAATCTCCACGTCTCTTCCCGCACTTCCCCTTATTTCCCCTCCACACATTCTCCTACCTCTCCTTTCATTAACTCTCCCCTATATTCTGCTTACATCCCCTCTTTTCTCCTCACTTAACTTTATTACCACTCATAACACTACCATCACTTCCTCCCCTCACTTCCTTTCACCCCTCCCCTTACTTTCCATCATCTCCAACCCTCAGTGCCCCTTATCTCCCCTCGACTTCCCCCATTTACCCTCAACACCCTCCCTTCACTACCCCTCATTTACCCACTCATCACTTCCCCTAATTCCCCTCAACGCCCTCCACTCACTTCAACTCACTTGCACTCACCCTCATCCACTCACTTTCCCTTTTTTCATACAACGAACGGACACCCAATCAAATTCATAAAGGTTTCTGCACGGGGCTACGATACCATAAGAAAGGATTGAGGCTATTTTTTACCTATAAAAACTTCCAATTTTATGCCGCGATGGGGAAAGGGGAAATAATTGAGAAAATGGAGTGGAGAGAAGATCACTATGCTGGAAGCTTTTCTTTAAGTCTGATTTTTTTTGGAGGACGACTCAAATTCAAGCTCGTGGCATTTGGAATCACGATAAATAATGAAATTTTCTATGTCATAGTGTTCTTTTTTTTTGTTATATGTGGTTAAAAAATGAGAAAAATGAGGAAATTGGTTAATTTTGTTTTTGAGACCACTATGCTGGAAGCTTTTATTCAGTCCCGGTTTCTTCGGAGATGGTTTAATTTGAAGCTTTCGGCATATAGATGTTCAATATAAAATAAAATTTGACATGTTATATTCTTCGTTTTTTAGGGTTTCGTAGCCCCAGGCAGAAATTCATAAGGGTTTAGTCGGATGTCCGTCCGTCGTATAAAAAAGGGGAAGTGAGGAATAATGAGGAGAAATGAGGGCAAGTCAAGAGAGCGAAGTATAAGTGAGGAGAAGTAAGGTGAAGTAAGGGAAAATGAAGTTAGGGGAAGTTTTAGAGTGGAATTAGGGGAAGTGAGGGGAAATGATAGAAATGAGTGGGAAGTAAGAGAAAATGACAGGAGGGTAAGTGAGGAGAAATGAGGAGAAGTGGAGGTAGTGGGAAAATGATGGAAAGAGAGGGGTTGAGGGAAAATGATCGGTAAATTTGATTTTTTATCTTAATTCCACATAGGATAGGATAGGATAAGGCGCCTGCGGCTTACTTTGACCAATGTTTTGAAACAGTGGTTAAAAAATAATGAAAATGAGAAAATTGGTTTTTTAAAACCACTATGCTGGAAGTTTTTTTTAGTTCGATTTTTTTCGGAGAAGGCTCAAATTGAAGCTTTTGTCATGTGGGTATTTCAATAAAAATCAAATTTGCTGTTTGATAATATTGTTTTTTTTATATCAGTGGTTGAAAACTAGGATAAATGAGGAAAACTAGTTCTTTGTACAATCATCCTGGATGTTTTTGTTTTAGTCCTATTTTCTTTGGGAACGGCTCAAATTAAAGCTCTCAGCATGCGGAATCATCATTACACCACAGCTTCCGTACAAAAATCTTAATGTGGGTCTAGTAAGGTTCTGACCAGTTTGGCCCTAATTACAATTTTTGCAATTGAATTAGTGAAATGAATAAATAATGGGGTTAAATACCCCTATATCAGGGCCACATTAATGTTCGATTATAATTTAACATCTTTTATTTAAAAGAAAAATACTGGTTAGGGCCTTGTTCGTCTACGAAACCCTTCTTGATGGACACTTGCCGCCCTTTTCACGAACTGATTTTTACTCTGTTTAAAACAAACTATATTCCATCTAGGATCATGTTATATATCTGCAAAAAAATTTAAAAGACCTAATTCGCATAATTTTCTCTTATGTAATAAAAAGTACATAGAAGTTCAATTGGCAAACAAACGAATTAAACGTTTTCCCTAGTGCAGAACTTACGTGTATTGAGTAAAAAAGAAAATTTTCATTGTCAGCAAATTCTTAAAACTAACGATCCTGCAACTAAAGGGCACTCTAGTGCTGGAAAGATGATTCACAAGTCTTCCCACCCTTCAGGTTTATACGTCATTTTAACATCCTGAGCACGTTTTACTGGGGATGACATCTGTGTTAGTTCTTCACGTACTTGTCCTTTGACTTCTCCTGTTTGCTCGACAGAAAACTTAGGAAACTTTTTGGAGAATATAATCTTGTACTTGCGGCTTTCAAACTGTCCAAATTTTAATAGAGTTTCAAAATTGTACTAGACATTACTCTATTATACCTGACAAATAAATTATAAAAAGTTTTACAAAAGTTATGAAAGTTTTGATCTACATAAGAGGTGGGACAGAAATAAAATTGTGTTTTAGAGAAGTAGAGCAAATGAATGTTTTTCGATACCTAATATTGATAAAATAAAATATATTTCATTAATTAAAATTACAGAAAAATGTTCTCGTATGTTTCTACAAAATTCTTCTAATCAATCTACCTTCTATCCTTCAGGATCTTATTTAAAAAATGTGGAAAAGATCCACGAAATCATAAGAGGAGATTAGATGCAATTTTGAAAAGTATGTCGATACAAACATAACAGTCCTGTATTTTATAAAGAACTGAGTGAAAGTCACGTTAAATTTTCTTTATCAACTTACTGCAGTTC
Organism: Melikaiella ostensackeni; assembly: GCA_032362435.1. Classification (NCBI taxonomy): domain Eukaryota; kingdom Metazoa; phylum Arthropoda; class Insecta; order Hymenoptera; family Cynipidae; genus Melikaiella; species Melikaiella ostensackeni. The sequence continues at coordinate 22,697,282 of JAUMHM010000085.1, forward strand.
TCTCTGATATTTATTGGACCATTGAGATCTCTCCAGGCGCTCTAACTTGATGAAATTTTTCGATATACATAGCAGTTTTTGATTTGAAAATCATTGCTTCCATAATTTTATCTTCTACTATTGTAACTTGACATTCTAAAAACAGATTTACTGATATAGAACTGAATATTAGGGTTTTCCCAAAAAATATATCTTTTTCTAAGTCTCAGCACTTAATTTTTATCACTTGGTGAACAATGAATTTTTAAATTTCTTGAGATATAACAAAAATTTAACATTGTCCTTTAATCGACCATGAATCGTGGAAGAATGTGCACTGCAATTTTCAAATTAAAAACGGTTAGTGCTTCACGTGGGGCTAAAAAAAGGTAATAAACAAGACGAACAAATAAATTAACAATAAAAAAAAACTTTCAAAAATAGCAATCCTTGCTGACAGAATTAAAAAGGAGATTAGGACTTCACAATCTGTAGAAAAAAATTTCTCATCTGTAATATAAGCGTGTCGTCCTATGCTGAATTATTTTTTTCAACGCTCTGTGAAATTATCTCAGATCTTAAATTTAACCAAATATTTTGAAAAATTGTAAGGGACGAAAAAACAAGTTTTTAAATTATAGCAGGATGTTCTCTATCTTTTTAAGGGTGATTGATGATCAAAGTAGGTTCTGTTAACTCGTTTGTGTCTTTTCATATAAAGTTTACAAAGGCACAAAAGAAACTGAAAAGGAAGAAAATATAACTTTTTCAGTTTGATTAGGGGTGGTTCTAAACTTTAATATTTTTCATCTCTTACAGATTTGCCTAAAAACTTGGTACAAGGGGGTTTTTGATGTCGCTGATTTCGATTTTGATGTGAAAAGTTACAAAGAATGACGGATCCAATATGGCGGCAAAAATATCGAAATTTCCATAGATGTGCCTAATACTTAGTACAAGGAAGTTTTCAAGGTTGTTGATTTCTATTTCGACGTCAAAAGTAATAAATTCTGAAAAGAGAATCAAATATGGCGGCCAGAATTTTAGTATTTGTACATATTTACCTAAAATTTGCTTTTAAGGTTGTTGATTTTGATTTTGATGTGAAAAGTTACAAAGTAAGAATGACGGATCCAATGTGGCGGCCAAAATCTAAAAATTTTCACAGATGTGCCTAAAACTTGGTACACGGGCGTTTTTAAGGTTGTTGATTTCGATTTCGACGTCAAAAAAGACAAATTCTAAATGGCAGATCTAATATCGCAGCCAAAATTTTAATATTCGCACATACTAACCTAATATAAAAATATCCTTGTCAAATGTCAAAGGTGGCAAAAGGTTTTCGGCGTCTCTCAGCTCACTGTGCGAGAAAGCAAAATTAATCAATAATAATTGATCAAATGAACAAAGTTTATAGCAAAATGAGACAAAAAATTTTGGTGAATTTTTTCAGGTCACTCTTCAGAGTCCGATAACTGACCTGGACAATATAACTCTCGTCGGGCAATGGGCCAATGAAAATGATGTTCAAACATTAAAACCACCACAGTTTTATGTTTGCTCGGAAGATTTTAAACCATTGGGTATTCACGCCCACATTTTCGGAGCCGTCTGCTTCGTGCTTGTTTATGCTATACCGGGTGAGTTGAAAATAACTTAATTAATCAATCTCAGATATTTATTTATAATGCATTTTATGTCTCATCAGGTTTCATCGTCGTCATGGCCTATTCAATGATGGGTCGAACTCTTTGCGCCAGAAAACCACCCTTTGATTGCGACAGTATCGAGGGTAGTGCCAGCTCGCAACAGGTCTGTTCAATATTTATATTTCAAAGGAAAAGAGAGTTTTTCTGATCGTTTCTATCTCCATATGGGCCGAATCTGAGATACTTAATTACATTTTTTTCTGCTAGGATTTGTTATTTTTAAAACTAGGGTAAATGTACAGATTACTGCGGCGTCAAGCGTTAGTATGACTTTATTTGACTAGTATTTTTCATATATAATGAAATAACAATATATTTTTGTTATACTCTAAACTAGAACGTATTTTGTACATAAAAACATTAGTAAATACCAAAACTGAAAGCAATATACAAAAATACTTGACATTTGAATAAAGGGTATGTTTGTAGGTATTACTGCGGATGAACAAAAACTGTGTATCTATCGCTGCGGTTTTATAGGTTATATTTTAGAAAATCAAGTTATTTCAAATTCGAAATTGTAAGCCACGCTTAAGCAATATAACGATTTACTTAAATTCATCAATAATTTACAGTTTTTGATCTTCTGATAATTTTACTCTGAGTATCAAGAATATATATTAGTATTGCAGTAATTGGGACATTTAAACTACTAGCAGTAAATGCACGCGCGGATTTTTATCTCCAAACATTAAAAATTTAAACGATTTGAAAATCCATTATTGAACAAATTTTAAAATATTGAGAATTGAGTTTTTGAAAAAGGGCAATATTTCGAATGGAATGAAAAGGAATTGAACATGTATCATTTCTGAATAAAAGCATTTGAAATTGAACATTTTTATTTTGATATGAATGATTTCAGATTTGAATTTCGAGAACAGGACAATTTCAATTCGTTTAAAATTGAATAATTTCAGATTAGAATTTTGGAAATTGGTTCATTCAAAATTCAAAGGAATTAAAATTGTATTATTCCCGATTAAAGTGTTCAAAATTAAATAATATAAAACCGAAACCTTTTGAATTTGAAAAATTTTCAATTCAAAGCGATTAAAATTTGACAATTGGAAATTGAAAACTAAATTGAATGTTTCAAAGTGAAAGCGTCTGAAATTCTAGAACTACAAATTATTATCACATAAAGAAAAATTATAATCTAAAATTAAAATTGATACGACAAATTTTTCTGGTAAATAAATAAGTTCATCATCATTCACACTGTTCAAAATTAAAGAAATCTCAATCACAGTGGAATTCCCATTTACCGAGCTCGTGAAAATTTAGCCGGCTCACATTCGTTTATGAGGGGGACCAAGAGGCCGAGAGAAAGGTCGAGTCGAAGTCGAGCAGTTCCGTAACCACATAGCGGGCACTTCGAACAGTCGAGCGCATATCTTGAATTTATTTTTGAATATACGCGGGAAAATTTCTTTTAATTAATTGGTCTTCATTATTGTAAAAGATTGATTTTTTATGATAACAAAAATCTACATTTGTGAAAAAACAGTTAGTTAAAATGATTTATTCCTACTGAAAATAGTTCATACGACCCTGACTGTTTACATCGTAGAAATTCTTGGAAGAGCCTCACGGTCATAGCAGGTCATGCCTAAGACCGCTGTTGAACGGAGGTTCCAGTTAAAATTGAATTCTTCTTAAAAAACGTTCAAAATGAAGTAGTTCTAAATGAAAAACATTATGAATGAAAAAATTTTTACCGCGGGACGTTGAAAACTAAACGAATCCGAACTTCATTTGAAACTAAATTATATTTAATTACCAAGAACTGTGATGAAAAAAACTTATTTATACTAAAACCCTTTATAATTTCAATTATTTTAAGTGAATTTAAATCATTTAAAAATTAACTATTTTCAAATTGCTAATCATTCTTTCCAAAATTTAAGAAAATATTCAATTTCTGAGGTATCAATTTCAGATAGTTTAATCTTTGTGTATTTTGATTTCAAACAACAAAACTTTTAACTCTTCAATCTCGAATCGTTTAATTTATAACACTTAATTTAGAATTATGATTCATTCGTAACATTTTCCAATGAAATATTTCTCAATTTTCAACTATTCCTCTTTTAAATCTTCAAATAAAAATCGGACAATTTAAAGATATTACATTGAAAATTAAAAATTAAAAAAAACAAGATCGCTATGATTCCAATTTTTCAAATTACATAATTTTTAGCCTTTTAATTCGAAATTGTTCTTGTAGTTGATTTCGAAATGTCGAATATTATGGAACATCTTTGAATGAAAAATAATTCAATTTGCAATGCCTAGTTCTCAAATCTTTTCAGTTGTAAGGCTTGTTTTTGACGAATCATTTTCCTAATTTTCCATTGTTTTGAATTTTGCTGGAAGCATTGAATTCAAAATTGTTCAATTCCAAATACTTTAGATTAAACACTGTGCAACTATCAAGTGTTTCAATTTGTTATTCTACAATCTCGGAGAATTTAAAAAACCAGACAATTTTGTACGTTCGAAATTGAAACCAAGCAATTTAGAATATTAAAATCTAAAATTTTCAACTTTAAAATCGACTAAAATCATAACCAAACAGACGATTGTACAATTGTACAATATTATTAGTCAAATTTTCAATATCATTTTAAAATATTTCAGGGTTGCCTGTAAAAATAAAAACAAATTTCTGGTAATTTTCCGCTTATCAAACATTTTACCATGTCATTGATAGATAAATATGCCTATGTTCAATATAAACAGCATAAAGAACCCTATCGTAATATTGAGGTGAGACCAACATCTTTTCAATTAATTTAAAAAAAGTCATGAAGCGTTGGAGGAGATATGGACCGCTCAAAACCTACTGAATACACGTTTTTACGAATAAATAATAAAAAGTTGATTTTTCAAACCTGAAGGTATTTAAAAAAAAACCTAAACTTTTCTTTCAGTAAAAAAAAACAAAAAAGGAACACTTAATTCAAAAAAAGTCAAATTTACTTTTGACTTCCATTTTTGCCCCCCCCCCCCCGATAAATATGAATCCCAATGACAAAATTTGGTCTTCATAAAATATCGTCCAATGTGGCTCACTTCAAAATCAGACAATATTTGAAAACACTATTTGAAAAAATTTGAAATTTCAAAACCTCCCAAAATTAAAAAAATTAAATCCAAATATTTCAAATTTGTTTCGAGACGTCTAAAAGAAAACTGTTCTAGAATTGCGCATTTAAAACTATCATTTCAAATTGCTATCATATAAATTTTAAAGATAATAAATATTGTTATTAAGTATCATATCATGTAGCATTTACATGTAGCACTTACAGAAACCTTATTCAAAATACTGATTTTAATTCATTTCTAATATTGACAATTGAAATTTATTTCAATTCAGAACCAGGTTGAATTTCCTTCGAGAATTTTATTTTATTGGCTTCCTGAAAACATTCAAATCCCTCGATTTATAATCAACTGTAACGATTCTAAATTTCAAGATTTCATGCTCAAAAAATGTAAATCTAGTTTTAAATTTGAATAGAATAGTATTGCAAAATTCCTATTTTCTAGTTGCCAAATAAGAAACATACGAGTATCTCGCTAAAAAGTACTGGGAAGATTCGAAAAATAATATTTGTGAACTTGAAATATTCAGTGATGGGAAGTAACTAGTTCCTTTCAACTAGTTACTGTAACTAGTTACTTTTTTTGGTAACGATAGTGGTAACGAAATTACTTTTGTAAATAACGAATTGGTAACTAGTTACATTTTTTTCAGTAACAGTAACTATAAAAATTGTTACTTTTGCTTCCTCATAGAGGAAGCTTTGTAACGGTGACAATTTCGAAAATTTTTTAATTCGTATAATTGAACGTTCCTCAATTACAAAATGTCAAATACAATGTTCCGATCAATTGTCCGGATGTGTGTGTGTGTGTGTGTGTGTGTGTGTGTGTGGATGTGTGAGTGGATGTCACACTTTTCACAGAATTCACAGTTGATGCAAGAACGTAAAAATTCCTTGGTTTGAGAAGAATCGATTGACCTCTAATAATAATGAATTTTATCAAAAAGTGAAGAAGTTATGGTCATTTATAGTATTTAGAAAATAGGTTTTTCATAGTGAAATTTTTTTCAGACACATAATTCAAAGTTGATGCAAGAACATAAAAAATTCATTTGTTCGAGGCGAATCGATTGACCTATGATATTGATACATTTTATTTAAGAGTAAGAGAGTTATGGTCATTTATAGTATTTGGCAAATGAGTTTTTAATAATAAAATTTTTTTCAGACACGTAATTCAAAGTTGATGCAGAAACATGAAAAATACCTTGGTTCGAGACGAATTAATTGACATATAATATTAATATATTTACTTAGAGAGTAAGGTAGTCATCGTAATTTATATTATTCGAAAAATCGATTTTCATAGTAAAATTTATATCAGGCACACAATTCAAAGTTGATGCAAAAACATAAAAAATTCATTGGTTCGAGACGAATCGATTGACCTATAGTATTGAAACATTTTATGTAAGAGTAAGAGTGTTATGGTCATTTATAGTATTTGGCAAATGAGTTTTTATAGTAGAATTTTTTTCAGGCACATAATTCAAAGTTGATGCAAGAACATGAAAAATTCCTTGGTTCGAGACGAATCAATTGACATATAATATTAATATATTTTATTAAAGAGTAAGGTAGTTATGATAATTTATATTATTTGAGAAATCGATTTTTATAGTAAAATTTTCATCAGGCACATAATTCAAAGTTGATGCAAGCACATAAAAAATTCATTGGTTCGAGACGAATCGATTGACCTACAATATTGATACATTTTATTTAAGAGTAAGAGTGTTATGGTCATTTATAGTATTTGGCAAATGAGTTTTTTATAGTAAAATTTTTTTCAGACACATAATTCAAAGTTGATGCAAGAACATAAAAAATTCATTGGTTCGAGACGAATCAATTGACATATAATATTAATATATTTCATCGAAGAGTAAGGAAGTTATGGTCATTTATAGTATTTAGAAAATAGGATTTTTATAGTAAAATTTTTTTCAGACACAATTCAAAGTTGATGCAAGAACATAAAAAATTCATTGGTTCGAGACGAATCGATTGACCTATAATATTGATACATTTTATGTAAGAGTAAGAGTGTTATGGTCATTTATAGTATTTGGCAAATGAGTTTTTTTATAATAAATTTTTTTTCAGGCACATAATTCAAAGTTGATTCAAGAACATGAAAAATTCCTTGGTTGATGCGAAAACATAAAAAATTTTTTGGTTTGAGGCGAATCGATTGACCTATAATATTGATACATTTTATTTAGGAGTAAGAGTGTTATGGTTCTAACTGTAGTAATGTATAGTAATATAATAATGCTTCCGCTATGAGGAAGCAAACGTATTTGCTACCAGGAAGCAAAGTTCCCATGAAATGAGCACCATACAATTATAAATAAAAACAAAGTGGACACATTCGCGATCGAATTCACAGCTAGTTTTAGTTAGTCTCGAAATGTAGTTCACAAGTCTTTTTGACGACAATCAATCAATTCTATTGCTTTTCCAACTATTTTTCTCATTTTCACTATTCAAATTGTGGCGGCAGATAGCCATAGAGATTCATAGTCTGATATAGGGAGATTGAAAATTTTTTCCCAACCTGGGATTCAAAATTTTCTAAATCCTATAAAAAAACTTAGAAAGAGATAAAAAAAATAATTCCGAAGTTAAATATTCATTTTTATTTGGTTGATGATGAATTTTTTTCACCGGAAATTTAACTATTCCAGTCATTTTACTTACCACTTCACTCGGAAATTCATCTTTTTTCGGTTAAAAATTTTATTATTTGGTTGAAAATTTAATTATTTTGTTCAAAATTGAACGATTATGAAATGAGATCATTCCATTCTTTGAGTTAAGGATTCATCTTTTTTTGTTAAAGATTAATTTTTCTATTGTAAATTTAACCATGATATTTTTGGTTGAAAATTGATCTTTTACAGTTGAAAATTCATATATTTTGTTCAAAATTCGTCTCTTTCTGGTAAAAAATTATTCTTTTCGGTTGAATTTTCATCTATTACATTTTTCATTGAGAATTCATTCTTTTCTTCATTATTTGGTTGAAAATAAACTTTTTTGTTGAAAAATCGCCTTTTTGCCTTGAAATTTTAACATTCCGGTAGATTTTATTAACCTCTTGACGGAAAATTCAACTACATAAATATTTTGATGGAGATTCTTTTTTTGGTTGAATATAACTGTTTTTGATTCAAAATTAGACTGTTTTTTTGGTTGAAATATCAACTATTACATTTTTCGTTGAGGATTCATCTTTTTCAGCTAAAAATTATTTTTTTCTAACTAAAAATTTAATCATCCCACTTTTGGTTGAATGTTTATCTTTTTAGTTGAAAATTCATATATTTTGTCTAAAATTCGTCTTTCTTCTGGTAAATAATGATGTTCTTGGTAGAAAATTCATCTCTTTGGTTTCAAGTTTAACTATTTTGATCAAAATTTGTCTTTTTTGGTCGAAATTTAAAATATTACATTTTTCATTGAGAATTGAAGTTTTTTGGGTGAAAATTTTATTATTTGGTTGAAAATCAACTGTTCTGTTGAAAATTCGCTTTTTTGGCTTGAAACTTTAACAATCTGGTTGATTCTTCTTCTGCCTTGACTGAAAATTTAACTATTTTGTTGAAAAATTGTTTTTTGGTTAAATGTAACTATTTTTTATTTGAACTTAGAATATTTTTCAGTTGAAATATCAAGTATTACACTTTTTGTTAAGAATTGATCTTTTTTCGTTCAAAATGATTTTTTTCAATTAAAAAAAAATTCAAGTATTTTGTTACCTCTTTCATTGAGAATTCATCTTTTTTGGTTGAAAGTTGAACTAATATGTTAAAAATGTTTTTTTTTTGGTTGAAGCTTCATAATTTTAGTTGAAAATTCATCTCTTTCGTTGAAAAATTAAATAATTTCCTAACATTTTTTCTGGTTAAACATTAATTTTTTCAAATGAAAATTTAACCACTCCATTTTTTATTTAAAATTTATATTGTTCAGTTAAAGATTCTACTATTTGGTCGGATATTTCTCTTGTTTATTTGAAAATTCATGTATTTTGTTAAAAATTCAAAGTCATCTGAAAAATTTTCTGTTGGTCTTAGAAAATTGTAAATCTTCTAGAAATGGAAGTCGTAACTAGGTAAATCTTAAGAAACACTCTTAGAAAAAAATAGTTAATTTTCAACGCCAAAGAGATTTAAAGTCCAGCTGAAATTTTTTTTCCACACTGGAATTCAAAATTTTCTAAAACATTCCTTGTTTTAAAAATATTCTGTGGGTCATGGCTAACCTATGACTTTTATTAAAAAGTGTAACAACTATCACACGAAAGTTATGGATAAAGTTTTGTAAAAATTAAATTCGGATATATATTTCTAAAGTACAAAAGGAACTAAAAAAGTGACGATAGTTATTATTTTGGGGGGGGGGGGGGATGCAACTAAGAAAAAGTTACATTCTGAATCGTTAACGATAGTGATAACTGGTTACTTTTTTCATCTTGTAACGCGGTATGCTAAAAAGCACTTTTTTGGACAAAAATCGCTCGACAGTTCAATTTTCAACAGCTTTGGATGTATTTTTTCAAATGGCCGTAATACTTCTAGGTATAACGTGTAATTGATAACTTTCCATTTTAATCAAAGCAACCTTTTTTATTCAATCACAAATGTAATTTGTTTTTTTGTTTTTTGTTTTTTCATAACTTTTCAAGTCTTCCACTGCTCTAAAGATTCTCAAATTGAATAAAACAGTCCTTAAATCAGTGTAAGAACTATTCATAACTAATTTATCATATGTTGAAGTGAGGAAAAAGTTATTTTTAATGTTGTAAACAAATTAATGAACAAGTGTCATTTTTTCGTAACTCGTCATGATTAAGTACTAAAATTCATAGTTTCTGCATAAAATATAAGAGAAACTAATGTACGATTAAGATTAGTTGAAATGAGCTGCTTTTTTACAATTATTCAACCAATTTTGTATAAAAACAAACAGTTTGACAATGTATGATTCAGTACGCCCAATTTTTTTCGCAAAATGAACTGAAAATATCTTTTCAGTGACTCTGTGTTGTCATATTTTGTAATTTGACAAAATGTTTCATTTATTTAAACAATATCTATAAACAAATGCACATTTCGATCTTTTCTTCATAAATTGTCACATTTTTTTAAGGAATCGACTAAAAGTGTCTTATTAAATATATAAAACATTTTTCGTTCATAGCGCATATTGCTCAATTATTTGTGAATAATGTAAATTATTATTGTGTTGATTGATCATCTTCTCTTCCCAAATATTCGATTTTCCTTATGAATTTTTAATCTTATTCCTATTCCTATTGCTCGCACAATAGTGTGTATCGGAATAAGAATTTATTCATGAATAAGTATGCAGTGTTCTTGCGAGCAATAGGAAATAAAACCGGAATGTGCATTTGTTTATAGAAGTTGTTTGAATAATTAGTTAACCATGCTCAATTGATTAGCAGTTATTTTCAATTTGAAAAATATGACAGCAAAAACTTACTGGAAAGACATTTTTAATCGATTCCGTAAAAAAATTGAGCCTATTCATGGAAAAAAAGTAAAAATAAGTATTTGTTTATAAGAGTTGTTCAAGTAATCAACATTTGCTGTAAAGAGAAAAATATGATAACAAGAAGTCGTTGTTGAGACATTTTTGGTTGATTTCTTTAAAAAAATTAGATCATTCATGGAAAAAAGATCGAAATGTGTATTTGTTTATAGAAAATGTTTGAGTCATTGACAGTTATTGTTAATTAAAAAAATATCAAAGCAATAAGCCACAGGAACGACATTTTTAGTCAATTTCGTGAAAAAATTAGGCTCTCTATGGATAAAAGTGAAAATAGGTATTTGTTTATAAGAATTGTTCAAATAATTAACATTTGCTGTCAAATGGTAAAATATGACAACAAAAGGTCATTGGTAAGACATTTTAGATTAATTCCTTTAAAAAAATGAGATGATTCATAGGAAAAAGATCGAAATGTGCATTTGTTTATTGAAATTGTTTAAGTAATTGGCAGTTATTGTGAATTCGAAAAATATAAAAGCAATAAGTCACAGAAAAGACATTTTTAGTGGATTTCTTAAAAAAATAACCCTATTTATAGAAGAATATTAAACATGGGCATTTGTTTACAAGAATTGTTCACATTGATAAAACGTTTTGTCAAATTACAAAATACGTCAAGACGGAGTCATAAAAAACATTTTCAGTTCATTCTGCGAAAGAAATTGAGCCTACTCATTTAGACATTGTCAGACTGCGTATTTGTTTACAAAAATTATATATGAAGAAAAAATGTAGCTTTGACTAAAATAAAGAATTAGATATAAAATGTCATACTTGAAAGCCTGACGGTCATTTAAAAAAAGCGATTTTTGTCCAAACTAAGTGCTTTTTGGCACACTGTGTATCGGCTCAAAGAACATTGTATGAACTTTGTATGAGATTCCGGCTCACTGTAATCTGTATTCAATATTGTTCATACTATTATTTTTTTTTATTTGGAAATTCGTTTGTGGTAGCGCTGAAATCGGAAAAGCTCAATGTTGACGTTTTAATTTAAATAATGGGATATGTCACTGATTGTAAGTACACTAAAGTTATTCAACTTTTTGAAAATGTATTTGGTTTTGTAACTAAGACTATTTCGAATACCTACTTATTATACTTTAAATGAAAATTTTTTAATTTTAGGAAACAGTAAGTACCGAGTTTTGACGCTTAACAATAGGCTTTTATTTTTTCTTTAGCAGCTTTATTTATCATATGCTCCCATTCCAGAATATACATTTTTCTTCTTCTTCCTTCGTTCAATTTATTCAAAAAGAGGGTTAAAAAGCCATTTTTCAAGTTTTAAAATTATTTGTACTCCAACAGGATGCTCATGAGTAACTTCGTTATATGTAAGCAAATTATTTCTCATCCCGGTCCATTTTAATATTCCTTAATTACATATCATTTATAACAATAACGGTATCGGACCCAAATCATTATTTAATTTTGAAGATGTCACCTTCATTTTTCCTTGAGTTATCAGTTGACTTATTGCAATTTTAAATACGATTTGAATTTTTGCAAGATATGACTTATTTCATTTAAAATACTTTCTGGATTGCTATTATTCAAAAATTAAAAATACTCTTTCTCTTATTCCTAAAGCCAGTGGAATACGAACTTCAATGTAACCTACAATAATGCTTTTAAAATCCTTCGCCAATTCGAAAGTAAAAAAAAAGTTCTAATCTGAAGGCTTTCAATCAAATGATAGAAATTGCTCCTAAATTAAATTACAGGCTCTGCATATTATAAAGCATTTCAAATTTAATATTTATAATACAAAAAGAATCACGATTATTTGAGTAATCGGAAAATTATTTCTGCGAGCTTTTCTTAGGACCACAATAACTCAGTGCAAATAATTTATGATATTTTGTACGTTCGTGCGAGAAGTCTTGCGTAAAAAAATTCAGCCGAGATGAATCGAGGAAAATAATTCACTCTGCGACTTTAACCGAAAAAGATAAGAAAATACTTTTTCGCGTCATGTAACTTTTTGCATGCAAGATATGCATGAGTGGATTTCAACTCACAGCACTCTTAACTTTCAAAAATAAAAAAAAATAAATAATTCATCAGCTCGATTTCTTTTAGCTTTTGTATATCTATACTAAAAAGCAACTGTTTATTTATATTGGATCCAAAATTCTTCCTTTTATTTCAGAAACTTTTTACGTGAAAAAATTAGGATGAAAGTCTTATGATTTTCTTTGCAAAATGTTCGTTCCCTATTGGTTAAACTAGTTGCTTGAATTCGAGCTTGAATTTTTGTAGAGAGATACGTTTAAAATTTTGAATTTTCGATGAACAATTTCCTTTATTCTTAATTTTGACAATAACTTTTGTTCTTCATGAACTGTCTAGAAAAGATGACAACTTCTAATAGACCAAATCCATTTCGGATCATGTAGTCCGGCCGGTGACATGTTCAGGATTGGCTTGCACTCTTTCAAAATACACAGAAAAAAAATTTAAAAATACCAAAAAATAGTGAAGTTATTTCGATTTTGTGAAGAAGAGAACAAAAATTTACTCAAAAACCACACTTTTTTCCGACGATTTTCGGGAATAATAGGTACTAATATAGTCTACTTATCATAAATTTCTCATTTGGTATTTTTTTATTTTTCAAAAAAAAAATTTTTATTCTTCTTTAAAACCTTGCCCCTTGACGCAATTTGAGAGATTTAAAATTTTTTCTCGTTTCAGTTTATCAATTTTCTTTTACTCTTTCAAAACTGACGGAAGAAACTAGGAGAGAATAAGAAATGGGAAAGCTATTTCTATTTTTTGAAAAATTAAAACACGAAATTTTCTTAAAATAGCAATCTTTTTTTTCGCTGAAATTTAAGAAAATAATACGTAATATATAGTCAACTCACCATTAAATTGAAACCTGAGGTGTATTCGTATTTCGGGAGAAAAAATATTCTACTTTTTCTATATTAGTACCTGTTATTCCTAAAAATGTTAGGAAAACAAAGGAAATGATACTTTAATCTTATTGATTAAATTTCGATGACTCGGCTCAGAATTTCAATTTTTTTTAACACCCCCAATCAAACTTGGATTTTACCTTAAGTTAAGTGCCTATATTGATCAATGTGAACAAGACCTTAGGATTGGTTGTGCGAATTAATCACCTTGGGAAGGATGCATGGCTTACAATAAGTAGAGCGTAAACTTACACGTCCTATCGCTTTGCTTCATTAGAGAGCATTCATAGTTGACGCTTTCAATAAAAATTGGCCTCGGATTCCTCTGATTTTCTCGAACACCAAGTAAAAAAATTCACCTCTTGATTCATTAAGACTCATGACAAGCAATTATAGCCTCAGATAATCGAAACAAAAATAACAATTTTTCGCTCGATTTCTTAAGATCATTAATCCTCTTTTTCTTTTTCATAAGAGTTATTTTGATGATAATATAAAATAGGATGTTCATTTTCGGACACTAGGATCTAGAAAATTCATACATTCCGCCATTTCTCTCTTATTTTTACTTTTCTCTTTGGCGTTTTTCCTTTTTACATATAATTCTCGCCTATTCTCATTACTTCTCTTTAATTTTTTCATTTGTACTCCTATCTTCTTGTCCTCTAGCTTTATGTCACCCACACCCTCCTCTATCATCCCATCTGCTCATTTTTTGTTTTCCTTTCATCTGACCCTTGAAACGTTTTTTTGGAATAATCCCTCCATTCTTCCATTTTTATATTGTCATTTATGCCTTCTTTCTCCTTCCTCATTTTATTGATAAATTTCCACGCTTCCCTTTCTGTTTTAATACTACTAGTTTTCTATCTCTTTTTGTTTCCTTTCTTTTTTTCCCCTTGCATGATTCCCTATATTTTTTTCTGATCTCCACATACTTCAACCTATACCTTTTTCCTTTCTTCCAGACTTCTTATGCTTTTATAACTTCCTTTTCCTTTTCCTTGCATTCATCATCCCAAAAAGTTCTTCTCCAATTTGTATCCCCTCTCCTCCTAAGCTTTGTCTTTTTCATTTTCCTCACTTCCTTTATTTTTTTTTCAATTCACCACAAACCTCACTTAACTTTACTTTCTAAAATTTAAGTTTTTCTGTCTTTCCTACAACTCTTTCTTTGCTTCCTCTGCCCACACTCTCTCTATTTTCTCCACCTCTGCCTTCCTCCTCTCCTTTCTAGTTTTACTTTTTAGCCATATGCCTAATGGTTCGTGATCCGACGCTACTCTCGTCTCTACCATTATTTTTCTTTTTTTTTCCAGCCTTCAATGTTTGTAATTACATAATCATTTACTATTGCCGAATCACTTCTTACACATGTGAATTCCCCCTCTTCATCTCCTGTTTTGTTATCATTAAGTACATACCCACACCTTTCTTTCACCATCTCCAATAGTTCTTTTACCTCTTTCTTAAGCAACTGATCTTTTGAATTTCTTAAATTATATTTTCCGTCCAGGTATAAACTCCACTTTTTTCCTATTTTCGCATTTCAATCTCCCTCCATTATCAACATTTCTCCGTCTTCTAAGTTGATTCAGGACCAATCTATTCATATTATTCCATTTGTGAAAATAGAAAAAGGTAATTTTTCAAAACAGTAACACATTTCTGAAAACTGCTAATTTCCTCAAATTTTTATACTATGTCTGAATAGAAATATATATCTTATGGTAAATTGAGTCAATCATTAATACCTCGTTTGAAAAAAATATCAATATTATTCATAGGAAACCCCGCGGAATGGAACAGAACATTGTGTAATGTCTCTCTTTTAAGATTTCTTATTCTCTTATGTAAGAGTTATTTCGATTTATACATTGATTATGTATATTTGTTACTTGTGCGTTTATGAGAAAAAGGTTTCCTAATTCATGTAAATTTTCATAAGTTTCAGGAGCCTATGATTGTGTTTGTCAAACAGGACATTTCAGTAGCATACACAAACATCTATTTTTTTGCAAAAGCTTGCGTAAATGGAAAAAGGTTCTCTCGTTTCTGTTACACAACGGGAAAAGTGTAGCTCAAGTAAACATTGAAATAATGAATCTGGGAAAACTCGCACAAGTAAATAATTTTCTTTGCCAACAGGGATTCAGACTGGTTCGTGAAAGAAGGAGAGTGGCATGGATCCTGCTTTTGCTTGCAGTGCTCTTTGCTCTTTGTTGGCTGCCTTATAACGTACTCAGACTACTAGTCGATCTAGGGGTGATCAGTGAGTACATATTTTATTAGAAAGTTATAAGATGTATAATATGTTATTAGAAAATTCCAAATTTATATTGAAAATTCAAGTATGAAAGTGCTTCTCTATTAACTAAAACTCAATATTTGAAGTTTTTAAGGATTTCAATAAAAAATTGTTATAAGTAGGCGGCAGGCGCCGACGAAAAGGGATTTTGTAGCCCATTAAGGCGTTATAAAGTCGTTCAAATCTCCATCCTCCCACTTATTCTACCCTCATTTCCCCTCACTTTTCATTACTTCTCTATACTTCCCCTCATCCCCCTCACTTCCCGCCACTTTCCGACACTTCCCCTTACTTCACCACACGACCCTTCCTCATTTTCCCTCAATTTCCCCCATTCGCCATCACTTCACCTCACTTACCCTCATTTACTCTTACTTCCCCTTACTTCCCAACACCTCTCTCCACACTTTCCCTCATCCTCCTTCAATTCTCTTTACTCTCTCCTTCACTATCCCTCATTTCCTTTTACTTCTCCTAACTTATCCTTATTTCTCCTTACTCCCCCCTACTTTTTATAAGTTTCCATCACCCTTCCCTTCACTTTCTCTCATTTTCCTTGCCTTCTATTCACTTACCCTCATTTCTCTCTACTCCTCCTCACCCCCTTCATGCACTTTCTCTCGTTTCCCTTTACTTCTCCTAACTCACCCTCGTTTCTCCTTACTTTCTCTCACCCTTCCCCATACTTTTCTTCATTTTTCTCTACTTCACCACCCTTACCCTCATTTCCCCTTACTCTTCATCACCACCTTCCTTCAGTTTCCTTCATTTTCCTTTACTTCTCCTTACTCACCCTCATATCCCTTTACTTCTCCTCACTTACCCTCATTTTTACTTACTTCTCTTTACTTCCTATCACCGCTTCCCCCTTACTTTCCCTCATTTCCCTTTACTTTTCCGCACTTACCCTCGTATTCCGACACTTCCCCTCACCTC
>JAUMHM010000085.1:22713939-22725016 GCA_032362435.1 Melikaiella ostensackeni
ATTTTTCATTTTTCCAAATTCGGACTTTTGATTTTGACTCGTAATGTCACCGCGCAGACAATACTTTTACGCGTTTTTGAGCGCTCAGCGAGTTATTGCATCCAGGGGCTCAATTCCCCAAAGAAGATATCTCGAGTAAGACTGGTTGTCGTGATACAGGGGCTCGAATTTTCGTTATCACGCACGCGGATACTCAATTAACCTTAACTTCGACAAAAGTTATCCAATTCAACTTTTCTTTGGGGGTTTCAGAAATGCTTTCTCCGCAGCTTTACGACAAAAATATTGACTTTTGCATACAAAAATTATTTCGCCTTCATTTTTTAATCTTAAACATATTCTTGAGTTCTTCTCCAAGTATGACCACTGATTTTTTTCAAAATGTTTCGCAAAAAAAAGCTTGTTTCTCTCTCTTGAAAATGATCTATGAGCAAAAATGAGGCGAAACAAATTGTTGGAAATATACTCGTATGACATTGCTTGCGCGCAGCTGCCGCGTCGCAGCATATCTAGACATTCTAGACGCGCCGAAGCGTTCATTGGGTACTTTTTTCATACTTTTCATCATTTATTCATAAAACTGTTATTTTAGATGGTAACTAAATCAAATATTAACATTTCAGAATTCATGGTGATTTTTGGTGTAGTCCCCTCGCGCAAGAAATGTCATATATCTCCACCAATATCTTGCGCCCCAATTCCGCTAATAGATCATTTTCAGGAGATAGAAGATAAGATATAAGAGATAGGAAAAATCATTATTTTTGTTCTAATGCTGCAGAAAAAACGTTACCAGAACCACAATAGAAAAGTTAAATTGCATAACTTTTGTAGAAGTTAAGATTAATTGAGTAACTGCGTGCGTGGTAAAATAACGAAAATTCGAACCCCTGTATTACAACAACCGGTCGTACTAGATATTCCCTTGGGAGAATTAAAAGACGTCCAGTAGAACTATAATTCAGATGACTTTCAAGAAGATCGAAGACAACAATTTTTGAGGCGTGGAAACTTGAGGAATTCTGACCCACATATATAATATAATATATAATTATATAATAAATAACATATAATAGGGTGTGCGAATGTAACCAAAAAATTTTAACTAATAATTGTTTTTTATATGTGAAATAAAAGGGAAACTGTTGAATTTGTACTGTATAAGTAAATGAGTCAGGACTATGTGAACCATTTCCAGTCGAAATATAAAATACCAATTAACTGTATTTTGTACAATTGTAGATTTTTTTATCACAAAGGATGGACCTTTTCAAATAATGAAGACTGATTAACGAAAAGAGAATTTTCCGTGTGTATTTAAAAATAAATGAGAAACATGGACGCGAGTGTTCTAATCGCCCACTTTATGACTACGGAATTGCTTAACTCCACTGAACTCACAACACCTCTCTCTGGGCTCCTTGGACCCCCTCATCAACGAATGCGAGTCGGCGGAAATTCTACGAGCATGGTATATCGAGAGGCGGTTAAATAGAGGTTCCACTTATATCGAAACCAAATGATAATGCAACATTTTTTAAAGAGCAATAAGTTTGTAATTACAACTCATTCTAAGACTGTAATTAAAAAACTTGATTTCGTAAGTGCAGATTAATCAATGTAGTGCTATTTAACTTTATCGAAATTGGAATTTTTTATTTTATTCTAAACTTTTACCTGGATTTTTTCATTTTTGACACTTAAGTTGCAGAACTATTACATGATATAAAAAAAATGGTTCAATTAGGCTTCCTTCATATCAGTATGGTTCAAATTTTAGAATACTGAATATGTAATATCGAATATAGAATTCCAAATTTGAAATCAATTATTTTCTTTCAAGTTTGTTTTTTTATAGAAAATGTTTCACATGCCACACTTTTTATTTCAGGTGTTTATCCTTTATTTAAGGAAATCTTTGTTCTGTATGTAAGTTATTTAGTATACCTTTAAAAAAACCCGATTTCGATTACAACTAAAAATAAGCTACTTACCAATTTATGTATATCCTTTTGCATTTCATTATTTTTCAAATTATTAGTGAATTTCCAGCAAATATTTTTCTAACCCGACAAGAAAAATTTTTATTGTTTGAATTTGATCATGAATCAGTGATTGTTTGCTGATCCGGTGAGTGAAATTTAAACTAAATTTAATTCATTTAGTGATTGTGAAGGACCAAAATGCCATTATTTAAATTAGTAGTTTTTTTACTAATTCAGACTTGGGGTTGCAGAATAAGTAAGTGTCGAAAATCATACCTGTTGAAATTCTTTTTTCGAATAGAGGGCATGCCCCCTCTCCATTTCGTGAGGTTCTGGGAAAAAAATTTCCTCCAAATTTGAGCTAAATCGGTTTGTATTAAGATGTGCCGCAAAGGCCCGGAAAATCCCATAAGATTAACACGGAAAAATTTTTCTTTTCCGAAAATTGAGATCTACGTTTCCGGGTTTAAACTTAGCTTATGGGAGATTATCAGAATTTGTTGGTGAGTCTCCAACGAGTGATTTCCACTGGATTACATTAAATTTTCACGCTCCATACACCCCCTTATAGAGCTCCAAAAATGCCTCAAAAAACTGAAATTGACAATTTTGCGCAGAGTCGATACATATGAGCTCTGTTTTTCTCTTTTTGCTATACATCATTTGTATTCGGCAAGTGAAATGTTTTTAAACATTTTTTAATTCATTTATAATTGCTCAAACAATTTTCATTTGTTTAAATAGTTTTCCTTCTCACTTACTCATTGACAGGTACTTTTTGTACGTTTAATCGGACAATTAGTTATTGTCAGTAAGACTGATCTTTGTTTGAAAAGGGAGAAAACTGAAGTATTTTTTAATTTGGTTAACTTTATTGTTTATTATTGAATATATACGTCATTAAGACATTATTATCCATTCTGTATCAAATTCGTATTCTTCTAAATAATTTGTTTTTGTTCAAACAATTTTACTTCAAAATAAATGTATGAAACTTATCTTTTTCTGTAACTTTTGCGGTAATTTATCATAGTTAAGTGCAATTTTTTTTTGCTGGAACCATTATCCAATTGTTTAGATCAATTTATCGAAGAATAATTGTACATTTAGATGGAAATGCGATAAAAGAATCTGATTCCTTTCCAAATTTGGTTAAGTATTGGATAATGGTTCCAAAAAGAAATTTTGCTCTTAATAATGACAAACTACCGCATTAATCATAGAAAAAGATAAATTCTCTGAAATTTATTTGAGAAAAAAATGGTTTCAACAAAAAATATTATTTAAACAAATACTACATTGTTACAGAATGAGGTAGTAATATCTGGATGACGTAGATATTGAATAATAAGCGACAAAGTTAACCAAATTTTAAGAAAACTAGAGTATTCTATCGCTTTTTAAGAAGAAGTTACAAGTAAATAATAATTCATTGTTTAAAATCAGTCTTCCTAACAATAACTACTCGTCCGATTAAACGTAAAAAACGTTTCTTTTAACGAGTTAGTAGAAAAACAAAATTATTGAAACAAAAAAAAATGTTTATATGTGTCGATTTCACGCAAAATTTTCAATTTTAGACCTAATGTATAGTCCACTTCAAAACTGAGCAATTTTTAATACGATTGATAGAATCGAAGAAAATAGGCCCAATGTTAATTGCTGCGAATTTTGAAAGAGAAATATGAGCACTTTTCAGGAGAATATTATCAAAGTTGAAATTGTTCAATTAACAAAGTCATATGGATTTTTGTATTTCAGCTTTAATTTCAGGTAAAAACTGTGAATCTTATATAATCCCAATGATCAAGGTTTTATTTTATTACTGAAAAGATTCTTTACAATTGAGTAAAGAATCTTTCCAGGAATAAAATCAACTTTTGATCATTAGGATTGAATACAAATTTCAGCGTTTACCGAAAATTGAAGCTGAACCATGCAAATTCATACAAAATTTGTTAAATAAACAATTTGAACCGAAGTAATTTTTGTCTGAATGACGCTCGGATTTCTTTTCCAAAATATCAAAAAAATCGTTGGGTCTCTATTGAAAAAATGTAGATTTTTAATTTTTTTTGGGGTTATTATGTACATTTCCGTTTATTCATTGGAAAATGAATGTTTATTGGTACAAACTCTTAAGTTTGTCATGCAAAACAAAACACTAACAGTTAAGCATTATTTAACATTCAGAAGGCTTTAAAATCTTCTGAAACATTTTATGCGATATGATTCCTAGAAGTGATTTTCAAATAAAAAATTGCCCTGAGAAAGCATTTAATTTTAGTTTCCGTAAAAGATCTTATTTCCTGTTTGCTTTAGGTGAAAATTGTGTTTACAAGTACATCAGACGAAGCAGACTACATTTTCGGGAGATAAAAAAAAAGCTCCTAACACTAATAGGTCTAAAGTTATTGTGTCCTGAAAATCACCTTTTTCATTGAATTTTATTAGACAATGAGTTTTGAGGAAATAACTTGCGTCTATTGCATTCAACGTTGAAAAATGTGCTCATAAAAATAAAAGTACATAAATTCTCCAGCGAAACTGCAACTACCCTTCAGCCAAAATTCAATGTTTTGAATTTCCGCTGGAAAATTTATGTGCTTTCATTCTTATAAGCGCTTTTTTTTCATGTGAAATGCAACAAACACGAGTTATTTCCGAAAGGGTGATTTCCAGGACACTATAACTTCAGACCTATCAGAACTAGGGCATTGTTTGTTTTTCATATCTCCGGCAAATTTAGTCTGCTTCAACTAATGTTCATGCAACTTTCATCGAGAACAAATAGGAAATAAGATATTTTACGGAAACTGAAAGTAAATTCTTTTTCAGGCCAATTTTTCAATAAAAAGTCACTTCTCGAAGTCATATCACCTAAACTGTTCAAGATAAGACATTTTTTTCAATTCAAGCACTTCTCAGTCAAAATTGGTTCATGCTAGGCGTGCGGTATGTCGTGACGTCATAAAATGCCATTTTCCCTTGATTAAAGTTTCATATGGAATGTTTTTACACCTTATGCTAGAGGCAGACTCAAACTGATTAAGTAGGGATAAGCGTAGCTGAGGCCTAACAAGTTGCATGAGAGGCAGAGGTCAGACGCTTGCTTCTCTACCCTCTCTCATACTCCATGGCTAGACCTTAGCTACACTAATCCCCAGTTCAGCGGTTTAAGCCTGCGACTAGAGTACGATGCAAGTACATTCATAGAATGTAATAGAATATAATGTACATACGTACATTCATAGAAAGTCCTCACAGTATGCGCTAGTCGTAAGCTTGAACTGCTTGAGTGGGGACAAGCATAGCTGAGACCTAACCTTGTAGCATGAGAGCGGGTAGAGAATCAAGCATCCGGCCTCTCGCCCTTTCATGCTACAAGGTTAGTCCTCAGCTATGCTTATTCCCACCTAAGCAGTTTGAGCCAGCGACTAGCGCACGGCGTAAATACATTCATATTCTTTTTTAATCTTAAGTATTTAATTTACGTTCAATGAAAAAGTGCAATTGGTGCTGTTGGTCTCGATATTCTGTGGTTCCAGACTTTGGGGAGCACGGTGGACGTCTGCGTCGGCTGCAACGGACGGCACCGAGGTTTCCTGGGCCCTCTGGCACGTGGAGGTGCAATTCCCACGGGACACCCCGGAATCCTGGCCTCTCGCCGCAGTGCAACAGCCTCGAGCAGCGGCTGTGACAGCTTTTACAATCGCCACAGTCCACATCGTCGCTGCTACATGTTAAGGAGCTTAGCCCACGAAACCAGGAAGACTCAGGAGACTCTTACCTTCAGTAAGCTGAACTCTTCTGACAACGAAAAAGTACGCAAAGCTAGTTTGCTCAGTGTCCAGACCAGTGCTGTCACTTTGCATAGCAATGGTCAAAATCGAAGTAACCCTCTGGATGATAAGGAGGCAAACGTTTCAACCACAAATGGTGTGCAATTCAGCTGAAACTTCTGAGCTCTGGCTTCTTAAATAGACAGGTTACAGTAAAATCTTGCTACCGCTGTAGATTTTACTGAGCTCTAGATGTTACTACGATACCTGTCAAAATTATTTTTGTACATATTTTCGATAGAAATGTAGCGAATTTTTTAAATATGGTTTATGACACTGAAGCTGATGAATTGAGTCGACTTTAACAGTATGATGCAAGAGTATCCCATCACTGCCGAATAGTAGATAGACAGAAGCGTTTCTATATCAAGATTCCCACCTTATCGACTTCAAGACCATTCTGCAGCTGAATAGTTCATGTCCGTGCTAAGGTTCCAGAATGTTCTTGAAGGGTCCCGATGATATCATAAAAAAATATCACGCAATTGTGAGAAACCAAGTTTCCGTGAACAACTTCAAGGTTATTTATTATATAGCAGGAACATTTTCAAGGTTATATTTTCGTTTGTCCTTGCATTTTGAGCAGCATAATATATGGTAGGTTACAGAAAACAAAGACTACTTATCGCTTTTTGTCTGAATAATTAGCTGTGGAATGGTCTGGAAATCGGTAAGGTAGGAATCTTGATATAAAAACGCCCTTGCCTATCTGCTTCTAATATTAATGGAGATTGCATTTATTTGATTAATTTATTATTCTCATTTCAAAGTATAATTTTTCATCTGAAGCTGGTTAAAAATTAGGCATTACGCTCACATATTGAGAAATGTAATACATTGACTTTTTGATGTAATTTCAACTGTTTGTAACGTTTTCATCCGACGTCCGAGTACAAATAAAATTGTATTTTTGTTTTTATTTTTCTCGAATTTTAAATTAATTATGGCCATGTCTGAATAAGTTAAGAGATGAAATGGATTGTTGCCGAAGAGTTTGTGATGTAGCATATTCTGGCAAATTACTGAATACACCTAAACGCTCAGCTTCTTCGATTGAAATTTGCTTGATCTCTTGGGGTTCTATTTCCATTTTAATCATATGACCAGAGCTATCATATATTGGTAGAACATGATTATTAGAGTACCTTCCAATGATATTGTTACCTCTTGCTACTATAAGTAAATGATTTTTGACTGGTTCCATGCCAGAAACTGGGTTCCATTCGTTATGGTAGTAAACACCAGGAAGCTCTTCTGCTGAAGCCTCAACTACCCTGAATACGGGAAGTCCAGTCCCGAATAACGACTCTGCCAATCGACTGGGACAAACTGAAACATCGGAACAAAGTATTCAATGAAAATTCTAAATTTTCTATTTTTTATGATCTACAGTTTTGTATAAGATTTCTTCCAAAAACTCAATACTTTCGGAGATACTTCGAAAATCCGAACTGAAAAACACAACCGCAAAATGACTACTGTCAAGCGGGGTAGTGATGGATCACAGTGAGTAATTACGGATCAAGGCTATTACTCTATATTCTGAGAATATTGTTGAAAAGGTTTAAAAAGTCTTATTACAAGAGGAAGAAGAAATCAAAGTTACAGAGCATAAACATTGATCCGCATATTTAACCCGAAATGATCCATAATTGCCCCAGTTGACGGTATATTTTCTGCTTAATTTGATTGTAGTACTGTACATACACGAAAGAAAAACGAAATCTGAGATGGGACAAAAAATAAGCCTTTTTGATACCCCTCCTTTCTTGCTTTAAGTAATGCAGTTTTATATCAGGAAGCTAATAAAAATAAGGTAAAGGTAAAGGCAGAACCAATCATCGAGGACGTTCCTATTGTCGATTTCGAGGATTAAATTTTTTTCTATTTGCACTATCTTGAAACTTAAACTTCATTCTTATGCTTGACAGGCTTGATTGAGATGCTTATTTATGTTTTGTTCTCGAAATGTAAAAAAATAAACCAGGCCGAAGTTTTGAATAATAAGTTAAGAAATTAATTTTGAAATTAATAAAACTAACATAGAAGCGAATATTTTCTTTACTGAAGCTGCCACTATTAATAATCATATGCATGCGTACAAAAGTATATTTTAAATCTTTAATTATTTCGTTTATTATATTAAACAAAGTGTAAGTTTGCCCCGAGACTGAAATCTCTGGTAGTTGCTTCAAGAAATTACCGAAAATTATAGATATATATATTATAAAATTGTAATTTACCAATAGAATTAACGAGAACCGCTAAAACGAAGAAAAGAGCACCAACCACCCTCATTTTTTGAAACTAAAGGAAACTGATATACTGAGAAATTTGTGATTATAGTGTAATAAATAATTATATTACAAGATATTTCAATATCGATGATACGGAACCTATTCCCAATTGATTCAGTTGCGTAAGTGACGCATATGGTCAATACATAATTCATAATCATTAGTTGCTAACCCATTTTGCCGTCAATTATTCCACTATTTGTAAGACGGATTGGAGGGGAAAAGATTATATTTCTGTTTTTTATTTCTCCTATAAAACCATAAAGTCAGTACATATTTACAATGTATTAACAATTTCAAGAAACTGAAATGACTTGTATCTTAAGATACGCTATCAGATGTATTTGCTTCACGAGTCGCAGGGAGTTTCGATTATCGATATAAATCATCATGCGACTTTATGAAATACCTCATTGCTTTTATCTTCAGAATGAATAAATTTTCGCTATATACGCTGCCTATTTGCACAGCAATAACTTTTACAACGATGTAGCCGAAACTGCTACGTGGCAAAAACTGCGACCACTGGTAATCAGGACGCATAAAAATTAATTATTTTATTTTTAATGTTAATTTTAAATAATATTATGTTAACTTTTAAAATTTTTTTCATCTATAGGCTTCACTTCTATATTTAGGAAAAGTGAAAAAAAATCCGTTTTCTCGACATGATCATATCATCTCAACAATTTCGTTCACTCTTTTTAATCAACGCTTCCTCTATACCACATTTTTATAAACCCATGTTCAACTTTCTAATTTAATTTATCTTTAACTCATGAGCCTTATGACGTATGAGCATGAATTTCTATCAACTTAAGAAATTCCCGGACTCCATTTATTTCGACTGAATGTAGTTGCGTTTAATTCGAAAATTGATTATTAAGTCAAGTGCATCCCTGTAACAAAAATTATATAAAAATGAAAGTGAGCAACCTTTCCAAAGGTATCGTAGTAACAGCGTAAAACTTGCTGAGTAACCTGACTCATAGACTTGATATCTAGGAAAATAATTAATTCAAATGTGAAAAAATTATTTAAATATTCACTACATTTTAGAAAATATCATCTGGATAGATTGGAACTAGCGATGTGTGTTTCAACCAATTAATCGATCAATAAATCAATTACGAACAAAAACGGTTGAAACAATCAATGGCAAGTTCAGTTAACTGATTAAATGTAGCTAAAATGATCAAAATGAATAATCAACCAAACAATTAATTGTTAACCTACTTTATTTATAAAAATAGTATCCTTTGACGAAACCGACAGCGCGGTATACTTGATTACCAATTAATCGTTTGCCTGATTATTTATTTTGATCGTTTTAGCTGAATTTATTAAATTAAGTGAATTTGTCATTGTTTTTTCTAACCGCTTCTAATCGTTATCCATTTATGGATCGATTAATTGGTTGAAGCACGCAGTACTAATTGGAATGTATGGGTTATTCTACTCAAAGGCACCTTTCCGACGTCCCGGTTATTTTTTTCGACACTTCATTTTCAGTTGCTGAAAATTTACATAGTTTTTTCCCGTAATTTATGACAGAAAAAAAATTTGTAACAGATTCCCATAAGTTGAATGTATGTGGGAGCTTCAAATGGGTCATCTCCGAAGCCTTTTTGCCATATTTCTAACATGATTTTTAGAATAATATTGCATTATCTTGTTTTAACATGCTTTAAAGTATATTACTTTATATATGTGAACAATTTTTTTTGTAAGGCATAATTGTAATCATTATTTTGTCGCGAGTAAAAATTCTCATTCATCTACGAAAACCTTAAAAATAATTTCAAATACTATGAGAATAATACATCATAGAAAGTGTCTGTATATTAACAGATTTTCCGAGAAAATTGTTCAATTCAATCGCTTTATTTATACTTAACATTAGAAAATGTATGCACTTCGTTATCTCGGAAGTCCTTCTTCGCTGGTACAGTTACAGTATTATTTAACAATAATATGGATAAATATTTTGTTTTAAACTAGTAAAAGATTATTTTTATAACCTAAATATACATATTTGTACTTAAGAAAAAACTTAAATATAAGAAATTAAATAAAACATTCCCTTATAAGCATTCATCTTGGCATTACTTTATAGTGACAAAATTCGAAATTTTACGAATATGATTCTTTGTCTAAAAGAAAATTGCCTAAATAATCTCGCCATTAATCATTCATGCAGCTATACTCGCGGCACATGAATAATTAATTTAATGCACAAGTTAGTTGCGAAAAACAATTTATTTGAACAAATTCTTCAGTATATCAGTTTGTTGTAGAAAAAAAATTATTTGGTCTCGAAATTGACGTAATTTATCATCAAAATGGTATTAGTAATAAAAAATTGCCATTATTTGAAAATTTATAAACAACTTATACAGTTATAACCAATTTCTTAACCGATTAAGTCCCATGGGCGGATCAGTTGACGTAGTAGAAAAATCAATGTTGGAATGAAAACATTTCATTAGAAGATGTTTTTTCAGGGAAAACAATTTGAAATTTAAGTTGTTTAAACAATTTTTGTTCAAACGATTCGTATAAAAATGTGAATTGCGAATAAACTAATAGCACTATTCGATTCCACGCAAAAAATGACGTACAGTCCATGTGTTAGACGGAGCCGAAGAGTTCCGTGGCTACAAAGCGGGTAATTCGAACACTCGCGTGCATATTCCGCACTTATTTTTAAATACACAAGGAAAATTCTCATGTCATTAATAAGTCTTCATTATTAAAAAAGGTCCATCCTTTATGGTAAAGAAAATATACATTTGTACAAAATACAGTCGATATCATGTATTCCTACTGGAAATGGTTCATACGGCTCTGACTGTTTATATCATAGAAATTCTGAGAAGAACCTCACGGTTATTGCAGGCCATATCCGAGACTTGAGTTAAACGGAAAGTTAAGTGTAGTTGTGAAGTAGTAA
>JAUMHM010000085.1:22727684-22755538 GCA_032362435.1 Melikaiella ostensackeni
GGTTAGCCCTGAAGAAGTGAACTGCAATGTTCACGAAACGTCGGCAAGATTCGTAGTTTTGTACACGATTGAAACCCAAAACACCTCCTTTCATCATAATGAATCATCGTGAAAGCATTAAATCTATTATGATTTTTCTCCTTTTCTAAAGTTTAATGACAATTTACGATGAATACGGAATTTTTATTGGTGCATAGTTTTCAGAGGATAATGATAGTTGTGCATACTAATTTTATGAACTCTCAATTTATTGAAAAACTGGTTTCGTACCAACATTCCAAAAAATTCGCTGTTATTGGTTATTTTGAGCTTTATCGTGTATGCGCAATCATGAGATATGTTTTTTTTAATCTGCAACTTTTTGTGGGAGATTCTAGTACCGAACTAGAACTTTTGGACCCCCTCCGAATTTGAAAATAATTTTTTTTCCTCGCTATGCCCTAAATTGTTGACCCGTAGCTTTCTATTATAACCTAAGCTCATAATCTTCTTCTCATCTATCCTTTTTTCATATTTAAGCACCTCACTGCAACTACTTCAATATTCTCTCCATTCTCTTTTCCATTTTTTTTTCACGAAAATAGTTTCCCTTCTTAGCCTCCACTGTGTTTATAAAGCTCTTTATCTTTCCACTTAATTCTTCCCATCTACTTTCTCTTCTTCTTCGTTCTCGCACTTTAGCTTCTCTATTTTTTTCCGTGAGGTACCTACTTTATAGAAAACCGCGCGCACCACTCAATTAACGTCTATTTCTACTTAAACATTTACGACCCAGAAGTTAGCCATGCATACAGATTTAAAACTTGTGCAATTTATTTGAAAAAGATCAATAATTCTATCATAAAACCAAGGATATCACTAGATTCCTTTCAGCTATACCTCGAGAAAATTTTTGAATCACGCAAAAGAATGATTTTTTAAATAATTACATTGTTATGAAATATTGTGCAATTCTCATAAATAAAAGTATCAGTCCGAAAAAACCTCCAAGTACATTAGCAGATTTCTTACTAAAATACCTCCAGGAGTTTTTTCAATAATTTCAATAAATTAATTATTCAAACAAATACAATGTCAATAACACTTTTCCAGGTTTTTGATGTTTACCGTAAAGAAATATAGACAAACCATGAACTGAAAGAAGTTAATATGGTGAACAAACTCCGACGGATACTCACTTGTCAATAATTGATAAATTAACTATTGTTTTTATTCCCTCCACCTTGACTCTATGCTACTGGAGGATCTAGCTATAGATTCCCAAATTGTACAATTTTCATAAATAAAACTATAAATCGTATCAAAAAACTAAAGATACCCTTGGATTCAGCTCGGCAGTATCTTCAGGAGTTTTCTAAATTGTACAAAAAAATAATTTTTGACATTTCATTGTTTATTATATTTTGGAATTTATTCAAAAATAATGGAAGGCAACTAAACGTTCATCACTAAAACATAACATAGACTAAAGCATATGAAATAAACAAAGATCTCAGATAGTAACAAAAAGTTGATTTGAACATTCTTTTTATCCCCTCCACGCTGAGCCCATGCTAACTTCTTGTCACTATAGGATGTGCATATAGATTTCAAAATTATGCATTTCTTATTATTAAAAGTAAAAGTCATATCAAAAAACTAAAGAGACCCTTGGATTCAGCTCGGCAATATCTCCAGGAATTTTTGAAATTGTGCAAAAAAAAAGATTTTTTAAACAATTAAATTGTTCATAATATTTCGGAAATTATTTAATAGTTATGGGAAGCAACTAAAGGTTCATCACCAAAACATAATGTAGTCTGGACTTCTTGTCACTATGGGATATGCATACAGAATTCAAAATTGTGCATTTTTTACAAATAAAAGTAAAAGTCATATCAAAAAGTTGCTTCCCATAATTATTTAATAAATTTCGAAATATTATAAACAATGTAATTGTTTGAAGAATCATTTTTTTGCACAATTTCAAAAATTCTTGGAGATATTTCCGAGCTGAATCCAAGGGTATCTTTAGTTTTTCGATACGAATTCCAGTTTTATTTATAAAAATTGCGCAACTCGGGAATCGATAGGTAGATCCTCTAGTAGCATGAAGTTAAGGTAGAGGGGAACAAAAAAAAATGGTTAATTTATTAATTATTGACCAGTGAGTGTCCGTTGGAGTTTGTTCATCATATTAACTTCTTTTCATTTTTGGTTTGTCTATATTTTTTAAGGTAAACATCAAAACCCTGGAAAAATGTTATTAACATTGTATTTGTATAGATAATTAATTTTTTGAAATTATTGAAAAAACTCCTGGAGGTATTTCAGTAAGAAATCTCGTTATGTGCTTGAAAGTTGTTTCCGACTGATGCTTTTATTTATAAGACTTGCACAATGTTTTATAACAGTGTAATTGTTTGAAAAATCATTTTTTTTCGCATAATTAAAAAAACCCTTCGAGTTATTACTGAGAGGAATACAGTGATATCCTTGGTATTATGATAGGACTATTAGTTTATGTCAAATAAATTGCACAAGTGTTTTTGTTATCGCTCTTTGCCAATTCTAGTGAATTTTGTATCTTCTAAAAAGTTCTACGTTAGTAATTAAAAGGAATCAATTCCAAAAATTATCTAATTTTAAGAGCAAAACAATATTTATTAGATGAAAGCCTTAATTTTCGTGCCGATAGAAAGAATAAAAAATTTACTAACAATAAGTAAAATTGAAAAATTTGACATAATAAGAATTTTTGGTAGTAAACACTGAAATTTCATATCTTATGCGAATAAAATTGAAAATTGTTCAATTAAAAAAATTTTGAGTTTCCAATGTTTAGTTTGGAGAATATCCGAATTGCATGCATAATTCCAAACGAAGTGTGTAGGCACATCGAAAATATTTGGTCTACGCACACCGAATTTCGATAAACCTAGAAATGTTCAATATCCAGAATTGTACAATTTTGACAGACTTGATTATTAAATTATTGCAGTTTGCTAGATTAGAATTTGAAATTGTGCAATATTAAACGCTTGGGTTAAAAATACTTTAATTTCGAATGTATAATTATCAAATTCTTTTTCTAAATGCTTCACTATAACAAGTCAAATTAAAAATATTTTATTTTTAAAAGCTTGACGTTCTGCCGATTTTAAACTGCTTTAAATTTTGAATTGTTGTGAATGAAAGGTTAATCAATCCTGCATCCTAATGTACACACTCTCCGCAATCTTATGCAATCTTGTGCATTCCCATGCAATCCTTTAGAATCCCTTGTAATCTCATGCAATCTCGATGCAGTCCTTTAAAATTCCATATAATCTTTCACAATACAAAGCAATCCTTGGAAATCTCTCGTAACCACATGCAATCTCAATGTAAAGTTTTAGAATCTCATGTAATTCTTTACAATCCCATGCAATCCTTCAAAATCCCTTGTTACCCCATGCAATCTCGATGCAATCCCATGCGATTCCTTAAAATCCAATGCAATATTTTAAAATCCCATGCAATCTCTATGCAATTTCATGCAATTTTTTGCAATGTCATGCAATCCTTCAACATCCCTTATAATCTTATGCAGTCTGAATGCATACCGTTTAAATCCCATGCAATCCTTCAATACCCTTTGTAATCTTATGCAAGCTCAATGCAATCCTTAAAAATCCCACGTAATCTTTTACAATCCTATGCAATCCTTTGAAATCACTTGTCATCCCATGCAATCTCGATACGATTCCATGCAATTCTTTAAATTACCATGGAATCTTTTGAAATCCCGTGCATTTCTTTAGAATCTATGCAATCTCATGCAATTTTTTAATATCACATGCAATCCCTTGCAATTCCATGTGATTCCTTGAAATCCCATACAATCCTACAACATCCCTCGTAATTTCATGCAATCTCAATGTAAACTTTCAAAATCCCATCTCATCTGTTACAATCTCATGCCATACTTCAACATTCCTTGTAATCGCATGCAATATCAATACAATCCTCTAAAATCCCTTGTCATTCCATGCAATCTGGATGCAACCCCATGCGATTTTTTAAAATCCCATGCAAGCCTTCAAAATCCTATGCAATTCTTTAGATTCCTCGTAATCCATTGTAAACTCATGCAATCTCCATGCGATCTCATGCATTTCTTTAATACCACATGCAATCCTTTAAATTCCTATGCACTCCTTCAAAATCTCTTGTAACCTCATGCAATCCCAATGCAATCCTTCAAAATCCCTAGTTACCCTATGCAATCTCGATTCAATCCCATGCAATTCTTTAAAATCCTACGCAATCCTTTGAAATTCCATGCAATCTTTTGCATTTCCATTCAATTTTGCAATTTTGCAATCTAGTGTACACCAAAATTCCGAGCAATTCTTCCAGCAATTCAAATCCGGTTAGGACTTGAATTTGAATGAAAATGTAATTTAGCTATGAATTTAATATGAAAAATTGAATTCAAAATGACACAATATTTGAGGCATCAAATTTTTAAATTTCATATTAACATTAATTTCATTTCAAAACTTTTTAATTTATACTCGTAATTGTAAAAAGTGTACTTATCTCATGTTCTCATTCTACTTTAACTTCCACATTTATATTTCCGTGATAATATGTCTTACATTATGTTTCAAATTTAAATAAATGAACCATACAGAGAAAGCCCTGTTTATCACATTGCACGCCTCACCCTCTTTTTTTTGTCGCTATTAAGTCTGATTGCAGGAACAACTTACATTGCAATAGTTCTAAAACATGTCTAACAAATTGCATTCTTACAAGTAAGATTGCTTTTAAATTAAAATTAATTGTTCCGTAATCGGAATTTTATTCAACTTAGATCTGTTCCAACTTCAATTTGTTTGAAATTGAATTCATTAAAACTTGTATTGCTTGAAAACTAGAAAGTTTGATTATATTAGCAAATTAAGAATATAGTGGATCTATGCTCAATTTTTTTGACTATATTTTTACCAGTATTTTCATATTGTTACCGCTTAATATTGTAGATCATGAATCAATCAATACAAAAAAATTAATTTTGATGGAATTTTCTTTCGATAACTCGAGTCTCTGACGCTTTTTTCTGTTTAAACTATGGAGACATCTCACGGTCATTCTGAGCCCAAAAATGAAAAATCGGCAACCTCATTTTGAGAAGCTTCATTTTTTATTTTTGGTTAAGAGATTATTCAACATATTTTCATGAAAATAAGTTAAATATAAAATTTCATTGGCTTAAGCCATTCAGTTTATCATCCTAAAAAGTGCTGCAGGAGCTGAATATCTTACGATAATTGAAACATGCCAGTAAATTAATAAAAGAAAACTTGATTTTGAGCAGATCTAAAGAAAACAATGCTGAAATTATGGCCTTCTGAAAATAACCCTTTTCATAGAATTTTTTTTAACATGTTTTTTTTTCATTTCACGTTTGTGGAGGATGTCATATATTGAAAAATCGAAGATTTTATTTAAAAAATTGATGTTGAACAAAATTTCATTAAAAAGGGTCATATTCCAAAAGCCAGAATTTCGATGCTAATAGAACTAGAGCAATGTTTAAAAAAACATTGCTAGACCCAAGAGTGGATGTGAAAAAAATTTTTTAGATCTAGTCAAAATTGAGTCTTCTTTAATTAATTCACCGTTAACTTACACTAGAGATGCATAGGAGTTAAGTTATTTTAAGAAACTAGAATTTTTTTGTTTAAAATATTCGCTCAAAATCGATTTCTGAGGGCCATAATTCCGAAACTTTTAGAGATAGAACATTCGATTTCGTTTGTCGTCTACAGGAAATCTCGTACACTTTAATTCTTATACAGGTGATTGGGACTTGGGATGTAGTGGAAAGAAACAATTATCAATAACTAATTTTTTCCACTTTTTGGACCATTTTTCAACAATATTAAAGTGTTTCAATTCTCGTAAGATAATTAGCTCCTGCAGCATTTTTTTGGGTGATAAACTGAATAGCTAGGGCCAATAAAATTCCACTTTTAACATATTTTCATGAAAATATGTTGATGAGCTTCTTTAAAAAAATCAAAAACAGAGTTTTCTCAAAAAGATCTTATGCCATTTTTTTGTGCTCAGCATGATCGTGAGACATCCCTGAAGTTCAAACAGAAAAAAAATGGGATATACACAGGTAGTTGGATCAGTGAGGTAAATTTCCCGCTAGATGGCGCCAAAATGAACTTTGCAGCATATGGCCAAGAAATAGCACTCTTAAAACTAACCTCTACCAAACTACAGCAAAACTGACGCTTAGTTTGCGTTTGGCATACATTCAAATTGAACGTGTCAACAGTTTTCGAAAAAATGGAGAAAGAAGAATTCCGTGTAGAGATAGAACATTTTTATTAAGAAAATTGGACGGTCGCGCAGATCAATGCCGAGTTAGACGAAGTTCACGAGGTGTCTGCTCCTTCGTTGAAAACTGTTTATTTTAGGATAAACGAATTTAAACGTCGCCGGACCATAACTAAAGATGAAGCACGCTCCGGACGCCCAATTGAGGTCACTACATCGGATATGGCCGAAAAAACTCATCATATATTTATGGAAGATCGCCGAATCAAGGCGCGTGAGATTTTTAAGAATGTAGGCATCTCTACTAAACCAATCTATGACATCTTGCACGAAAAACTGGAGGTTAAGAGGTGTGTGCAAGATGGGTGCCACAATTGTTGACCCCCGATCAAAAGCGCAACCGAAAAGACGTTTCAGCGCAGTGTTTGGCGGAGTTTAATCGGAATACGCAGGACTTTTTGCATCGATTCATGGCTGTGGACGAATCCTGGATCCACCACTATACACTCGATACAAAGCAGCAGTCAAAGCAGTGAGTACTGCCTGGTGAAAATGCGCCAAAGAAAGCGAAGACTGTTTTGTCAGCTGGGAAGGTGATGGCCACAGTATTTTGGGATTCCCAAGGAATTATCCTCATTGATTACTTGCAGAAAGATAAAACAATAACAGGAACGTACTGTGCATTATTACTAGACCGTTTGAGAGCCGAGCTACAAAAAAAAACAGCCACGATTGGTGCACAAGAAAGTTCTGTTTCATCAAGAAGACGCATCGGCTCACACCTGCGCAATCGCAATAACAAAATTACATCAACTGGGCTTCAAATTGATTTCCAAGCCACCTCATCCTGCAAACTTGCCTCCTTGCGACTTCTTTCTCTTCCCCAACTTGAAGACCTAGCACGGTGGGTAGAGATTCTCATCCAATGAAGAAGTATTCAATGCCGTAAATGCGTATTTTTTAGAGCTTAAGAAATCTTATTTTTCTGAAGGGATGAGAAAATTAGAATGTTGCTGGAATAAACCCTCGAAGGAAAGTATGAGTATGTTGAGAAATAAAGGCAAACTTTTCAACAACAAACATTTCTAATTGCTTTTTTACCAAACTTATCAAACGAATCTTGTACAAGCCCTTTCGGGCTGAAGTCAGTCGAGACCTACCGTAAATATACTCCATTCAATAAACATTTTTTGCCATTCAATTGGCAGTAACGTCAATTTTTTATTTAAAATTTGTTTCAAAACTGTGTATAGTGAATGCGATTTTCCTTTACCAATGTTTTCAGATTCAGAAGGCTTGTGACCGTCGCTCCTGCTTCTCTGCTTCAGCAAATCATCACAAGAGGAATGAAAGCTTTTTTTATTGGAAACCAAGTCCCCTTGACCAACACTGGTTTCCTTCCTGATGTGTTCCGAGAGTCGCCTAATTCTAGATTTCGACCTGTCGAAAAATTTCTTTTTTAGCCTAAGCACAACAGAAACCAAAAGGGAACATCGATCAGTATCATCGATCACCATTAGAGTGGTCCCAAAATCGCCAAGTTAGAAAAGTGCAGTAGGCCTGTTGGAAATTCTTGTTCCTTTTTAAAAAACAGAAAATCCCTGAAAAAATTCAATCCAGACGGATGAAATTTTGCACTCCCTCACCGAGGTTAAAGGTTAAACTCTAAATATATTCGTTGTATTCGTGATCACAAAAAAAATGTTTGAAACAATATTAACCGAATTTTTTCTGGCAAATTTGGTGGTGCTATGTAATTTTATAGAAACAAATTTTTAGATATATAATTTACTTTTTCTTCTAATAATTAAGACTTTTAGTGTACTTAGACATGTAGATATTTTCGATATTATTGATTTGTACCATATAAATTGTTTTTATGTTTATTTAGTACTTTTTTATTTGTCTTTGGATAAAAATAAGGATAATAGTAAAAATATTTCAGAAACAATTTATAAGGTACCAATCAATTCGTATCGGAAATATCTACCTGTCTAGGTACACTAAATGTCTCATTTATTAATAGAAGTGCACCTAGACTTATAGGTATTTTCGATACCAGTTCATTGGTACCTTATAATTTGTTTTTAAAATATTTTTATTTTTATTCAAGGATTAATACAAAGGTACTAAATAAACCTAGAAAAATGTATATGGTATAAATCAACAATATCGAAAATATATACAAGTCTGAGTACACTAAAAGTCTTAATTATTAGAAGAAAAAGTAAATTATGTAAAAAAATGTGTCTACAAATTTTTCTATAAAATTGCACAACACCATCAAATTCGTCATAAAGAATGAGGCTAATGTTGTCGTGAACATTTTTTTGCGACTACGAAAGAAACGCAGATATATATTTAAAGTTTAACCTTTGACTTCGAAAAGCGAGTGCAAGATTCAATCCGATTGGTTTAAATTTTTTGGGGGATTTTCTTTTTTTTCAAAAAGGAACCAGAATTTTGCATAGGTCGATTTCACTTTTCAACCTTGGTGATTTTTGGACCACCCTAATCACCATCGTGGACAGAAGCGGACTGGGATTCACTAACCGGCCCGGTAAAAGTCTTGCAGACCGGCCCAGACGGCGGTTCAACGCAATTTTTTTGAAAAAGTTCAAAGAGATTAAAAAAATTTGAAAGATTTCCAGGGATTTGAAGAGATTTCAACAGATTTTAGGGGATTTAAAAGAATTTCAAACAATTTCGACAGCTTTCGAGGGAAGTCATATAATTTCTAATGATTTTTATTATTTTTAAGAATCTTCAAAGTTCTTCAACGTTTTAAGGAATTTTAAAAGATTTTGTGACAGTTCAAGTAATTTCACGAGAGTTAATTGAGGAATTTGTTATCATTTCAAAGATATCAAGGAATTTTAAAGGATTCAAAAAATTTGTTGAGATAGTAAAGAATTTCCTCGATTTTTTAAGGATTTTGATGTATTTAATAGGATGAAAATGGTTTAAGGGAATTTTTAGTGATTCCAATGGACTTTCGAGAATCTCAAAGATTTCAAAGGATTTTTATAGGATTTTTGTAGGATAAAAAGATATTCTGAAGGGATTTCAATCGATATGAAAAATTTATACACATTTTATAGTATTCCTATGATTTCATGGGACGTCAAATATTTCAAGAGATTTCAAGGAATATCATCAGATTTATTGTAATTTCACAGATTTTGAAGAGATTTTATAAAATTTTCGAGGATTTCAATAACTTTGAGGAATCTTAAAGGCACTCATTGGGGTGTTTTAATGAATTTCCTAAAACCTCAGAGGATTTCATAAGACTTTAAATATTTGAATGGATTTCAATTAATTTATTTACGATAATCAAGGAATTTTCAAGAATTTCAAAGATTTGAAGAGATTTTCAAGTATTTGAAGGTATTTCCAAAGATTTGAAAGAACTGAAAAATTCTATGTTAGCTTAAAAGATTCTAAGGAATTTTTAATAGGTTTGAAAAACTTGAAAGGATTTTAGGGGATTTCAAAGGATTTTAAAGATTTTAGGGTATTTGAAAAGACTTCACGGAATTTTCAAGAGAATTACAAAATCTTGAGAAATTTCTAAGGATTTTATTGATTTTTAGGTATTAAAAAAATTTCATACAGTTTTAAAGGATTTTCTAGAAATTCAGAAGATTTGGAAAGATTTTATAGGACCTATAAGATATTGGAATATTTTAAGAGATTGAAATGAATATCAGAGGATTTCCAAATATTTCAGAGAATTTTTAAGAGATTTCAAAGGATTTTATAAAATTTCTGAGGATCTCAATAATTTTGAAGGATTTTAAAGGCACTTAATAAGGTATTCCAATAAATTTCTAAGGATCTTAAAAGATTTCATGAGACTTCAAATATTTCAAGAGATTTCAAGAAATGTCAGCAGATTCTCTGTAATTCCACGGCTTTCTTAAGAGATTTTATAAAATTTTCGAGGATATCAATAATTTTAAGGAATTTACCAGACACTTAATGGGATATTTCAATGAATTTCCCAGGGTCTCAAAGGATTTCATAAAACTTCAAATATTTTGAAGGATTTCAAAGTATTTTGAAGATTTTATGATATTTTGAATTATTCAAATGATTTTTCAATATATTTAAAAAATTTAGAGGGATTTCAAGAGAATTTGAGGTATTTTTAAGAATTTTGAAGATTTTCGAATATTTTAAATGATTCCAAGAAGTTTTTAACAGATTTTAAGAATTTTGAAGGACTTCAAGGTATTTCGAAAGATTTTTAAGATATTAGTAAATTTTAAAAGATTCCAAGGAATTTTCAACAGACTTGAAAAAATGTCAAGAATTTTCCAAGCATTTCAGTGATTTTTGGGTATCAAAAATATTTCATACAGTTTTAAAGAAAGTCCTATAATTTTGGGAGATTTAGAAGGATTTCATAGGACCTATAAGATTTTAGGATATTTTTAAATATTTCAATTAATTTTTATCATATTTACAAAATTTGAAGGAATGTTGAGAAATTTCGAAGGATTTTAAAGATTTTAGGGTATTTCAAAAGAATTTACGGAAATTTTAAAGGAATTACAAAATTACAAGAAATTTCCACGGATTTTTTCGATTTTTGGGTAGTAAAGAATTTTCATACATTTTGAAGAATTTCCTAGAATTTCAAAAGGTTTAGGATATTTAGTTAGGATATTTTAAAAAATTGCAATGGATTTCAGAGGGTTTCCAGATACTCTAAAGATTTTTTTAAGGAAATTCAAGGGATTTTATGAAATTTTCAAGTATTTCAATAATTTTGAAGGATTACAGAAGGCACTCAATGAGGCATTTCAATGAATTTCACAAGACCTCAAAGGATTTCATAAGACTTCAAATATTTAAAGATATTTCAAGTCATATCATCAGATTTCATGGAATTTCACGGCTTTTTAAGGGATTTCATAAAAATTCGAGGATTTCAATCATTTCAAGGGATTTTGAAGGCACTTGATAAGGTATTTTAATGAATTTCCAAGAATCTCGAAAGATTTCATAAAACGTCAAATATTTCAATCGATTTCAATTAATTTATTTGAAAAAATTGAGGAACTTCGAAGGATTTCAAAGATTTGAAGGGATTTCAAGAGACTGTAAGGTATTTTGAAGGATTTTGAAGATTTTCGGACATTTTAAAAGATTCCAAGAAATTATCAATAGATTTTAAGAATTGTAAGGGATTTCAAGGTATGTATTTCAAGGTATTTCGAAAGATTCGGAAGATTTTTGTATACTTCAAAAGATTCCAATGAACTTTCGGGGGATTTGAAAGATATCAAGAAGACATAATTCGAAGATTCAAAAGGATTTTACAGGACACATAAGAGTTTAAGATGCTTAAAAATATTTCAAGTGATATCATCAGATTTCATGGAATTTCACGGCTTTTCAAGGGATTTTATTAGAAAAAAAGGATTTCAATAATTTTGAGGGATTTTAAAGGCACTTGATGAGGTATTTTAATGAATTTCCCAGTATCTGGAAGGATCTCATAAAACATCAAATATTTTAATCGATTTCAATAAACTAATTTAAAAGAATTGAGGAATTTCGAAGGATTTCAAGGATTTAAAGGGATTTCAAGAGATTTTGGGGTATTTTAGAGGATTTTTGAAGGATTTCAAGGTATTTCAAAAGAATTTAAAGATTTTAGTATATTTTAAGAAATTTCAAGGAATTTCGAAGAGATTTGAAAATTGTCCAGTAACTTCTGAGCATTTTAGTGATTTTTAGGTATTAAAAATATTTCACACAGTCTCAAAGAATTTAATATAATTTCCGAAGATTTAAAAGTATTTCATAGGACCTATAAGATTTTAGGATATTTTAAAACATTTCAAGGAGTTTTCAATATATTTCAAGAGTTTCAAGGGATTCCAAGAAATTTCAAAGGATTTTAATAATTTTAGGCTATTTCAAAAGATTTCAAGGAGTTTCCAATATATTTCAAGAATTTGCAGGGATTTCAAGGGATTGCAAAGGATTTTAATGGTTTTAGGCTATTTCAAAAGATTCCAAGGAGTTTTTAATAGATCTCAAGAATTGAAATGGATTCCAAAGGATTTCAAAGTATTTTAAGGTTTTAGAATATTTTAGAAGACTCCAAGAAATTTTTATCAGATTTAGACAATTTGAAAGGATTTTGAAGGATTTCAAAGGATTTTAGATTCTGGGGTATTTTAAAAAATTCCACGGCTATTCAAAGGATTTTATAATATTTCCAAGGATTTCAATGATTTTATATATGAGAATCGAGAAATTCAAAAGGATTTCAAAGATTTGGAAAGATCTTCAAGTATTTCAAGGTATTTCCAAAGATTTGAAAGAACTTAAAAATTTTAGGATATTTTGAAAGATCCCACGGAATTTTCAAGAAAAATGTCAAGAAATTTCCGAGGATTTTATTGATTTTTAGGTACTAAAAAATATTCATACAGTCTTGAAGAATTTACTATAACTCCGGAAAATTTTAAATGATTTTATAGGACCTATAAGATGAAGAGATTTCAAGGAATTTCAAATGATTTTAATGATTTTAGGCTATTTCAAAAGATTCAAAGAAGTTCTCAAAAGATCTCAAGAATTTCAATGGATTCCAAAGGATTTTAAAGCATTTTGAAGATTTCAGAATAATTTAAAAGATTTCAAGGAGTTTTTATTACTTTAAAAAAAATTGAAGGGATTTTATAAAATTTCCAAGGATTTCGATAATTTTAAGGGATTTTGAAGGCACTC
This sequence comes from Melikaiella ostensackeni, assembly GCA_032362435.1. NCBI lineage: Eukaryota > Metazoa > Arthropoda > Insecta > Hymenoptera > Cynipidae > Melikaiella > Melikaiella ostensackeni. The sequence goes on from JAUMHM010000085.1 coordinate 22,740,756, forward strand.
AATAAGGGATTTTAATGAATTTCCCAGGATCTCAAAGGATTTCAAAAGACTTCAAATATTTACAAGGATTTCAATGAATTTATTTACGAGTAACGAGGAATTTGAAAGGATTTCGAAGATTTGAAAAGATCTTCAAGTATTTCAAGGTATTTCTAAAAATTTGAAAGAACTTAAGAATTTTGCGATATTTTAAAAGATTTTAAGGAATTTTTAATATATCAAAAAAATTTTAAGGGATCTTAAGAGATGTCAAAGAATTTAGAAAATCTTAGGGTATTTTGAGAGATTCCACGAAATTTGAAAAAAAAAATATACCAAGAAATTTCCAAGGATTTTATTGATTTTCAGGTACTAAAAAATTTTCATACAGTTTCGAAGAATTTCCTGTAATTTCGGAAGTTTTGAAAGGATTTCATAGGACCTATAAGATTTTAGGATATTTTTAAATATTTTAAGGAGTTCCCAATATATTTCATGAATTTGAAGGGATTTCAAGGGATTGCAAAGGATTTTATTGATTTTGAGGTGCTGAGAAATGTTCATTTTTTTCATTTTCATCAAAATTTGAAGGAATTTTAAGCGGTTTTAATGAATTTCGAAGGATTTCAATGGATTTTGAAGATAATATTTTAAAAGATTCCAAGAAATTGTTAGAAGATAAAAAAAAAAATTTTTAGAATTTTTTTGAAAAAGACCTGCAAGATTTAAAAATGGAAAGATTTAAAGAAGAATTTCTCAAAAAGGTTTAAAAAAGAAACGTCCACAGATTTAAGTATTTTTCAGGGATTTGAGAAAATTTCAGGAAATATCATCAGATTTTATGGAATTTTACGGGTTTTTCGAAGGATTTTATAAGATTTCAACGGATTGTATAAATTTGAAATGATTTTATAATATTTTAAGAAGTATCAGAAGTGTTATAAGACTTAAAGGATTTTAATAGGATTTCGAATATTTTAAGGGGTTTTAGTTATTTTTTATTGTAGGGATTGCTGATAGCGGCCCTCGATGTCTTCCGGCCTATCAGTGATTGCACCAATTCAGTGCCACAGCCAGTCCGCGCCTGATCATGGATAAAAATCAAGTATTTACTTTTTACATACATATTTTTGTGTTTTTTGTGCTTCTCATCCATCATGGCGTACAATTTATTTCTGTACTCGTCAATGGATAGTTGCACATCGTCCCTCAAAAGAGGAATTACACTTGAACCCCTTTCCGGTTCGTCGCCTCTACTATGAAAGCTAAAAAAGAAAAAAATTATGATAAGTCAAATTGCAACTGATGTATCGATATTCAAATCCTGAAGAAAAATTCGAGCTTTTAAAACGAGGGGAAACCTCCCTACAGTGGATAATAGAACCTGAAGTCGATAATCAATAATTAAAAACACAGGTATAAGAGAAATAATTAATTTTAATTTATTAAAAGATATTGTGTCTTAACCACTTATCAAATTAAATTAATTATTTCACTGACATTAGTAATTTTAATCAAGGGTGATCCACTATAGTGAGGTTTCCCTACAATAAATTATTTTAAGTAGAGACGTTCAAAATTGAAGATAGAAAATTTGAAACATTCAAAATTCGAAGAAAAAATCACATAAAATTTTCTGCAAAACCCCACCTTTTTTTCAAATTTTTTTTAAATTTCAGCTACTATAAGTTAGGGCGCCCTATCAGTTTTATGAGGACTAAACCATTTTTGTGGCCCGAGAATTTTTTTCTTGATAATTTCATTTTCGATTTTTTTTTCGTTAGAGATGCAAGATGTCACGAAAGAGTAACATGCAGTTTTATAGAACTTTTTTAAATGTGCAAAATTTTATCTTAAAATCTTTTTGTATCTCTCGTTGTTTTCGAGAAAAATGTGAAAATTCGATTCTATGAAAAATAAAATTCTCCTGGCCACAAAAATGGTTTAGTCGGCGTAAAACTCACAGGATGTCTTCCTTATAGAAGATCAAATTCAACAAAAAATTCTCAAACAATACAAAATTTTTTTTGGGGAAAATCGACTTTTTATTTTTTTAAACAAATAGTCGCAACTTTAGTCATTTTAAACATTTTTTAAATTTTCCGAAGGAATTCAAAAGAAGACGATAAAACACATCAAAATCCGAAAAGGAAACTGGAATATCTAAATCGAAAATTATATAATTTTAAAGAAAAAATTGTGATTTTCTGGAAAATAGACACTGTAATTCATTGAGTCTGCCTTTTTAAACGAATTTTCAAATATTTTCTCACTGAAATTCATTCTTTTCTCAAAATAAATAAAATAATAGATTTATGTTAATTTGGAAGAAAAATATTTCAACTTACGCTTCTACGTAGCGATGATCGAGAGCTTCAACAGCAGTGAGTCTGTAATTTGGATTAAAGACGATTAAGTTATTAATGAGATCTAAAGCTTCCTCAGAAACATTAGGCATGAGATCTTGCAGACTTCGTCGCGGTCCAGCTGGTGTTTTGTCTAATAAATTGGATCCATAACCAGCGCAAACCGAAACCAGATCTAGAAATAATATAAATAGGCACATTTTTATACAATTATTTATATTCTAAATTCTAGGTAAAAAATATAAAAGCTTGTAACTTACAATTATAAAACTTCAATTGAAAAAATGTGGAAGAAGCAATATCGCGTTTCAAATACAGAATTAAAGGTGCGCCGCTTTCCCCACATATGCGCCGTATAGGCCCGGCTTACGGTAAATACTATTGCAAGTGATTTTATTATATTTCAATCTTGATTCATAAACAGAAAATAAGTTACCATCTTGTCCTCGAATTGGGTCAGTTTGAGAAGTATTGTCCTGAAAAACAATTTCAAAAATCGTTCGGATTTCAATTTTAAGAATTAATACTTGTAGAGAATTTCCAGATGCATCTTTTTTCCTTTTACACAAATTCACAGGTTTTTTAGTTCGTGAAATAATTGGTAGAAAGTTGATTTTTCGAATACAAAAAATTTCAATCTTTTTCCACTTCGCCTCCCGCTAACTCAGCCAATTTTCAGAATTTTAAATTTTATTAATACTAAGTAACGTATTCAAGTCTTCTGAAACTATTTAAAAAAGAAAAACGTAAATATTTTGATAAACAAAAACCTTCAAGCGCATCGTTTATCGAGCGGCTTTCAAGCAACGGCAATCTCCCAGTGAGAAAATTGTTGACCAAGGATCAAAGAAGTTTTCTGGAATGTTTTAGCTCAATCGAATTGATGGTTAAAAAATTATGAATGTTTTAAATTGCATGCAGCGATCTCAACGCTGCCCGATGCACGTGCCTCTTCGGCTACGAATGTGTTGCAGCGGACGACATGAAGGTCATGTCAGATACCAAAACAAATAATAGCAACCGTTTGTGATTCTCTTCTGAAATATACCATAGATAAAATGAAAAATCAGTGAATGGATTATTTTTTAGAAAGGCTGCAAAAGTATTATTATTGAGATAGTTTTACTTTAGTTGATACTGTATCAATTCAAGAAAGAATCTCAAAATGAATCGAGGTAGAAAAAGAAATAGGCATGAAGAGTCATGGATTAATAATAGGAAAAAAAGTTCCAGAAATCAGGTACGATTGGAAACCGTTAATAACAATTTTAAGTAAACTTTTATTATGAATGTAATATTTCAGGACTATTTTTTATTCTTGGTTTCTTAAATAATTCTTTTACTGAATTATTTATAGGTAGCCTAAAGTAAATATTTTCATTTTTAATGGGAAAGTTTATAGCATTATTTCTTATTCGAGGGAAAGAATACACTGCAAAGTCTTAAACTAAGAAAGACTGTGTTAAAGATATTATAATCCCAGACAGAGCTTTCAAACCTATTCAATCCTGCTGTGGAGAAAAATGTTACCAAAAATTTTCAACCGTCATGTTGGCTTCACCTTTAAATTACCTAGAACTGACGTGTGTAACACTTGCTATAAAAATGAGACAGTAGGGGAGGTAAACGAAAAAGTAATTAATCACAAGAAAAATGATGAAATTTATTTGAAATTGCAGAAGCAATTATTGTAACGAATTGTAAAGAAGGGTGCAAACACTGTTTGCAATTTTATCCAATACACGATATCAAAAAAATTTGATAAAGACAAATTCCACAGCATAACTCTATTCTCAGATTCATGTCCCGGACAAAATGAAAATTGCAGAGTTCCATTTTTTGGTTTCATTGGCAATTTATTTGCAAAGTGAATTAAAATATGTGTTTCCAGTTCGATGACAATCCTGTTGCTAGTGCGATAGAAATTTTGGCGCATACTCGCAAAATTAAAAAGATTAGAACGAATTGAAAGTAAAGCTGAATATGTGGACATTATTCGCAATGCTCGTTCATCTTCATTCACAATGGTCAAAAAATGTGAAGATCTTCTGCAGGATTTTGAAAAAAGATTCAAAGGCAAAATGCGAAAGCCAAAAGACTTCTAAATTACTGGAACGTTCGTTTAGTTTTTTCCCCGATGGAATAGTGTATGTTTATGGCAATTTCTAATTGTCAAATCCAATCTCTTTTATCTCTAAGCCAAAGTAAAGGATGTATAAAATCTCTATAATTATTTAAGCGCTAAAGGAAAAGAATTTTTCTAAAAGCATTTTTTAAAAATAACAACTCAAAGTTCAGATGCCGAAGAAACTGGTGAGAGTGACGAAAATGATTGAAAGTAGTTCTTAATAATTATTTTAATAATTTATTGTTCCAAATGTCTATTAAAGAAATTATTTTAGTATTATTTTGGTACCTGACTTGACCTTGATATCGTCTGCTGCAACGCATTCGTAGCCGAAGAGGCACGTGCATCGGTCAGCGTGAAGATTTCTGCTTGCGATGTAAATCGTTCATAATTTTCTAACCATTAATCTAATTGGGCTAAAACATTCCAGAAAACTGATTTGAATCTTAATTAAAAACTTTCTCCTCCTGATCAAGGCACATTTCCCGGCCTTTATAAGGTCTGGAGAAAATGAAACGACACCTCGAGGGCATCTAGAGTCGTCTGTGGCTCAACTGAGCCCACAACAGCGGCTAGCCGACGAGATTGATCCTCCTTCCAGGAACAGGTGGGCCCTTAATTCTTTTAGCCCATACAAGTCTCCTGGTCCGGATAGCATATATCCGGTCTTCTTACACAAGGCTGGAAGACCATCATAGGGCCGCTGGTGAGACTTGCTGGGGCTAGTCTGACATTGGGATATGTGCCGATGGCATGGAGAGGCACGAGAGTGGTCTTCATTCTGAAAACAGGCAGGATCGATTATACTTCACCCAAGGATTTCTGTCACATCAGCCACTTACATCTTTCCTACTAAAAATATTCACGACAGGTTCTTGTTAAGTAGACCATTACACAAGGAGCAACAAGCCTAAAGGGCTGGTCATTCGACCGAAACGGGCCTAAGCGGAGCAGTAAACATAATTTTAAAAAAACTGAAGCAGAAAGGCTTCTCGATTAGAACCTTTATGGGCATCAAAGAAGCCTTCAATTACACCTCTATAGAGGTGATCAGGGCGGCCATAATTGCACATTGTGTGCTGACTGCTGTCGCAGAATGGACCTGCCACATGTTGGGCAACAGCAACCTAACAACGACTAAGGGTGATACCAGCTTATGTGTAACTGTTGACTCGGGATCCCCGCAGGAAGGCATTTTATCGCCCCCACTGTGGTGCTTGGTAGTTGATGAACTGCTTCATCCACTCACGAGACAAAGATACCACGCTATAGGCTACGCAGACGACATACTGGTCATCGTGCGCGACCAGCATCTGGATGCGCTCTTCGGTAATGCAGCAAGCACTTAGAACAGCGGATACCTGGTGCAAGAAGACCGGATTATCGGCCAATCCGAGTAAGACGGACGTGGTTGTATTTACCAGACAGTACAAGTGGAGAACCACGAGTATACTGAAACTGAATGGGCAACAACTGAGAATCACTGAACGAGCTAAATACCTAGGAATCATCCTGGACAGGAAGCTGTTATGGAAAGAGCACCTGGAAAACAAGTGCAAAAAGCTCGCAGTGACCCTGTGGCTTTGCGGAAGAGCCATAGGGAAAAACTGAGGCTTGAAATCGGAGACACTGACGTGGATCTATACAACGATACTTCGACCCAGGCTAAGCTATGCGGCGGTGGTCTGGCGGAGCAGGGTCGAACTGTCCCTTGTGAAATCTCGACTGGAAAGAATTAGGGGACTGATTCTAAGAGGCATCGCTGGTACCTCGAAGTCGACAACCACGATGGCATTGAAGGCATTAGCAAGGTTGGAGCCCCTCCATCTTACCATCAAGGCCATGGCTGCGAAGGCAGTTCGAAAAAGAAATATGGTAAACGGCGGATGGATCTCGACAGAATTGCGGACCCCTACCGATATCGCGAGTAGGCCGACCTTGAGCATGGTCAGGGACAAAATGACTATTCGCTACCTCTTCGACAAGGAGTATCGAGTCAGCCTATCCACGGAAGAGGAATGGGTTAACAGTGAGGCATTTTTGCCTGGTGACGGGGTAACTGATTCACAGATGGCTCCAAGAACAAGGAGAAAACAGGAGCCGGTGTCTATCGCAGGAGGAGTGGAATGGGCTTCACAATCCCGATGGGGTCCTACGCCACAGTCCTACAAACTGCGATCATGGCCAAGCTTCAGTGTTCTTATGGGATACTGGAATATAGCAATCAAAGAAATATTTGCATTTGCTCAGACAGCAGGGCTGCTATAGTGGCTCTGAATGGAACAACGACTAGGTCGCTACTAGTATGGGAGTGCTTTGAGGCACTGAACAATCCAGCGACGTAAAACCGACTGACACTACTTTGCATCTCTGGATACAGTGGCATTAAATGTAATGAGATCTCGGACAGGCTAGCAAAACTGGCAGTAAGAGAAAACTTCACAGGTCCTGAACCAGTCGAAGGCATTTCCAGTCAGTTGGTCACCGAAGAAATTAACAGTAAGCTGACCGAGGAACATCAGAAGAAGTGGAATGAGGCTAATGGCTGCAGACAGGCCAAAACACTTATGCGTTCAAATTTAAACTTTAAGCGAGCTGCGGAAACACACAAGTTCGGTAGAAATGAAGTCAAGGTCCCAACAGAAATGTTTATAGGACATGGAAACCTCGGTTATCACAGACGTGAGATAGGGCTCGCAGATAGCCCACTCTGTCGACAGCTTCGGAAGGATGACGAGACAGCGATTCATATCCTTCGCTATTGTCCCGCCATTGCGGGAGAGCGTCTGGCACTCACGGGCGGTAAGAACATGAGTGAGTCAGAAATATCGGACAAGGGCGTGGCTGCGGTCCTCTCCTTATGGAGAGGGCTTTGGGGTCACGCATAGGCCTATAAGAGGACGCAACGCGACTAATCAATTGTCAGGGGCTCTTTGGGTTGCAAACCGAACAATAATAAAATAAGAAAGTGGAAAACCATCAATCGGATTGAGCTAAAACTTTCTAGAAATTTTTTTTGAACCTCAGTCAACAATTTCTCACTGGGAGTTTACCGTTGCTTAAAATTCGTTCGATAAACGAAGCACTTGAAGGTTGAAATTCATGATTTTTGCACGTTCTCAAATATATTATTAAATAGTTTCAGAAGACATAAACACGTAACTTAGTATTAATAAAATCGAAAAATTCTGGAAATTGGCTAAATTAACGCGAGTTGAAGTGAAAAAAGATAAAAAAAATTCATATTCGAAAAATCTGCTTTTTACCAATTACTTGAAAAGCTACAAAACCTACAATTATTCGAAATAGGGAAAAAGATGCACCTCAAAATTTTCTACTAGTGTCAGTCCCTAAAACTGAAATTCGAACGATTTTTAAAACTGACTTTCAGGACAATATTTCTCAGGCTGAATCAACGCGTATCCCCTTTTGATCGAGAGCTGCTCAATTCTTATCATAGACTTTCCTCAGGGGCATGTTTGAAAGCTCCGATAATTAAAGGAAATTGATAGTCGAATATCCGAACAGGACTCTACAGAGTAGAAAAAAAATTCCCCAAAAAATTGTTTAAAAATATTTGCATAATTGTTAGATGCCCAAATGGATTGAGAATAGTAACCAAGCAATATTAGCATAACGACAGATCTTGAACAATAATTTTCTTTGCTATTGGAAAGAATCCAAGTAGAGGCTATCGGACAGAATCCAACTAGCACTGAAGGTATACCTTCTTCCGTAGGAGGTGGTAAAGTGGCCATGATTCTCTCGACTTGATTGATCGTCGAAGATCCTGGAAAGAGAGGCTTTCCTAGCTGCATTTCACCGAGGATACATCCCAAAGACCACATGTCAATTCCTTTCGTGTACCTAAGCAGAGCCATTTGTCAGTTATTCGAGCAAAATTCATCCTCAGTCTCGACTCCCAATCCTCATTATATAAGAGTAAACGCAATTTATCAATCTTAGTGAAGAAAACTTTATTTCAAGAAAAGTATTTCCATTTTTTCGAAATTTATTGAATGCGAAATGATTTACGCTATCACTCAGCACAACTATTGAAAAAATTCTCTAAATGACAAGGTTCTCTCTCGGCACATGCATATTGAAAGGTTCTATCTGCGAAGTCCGAATAACAAGGTTCTATCTCGGCGGAAAAATTTAGAAGCAGAAGCGGACTGGGATTTAGTAACCGGTCCGGTAAAAGTCTTGCAGACCGGCCCTGAAAACGATTCTACATACGCAATTTTTTTTAAAGAGCACAAAATATTTCAAAAATTTCCAGGGATTTTAAAGGATTTCTATAAATTTCAAGAGATTTGAAAGTATTGCAAGGGATTTCAACAGCTTTCAAGGAAATTCATAGGATTCTCAGGGATTTTTATCATTTTAAGGAATGTTTAAATTCTTTCAAACGTTTTGAGGAATTTTAAAAGATTCTAAAGATTTTAAGACGGTTCAAGGAATTTCACATAAATAAATTAAGGGATTTGATATTATTTCAAAGATTTTAAGGAATTTCGAGCATTTGAAACATTGTTATGGATTTGCAAAGAATTTTATAAACTTTCTAAGGATTTGAAAAGATTTAAAGGTTTTAGGGTATTTATAAAGATTCCAAGTGATTTCAGAAAATGTCGGAAATTTCAAATGAATTTTATGTGATTTCAAGGGATTTTAAGGGCTTTCGATGGATATAAAAAATTTCTGAACATTTTATAATGTTTCCATACATTTCAAAGAATTTCTCAAAAATTAAGGGATGTTTTCGGATTTTAAAAATTTGAAGAGCCTTTCAAATATTTTAGGGAATTTCACAGAATTTTAAAAATTCTATGCAATTTTGAAGAATGTCCATGGATTTCGGAAGATTTGGAAGAATTTCATAAAATTTATAAGATTTTAGGAAATTTTAGAAGTTTCCAAAGGATTCCAGAGGATTTTCAAATATTTCAGAAGATTTTTAAGGGATTTCGAAGGGTCTTATCAAGTTTCCGAGGATTTCAATGATTTCGAGGGATTTTAAAGGCACTCAGTAATGTATTTTTAATGAATTTTCCAGGATCTTAGAGGTTTTTATACAGGACCTGAAATATTTCAAGGAATATCTTCAGAATTCATGTAATTTCACGGACTTCCAAGGGATTTTATGAAATTTTCGAGGAATTTAATAATTTTAAGCAATTTTAAAGGCACTCAATATGGTATTTAACTGAATTTCACAGAATCTCGAAGAATTCAATAAGACTTCAAATATTTGTATGGATGTCAATTAATTTATTCAGAAAAATTGAGAGATTTCGAAGAATTTCAAAGAGTTGAAGAGATTTCCAAATATTTCAAACAATATACAATATAAAATGTATAGGAATATTCGAAGAATTTGAAACATTTTAGGATATTTTAAGAGATTCTAACAAATTTTCAATAAGTTTCAAGAATTTGAAGGTATTTCAAGGGATTTCAAAGGATTGAAAAATTTCAGGATATTTTGAAAGATTCGAACAAATTTTCAAGAGATTTAAAAAATATTAAGAAATTTCAAAGGATTTTATTGATTTCTCAGTATAAAAAAATTGCACCATTTCAAAGAATTTCTAGAAATTCCATGCAGTTTTAAAGAATTTCCATGAATTTCGAAAGATTTGGATGGATTTCTCAAGATTTATACGATTTTGGAAAATTCTAGGAGATTACAAGGGATTTCCAAATATTCCAGAGGATTCTTAAGAGATTCAAAGGAATTTCATCAAACGTCCAAAGATTTCAATAATTTTTAGGGATTTCAGAGGCATTCAATAAGATATTTTTAATAAATTTCTCGGGATCTCAAAGGATTTCATAGGACGTCAAATAATTCGAGGGATTTCAATTAATTCATTCACAAAAATTGAGAAATTTTAAAGGATATCAAAGAGTTGAAGAGATTTTTCATATTTCAATGAATATAAAATATTAAATGTATGAAAATATTTGAAGAAATTGAAACATTTTAGGATATTTTAAAAGATTTCAGATAATTTTCAATATACCATATTTCAAGAATTCTAAAGGATTTCAAGGGATTTCAAAGAATTTGAAACATTTTAGGGTATCTTGAAAGATTCCAACGTATTTGCAAGAGATTTAAAAAAGATTTTAAAATTTCCAAGGATTATATTGATTTTTAGATATTGAACAATTTCATACCGTTTTGGAGAATTTTATAGAAATTCCGATGATTTGAAAGGATTTTATAAGACGTATAAGATCTTTGGATATTTTAGAAGATTCCAAGAAGTTTTCATTAAATTTCAATAATTTGAAGACATTCCAAAGGATTTCAAAGGATTTTTTAAATTTTAGGATATTTTACGAGATTCACAAAATATTAAGAAATTTCCAAGGATTTTATTGATTTTCACGTATTGAAAAAACTGCATACCGTTTTTCAGAATTTCTCAAAATTCCGACGATTTGGAAGGATTTTATTGGACCTATAAGATGTTGAGCTATTTTAAAAGATTCCAAGGAGTTTTTATTGGGTTTAAGGAGTTAAGGATTTTTTTCGAATTTCTAAGGTTTGAAGAGACTTTCAAATATTTCAAAGGAATTTCACAGAATTTCAAAAATTCCCTGCTGTTTTGAAGAAATTCAATGAATTTCGGAATATTTGGAAGGATTTCATAGAATTTATAAGATTTTAGGAAATTTTAGAAAATTTCAAGGGACTTTCAAATTGTTCAGAGGATTCTTGAGAGATTTAAAGGGATTTTATCAAATTTATGAGGATTTCAATAATTTTGAGGGATTTTAAAGGCATTCAATAAGGTATTTCTAATAAATTTTCCAGGACCTCAAAGGATTTCATAGGACGTCAAATGATTCAAGGGATTTCAATGAATTCATTCACAAGAGTTTAGGGATTTCAAAGAATATCAAAGAGTTACAAATATTTTGTAATATTTCAAAGAATACAAGATATCAAATGTATAAAAATATTCTTAAAAATTGTAAAATTTCAGGATATTTTAAAAGATTCCAGGGAATTTTTAATATATTTCAAGAATTTGAAGGAATTTCAAAGGACTTCAAAGGATTTGAAACACTTTAGGGTACCTTCAAAGATCCCAACAAATTTTCAAGAGTTTTGAAAAATATTGAGAAAATTCCTAGGATTTTATTCATTTTTAGGTATTAAATAATTGTATACCATTTAAAAGAGTTTTCTAGAAATTTCGACGATTTAGAAGGATTTTATAGGATCTGTAAGATTTTAGGATATTTTAAAAGATTTCAAGGAGTTTTCATTGAATTTTAATAAGTTGAAGGGATTCCAAGGGATTTCAAAGGATTTTTGAGATTTTAGGGTATCTTAAAAGATTTCAAGGAATTTTCAGGAGATTCAAAGAATGTCAAGGAATTTTCAAGGATTTTAATGTTTTTTGGGTACCTAAATAAATTCCAGGAAATATCAGATTTGAGGGAATTTCAGGGGAATCTCAGTGAATGTTAAGGGATTTCAATGGATTGCAAAGATTCAAAGTGATTTTATAATATTGCAAGGAGTCCCACGTCCAGTTCGCCCCTGTCTAGAAGCCTGAAAATTAGGATAGACACTCAAAACTCAAAGCAGATGTCGCCAATCCTTTTGGCTCCGTAGGGCGCACGTTTTCAATAATTCTGTATTGTTCATGGCGATCAGCTATGGGCTAAGCTTTGCTCATGCGTGAAAAAATAACCTCCACTGCGCAAGCCCGAAATTTTCGCGAATAGCTGGTCGCCATGAATAATAGAAAATTCTAGAAAACGTGCGCCCTACGGTTCCAAAAGGAGTGGCGACATCTGCTCTAAGTTTTTGGTGTCCAGCCTAATTGCGACGTCAATTCTATGGCGCACCATCGCCCTCTCCGAGATAGATCATGTAAGAATATACAAAAAAATTTTAACAATCTTTTAAGTTGAGTTCATGACGTTAAAAGACAATTAAAATTTACACTATTCTCGGTAACTATTGTAGTAGTTGAATATTTTCATTCAGTCTGATTTTAATACCAGGGGGGCCATAAATAACTTGGGGTTCAAATATTTTATGACAAATTTTACAATTTCAAAGAAAACTAATTTTTTAGTATGATCATTAAAGAGGTTTTTTGGAAACGAGTTGTCATGGCTCTTTCAATAGTATATTGTGTAACAAGTGCAAGAAATGGAATAGCTTCTCGCACATGTCACACAAGATATTTTTTGCAAAAAGTGCAGAAAAATGGCGGTATTTCGTGTCTCTTGAGTGTGCGCGAAGTTTCAGAATCTTTTACTGTGAGATTGGCGTGCGAGAATATTCTGGCATGGAAAACTGTGCAGGAATACCATATTCCCGCACGCTAATCTTACAGTAGAGGAATCTGGCACTTTGCGTACACTTCACAGACACGGAATGTCGCAATTTTAATACATGTGTTGCAAAAAATATGTTACGCAGAGCTATTTTAGGAAAGCTTATATGCCTCAGTAGGTTAAGGTTTTCTGAGAAATTGCTAGCTAATTTCATTCTATTTCTCACGGTAAGAAAATAGTAAGGAGCTCTGATTCTGACTTGATAATAGAGAATCATCCTGCCAATCACAGAGAGAGAAGACAAATTGATAGTTTCTTGCAACTGAAATATACACCTTTTCGAAGCAATCAATATTTCCGGAGCTCTGTACCACCGGGTAGCAACGTAATCTGTTAAGGTAGGATCGCTTCCGGTTTCGCCGTCGCCTTCGCCAATTTGAGTCACTGAGCGAGCCAGTCCAAAATCAGCAATTTTGCAGTGACATTGTGAATTTAACAATATATTGGATGGCTGAAAATATAATTTTTTTCCAATTAGACACCTCAGAAAGAAATTTGACCATTTTTCAAATATTTATTTTCAGAAATATAACTTGAGTTAATTTAAATTAAAGGGAATCATCGAAATTTGAATTGATCCATCAAAAATGATTATTGTTGATTACCTAGCCTTTGGGGTGGTTAAGGGCATGTGTACTGGTTTATGCGAAAAAACGATTGAAAGAAATCCGCGCTGAATAACTGCCGGTCGAATTGTAGAGTGCTCGAGCAACTGCGATAGATCAATGGTCTAGGTTTTAGGCTAGAGAGTTTGTCGGCATGCGTTCGCGTCCTCGTAATTTTTTCAATATTTTTACGAACAATATCAGATTCCCACGATTTTTCTCCGCGGATGTCTGAAGACTATTATTTTATTTAAAAATGAAAAAAATAATAATATCCGTTTTTTCAACCTTAAGTTTTTTTATTCAAAAAGAAAATAACAGTCTGCAGACGTCCGTATTCATATTCTTTACTATTTGTCAAAGCTTTTGCAAAAAATATTTGATATTGTGGAAAAAAAGTAAGGGAGCTGATATGGCTCATATGGTAAGTGACTAAGTATCACATGCCCTTAACATCTGTATGAAAGGATCTTGCAAAATTTCTAATATTAACAGATATTTAAAACTTATTTTTTTTTATATAATTTTTAACTCTAGTATTGTCGATAAAAATATGAATATACAAAGAAAATCGGAAACAGAGAACCCTATTTCTTATTGATATTAATCAAAAGACAAGTTTAAGTTATATGTTGTATTTTGAAGGTAAATGGTGATTTTTTTTTCAAAAAGTACCTACCTTTAAATCCCTGTGTATCACATTCCCCGAATGGATATATTTGATTGCCTTAAACAGTTGGTACATTACGAAAACTTTGTGGATTTCGTGCAGGATATTGCCTCGTTTTATTACGTTGTGCAGATCCGTTTCTAAAATAATCGAAATATTCAATAAAGTATATAAATAGATAAACTTTTATACAAAAGGGAAACGATAAATTAATGTAACTTTTATGAAAGTACAGGGGGCTCGTTTGCCGTCACGGCTGGTCGGTTCAAGTTTCTAAGTCCAAAGGGATAATATTTCTTTGACACTACAAATTTTAATGTTTGATTATTGCAGATTTACAAAAAAAGCATTTGTGTTTAAAATTTCATGACATTTTTTTGGGAATTGAATTTTAAAATCTCAAATATTCGACGAGGGCCCTTGCAGGGGAATCTGCTTTTCAGCCTCATGCCTCAGTTTACAATAATCAAAAGATTTCGTTGTTATAATAAATGTTCTCTTGTATCAAATAGTTATAATATCTCGTTTGAATGTGCAATTATTGAAAACAAAGATAATTCCGACAAATTTTGATGCGCGTGCAGAGTGTCTGTCCCGATCAGAGCGCTAATATTTTTATTTCATTTTTGCATTTTTTAATTTTTTATACATATAAACAATAC
>JAUMHM010000085.1:22755790-22775419 GCA_032362435.1 Melikaiella ostensackeni
TACCGCGGTTCTACTGGGAGCCGGTGTCATTTTCATGGATGACAGTCGCTCCCAGGGGGACCCTGCGGTGGTTGTTTAACCAATTTTATATATATATATATATTATTCATTTTAATAAAAAATATTTAAGACATGGCATAGTAATCACGTTGCAGTTTGATGGATAATTGTTTTAAAAAATACACTTACTTAATCCTCGAAAGGATTGAACGAAATATTTATTTTCCTGTGTAGAATACATCCTAATTTTCATTTCTTTAGAACTATACATAAGAATTAACGATAGTAAAAACCATTTTAGCACAGCCCGAATATTCAATGGATTTTTTATTTAACTTCATACATTCATATTTTTTTATTTAACTTCATACATTTGGGGCCGTCCATGAACTACGTTACCAATTTTGGGCTTTTTTTACCCCACCCCAACGAATATAATGTAGCCGTTGGCTAAACACGGAGTTCACAGACTTCACAGTCCAAAATACCAAAAGAGATGAACTTTAAAAAAAAATTAATTTTTAACCAAACAGTTGCAATAACAACCAAATAGTTGAACTTTCAAGCAAAAGAGACAAATTTTCAACAAAATAGTTGAACTCTCAAACAAATAGTAGAGTTTTCAAGCCAAAAAAGACGAAATTTTTCGAAAAAGTTTATTTTCAACTAACAAAGATAAAATTTCAACCAAGAAAGAAGACTTTCCTGCACAAGTCCGACTGTATTGCAATTAAAATCAAATTTAATTGAAATTGCTCTTAACATAGTTCTTTGTTTTCAATGACCATATCAAGATCATGAATCGCATTTTCGTTCAAACCTTGCCACCGCTCTTCTTGCTTGCTGGTCAAGAATCGAACGAACGATACTCTCGAAAAAGTATCGATACACCAAAGTATCGACTCACTAAGTAAGCGAGTCCAGTATCGATGTATCGATTGGTCAAGTACTCAATGAGTAAAGTACCGACTACGTGTCGCCCATCACTACACTTCTGAAATGCCTAGCGACAAAACGCAAAACTAGGCAGAAAAACGCCGACATGGGACGGCTCCCTTAGTTATTTTTCTATCAAATAATCCATTTCCCCCAGCAAATACCCAACATTACCTTAAAATAATGGAACTTGTGAGTTTTCAAAGGGGCTTAGTGATTTTCCTATAAAATAATCCATTTCCCCCAGAAAAAATCCAATACGTAACATCAAAATAATGGAAGTTGCGAGGTTTTAAAGGGACTTGTGATTTTTATATAAAATATTCCACTCCCTGCTAAAAACACCCAATATGACGTCAAAATGATGGAATTTGTGAGTTCTGAAAAGGACTCAGTGATTTTTTAATAAAAGAATTCATTTCCCGCAGAAAACATCCAACATAACCTCAAAATAATTTTGACAGGCTCTAAAGGAACTAGTTTTACAGTAGAGCCGCAACATCATAGAACCCCTAGTTTTTTCCAAGTGGAATCCTCAACCAAAAACATGAATTTTCAAGAAGCAAGAATAAATTTCTACCCAAAAAGTCGATTTTTCAACAAAATACATTAATTTTCAACAAAATTGATGAATTTTAAGCCAAAAAGACGAATCATCTACAAAATAGTTAAAGTTTCAACCCAAAAATATAATTTTTCAACGAAAAAGTTAATTTTCTACCGATTAGTTGAATTTTCAAATAAATAATTCAATTTTCAATTAAATAGTTGAATTTTCTAGCAAAATAGTTGAATTCGCAACCAAAAAGATGAATGTTGAACGCAATATGTAATAGTTGATATTTCAATCAAACAAGACTTGAATTTGAGATAAAAAATAGTCGAATCCTACCAAACAAGACAAATTTAAAACAAAATACATGAATTTTTAACTATAAAAGATCAACTTTCAACCCAAAATGGGTTAGTTACATTTTACGTAAAAAAAATTAATTCTCAACCAAAAAAAAAGAATTTTTAACCAAATAGTTCAATTTTCAACCAAAGAGAAGAAGTTTCGAGTACAGAGGATAAATTTTATACTAAAAACGGAATAGTTGAATTTTCGATCAGGAAAGTTAATTTTCAACTAAAAATGTAACAAATTTTCAACACAGCAGTTAAATTTTTAACCAAAGAGATGAATTTTTAATCAAAAAATGAATTCTTAGGAAAGTATTTTAACTCTCAACCAAACAGTTGAATCTTTGACAAAAAAAGGCGTCTTTAAACAAAATAGTTGCATTCACAACAAAATAATCAAACTTTCAATCAAAGAAATTAACTTTTCACCAAAAATAGTTGAATTTTCTTATTGCGGGTTATATTATATCAATTCGCATTTAAGCGAAAAAACAAGGAAAAGCGAAAGTTTTTTGAAAACAGGGGAGAAAAGAAAAAAAAATTTTTAAAGAGGAAAAAGAGAGAATAGGGAAAGAGTGTACAGTCTAAAATATGAAAGTGATTTTTAAACTTTTCAAGTTATTATTGAACTGTACCGCTGCAGGGACATCTTTCGCAGAATTCAAAAACTTCATTAAAATTTGTTATCAGGAAACGTAATAAACGTTATCTAACGCAAAAATATCATAAATATTATTTATCACTAGATAATTACCTGTTTATTGTGTGTCATTTCTGAAATGGATTTTTATGCCTCAAAAATTAATTCAAATTTATTTTCGTTTCATATTTTTCACAATGAACTTTCACTCATGTATTTCCAATTTCGATTCATTCTTTCAGTTTTTGAAAATTCCGCCATATACTGATCGACATTTTGAGGTTATCTTGCAAATCAAACTACACATTATTTCAATTATTATATTGAAAAAACGATTTCAGCTTCCACTTATAGTTAAAATTAGGTTCGTTTGATCCTACAAAAATATGAAAAAATCTATTTCAACACTTTCTTTTATATTTTACGCAAAATATGAGTTTGATGAGCGTGAACAAAATTTACAACGATGACCGACTCTTGTCACTCCTACCTCTACTCGTCAATGACCGAAATTGTAGAAACATTGTAAGTCGGGGGACCTTATATAGGGGTTTCAGTGCAATTGAACCTCTCGCGATGAAAAGGGGATACGCGTGGATTCAGCCTGAGAAGTATTGTCCTGAAAGTCAATTTTAAACATTGTACAAATTTCAATTTTCAGGACTGATACTTGTAGAGAATTTTAAGGCGCAACTTTTTTCCTGTTACAAAAATTTTTAGCTTTTGTAGTTCTTGAAGCAAATGGTGAGAAGTAGATTTTTTGAAAACAAAAAAATTTCCATTTTTTTACACTTCAATCTCGTGCTAACTTAGCCAATTTTCAGAATTTTTTGATTTTATTAATACTAAATAACGTGTTTAAGCCTTCTGAAACGATTTAACAAAGAAAAACGCAAATATTCTAATAAACAAAAAAGTTGTTAGTTTTTTGTAAGACTTTGCGAAAGCCATGAACTTCTGCCTTCAAGCGCTAACGTTTATCGAGCGAATTTTCAGCATTGGAAAACTTCCAGTACGAAAGTTGTTGATTAAGGTTTAAAGAAGTTTACTGGGAAGTTCTAGCTCAATCGGATCAATGGTTAAAAAATTATGAATGTTTTAAATGACAAGCGGCAATCTTGACGCTGCCCTACGCACGTGCCTCCTCGGCTACGAACGTATTGCAGCGGATGATGTGAAGATCAAGTCGGATTCGAAAACAAATAATAGCAACCCTTTGTAGTTCTCTTCTAAAATATACTATAAATAAAGCAAGGAACCAGTGAATTGATTATTTTTCAGAATAGCTTCAAAAGTATTATTTTTGAGATTGGTTTACTTTAGTTAATACCCTATTAATTTGAGAAAGAATCTCAAAGTGAATCGAGGTAGAAAAATAAATATGCAGGAAGATTTAT
The DNA here is from genome assembly GCA_032362435.1 of Melikaiella ostensackeni. NCBI lineage: Eukaryota > Metazoa > Arthropoda > Insecta > Hymenoptera > Cynipidae > Melikaiella > Melikaiella ostensackeni. The sequence goes on from JAUMHM010000085.1 coordinate 22,759,667, forward strand.
GGATTAGGAATAAGAAAACATGTTCCAGAAATGAGGTACGACTGAAAACCGTTAATAAACATTTTAAGTAAACTTTTATTATAAATGTAATATTTTAAGACTACTTTTTATTCTTGGTTTCTTTATTAATTCTTTTACTAAATTATTATTTATAGATAGCCTAAAGTAATTATTTTATTTTTTAATTATTTTTTAATGTTTGTCATAAACATCCACTTTTTCATCAGGAAAAAATTTGAAACGAATGCTTTACTGATTTTGAAGTTTGTTGGCTTTCGTATATTGCCTTTGAAACTTTTTTTAAAATCTTGCAGAAGATCTTCACATGTCTCGACTGTCGTGAATGAAGAAGAACGAGCATTGCGAATAATTTTCACATAATCAGCTTCAGTTTCAATTCGTTCTAATCTTTTTAATTTTTGCGAATATGAGCCAAAATTTCTATCGCACTGGCAATATTGCTGTCCTTGAACTGAAAAAACATATTTTATTTCACTTTGCGAATGAATTGTCAATAAAACCAAAAAATAAAACACTGTAATTTTTATTTTGTCCGAGACATGAATTTGAAAATAGAGTTATGCTGTTCAATTCGTCTTTAACAAATTCTTTTAATATCGTGTTATGAATAAAACTGCAATCAGTGTTTGCACCTTCTTTACAATTTCCTTAAGAATAGGGAACATATTGCTCTCTTTCGTAGTATGTACATGTACATTAAATAAACCTATCTGAAAAATAATACTTTCGCAGCTATTCTAAAAAATAATTCATTAGCTGGTCCTTTGCTTTATTTATTGTTCATTTTGGAAGAGAACTACGAGCGGTTGCTATAATTTGTTTTGGTATCTGACTTCACTTTCATATCGTCCTCTGCAACACGTTCGTAGCCGAGGAGGCACATGCATAGGGCAGCGTCAAGATTGCCGCTTGCATTTAAAATATTCATAATTTTCAAACCATCAATCCGATTGAGTTGAATCTTTCCAGAAAACTTCTTTGACCTTAGTCAACAACTTTCTCACTGAAAGTATTCTGTTGCTTAAAATTCGCTCGACCAACGAAGCTCTTGAATGCTGAAATTCATGCTTTTTGTAGAGTCTCAAAAAAAATTGACAACTTCTTTGTTTATTGAACTATTTACATTTTTCTTTCTTGAATAGCTTCAGAAGACTTGAGCACGTTATTGAATATCAATAAAATCGAAAAACTCTGAAAATTGCGTAAGTAAACACGAGTTGCAGTGAAAAAAGATTGAAAACTTTTGTTTTCGAAAAATCTACTTTTTACCAATTACTTTAAAAACTACAAAACCTACAAATTTTTGCGAGAGGAAGAGAAGATGTGCCTTGAAATTCTCTGCAAGTATCAGTCTTTAAAATTGAAATTCGAACGATTTTTAAAATTGACTTCCTGGACAATTCTTCTCATGCTGAATCCACACGTATCCCGTTTTAATCGCGAAAGGTTCAATTGTCATATGTAATGTTGAGTATATATTTTTCTTCTATTACCTCTGTTATGTTTTATTACGTTTGGGACATGAAGGCCTGGTATATAGATAATCGATTGTCTCGTGCCATTTCACTGAGAAATAAAGCGGACCTTCCATTGTTTTATCTATATCACTATGCACTCAACTACTGTCGTGCTTTCTTAACCGATTTATATACAGTCTGAGTTCCCAAAATAAATTCAATCCATTCTCTAATTTCTTCCAATGAATTATTTATTTTTCAAATAATGAAATATGTAAAAAAAGTATAGTTAAAATAAAAAAATATTGTAAAATAACTTTCTTAAAAACTTTATAGAAATTTCGAGATCTTACGCTTTTCTTCTATTTCATTAAAATTTGTGATTGATATTTCAATGATTATTCTCGCTTTGAAAAAAATTAATTTGGTTATAGTAGATTCAACGTGAAATACGAAAGATTTTCATATTTTCAATAAAACAATTAATATCTAGAAGTGAAATTTTTTGCAGGTCACTTATTAATTATAAAAAATCTTTCGTGACGCCTAATCCAGAAGAGTACGAAAAGCAAAATAAAAGAATAAAAAAACCTGTTTTTGATATAATTGAAGATACATGGCTTGTTAATTGAATGAAAAGGCAATTGACTTTATAGTAATGCAATTTCAAAATTACAGCTGAAAATTCCTGATTTGTGTTTTGAATTTTTGATTCTGTTTTCATTTGGTATTATATCGAATTAGACCAATTTCATTTCAAATAATGCAAAGAGGTCCAGCTTAGGGTGTCACAATTATTTGGTATGTGAATATATTATTCTATAGTGAAAATGAAGAAACACTTATTTCACCGATTGCCCAAAATTTTTATTTTTTACAATCATTTGAAGATTACCTGAGAATTAGCAAAAAATGACATAACTTTTATTCAAAATGTAATATTTTCCGAAAACGCATAGGTATTTAGGATTTTTTTTTTATTCCACGTGGAAACTTTTGTTCTTTCAATTGATCGAAGAAAAATGAAAAACCTTTTAAAAATTACAAAATAGCGGCAGTTATTCTGAAATTTTTAAAACAGATTTTCTCAAAAAACCCTGCCTTTTAAAAAATGTACTTTTGTGAAGAGATAAATGGTTATATGTACGAACTATTTCCTGAGTTTCGTTTTTGGTAAGCCACTGCTTCACATTGAAAAAAATTATTTTTGAGAAATCGAGTTTTCGCATTTTCTCGGAAACAACGAAAGGTACAAAAAAATGTTAAGATAAAAATCTGCATATCGAGAATAGCTTTACAAAAATTTCCTGTTGCTCGTTCGTGATTTCTAGCATCGTTTAAAAGAAAAAATTAGAAATTTTTTTTTTTTTAAATTCCCTGCTTCAAAAATAGGGCTTTCCAGGAAATCTTCTTTATTATTTTCATCGAATTTTTAAAACATGAAAAAAAGAATTTCGGAATAACACCATCTTTTTTAACTAATAACAATATTTTTAAATAGTTCCTCCCAATGTTAAAAGGGCATCTTATCAGTTTTGTGGGGGCTAAACCATTTTTGAGGCCGGAAATTTTCTTTTAAATATAAATTTTTATTTTTTTACGTAAACGATACAAGATATCACAAAAAAGCAAGAGGTATTTTTTTGCAAAACTTTTTTAGATGTTTGATCTTTTATGTGAAAATTTTTTTTTGTACTTTTCGTTGCTTTCGAGAAATATTTTAAAATTCGATTTTTAAAAAATAATTTTTTTCAATGTGAAGTAGTGATTTACCAAGAACGAATCTCAGGGGACATTTAGCATATATTACAATCTATTTCTCAAACAAAAATTAAAATTTTTAAAAGTGGGGTTCTTCAGAAAATCCACTTTCAAAAATTGTAGAAAAACAGCTGCCATTTTGTCATTTTTCAAGTTTTTAAATTTTGTTGCAATCAATTAAAAGAGCCAGAATTCCCTGTCAAATAAAAGAAATCACGAATACCTATGCTCGTTCGGAAAACACTGCGTTTTGAAAAAAAATGGCATTTTTTCATAATTCGCATGTATTCTTCAAATGATTGTAAAGAATAAAAAAAAAATTGTGGTCAAACTGTGAAATACCTATCCCTTTATTTTCACTCTAGAATAATATATCCAAATAAAACATCATTCTGATACCATGACGTAGACTTTCCTTAAAATTTTGCATTATTATTCACAATTATCAAATAAATTAGGATAAAATTAATTACTTAAATTACTCACAAGAATTATCTATAAATCAATATATAATTTCTATAAAATGTAGTGAAATCTACAAAAATAGTGGTCTATGGTTATTTTTTAAAAATTCATGTCTGGAATAGTAATGATTTGAAAAATGACTTTCTTCATACAAGTTTAACCCTATAGATAGAATCAAAATTGTTCCTCTTACTGAAATATGTAATAGATATGATAAATTGGTCTTTAATGAATAATTTAGTACTCTCAATTAATATTTTGAATGATAAGATATTTTATGTTGTTTCACACAATTTGAAAAATAAATCCAAATTAAATTTTAAATTTTAAAGTATCTCAGGATTTCAAATGTATATTTAAAAAAAATTTCTTTTGGTAAAAACTCGAAAACGTTTATAAATCATTTCTAGAATTGAATCAGTATAATGTAATGAATCTAATTCGTGTAGAAATTATTGATTCCTTTACTCCCTTTAGATTAAATAAAAGAACTTGAGTTTGTTTTTCAGTACAATTTAACACCATTTACAATTCTTCAGGACGATAGAGTTTCTCCTTCAAAAACTTTGAATTTGAATGTTGAACATTTTTTAAAAATTAATTTAAATTAATCAAACACATATAAAATTAGACGCATCAGACACATTACACACATTATGAAATTAGACACATTTTTAATAACATAACTGAAGTCAGTACTTAAAATTCCACAAACATTCCTAAGGTTATCTAAAACAATAAGAATTTTCAAATTCTGACTAAATGCATAAAAATTGTAAATAAAGTAGTAATTATTATGAAATTAAATAAAAATTAGTTTACCCCTTTTCCGAGTCGTCGGAGGATGTCGTATTGCTTTGTGACATGGTTGTCAATTTCTGACACTTTTTCGTTGTTACTTTTCCCTGACATCTTTGCGACTATGGAACCGATATTGGTCATAAATCAGTGGACCGGCGAGTCGAAAAGATTTTTTCCGACCGCACGAGGAATATCAAGCGGATGCGGCGCGGGTCTGAAGAGCATTCACATTTTTGCACATCAGGAGGAAGGGAAATCCAGTTGGGTAGTTTTTTAATTCAACCTTTGACACACCAATGTGATTGTGTTGTAAAATATACAGCTGGTTGCCAAGACGACGGCGTGCCGCTTTCACGGCTGCCAACCCCATCATGTGGCTAATAAAAACAAACAGGTGTACAGTGCACAGCACCTTTAATCAAAACTAAAAATTACTTTAATATTTACAAAAACTAGAAGAAAAAAAGGTTATTAATTTTTAAGCTCGCGCAATTTTTAGATTAAAATATTAAGTTGATGCTATTTGCATTTTATGGTATCTATTATCAGAAGTAATAGAAAAGCAAAGCAAGGACATATATTGTATAATGGATGGGTATTGAAACCTCAACTTTAAATTGAAATTGTTGACGTTAGTAAAGGAACATGAAAAATCGCATTTCCAGAACCAACCCTAGAATTTACTTTTAATTAAACACAAAATAAGCCGTTACTCCATTCCAAATCTTCGATTTGTTAATAAATACATAAATAGAAAAAACTCTTTTCCCGATCCGACCCTGAACAAATTTTTAATTAAACTTAAGTTTAAATGAAACGATCCAACTCTTGAATTTGTTTATAAATAAACGGAAAAAACTTCTTTCTCGACTCGGACCTTCAAGTTATTTCTATTTAAAAACAAAATGAACCTTTCTCCCGATCCAACTCTTGAATTTGTTAATAAATAAACAGAAAAAACTCCTTTCCCGAACTAACCCTAAACAAATTTTTAATTAAACTTAAATTTAAATAAAACGATCTAACTCTTGAATTTGTTAATAAATAAACGGAAAAAACTCCTCTCCCGAACCAACCCTGAACAAATTTCTAATTAAACTTGAATTGAAATTAAACGATCCAACTCTTCAATTTGTTAATAAATAAAAGGAAAGAACGTCTCATCCGATCCAATCCTGAGCAAATTTCTAATTAAACTTCAATTAAAATTAAACGATCCAACCCTTGAATTTGATAATAAATAGACCGAAACAACTCCTCTCTTGATCCAACCTTGTACAAATGTCTAATTTAACTTAAATTAAAATTAAACGTTCCAACTTTTGAATTTGTTAATAAATAGACAGACATTAACTCGTTTCCCGATCCAACCCCGAACAAATTTCTGTTTGCGCTTAAATTAAAATTAAACGATCCAACTCATAAATTGGTTAATAAATAAACAGACATTAACTCGTTTCTTAATCCAACTCTTCAATAAATTTCTAATTGAACCCAAAATAAGCCCTTACCCCGATCCAGCTTATGAATTTGTTAGTAAATAAACGAAAAAAACTCCTTTCCCAATGCAACCCTATGAAAATTTCTAATTCAACTTAGATTAAAATTAAACGATCCAATTCTTGAATTTGTTAATAGATAAACGGGAAAAAACTCCTTTCACGATCCAGCCCCTCAAGTTATTTCTATTTAAGAACAAAATAAACCCTTCAGCCTATTCAACTCTTGAATTTGGTGATAAATAAACCGTAAAAAACTCCTTTCCAGATCCAGTCCTGAACAAATTTCTAATTAAACTTAAATTAAAATTAAACGATCCAACTCTCGAATTTGTTAATAAAGAAACGGAAAAAACTCCTTTCCTGAACCAATCCTTCAATTTATTTCTATTCAAAGACAAAATAAACCCTTCCTCCGAACCAGCTCTGGAATCTGTTAATAAATGAACGGAAAAAACTTCCTTCCCGATTCAACCCTGAACAGATTTCTAATTAAACTTGAATTATAATTAAACGATCCAGCTCTTGAATTTGTTAATAAATAAACAGACATTAACTCGTTTCCTGATCCAGTCCTTCAATTTATTTCTAATCAAACACAAAATAAGCCCTTCCCCCGATCCTAATCTTGAGTTTGTTAACAAATAAACAGAAGAAACTCCTTTCCCGATTCAACCCCTAACAAATTTGTAATAAGTTAAAATTAAACGATTCAACTCTTGATTTTTTTAATAAATAAACAGGCATTAACTCCTTTCCGGATCCAACTCTTTAATTTATTTCTAATTAAACCCAAAATAAGCCCCTCCCCCGATCCAACTCTTGAATTTGTTGATAAATAAACAAAAAATACTCCTTTTCCGATCCAACCCTAAACAAGTTTCTAATTGAACTTAAATTAAAATTAAACGATCCAACTTTTGAATTTGTTAATAAGTAAACGGAAAAAACACTTTTTCCGATCCAACCTTTCAAGTTATTTCTATTTAAAAACAAAATAAATTCTTCCCCCGGTCCAACTCTTGAATTTGTTGATAAATAAACGAGAAATACTCCTTTTCCGATCCAGTCCTGAACAAATTTCTAATTAAACTTAAATTGAAATTAAACGATCCAACTTTTGAATTTGTTAATAAGTAAACGGAAAAAACTCTTTTCCCAATCCGATCCTGAGTCAAATTTCTAATTAAACTTAAATTAAAATTAAACGATTCAACTCTTGAATATGTTAATAAGTAAACGGAAAAAACTCTTTTCCTGATTCAATTTTTCAATTTATTTCTATTTGAAAACAAAATAAACCCTTCCCTCGAACCAACTCTGGAATTTGTTAATAAATAAACGGAAGAAACTCCTTTCCCGATTCAACCCTGAACAAATTTCTATTTAAACTTAAATTATAATTAAACGATCCAGCTCTTGAATTTGTTAATAAATAAACATACATTAACTCGTTTAATTATCTTTCAATTATTTTAATAATTTATTTTTAATTAATAATTTCATAATTTAATTTAATTATTAATAATAATAATCTTTAGATTCGTTCATTCACTTTTTCCACATTGAAGCTCCTATGTTTACGCTCGCTTTTCGCGTGTTTTTTGTCTCGCTATTTTGCTCTATAATTTTAATTTGACAATTTATTAGTATGAGTCAGTTTGACATAAAATTCTGTTTCCAGTTAAAGTTGTACCTATTGAATGGAAACTCTTTAGTTGGAATTGAAATATCAAATTCTCATCATGTTAGATCGACATAACAATAATTTTTATCTAACATTAGTGTCATTTATATTCCAAGTTTTCAATCCGAATGAATCCGAATCAATACGAACTCTCATTCGTTCGGATTAAAAATTCAGCATATAACAATCCGAGTTCGGATCAATTTGGATTCACTCGGATTCAAAATTTGGTTGGGATTAATTCAGATTGGAAGTTTGGATTATATCGGATTAATTTTTACCGGATTTAGATCGAACGAAATTGAGAACTTTTCTCTGGATTAGTTCGGATTGATATGGATCGGTTCGGATTGCTTCGAATACAAATTTTGGAATAATTCGGAATGAATTTCTATCCAAAACTTTCGCTAGGGTAGATTCAGTGTTGGGGAAGTTCCTTAAAAAAAATGTACTAATTACAGCTACAGTTACTTCGTGAAAATGATAACTTGATATATTTCCAGTCACTGATTCAAGTAACTTGACGTTCCAGCAAAGTATCTTTTTTTATCTATGGAAATATATGTTGCATATGTAAAAAATTATAACTTTTCAATTGCAAATATTGAAAATTCAATAATTTCAATTGCAAATCTTTAAAATTGGATAAATTGACATTTTAAACCTTCAAAATTGAACTATTCCAAAATGAGCATTCAAAATTACATCATTCCAAACTATAAACATTATAAATTAAAAAATCTTCAATAGTAAATCTTAATTACAAATCTATAAAACTAGCATTTAAAATTACATCATTTTGAACTATAAGCATTCCAAATTGATAAACCTTTAGTTGTAAATCGTAAAAATCGAAGAATTTCGAATTGCAAATCTATAAAATTAAATCAATTTCAATTTTAAATCTTCAAAACTGAACTATTTCAAAAAAAATAAAATGAAATACAAATTGCATCTCTTTCTATTTTTCCAAATATTCACAGAATTGAAGAATTTTCCATTGTTAATCTTCAAAATTCAATAATTTTCAATTTTAAATATTCAAAATTGAACTATTCAAAAATTAGCATTTAAAATTACATCATTTTAAACTATAATCATTCCAAATTAATAAATCTTTAGTTGTAAATTGGGAAAATTAAAGAATATTGAATTGCAAATTTATAAAATTGAATCAATTTCAATTTTAATCTCTAAAATTGATCCTTTTAAATTTTAAATCTTCAAAATTGAATTATTCCAGAAAACAAGAGGCGGTTGCCTTTTTTGCACATACTTGAATATTTCAAGCCATAGTCATAGGTCTATGTTATATATTTATGATGTTACAAAAATCAAGTCACAACTGACTTAAATTATTGCATATTAAAATTTTCAGGTATTCGAAAAGGAAATATCATTAACATCATGTAATAAACTTAAATTAATGTTACGTATAAAAAATTATTAATCTATCTCTTAAACTGTTTTAAATCACAGATTCTTGCATATAATTATATTACTTTGTTATAAATCACAATATTGATCTTACTATTCTAAACAATTTTTTGTTCCTCATTATATCTAGCACGAGTAAAACAACGAAAATCTTTAAAAAATAATTGTGCCTACTCTTCTTAGATGCAAACATCACTTGCATAATTTTTGCGAAGTTTACAAAATTCAAGATGAATTTCTTTTTAGAAAGTGGATACTAAAAAAATCAAAAACTTGAAATTAAATTCCAGGTCATTTTCAGGTTTCTTCAGGCTATTTCGCTACTTAAAAAATTCCAGGTTTCTCAAAGTTTCCAGGACAAATCAACACCCTGCTATAAAATTAAATACATTTCAATGTTACATCTTCATAATTAAATAACTTTCAACGCTGAATCTTCAAAATTACACTCTTCTAACAAAAGCATTCAAAATTACATCATTTTAAACTATAAACATTCCAAATTAATATTTGGATGTTGGTGAATGAATCCTAAATTTTTTATCTTCAAAATTGAATAATTTTCAATTTTAGATCTTCGAAATTGAAATATTCCGAAAAAAAACATTCAAAACTGCATCATTTTAAATTACACATATTCAACCAGAGAGATTCAACACTAAAAATCTTCAATTGCAAATCTTTAAGATAGACCTACTTCAAAAAAATCTTCAAAATTTTATGATTTTAAACTACAAAGAATCTAAGTGAAACAGGCTGCCGAGTGCAACTATTGCAACTATTTTAATATTTATTTTAATTTATGATTATTAATAATTATATTTTATAGTTCTTTAAATTTGGGCATATATTTTAATTTGATAATTATTCGATTGAAAAAAGAAACATGTTATAAGCGAGCGTAACGCGCTATTTTTGCTAGTATTATTATTAAATGATATTGCTTAGCAGATAACTGATGAATGTTCATGAAAACAATTGAAAACTTACAAAAATTAGTTATTTGACAAATTTAATTTAATTTCCGAACTTTTTGTCATTGTCATAATTCCCTATTATCATAATCCCGAAAGTCCCTATGGGAAAAAATAGAGTACAAAGGGTACTTTTTCCGCTTAAAGGGTACCTTTGTTATAAAAAAGTGGTACAATAAAGAAGTTATTATAAAGGCAGTAGATTTGTCATAGGTATAGGTACCATAAACCGGGGTAATTATGGATCAACGTTTATCCTTTATGACTTTATGATTTCGTTTTCCTTTTGTAATAAGACTTTCTAAACATTTCATAATAATATTCTTAGAATTCTTAGATGAATTTATCTCACTCTTAAATCTATAAATATTCTTAGAATAGTAAAATCTCATCGAGAAAAAAATTTCTACTGAATAATAGCTTTGATCCATAATTACATGAATTTTTTAGCTATCCTTGAAAAATCTTCTAAGGCAGCGCAAAGACTTCCTACTGATGAAAATTCATTACAAAAATTAAAAGAAGCTGAAAGAATGAAAAATAGGTGAACAGTATAATTTTAATATTATCACTTTTGAGTTTATCTATTTTTAATTCTTTCAGCTTTTCTTCATGTATTTCTACTGTTTTTCTGCCAGTTACAATTTCGGAGGTATTCAAAAGAGTTTTTAGACATAGGTAGAGAAAGATAATTTTCAAATACAAGTGAGATCATTTTTTCTTTTAACGCAAAAATAACAATTTTGCTTTTTTTTTTACTCTGCACTTGACAATTTTTCTCTAATGTACTTTTATACGTAGAAAGGCCACAAATATCGGTAAAAATTCTCTAATAGTCATTTTTAAAGGGGCTTTAAAAGTTTTTGTTGAAAACAATGGTCTGTCAAATATGAAATTATCTTTTATGGGTGAGAATATAAAAATCTGCCAAGTAAAAGAACAAATTGTTGTCGATTGTTCACTTTTAAAGGTTGGTATCGATTCAGCCCCGCGTATGGAACAGAAGAAATACTGTTACAGTCGAGGTTCTCCATTTAGTAAATTAACAATTAGACCCTGTTTTCTGAAATAACGTATGGGCGAATTTGTTGTTTTGAGTTGACCAAGTGAAAATACCTAAGGGCACGTATCTAGGAGCAGAGCAATCGAAAAAAAGATGAAAAAGTTCAAAACTGAGCAATGTAAAATGGCATGCGCTTGAAATAAAAACATGTGTCATTTGGAGCATTAAAAATTAGTTGGAAATTTGGGATATTAAATGAAAGGCACTAAATAACATTCATTACATGACCTCAAATCATTTTTCTAGATAGTAGAATTTTACATTTATATTCCCAACTTCAATTTCAAAGACTTACATTAAACAATTTTGAATTAGAGTATTAGAAATTTCAAATGTAACGTAACTAAATTGAATCCGACCAACTTCAAGCATGTTAACCGAAACAATCTGAACGTTTAAATTCTTATAAATGAATAATTTCATATTTAAATCATTCAAAATTCTAATAATCGAAATATTAAGTATTATGGCGCCATCAATTATTTTTATACTTTAAATGTATTTTTTAAAATAAACAATTTCACATTAACATTTTCATTCTATTTGGAATTATCCAAAATGGAAATGTTTTAAACATTCAGTGCTCAAATTTGACTTAAATTTAATTTCGTAGCTCTGGTCGTAGCCAAAAAATGTAAACGATTTCAAAATCCTGCAAACTGAAATATACGAAGTGCTACAACATTTTCGCTTAATCTAAAAAGCTCATAAATTAAAAATTTTTTATTTTATATGTTGAACATTGTAACATTTTTTATTTAAAGCTTGAAAATATGGAAAACAATTGAAACTTCAAAAACTGTACAATTTGAAGTTGAAACCTTTTTAGAGAGAGTGAATCCTCCGACATGAAGAAAAACCTTTTTTACTGAAATGATGAAAAAAAAGTTTTTGGATAAAATTCCCGATTTCCCGGTGTATTAGCCATCCTAAAATTACATTGTTTTGTGACGATTCTAATGGTAAATACTATTTTCTAACCCATAATTTAATTTAAAAAGGAAAAACTCGCATATTTAGAAAAATTTATCTTCAAGTTTGTTTATTCAACATTTTTTCAGGGTACAAAGACACGCAAGAAGCTATAATTATTGCGTTAATTATACTCATTTATGATATAATCTCGATAACGAATGGATAATTGTGAAACTTTCCACCCAAGGCAATTCGTTCATTTGCGCATGCGTCTTGGATATTTCTTAAAAAATAATTTGGGCAACCGTAATCCAATTAGCAACAATGCACTTGGCTTTGAAGTACATAGCAATGGAATACTGAAATGCCTTTTCAAGTATTAAAATGCATCACAATGGTCCCACAAAAAGTTTAGTTTCAAACAAAGTGCATGTATACTTTCTTATAACTAAAGAGTAGTAGTATTCAATTTAAATTCTAGAAAAAACTATAAAATTGACAGAATACAAACTGAGTAATGAAGCTTTTCGAACTTTTAAATAATCACTCTAAAGCTTACATTTTACACAATAATGATAAAATATAATCGCCATTTTTTGCAACGATTATACACTTTTAAAGTTGAGGGTTTTCTTTGATATAAATTAGTACGTCTATGTATTTGTTGTGTGAACGAATCTTATCTAAAAAAAACTGAAATGAGGCAAAGCCATCATTGGAACGTAATTTGAAATTTATAAGTACTTAAAGCGATCTAAAAGACTTAGATCCGAGGAAAGTTTCAAGTGGATATCTAATCTGGAAGCAATTCTTTTGTTTAAATATATTTTTCTTTTTATGACTGTACTCTTTTATCATCACCTCTTTTCCATTCCATCCTGAGGGTTGAATATAAAAGATCTACTTTCGAGGTTGCTGAATGACGATGGGTCTGGAATTGTTTGTGTGACGAGGAGCATCGTGAGTAGGTAGCGGCTTCTCGTGGAACTTCTGAACAGCTTCCGGAGGAAAATCCGCGTTTCCTTTCGCCGGAAAACCACTGATCAACAGCGTCTTTGGGGGACTGGAATCAAATTGACAGTGTTTTAAAATAATGAAAAAGTAACAAAGCATGCTTATTATTTAAGTAATTTCAAAAGACAAAGTTCTGAAATTCGAAGAATTTTATCAAATGTATCCAGTATTTTCAAAACCCAATTTTTGTTTCAATTACTATTAATGACCGAATTATGAAGCACAAGTTCTTGGACGAAAAGCACTTCAAAGTTTATCTATCTTATTGAGAATTTTTTTTGAAAAATCAATATAAACGGAATGACGGAGTAAAGAGCACATTTAAAGAAAAAGGAAGGTAATATCAGTGACTTCCTTATATGGATTGAGGACGGAAAAAAACATCCTTATTATCTTAAACGGAATTTTTAGGAGATTTAATGAGGATAAAAAGTAGATACAGGTATTGCATAATTCGCGAGAATGTAAGCAAATTTAAGCTTTTGTATTATCAGTTGTACTTTCCGTGTATGATTAAAAGTAAAATTGTTTAGTTAATTTTTATCGTAAAAAATATATTTTACGTAGCAATATTTTTTAAAGCAGTTTCGATATTTTTGAAAATTGTTCTTTTATGTTAAGCCCAGTGTTGAAGTACGTGAAGGATTTTTAAATATAAATATAGTTATCCTTCAATGATAACTCAATACTTTTTATAAATAAGGTATTTATTCAACATGAGTTCACAAGTATAGTTTTATCTTTTATATTAATCAATCAATTAAACAATACCATTTTTCTCCAGTAACAGATTTTTTTTATCGATGCTCAAATTTTTTAAAGATTCAAATTTTAAATAAACTCAGAACCTAAAAATAGAAATCCAAAATTGCCTCCCTTCCAATTCAATAAAAATGTTAGAAATTTTCCTTTCCCAATTCAGAAAAAAAATAAATAACCAATCTTTTGTCCCTCTCAACTCAGTAAAACTGATAAAAATAATTTTAAAAAATCCCTCTTCCAATTCAGGAAAATGTGCTATGGAACTTGTGATATTTCAAGTCACGGGATAGATTTATTTTCTAAAAAAAAGTAAAAATTTTTTAGAAACACGCATTGTAAACTGAATTATTTCATAATTTAAAAAGTTAAGAATCGAACTTACTTTAAATTGCATAATATCACGTGATACGAAATTTGTGATATTTCAAGTGACGATAAATTTTTCTTCAAAAATTTTTAAAATTCCAGGTCCAAAAATAAATTCAAAGTCATTTCCTGATTTTCCGGGCCAGCGACCACCCTCATAAACAATACAAAATCATCTTTTATTTACGATTTTCAATTAAATATTCGAAAATTAGTTGCTAGGAAGTAATGATTGATTTCAGTTTCATTTATGTTTTCCATCCAACATTATTTCCAAACCCAAAATATAGAAAAAAAAATCTAAAAATTACTAAAAATCTGGTAATACTGTCAATTTTCCAATTTTCTACAACCAAAAAAGAAGTGAAAATAGAATGAACCAGCTTCCATTCTTCCTCTCTTCTAACTCAATAAAAATGTTAAAAACAAAAAAGTGCCTCTCCCAATTCTGAAAAAATTGTAAAACGAAATATCCTCCCTTCATACTCAATGAAAATGTTAAAAAGAAAAAATTTCCCTCTCCCAATTCAGATAAAAGAAAAATGATAAAAATTTCGTCCCTTCCAATTCTATAAAAATTTTAAAAATGAATCATTTTCTCTCTTCCAATTGAAAAAGAATATAAAGACAAATTTCCTCCCTTCCAATTCGCTAAAAATCATAAGAATAATAAATTATCCTTCCAATTCATAGAGTATTGGAAGCCAAAATTTCCTCCTTTCCAACTCGATAAAAATATCAAAAACAAAAAATGTCCCTGTGCCTAATTCAGAAAAAGGATTTAAAATAAAAAGTTCCCCCCTTCAACTCAATAAAAATATTAAAAATAAAAATAGCCTTCTTAAATTTAAAAAAAATAAAACCAAATTTCGTCCCTTACAACTCTATAAAAATGTTAAAAATAAAAAGATTTCCCCTTTTCCAATTAAAAAAAATTAAAAACCAAAACTTTCTCTCTTCAAAAATTTAATAAAAACGTTAAAAATGAAAAATTTCCCTCTTCCAATTCAGAAAAAAATGGAAAAGAAAAACAAATTCTTTCCTTAAACTCAATAAGAATATTGAATATAAAAAAAACGACGTCCTCCGAATCAGAAGAAAAGGATACCAAAAAAATTAGCCATTCCAATTGAATAAGAATGTTAAAAACAAGAAAAGTGCCTCTTCCAAAATTTCCGCCCTTCCAACTCAACGAAAATGTTACAAATATAAAATTTCCCTTATCCAAAAAAAAAAAATAGAAATAAATAACCACTATTTTGTCCCTTCCAATTCAATAAGAATGTTAAAAACAAGGAAAGTGCCTCTTCCAAAATTTCCTCCCTTCCAACTCAATAAAAATGTTCAAAATAAAAAATTTCCCTCTTCCAATTCAGAAAAATGTGATATGGAATTTGTGACATTGCAAGTGATTAGATTTTTGTTCCAAAAACTCGTAAAATTTCCGGTCAGAAAATAATAGTAGATTGTGTACCGCGGATGACGTATTTTGCCGTCCGAGGATGGCAAAATATGTCATCTGAGGTGCACA
>JAUMHM010000085.1:22784474-22796687 GCA_032362435.1 Melikaiella ostensackeni
AATTTCATTAATGCCAGCTTAGGAGTGAAATATAGATATAAAAAATGTTTACAGGCAATTTTGCCTGTCTTTTTGAGATCAGCAATTTTGCGGTTGAAGCTTTTATCGTCTTTTGCTTTGTTTAGCTATAAATTTGAATTTTCGATTTTCTTAGGAAATTTTCAACGTTAAAAACAAAATCTATCATTGCTATTGCAAAATGTTCAACAGAAATTTTCTATAACTTTGAGGCGAATAATTTTGGTTTCTTGTCTATTTGTCGTATCTAGCCCGGTTTCGTAGAAAACTTGAAGGTTTTAATTTTCTCAGTTTGATTTTTCATGGCTAAAACCATAAATATTGGTGATAGAAGACTGGCTAACGAAACTGACCTGTCTTTTTAGACCACAAATCAGTGTGCAGAAAAAAATTTTAATTAGAATATTCCTTCGAAAGTTATCGCGTCGTCAGACGACAGACATTTTCGTAAGAATCATTTTTTCTGGCTCAGGGGGTCTCAAAACGTCGAGAAATGGCGAAAACTGGATAGGTCCAAATTCACATGAATCTAAGACATTCCATCATAATTGATGAGAATGTAAAAATACACTTTTCTCTATCTTTCAATTAAAAAAGAAATTATAAAGCCAAATTTACTCTTTTCCAATTCAATGAAAATCTTAAAACATAAAAAATTATCCTTCTTCTAATTGCTAAAATATTGAAAACCAAAATTTTCTCCTTTCCGAATCAATAAAAACCTTAAGAACAAAAAGTGTCCCTCTGCCAATTCATAAAAAAAGATTGAAAATAAAAACTTCCCCCCTTTAACTCAATAAAAATATTAAATTTAAAAAATGGCCTCTTTTAATTCACAAAAAAATGGAAACCAAAATTGCCTCCTATCCGATTAAATGAAAATGTTAAAAATACAACATTTCCAATTCAGAAAAAAAAATAACCACAACTTTCTTCCTTCCAACTCAATAAAAATGTTAAAACATAAAAAAATTTCCCTCTTCCAATTCAGAAAAATGTAATATGGAATTTGTGATATTTCAGGTGATTGGATAGATTTTTGTTCTAAGAATTTGGAAAATTCCCGGTCAAAAATTAAATTCACTGTCATTGCTCGATTTTTCCTTGTCCAGCGGCCATCCTGGCAAAAAAACACAAAACAATCTTTTATTTTCGATTTTCAATTAAATATCCAAAAATTAGTTGCCAGAAAGTAATGACTAATTTTAGTTACATTCAATTTTCCATCGAACATTACTTCCATACCCAAAATATGGAAAAAAAATCTAAAAATTACTAAAAATCTGGTAATACTGTCAATTTTACGATTTTCTACAATCGAAAAAGAAGTAAAAAAGGAACGAAACCTCTTCACCCTAACCTAATTATAAACATAATACATATACATATAAGAAAAGGAAGCAAGAGAAACCGGTTGAACCGTTTTAACCCCGGATTCACGTAAGAACAAAAAATTGGTGCTGATCATAACCTCAAATAATAAAAGAAATTCCAATATTCGCCACTAGAACAATGACAAGTGATGACAAGCACAATTTCCATTGTCATAATCAACCAACATGTTTATAAACATCTTGCCACATCCGCAAGCGGGCGAGAAACAAGTAAGGTTAGAATAAACAGAAAGTTTTTCTGATTTTGCCTCACCTAGTAGAAGATTTAGTCTCCTCGGAATCCTTAGCAGGTTTGACCTCGCGTTCCTCTTTAGGCAGCTTGTGTTGAGTTATTCTCATACCTCCAGCTTTCACTGCAAAAACATGTAAAATCTCAAGAATAAAGACATACCTGCAATGACCTTGAGCTGCTTTGACTCTATGCACGTAGGCATACTACGTAGTTTAGTAAGTGAAAGATAATTTTTTAGAAATGTACCTGCAGGAAGATGTCCAGCCTTCAATTCGCCGTCTTCAACACCGGACATGATTTACAAACTTGTCTCGTAATTTTTTCTTTACCGTAAAATATGTTGAGCCGCTTCTTAAACTGGTTAGTTTACTATCGCCAGCAACCAAGGAGAATGAAGGTGAAGGAGCTTCTCGAACCGTCGGAAAAACACGTTTTGCGGTGACGTCATCGGAAATTTGTTGAAAATAAAGCGAGAACTTTGGATAAATAATGAGAAATTTCATTATTTTCCTCACGAGAAGTGAGATTTTTTGAAATGTTTGGAACATTAGGCCACGGATCTGGCGCGCGCATGCGGAATATAGAGGGTGGGAAATTTGAATTTGCTGATTATTATTAGGCATTTTAGATTTTAGTGTAATGTCGTGCCTCGGATTTCAAAGTGTTTCAAGGGATTTGTGGAGTTTTTACCAGACCGAAGCGATGTTATAGGATCTCCAACAACTTTAAGGATTTAAATAATTTTAATAGATTTTAAAGGATTTGAAATATTTTAGGGTATTTTACAAGATTCCAAGAAATTTCAACGAAAATAAAAAATTTTCATGGATTATAAAAGGATTTATCAAAGGATTTCAAGGAATTTTAATGAGTAAATGAAATGGAATGAAATTTTAATGGACTTGTAGGGATTTCTACGGATTTCATGGGATTTTATGGGGTCGCAGAGGATTTCAAAGATTCAAACATTTTTAAAGGAATTAAAAATATATATTAAAGATTTCAGGACATAGTATGCTGTACGGGATTTCAAAAGACTGTTTAAGACTTAAGGGATTTTGAAATTTTCAAATGATTTTAAAGAATATAGTGTATTTTAAAAGATTCATAGGAATTTCATGATATTTTTAATATTTTGTAGGATTGTAGGTAATTTTAAGAGATTTAAACAATTTCAAGGAGCTTTTACGGTATTTACAAAATTTTAGGGGACTTCAAGGAATTTTACAATATTTGAGGGATGCTTATAATTTTAAAACAAATTAAAAGATTCCAAAAGAAAAAAAAAATTAAGAAATTAAATTCAAAATAAATCAAAATTTAAATTTCTCTACAAATTCCAAAATGCAAATTTAGCCACGAAATTCTTGGAAATTAGGAAGAAACAAGAATCGAACGATCAAATTTAGACAACACACTCTTAAATGTTTCCATGCGAATAAAAAAAAGTAATAATAAAAAGAGAGGACAGAAAAAATAAAGCAACCTCTGAATACCCCTTCTTCTTTTTTTCTCTCGTCTTTTTTTATTTTTCTATGACAATAAAAAAACATTCACAAAGAATGTACCAATGAGCACCGAAATGTTGTTAGATTTTTGTAAATGTTTTTTGATTGTGATTAAAAAGAAATAAATAAGACTAGAGAAAAAAGGAAGAATGGGATTCGGAGTTTTCTTTTTCCTTCTCTCCTTTTTATATTGTTTCTTTTTAATTTAAATTAAGGCATTTAAAAGTGTGATGTCCAAACCTGATCGTTAGATTCTTGGTTTCTTTTCTTAATTTGCAAAAAAGATTTCGCAAAAATTTCAAAGATTCCAAAAGATTTCAAAAAATTTCAGAAGATTTCAAAGATTTTGCAAGATTCTAAACATTTCGGAAAGATTTAAAAGATTACAAAAGAGTTTACAGAGTTCTTGAATATTTCTCAAACATTTTAATGATTACATAAAGATTTCATAAAGATTTCAAAAGACTTGAGAAGATTTTAAAGGATTTCAAAAGACTTAACCAAGTTTTTAAATATTTCCCAAAGATTTCAATGATTACATAAAGATTTAAAAAATTTTCCAAAAATTTCAAAAGATTTCAAAAGATTTAACAAAGTCTCCAAAAATTTGACAAAGACTTTAGATTTCAAAAAATTTAACGAAGTTTTTTAATGTTTCACAAAGAAATCAATGATTCCAAAATATTTCGAAGATTTCAAAATATTTCAGAAAACTTCAAAGACTTCAAAAGATTTCACAAAGATCTTAAAGATTCCAAAAGACTTCAAAGATTTCAAAAAAAATTTCGTTTTTATTTTTATCTGAATTGGAAGAGGCACTTTTTTGTTTTTAATATTTTTATTGAGCTGGAAGGGATGATATTTTTGTTATTTTTTCTGAGTTGGAAGAGGCCATTTTTTTCTATTCAACATTTTTATTGAGTTTAAGGGAAGAATTTTTTCTTTCCCATTTTGTCTGTCTTAATTGAAAGAGAGAAATTTTTTTATTTTTAAAATTTTTATAAAGTTGGAAGGGACGAAATTTGATTTTTTTTTCTGAATTTAAAGAGGCAATTTTTTCTTTTTAATATTTTTATTAAGTTGGAGGGGCGAACTTTTTTATTTTCAATCTTTTTTCTGAATTGGAAGAGGATAATTTTTAATATTTTTATCGAGTTGGAAGGGAGGAAATTTTGGTTCTAATTTTTTCTGAATCGGAAGAGTGACATTTTTTTGTTTTTAAAATTTTTACCGAGTTGGAAGGGAGGATTATTTTGGTTGTCAAGGTTTTTTAAACTGGAAAAGGCACTTCTTTTGTTTTTATCATTCCTATTCAGTTGGTAGGGAGGAAATTTTGATTATTGTTTTTCTGAATTGGAAGAGGCCACTTTTTTCTTTTGAACATTTTTATAGAATGGACGGGGGCAAATTTGATATTTTTAACATTCAGATGAAAGGGGGAACTTTTTATTTTCAATTTTCTATTGAATTAGAAGAGGGATATGTTTTATTTTTAACATTTTTCTTAGTGTGAGTTGAAAAGGAGGATTAGTTTTCATTTAGAGCATTGAAAATGATAGCGTATTTCATATGAGAATTTTTAAAACTTTAATTTTAAAAGTTTAAAACTCAAAAGAGTTCCACTGTGAGTTCTCTAATTTGCTGTTCAGTTCTGATTACTTCGATGGAAAAAAATTTCAGTTTTATGAGTTTGAATTTTTTAATTTCAAATTTCAATGACCGTGAAAAATGTTTGCGAACTGGGAAAAAACCGGAAATTTTTTTCCTTAATTAAAGTGGCCACCCTGTTATTTTCAGTTTTATATTACACTATCGTCGAGCTACTATTCAGTTTCCTGGAAAAAATTAAAACGTCTACAATTTAAGATTAGGTTGCCTCTGTATTAAGGCCATTGCAGGAATGGGACCGCTTCAAAGATACAAACAACCCGAAAAAGGACCAGGCATTCTCTAGACACAAAATCATTCAAATGATACCTTGAAAACGACTGAATTTGCTGCGACATTTTTTCCCGAAATTTCGCTTCGGCAGGATTAAGTCTATTCTCCAGCTTTTATCAAGAGAAACAGGCTTGTTCTGTAATAATAAAAAAATCCTAAGCTGCCGTACCACCTCCAAAAATTTTAATTTTATGCAATTTTACCAGAAAATTGAATAACTAAATATTTCAATAAATAATAAGCACGCACAAATTTTTAAAAATACCAAAAAATTAAAGGCTTTCTCGAAAATTGCCAAATTGCCAGGAATTTCATAATTTTGGTTTGAGGCAATGAACTTCCTTAACAAAAATTATGAATCCAAACAAAAAACACACTACCTGGTCTTCCCCTTGTTAGTTTAAATACAGCACTGAAAATAAAACTAAAAAATTTATTTTGATTCTAGGAAAATGATCAATTTTATCGAAATATTTGGCAATGAACAATGAAAAATTCGTTGAATCACTGGATCAATTGAAGATTTAAAAAATAAATGTATGATCATTTAGATTTTATTTAACAAAAGACCTTATCACTCGGCATAGATTAAAACAGGAAATCATGGACTCTAGCTCTGTTCTTTCTGATCAGCGTACATGAAATGAAGATCCTTGCAGTCTTCCTCAGAAATGCGGACCCATCCGGTCGATTTCATGTGGTAAACTAAAATATTAAAAATATTAAAATTTCCTTTGCAGTAGCTACACTGAGAACTGAATACAAATTAAAAATTTACCTCTGACAATTCCACCAGAGGCCGCGTCTCTGTAAGTTGCGTGGTAAATTGCCCGTCTTCCAAGTTCGTATGCGTCTTTGTCCTCCAAATTCCAATCGTAGAGGGAGTCCAGAACTCCGTATGCAAACAAGGATCCGGAACCGACACTGAAGACCTTTCCTGGAGTTCTGGTACCTTCGGAGTCTACGTAATATAGTGCTGGTCCACGTTTGTCCCATCCAGCGATCATCATTCCTGGTAAAAGAATTTAATATCCAGTTTCAGTACGGAATATATCGATTTTTTTAAGATGAATTTTTTTTATCAATAGGATCATTCCGAAATACTTACCCATACTGAGGCCCATTCCTTTGTAATTGTAGACCATGTTTGACATGAGTTTGCTGGCAGCGGCGACAGAAATGCGCTCTCTGTTTCTGAGTTCGTACATGCGACATTGTTTTGCTAAAACACGGTCCCAATAGACGCAATCTGCTGCTCCTCCGGCTAGAGTTCCTAGTAAATAGTCGTTGATCTCCACGATCTTCTTCATTGTCTGGGAACCTGTGAATAAAGGAAATTATTTATTAGTGCTTAGGCAATTTTTCATTTAAATCAAACGACTGTCAAATAACAATAAATTTTGAAAAAATTAAATTCAATAGTCCATTTGATTTCCCCATAACTAGCCATCAAATTTAAAAACCCGGTAGAAAAGAAGAAACAATCTTTTTAGAATGGATTTTATATTTTTAAATAATGATAAACTATTTTGAATGATTTCTGCACATTCAAGAATGTTTTTCAAATTGGATATACTAAGGTCCTCGGAAATCCATTCACAGAGATATAAAAAGTCCGAAAAAAATTTTGAATAAAAAATTTTTATTTGTTTGAAATCTTTCTCATGATTAAGAATATTTTTCCTTTTAAAAATTCCATATCATTAACAATAAAATCGTGATACTTATGAGTATTACTAAATATTTCTCTTCAAGGTTTGTCATTTCGTCCTTACTATAATTAATACTTTGGATGTAAATTTAAAAATACACTTTTCAATGTTCTTACACTCAAATTAAAAATAGTTCAAGTTCGACCACCTAAAATATTTTACATTTCAAAACAATTTCATTTGAAATAATTCAGCGAAGAAATATTTTAGCTTGAAAGTTCTTTTTAAATCCAAAATAGTTTAGTTTGAAGTCAGTCAAATAAACATTTGTAAATTTTTTATTGGTAAGATTTAAAAATTAAATTTGAGCCTGCTAAACACTCCTAATCAGATTTAAAATTCGAGTGGTTTAATTTTGAACGTTTAATTTTAAATTGTTCAAACTAGGACATTTAAATTTGCAGGTCATCAACTTGGAATATTCCATTTTTTAGTTACTTAACTTTGTACATTTCAATTGAAAATTGTTTACTTTCTAATACTTCATTTCAAAATTGCTATATATTTCTCAACTGGTCCAATTTTATATGTATTGTTTATATTTAACTGTATTTTCAAATATCGTACATTTAAACAGAAAAGGGAAAAAGGGGAATTTAAAAAAAGTGAAAACGCAGGGGAATGGGGGAATGACTGTGATCCCTGCTTCCATTGAAATAGATTGGAGATTTACCTGTCTAATGTGAATGAAGTAATTACTTAATCCACACGAAACCTTGATTCTGTATTTTGTTTGAATCCATGAAATAAGATGAAAAGATTCAATCTATTTCCATCCAATAGTTCGACGTTTTTTTGAATACTCTTGAATACTTTTTAAAAGGATTTAAACCTACGATTCTCAATCCTATTCAATAAAATAATTTTCAATGTTTTAATTTACCGTTTATGGTAATCCAATGCAAAATTTTATCAGATCTTTTGTCTTTCCTGCTTTAGGGGTCTTTCTGAACGTATAGTAAAAATCATTTTTTTTCATGTTATTTGAGGTTGAGTTTCACGGATTGAAATCGATTCAATTTTTCTCATTTCACACCTTGTTTCCCGAGAAATAGGAAAAAATGCAGAATCAAGGATTGGAAACGACTGAACTTTTCAATTGTTTTGAATGAATAATTCAAAACTATTGAACCATTTAAAAATTAACCATCTTTTCGGAAACCATTTATATAAATACATTCATGGGTCAGTTACTGACTTTCGTCTGAAACGTGTTGCAAGTACAGCTTAAAAAACTCTGATTTTTAAATATAGTAAATAGAAGTTCATTAAGAATTGGTTTAGCACCTTATAATGAATAATTTATTGTTTGTTTGATTGTAAGTAATATTTAAAGGTGCACGGCTGCAAAAAATGGCGCTTCTGACACAGATTTAAATGGCTTTACACAGGCAAAGTATAAATTTAAATTGAACCTGGCGACGACGTAATGAATGAGTGAACTTTACATTTTTAATGTTATCACTTTATAATAAAATTCAAAAGGGAATAATGGGAAAAAAACTATTTTTCAAGTGAACGTAAAAATCTATCATTTTGCACAATTTAAACATTTTTTTACGGATTTTAGTACCATTTTGCATCTGAATCCACCAAATATTTGTCAATAAATGACTCTCTTGTTAATATAATTACCTTTGAAAGTTTAAAGATTCGCGAACAAATGCAGTTTTGAGAAGTTCCTAACTTTTTCCTGAGAGCTTCAAAAAATCAGAGGCTTGGCATATAATTAAATGCCACTATTATCTACTCACTGTGCAAATTTGGCGAGGGAGTTTTGCTCCATTTTAAGAATAATTAAGTTCAACACTTCGTGGTATGAGAGTTATTTTTTTGTAGGTTACGATATGAACTGAAGTTAGCAGACAATTATTTTTGAAAAAAAATAGTCAAAAAATTGCAAATAATTCTAAATAATGATAGTTCTGCTAACTTCAGTTCATATCGTAACCTATTAAAAATACCATTCATACCACGAAATTTTAAACAAAATTATTTTTAAAATGAAGCAAACCCCCTTCGCAAAATTGGCACAGTGAGTATATAATAGGGGAATTTAATTATGTGCGAAGCCTTCGATTTTTCGAAGCTCTCGGGCAAAAGTTACGAGCTCTAAAAACTTCATTTTTTCGCGAATCTGTAAACTTTCAAAAGTAATTATATCATCAAGAAAATCATTAATTGACAAACATTTTATGGATTCAAATGCAAACTGGTAGCAAAATTACTCACGGTAAGTTTAAACATTTTACGTAGAGCAGTTTTTTCACAAAAAAATATTAAAATTGTACAAAATGACAGACTTTTCTGTTCACTTCAAAAACAGTTTTTGCCTATTATTTCCTTATGTGATTAAAAAAAAAAGTTTACTTAATCATTACGCTGTCCCTAGGTTTAATTTGAATATATACTTTGCCCGTTTAAAGCCATTCAAATTTACATGAAAAACGCTACTTTTTTACACCCATGTACCTTTGAATGTCATTTAAAATCAACCAAATAACAGTTTATCCACTATAAGGTGCTCAATCAACTCTAAATGAATTACTATTTACTATACTTAAAAATCAGAATTATTAAAAACATGCCAGCAACACGTCTCCGACGAAAGTCAGTGCAATGACCCTCATAAAAAAAGTAAACAGTGAAGTAATTTTTTATTATTATAAACAAATATTAAAGTATGTAAAACATAAATTAGAATGAAAATAATTCTCACCAATGAAGTTGCCACCAGTGGCACGAGAATCAACAGCGAGAATAATGCCATTTTTGTACATAAAACCCAGAGTCGTGGTTCCATGATCAAATTTAATCTTAATACCTTTTCCAACAGTGTTGGGATCATCAGAAAACTGTGCGAGTTGTGCTGCTGGCTGCAAAGAATAAAACACAATAAAATAACCAAAAATTCACAGTGAATATAACCTAAAAGTCCTAGATTGCAATTCACAACCTTAAACACGATTGAATTCAATTTTATTCAAATTTTTTAAGAGGAGGAATCAAATAGTGTTAACAGTATTCATATTTCTACGTTATAAGCCTTAATTTATTAAATTTCTCAAAATTCCGTAGATGATGATGCACTTTTTGGAGTAAGGAGCAAATTCATCCAACGAGAATTTCACTACTTACGTTAGCATACGGAGGCATGGCTAGTTGAAGATTGTTAGAAAAATTACGAAAGTCGATTTCACTACCGACATTTTCATTTTCATCCGATGTTTTAAAATTCACGAAAGAATTAAGACCACAAACTTCAGCGAGCGCCATGATTAACGTGTTTCTTGCCGCTACAAGCTTCTTCTCATCGACGGCATCGACCTGCTACTTGTCATTTCTTGAATTTACCGGCCGAGCATTTCAAATAGTTTGCGTAACCGCCGCTAGAAAGAAGGTTACCTACATAAGTTCCGAAAATACGCAGACAACCGAGAGATCACTCTAGTTGTACCTTTTTGTCTTCAGTGCGGGAGTTTAAACGGGAAAACGGGGAAAGTAGTGTCAAAGATAATGATTGAATTAGTATAATTTCGAAAGTTACGTGTTAGATTTTAATCGTTATTCAGGCAATTACGGATTCCGATAACGCGAGCGCATCAGTAGGTTTCTTAGGTTCATTAATTATTGTCGAGTTTAAAGGTGTGTTTAGTTCACATTCTTTTCTTTAATATAACCTTCGTTATACATTCTTCGATCAAAATAGATATGTGGAATTTGTGATGTATTGACATTTTCCATTCAGTATAAACTCAAAGTTCGTTATAAAGAACGATATGAAGGTCAAGTCAGATACCAAAACAAATAGTAGCAACCGTTTGTAGTTCTCTTCTGAAATATAGTATAAACAAAATAAAGAACCAGTGAATGGATTATTTTTTAGAATAGCTGCAAAGGTATCATTTTTGAGATAGGTTTACTTTTGTTAATACCCTATTTATTCAAGAAAGAATCTCAAAATGAATTGACGTAGGAAAAAAAGCAAGCGTAAAAAGTTATTGATTCAAAATAGAAAAAATTGTTCCAGAAATCATGTACGAGTGGAAATTGTTAATAAACATTTTAAATAAAGTCTTATCATAAATGTAATATTTCAGGACTATTCTTTATTCTTGATTTATCAGTTCTTTTATTGAATTACATATAGATAGCCTAAAGTAATCATTTTTATTTTTGAATAAAGAAGTTGATAGCATTATTTGTTATTATTTAACAGAAAAGAATACATTACAAAGTTTAAAACTAAGAAAGACGGTGTTAGAGGTATTATGATCCCAGTGAGATCCTTCAAATCTATTGAATCCAGCTAAGGAAAAAAATATTACAAAAAATTGTCAAGTCTTCAGCAAAAAAAAGTACATAAAAGCTGTTGGCATCTCGGGAAGTATAATGAAGAAAATTTGCTTTTCAGTGAAATATTAAAATGCAAGGATCCTATTGAAACGAATGCAGGTGAAAAAGTAGACAGTTAATTCATTGGATTTATTTATTTTCCACTGACGAAGAAAATGTTTTAGTTTGAAAAAATTTTGTTTGTGCTTTTCTGTGTTTGGGTAGAAGAAGAGTTGAAAATGTGCAAAAAAAGATTTTAAATAAGCAACTAGACGTGTGGATTTTGTCGGATTAAATATGGCATTTTTGATTCGACGTGCGTTAATTTTCGGATCGGTTTATTCGATTCGATCGACCCACTGATCGCATGTCGAAAAACCGACATTCGATTCGTGCTACCGTCGGATCGGCTTTTTCGATTCGATCGGCCCGTGCGTGGGAAAATCCGATATTTGATGTGCCTTAGATCGAAACGGTTATTTACTTTTTCACTTTCTTTCAATTTAGTGACCATAGTCCATCAATAAATCGAAGCAAGTAGTCAGCTTTCATAAATAAATTAATAAAAAATCAAAATGTTAAAATTGATTGAAGAATCATGAAACGTTATTTGTCTTCAATTAAATAACTTCCGAAATTCAAAAAAATTTATATGTGTCTACAAAATGAAGATTTTCTCAAAGGTTAAATGAATATGCTCCGAATTCTTGTACCTATGATTTTCACAAGTGACTGAAACTCAATAAAACAACATTTTGATCATATACTCTGTACATCTGAATTAATAAGCGCGTATTCATAAAGTAATGTAAAATTAAAAGTAGCAGTAAACTTGTTACTTATTCTGATAGAAATTTTCTACGGAAGTAAATTAATGAAAATCCCACCGAGAACCAGTAGTTTTTTTACTAATGATTTGTAGAAATACTTACAAAATCAATTATAATGACTAGCACTATTTGATTAAATGACTCTTACTCATTCAGGTATAGAAAGTGTATAATATTTATTGCAGGAATTTCAATACTTCATACATATCTGAAACATTCAAACGATAAAGGCGTCCTGAAATT
>JAUMHM010000085.1:22796787-22807575 GCA_032362435.1 Melikaiella ostensackeni
CCCCCCCCCGAAGGGGTATGCCAAGAGAGAAGAAAGTACTAATTTTGGAGTCGTGTGATGATTACGAGGTGCGATTTCGTCAACCAATTTCATTTTTCATTCAGAAAAGGTCTTAATTATGGCTTCTTGAAAACAAGAAGTTAAATAATACAGAAATTAATTGAATCATATAAGCCGAGCAAAAAAAAGATGTGATATGGCAACCAAAAGAAGAATAAAAATGGTTAATGTCTTCTGTTAGGGTTTCAAATTTGGAAATCCATAAAATCTCACCTATGGGATAAAAAAATATAACGAATTTTTTTTGGCTACAGTTTTTAGTATTAAACAACAATATAAAATTTTTCATAAATTATTTTGCATGATAAAATTTTTTGAAAACGTAAAAAAACACGAATAATTTAAAATATTGATGTTATTTCATCGACCCGGGTAATTAATTAATAAACATTTTGATGTTCTTGTATCGATTACTGGTCAAATTGATTTTTGGAGAAATGAGAAAAATCTACCTCGGCTCGTTTTTAATAAAAATTATAAATGTCGAATTAAGTATTTTGTTAGTACAAAAATAAAATCTTTTCGTACCTACCAAAGCGTTTTCGAATCGCGAATTTTGCCTCTTTTGAACGATTTTAACACTTTAAGAACGATGCAAATTTTTTTCTCCCGTAACAACAAAATAATGACATGTTTCTTCAATTCCAACTGCAGAAATTTTACATCTACAACTATTTTCAAATTAACAATCAACTAAAATTTAAAATACATGTTAAACTGTTAAATCATTTAACAATTTAAAACATGTTTCAAATTTAAAAACCGGACCGAAGACTAATCGATTTCAGCAACATTGGTTGTTCTTCTGAATACTAAAGCACGACTTTTTCCTCGACTTAAACTATTTAATTAATCGGTGCATTCCCCTATTCAAAAACTTACGTAAAACCTAAATGAAAAAACTGCGCGAAGTTCAAAATCCAAATTTTTTATAATTAGATTTCAAGAAAGTTATCCAAAGTGAGTAAACAATTTTATATTACATATTTACTTACGAATTTGGACATGTACATATTTAAAAATACATATTTCGCAACTTCTTACTTATATTTTGTAAAAAATACGAAATTATGCGCTATTATGCGAAAATTCAAAAATGTTGCGATAAAAATAAAATTATGCGTTTTGTTGCAACTAAACGTGTACATTTTGTCGGATTGTGTATGGCATTTCCGATTCGACGTGCGTTCATTTTCAGATCGGTTTATTCCTCTCAATTGGCATCGATCGAATGTCGAAGAACCGACATTCGATACGTGCTACGGTCGAATCGGTTTATTCGATTCGATCGACACACTGATTGAATATCGAAAAACCGAAATTCGATTTGTGCTATCGCCGAATCGGCTTGTTCGATTCCATCGGCCCGTACATCAAATGTCAAAAAACCGACATTCAATGCGTCATCGAATCGGTTTTTCGATTCGATCGGCCCGTGCGTGGGAAATCTGATATTCGATGTGCCTTGGATTGAATCGGTTTTTGCTTCTTTACTTTCTCTCAATCTAGTGACCATAGTCCATAAATAAACCGAAGCAATAACTCGTCTGTTTCCATTAATATATCAATAAAAAATCTGCCCTCTTCGCGGGCACATTCTCAACACGTGCATTGCGAGGAGCTCGCTTCACTCGCAAGTTTCAGCGAGCCTAGGGCGCGCGATTCGGTCGTGGCGTTTCGCGCACTGAAACATGTGGATCTGGCGCTTCGCGCTCGGTGTTATATGTTCTTCATGTACAAATTATTAAATTTGTTTTTGAATTCAGATGAAGAAGGAAATTTATTTCCTTAAGGCTCTATCGCCCTTAAGGAATACATTCTCATCATAATATTCACGCTTCGCGCTTGATTTTCTGCGCTCACCGTATAATATATACTAATAAATAGTTAAAGAGACGATAAAAAATTATCTTAATGATTTACGATTGGTCTCATAAAGAAATGTTTGATGGCCATTTTATTTGACTTTTTGAAAGCACAAATTCTGCTCTTCTGACTTTTTTTCTTATCTCGCGTCGTTTGGCTCAAAAATTAAAATTAGAATATTCCAATATCATTTTCCATACTTGAAAAACAAACTATGTCTTCTACCAAAAAATGTTCGGAAGAAAGCTTACAGGTCTTTGTAAAAGCAACAATTTTGATATCCTAACTTTTTTTCGTATCTCGCATTATTTGTCTCAAAATTTGAATTTTCGATTCTTTACGAAAATTCAAAAAGTTATTATGACAATCTTGCAGGGCTTTTAAAAGCAACGTTTCTTTTTTTCTGACATTTTTTCATATCGTGCATTATTTGGCTTTAAATTTTCATTTTCGATTCTTTTTTTGAATTTTGAGAATGCTGTAACTCTCATAATTTTTTTTTAACGAAAGAAGTCATGAGAATAAATTATTCGACCTTCTGAGTACTACGGATAGTCGCACATATAATTTTTGAATAAAAAAATGGTCTCAAAAATTTTGAAAATGCTCTAACCTTTTGAATTTTCATCCAAAATGGTGGGCTAACGAACTTGACCTTCAGTTTTCGACACTTAAAGAGTGTACCAAAGGCCAATCCAATAGATTTATTCTTTCAAAAGTTATCGTGCTCACAGACAGACATACATGCAGACATGTAGACATACGTACAGACATACAGACATACATACATACACACAGATATACCGGTAAAGACACATTCGTAAAAATCTGTTTTTCGGGTTCAGAGGGTTTCAGAACGTGGAAGCTTGACAAAAACTGGGGGAAGGGGGTCAAATTTTACAGAAATCTAATACCTTCTCTGATGAGAATGTAAAAATCAAACTGTTAAAATTGATTGAAGAGTCATGACACGTGATTTGTCTTCAATTAGATAACTTCTGCGATTGAAAAAAATCTATATATGTCAACAAAATGAAGATTTTTTTAACGCTTAAATGAATATGCTCCGAATTCTTGTACCTATTATTTTCACAAGTGACTGAAACTTAATAAAATAAAATTTTGGTTATATACTCCGCACATCTGAATTAATAAGTGCGTATTCATCAAGTAATGTAGAATTGAAAGTAGCAGTAAACTTGTTACTTATTCCGATAGAAATTTTCTACTGAAGTAAATTAATAACTATCCCACTGGGAACCAGTAGTTTTTTTATTAATGATTAGTATAAATACTTACAAAATCAATTATAATGACGTGCACTATTTGATTAGTTGACTTGTACTTATTCAGATATAGAAAGTGTATAATATTTATTGCATAAATTTCAATACTTCATACATATCTGAAACATTCAAACGATAAAGGCGTTCTGAAATTTGAAAAGAAAACCAATAAAATATTTTTAAACATTATTGTTTACTAGCAAAAATAGCGCGCCTATGACATGTTTCTTATTTTAATAATCTAATTATCGAATTAGAATATATGCTTAAATTTAAAGTACTGTAAAATATAATGAATAATAATCAAAAATTAAAATAAGCATTAAAATAGCTACATCGGCTTTCATACAATTTTAATTTTATTCTGCAACTTATTTAATTTTGAATGTTTATAGTTCATTATCATGAAATTTTGAACATCATTTTTAAATAGGTCTATCTTGAAACGTTAAATGTGTGCAATTGTACAATTAAAAATTATGCATTTTTGAGTGTTTTTTTTGTTTCGAATAGTTTCAATTTTTTAGATTTACGATTGGAAACTTTTGTATTTTAAAGGCGTGTGAATAAAAATGTTTAAATTTTGCTGATTTTGAAGATCAGAGGTCAAAAGTTTTCAATTCTAAAACTCAAATTGTGCACAATTTTCAATTTTAGATTTTCAAAATTAAAAACTCTTCAATTGCAAGTCATGCAAGTCATAAAAATTACAGATTTTTCAATTCTAAAACTTGAAACTTGCATTATTATCAATTGTTGATTTTTAAAATTAAAAACTCTTCAATTTTGAAGAATTCAAATTCAAATTTCCACAATTTTGAAGAGTTTTGAGATACTTTTCCTGGGTAAAATATTATTTTTTAGAAGAAAATACTTTGTTGCAGTGTTACCCATCAAGAAAAATTATTTTTGTAGGTACATTTGCTTCTTGGGTTAATTTTACTCGTTTTTCGATTTTCATAAAAGAGAATCATTTGTACAGTTTTTGATAAAGAATAAAATTTGAAATTTGAAGGATGGCAGTACAGAATTAGAGAACCAAAAAAATCGGAATTTTTCAGGAGAGTGGAAAAATATTCTGTGAAATCCGAATCGCCATTTCAGAATAAAACACAAATTTACTGTTGAGCTAAAGTGTTACTGAACTGAGACCAAAAAAGTTTGATTAGAAAAAGTTATATAATTTCTAAGGCATGGATGTGGAAGTTGACTATCTCAAAGTGCCACTGACCACAAATTGGAGCCTGTTCGGCTGCGAATAGCGATAAAAAATGTAATCTTCAGTTTAAATGAAAAATAAAAACTTATTCCCGAGATATGGAGACGCTGAATAAGAATAACAAATTTTTGATAAAAAAACAAATTCTTTTCCGAGAATATAAAAATTTAGTGTGACAATATCGTAATCTGAGAGACGATTTTTCACTGGAGGGCCTATAAAGAAGAAAATTATTATTTTTTGTAATAAACGATAATAACTTCAAGAATAAACAATGGTCAAAGGCAAAAAAATCATTTACACAGGGCTGCTACACAGTCACTTAAGTCACTCTTTTTTCAAGTCACTTCTTAGTCACTTTTTTAAGAGGAAAATGTCACTTTAGTCACATTTCTCCATCTTATTTTAGATTTCATCTAAAAGAAAAAAGAAAATCTAAGTAATTTATGCATAGAATTTATATAGTAATCTATAGTATGAAAATGCTATCCAATATTAATATTAAAATTATTCTAATTTATGATTTTGTGGTTTTATAGTTCCTATTGTAAAGCATCACACTAAACGTGAAGGTATAAATTTGATCTGCAACAAAATGATCCAAGAATATAACAATCTTTTATATCTTTATATTGAAACAGATTTCCGTATCAATATAGTGCGGTTGAGACACAATTTAAAAACATTTTGATACTTAACTGGAATAATACTCATTGTTTATTGAAGTAATTTATCACATAAAAGTATTGAAATACTTTATTTTTCATTTAGAAATTTAATTTTAAAAATGCAAAGGTACAGAATAATGTCACATGAATTACGTGCATTATAGAATTGAGAAAACTTACCTCTTAATGTTCATTTGTGGTCAGAATTTTCATAGTTGTAGCCCTTTTTCAACTTTTGATGCTGAAATATGAAAATTTTTATTTCGAAATTAGTCACTCTTTGTCACTTTTTAGCTTCAATTAGTCACTTTTTTCACTTTTTTTGAGGACATTAGTCTGTGGCAACCCTGCGTTTACAAAAAAATGTTAGTTATCTAGTTCTCTACTACCACCCTTCATTCAAGGTTGTCACAAAAAAACCAATCCAGGCTATTTTTCGAAACCAAATCTTTAAAAAATGAAAGTGCATTTGATTACCTTAAATTTACATTATTTCCTAGGAGAAAAGGTTATGTAAAAACAAATAGCGCCTAGCGATGATATCTCTTGCCAAAACTGTAGAGAAAGATGTTTGTTATATGATACCTTGTCACTACTGGTATTTTTCCAAATTGATGTGCATCCCTAATTAGTGTCACATCAGCTTATCATTCTCTTATTTCCAATAATTATTATCACTTCTAAAATTATCATAACTCGGGTCATTCGAATCAAAGTGCAAAATACGATTATCATCAGCTCTTTCAAGTTTAATTCCAGAAAGTAATGCATATAACGCTAATATTTTGGGCGCCATGCTGATAATAATTTCATATGACTTTTAATCAGCCTGTATCTGTGTACGCATGCATAAGATTTATGGCTTAAATGTTTTTAAGTATCCTAAGGTTATACTTCCCCCTCCTATTAAATCACCATTCGAATCTGGGCTAAGAAATGTTCCTCTGGATTTGCTATAAACAATTCTTCTAGAAAATTTGTTGTATTTTGAATTATTATGTTTTAAAATAATTTGTTACTATTTTTTTTAACAGCGAATTCGATTGAGTTTAGATTGACAAAAATTGAGAACGATGATTCGCTTTCAATAAGTATGAACAAACACCATAACTTTAATTTTGAAGTAATTTCAAATCCAAGAAATTTCAACCTACTTTAAGTTGTTTGAAAAAAATTAACTCTTAATTTAACAGGCGACCGCATTTCTCAATTATTCTTAAATGAAAAGATTGATCAACATATAAAATACATATTTCTTTGAACTTTAATCTTATCAACTTGCAGTACTTTTGAATGAGACAAATTTATAGTTTACATGCATTTCGAAGTTGAGTTTTCTGCATTTAAAATTTTTGTTTATTTGAACACTGTAAAAATTACATGATCCAAGGGAATGAATTCCTTTGGTTATTTTGTAAATCAGACTCAAAGTGATTTTATAGAATGAAAAAAAAAATGATCGAAAATCAAAATCAAAATAGAAACTTGCTGACAGGCTTGAAATAAGCATTCAAAATTGTGAATTTCCAATTTTCCATCAGATTGTTTGGCGCGTCGCTTCTACCAATCAGTAATTGTATTTGCAAATGTAAAAATATACCAATTTTCTGATAAAATTAAAAAATAAGGACTTCATAAAAATTCGTTTTTTCATCAAAATGGTGATTTAGCTTTAGATTGTAAGTTAAGAGTGAAGAAAAACGTAAACGATTTTTTTGCAACAACACGATTCTTGTTAAAACAACCAGAAATTTTTCAAGTTTATATTTAACCAGGACATTTTTTGAGTGACTGATCAATTAAAAATTTAGAGATTTAAAAATTGAAACTCCCAAAAATTGGAGCCTTGAAATATGAAATAATTTTACTTTTTGGCTTTAAATTAAAAAAAAAAAAAATTATTTGAAGAGTTCAAAACTATAAAAGCTCTATATACCATATATAAGTATTATTTAAAGCGATTAGATAGGTTGTTCTACTGAAGCTCAGAATTAAACAAATTCAAGGTAAAAAAGAAAATAAATAAACTGCCAGTTCCTAGTTCTTTCACGGTTATTTCCTGGGTTTCAGCTCAGTATAAGTGATAGAGAAGTGATAACAGTGGGGGCGAAAATTTAAATAAAAAACCTTAAAAACTACCCCATATTGAAAATGCAAAAAAATAAGACACCGTAGTTTGTAATTTTTTATTGATTTTTTTTTCTCAGAAATTCTTTCTAGTAATCCCCTGAAGAATGATGGTTGTATGATATTCCACGAAACTTTTAAAAACCACCCCTAGAGATAAACGATATATCAAAAATCTGTAGATTGCCAAAAAAAGGATTATTAAAGAGATTTTTTTCAGGATATGAAATCAGGGAAAATTTACAAACTTTAGGCTTTTTTGGCAATTCACTGATTTTCGATCAATCGTTTATCTCTAGGGGTGGTTTTCATGAGTTTCGCGGGATATCTTACCACCATCATTCCTCAAGGAATTACTAAAAGGAATTTTTTAGGGAAAAAATTCAGCAAAAAATTAAAAACTACGGTATCTTTTTTTTTTTAATTTTCAACGCGGGGTTGTTTTTTAAGGGCTTTTTAGAATGTTCAACTCCCACTTTTTCTTCGGGGGATTATATAAGAGAATTGTTAAGGATATAAAATCAAGGAAAATGTACAATCTTCAAGCTTTTTTCGGCATATAATGTGTTTTTAAGTCGCCGAAAACATTTTCAACAAAAAATTTCGTTTTACTCTGTGTATTCTTCTTCTTATACTTATCGGCATTTACTGACGAAAAGGATCGTTTTTTTTCTGCTAATTGTCTTCAAATAAAATTGGACTTGTTCTTTGCAAATTTATCATCCAAAATTTTCGATGTACTATTTAAACAATTTATATAAGCAAATGCGTTTTTGGCATTTATGGGCCAAAACAGATTTTTTTTCTAATTGCTTGCAAACTATCTTGCCAGTAATATATAGCAATGAAAATCTGTCTTCCGATATTTTATACTCATTTTTTAAACAAATGATATAAACAAATGCCGATTATCGTCATTTACTGGAAAAACGTCGTTTTTCTGCTAATCATATTCGAATTATATTGGCTATGATGATTAATGACGAGAATTAATCATCCGATATTATTCGTTAATTGTTCAAAATTAATCATATCGTGGCCAATATGATTTGAATTCGATTAGCCTAGAAAACGATGTTTTTTGATTGTTCAAAAAAAAGCATAAAATATCGAGAGACAAATTTTCATTACTACATATTACTGGCAAGGTAGTTTATAGACAATCAGAAGAAAAAAAGATCTTTTCTGGCGCATAAATGCCGATAAAATGAATTCGCTCTCATAAATTCTTTGAGCAATACATAAAAAATATTGGATGAGAACTTTTCATCGCAAAAAACACATGGCCAATTCAATTTAAAATACCGATAATTGGCATTTGTTTATGTCATTTGTTTAAAAAATAAGCATAAAATATAGGCAGACATTTTCATTACTACGCATCACTGATAAGATAGCTTATATAGACAATTAGAAGAAAAATGATCTTGTTTTGTCCATAAATGCCGATAAAAAGCACTTACTCATATAAAATGGTTAAAATAATACCTAAAAAGTATTGGATGATAAATTTGCATCACTTAAGAACACTGCCAATTTAATTTGAAGACAATTAGCAGGAAAAACTTTATTTTTTGCCAGTAAATGTCGATATTAAGCATTTGTTCATATAATTTGTTAAAAAATTATAAACAAATACCGGTTGAGAAATTTTCTTCAATGAACATCACTGACAAGATAATTTGTACAGAATAAGAAGAAAAAACAATCCTTTTCGCCCATAAATGCTGATAATAAGAATTTACTTATTTTATTTGCTTAAAAAATTATTTAAAAATATCGAATGACGAATTTTCATGATCAAGTTTCATCTTGACGGTAAAGTCAAGCAATTTCAATGCACAAATATACTTTGCAAAAACAATCCATCATGTTGAATATTTGTTAAAATAATTTGTTTATAACAATTAACATTACGAGTCAACAATTTTGTTTTCTTTCATGCATCTCTGCGCATCAAATACATGCAATATATTGAGCAAAGGACACATTTTCTCAAGAAGATAAAAAATAAAATCGTGAAACTCGACAATTTTTTCTCTCTTTGCATTAGCATAAAAGTTTAAACAAACAACAGTTCAAAAATTGGCTCTCATAATTCTCTTAAAAACTTAACGCTGAATTAAAAAACAAAATCCAGAATCGGTAATGAATTGCGGTCATGAAATCTTTTATACAGAAAGATCCCTTGAGCTTGAAGTTGTAGTATAATCTTTTGAGGCGTATCTTATATGCTACGCAAGAAATTCTCGAATAACTGATAAGACCATATGGGGAAAAGAAACACGAATGTACACAGTTTAATGATGCACATGACAAAGATAAAATACGAGGCACTCTTTCCACAAAAGTGCTATTTTTTACGCGACCCTGTGCACGAAAACATGTTTTGAACAGGGCGCAAACATTGATCACGCGTTTTGTTTCGATGATGAGTACTTTTTAGTCGTTTTCGTTTTCGATGATTGTTTCTCGGAAAGGATTCCCGTTTATAACAAAATCTTGTGTAAACACCAGGAAACTCCAAGTTAACTTATCCAATCTTGTGACCTCAGCGACCTTAAACTGCGATAACACCTTCACGAGCATGTTGTTATCGATAACTTTATCCAGCTTATTCCCGGGCAAGGGAGACTTACTAGGCATATTATTATTGGTGATGCTGCATTTTATTTTCAGCTGTATTAAACAATTCTCAGATCATCGGGTCGTCATTTTATTTCTTTTGAATTGTTGTTTTCCGATAAGAGACGTGTTATATTGTTCTAAAGAAAATGATATTATTCATAAAAATATATTCGATTGCATCAAATTGTTCCTTCTAGAGATGAGCAAATTTCTAATAGATAAATCCAGATTTCATGAGCTTTAGTATAAATGTCATATAATATTTGTATTAGATCACCTCCTGAATTTTTAAGACATTCTTCTAAAATGTAGGCATTTAGAATCTAAATGTTCAGTAACTACATGTACTTCAATTGTCATAGAAAGGGTTGTTGCCTTGAATAGCTTCTTAAGATTTTGTAAACTTTTGCAAATTTCATTAAGAGAGCAATTTCTTTTCATCTAAAAACACATTTTAACAATTTTGTTCATATCTTTTATTTTTTTTCGTAAGGCTGACACAAATGGGATAACTTTCAAAGGAGAGCAATTTTGAAGAACATCTTTGTCCAATAAGCCATCAGAATTTCTTAAAAGTTTTCGGCAAGCATTTCCCTCGAGCATGTAACATGAATTGATAATTCCCTTGATAATTGACAGTTCCCTTGATAATTCCTTTATACTAAATTAATATTTTGCGACCACCTAAATGCTTCAGTTTTCCCTAGAATAGGAACTAAACCATCCCAAAAAACATGGTTTACAGTCCTTGGTAAAAGGTATAACTCTGGTAGAATACATTTTTGAGTTACTTTTAAAAGTAACATGTTACACCTTTGACAAGGGTTTGTAAACCATGTTTTTGGGATGGTTGAGTTTCTCTTCTAGGGAGAACTGAAGCACTTAAATGGCCGCAAAAGCTTAATAGGAGCCGTCCATAAACTACGTTACCAAT
>JAUMHM010000085.1:22851300-22862045 GCA_032362435.1 Melikaiella ostensackeni
AGTATGGCTAACATAATTTTCAGCTAGACACGTTTTGTTGTTTCAACATGTGCTTGAAGTTCTGAACGTTCAAATGAACGAAATTTTTCACCGATGGCTTTGTCGAATAGAAACAGCAATGTAAAATGTTTGTTCATTTATAATGCGAATAATAGATTATCAAAAAAAAACTTATAATGCATTATTTTAGATTGTAGTTAAAACAATATGTATGGATAAAATGAAATTGGGAAAAAATATTTCGTTCATTTGAACACTCAGAACTTCAGATACACTGTTTCAACTGGTTATTTGTAGATTCAGTCAAACTTTTGTTGGAATCTCAAAAACAGTTAGTGGCTCCTCAAAAGAGTGCAAGTGTTTTCATGAATTAAACTGCCTAAGTACATATTTGGCAGTTCACTGATGATTACGATCGTGGTATAACATGTTTTTCAAAGGAAATATAGCAGTTTAGATTTTAAAATTGGTAACAGTATGGAAAGTGGATATTTTACGTTTATCTTTGCTTGTCAACACTAAAAAAAATTTCTTTAACCATTTGGAGTTAAGTATTATTCGTGTGATCCAATCAGAAGATAATAATATCGAAAAACACGGATGCGTGGGTGTACGGGAAATAGTCGAAGTATCAGTAAAGTATATAACTTTTTTTCTGAGAGCCGATCCGGATAAAGAAATTGATACTGTATTATCACTAAGATACATCATATAATTGTATCGCATTTTTGATAATT
Organism: Melikaiella ostensackeni; assembly: GCA_032362435.1. Taxonomy (NCBI): domain Eukaryota; kingdom Metazoa; phylum Arthropoda; class Insecta; order Hymenoptera; family Cynipidae; genus Melikaiella; species Melikaiella ostensackeni. The sequence continues at coordinate 22,852,038 of JAUMHM010000085.1, forward strand.
TAGAGTCATTACTTTCTTGTAAGGATCTGCACTTGAAATATTAAAATTCTACAGTGAAATGACAGTTATATTATAATTAAATGGCAAACGCTTTCTATCAGAAAACGTCAAGTGTTGGACACTTTAAAATTTAATGATTTCATTCACCTTTAGTCACTTATTATTTCACGAATTCGAAAATGTAATATTTAATCCAAGGTCGTTAAAATTTGGTTAGCTACAATTTTCAAAATATGTTTCTGTGCTTTCAGATTTTATCAATAAAAAAGTAGTATTGAATTCTTTCAATCTTAAAGTGATTAAAGTTTGGTGACCTTGCATTTTTAATATTATTTTCGAAAACAAAAATTTGAAAAGATACAAATAATGAGGAATGGTCAACTTTTATAATATGAAAATATGATTGCTTAAAATTATTTTTGAGGCGATTTAAAATTATTAAATATAAATCTTGTCTTTATTTCAGAAACTAACGTTTTAGTAACAACTGATAATATTTTGAATTGATTTAAATTCTCATTTAAAAATAGTTAAATATTGACAAGCTTATAGGACCCCTCACCAAATGTACTGAAAATGATTTTTAGTCAAATTGTCTAATTATAAATTTTTTCATGATTTGAAACCTACAGATCAATTATTCAAAAAAAAAAAATTATCAGAAAAATGGACAGTTTTTACTTAAAAAATTGTCAAACTTCCAATTTTGACATGTTTTCCAATAGACAAATTCATCTATCATTGAAACGCTATCCTTCTAAAAACTTTTTGTTAGATTTGGCTAGATGATTCATATCTTGTAGATCAGATCCACTGAAACAAAAGTTGTGTACTCAGAAACTTGATAGATTCACGATTTTGTGTTACAGGATGTTTGAGTGTTGCTTTAATATCCCCTAAACATTCAAGCAAGGAAATCGACATTTCATTAATCCAAAACCACGGGAGATTTTTTATTTAAACTACTGGGGTGGGAAATTGCTTCAAAATGAATGCAGGAAGCGCCTTCTGCCAAAAAAAGTGTTTGAATTTTTTCTAAAGGTTGTTTTAAAATCTGTTAAAGATTGAAGTAAGGAAATCGTAATTTCCTACACCAAAACCACGAGAGGTCTTCCAATTAAAGTATTGGGGTCATAAATCACTTTAAAATAAATGTGGAATAAATTTCCTTGCAGCAAAGGTGTTTGAATTTATTTTAAGGGTTGTTTTAACATCTCTTAAAGATTTAAGTAAGAATCGACACTTCCTAATAAACCAGATTCACGAAAGATTTTTCGATTAAACTATATAGTTTTAAAAAAAAATCTGCCGTAGTTTTGACTGCTAGGAAATAGCGATTTCCTTGGTTGAATTTTAAAGGAATGTTAAAACAACCCTTAAAATAAATTAAGACGCTTCTTTTGGTAGGGGGCACTTCCTGCACTTAGAAGTGATTTACCATCCCAGTAGTTCAATCAAAAAATCTCCCATGGTTTTAGTTTTTGGAAAATACTGATTTTCTTACTTGATCTTCAAGGGATGTTGAAACAACCCTTAAAATTAATTTAAACACTTTCTTTGCAAGGCGGTTTATCTCACATTTATTGTGAAGTGATTTCCGACCCAAATAATATAATCAGAAAATATCCCATGGTTTTGGTCTCAGGGAATGTCGATTGCCTTGTTTGAATTTTTAGGGGGTGTTAAAACTTTTTTTATGGTGAGTCAGATCGTCAATAACAGATGAATTATTATATTAAAATACATATCAAAATTGGAAGTTTGACAATTTTTTGAGTGAAAACTTCATTTTTCTGCTACTTTTCTTTCTAATTATTGATCTGCCGGTTCAAAATTGTAAAAAAAATGTATAATTAAAAATTTTGACTAAAAGCCAATTTCTTATATTTGGTGCAGACTGCGGGGCCTTTTGAAATTAAAAGATTTAGAATGCTTTTCAAACAAAATTGTTCCATTTCCACTACTGAGTCAATCTGGACTCGATCCGACCCGATTTTCCGTGTTTTTAGCACACCCCCGATACGAGTTAACCTAAGATTTCATGCAATTTGGTTTCGAGTATTGGGATCCGAAATCGTGACGTCATATGAACAAGATGACCGCCGTAAGTGGGTCGTTTGAGGACGTCTAGCGGACAGGTGAAAGACCGGTTTTTTGTGTTTTTTTTGTGAATTTTAGAGGAAAAATAGAACTAATTATCGCTGAAATTTGTCGGCTCACGGCATCACACCTTTCCGTACAAATTTTGTTGAAGAAGAAAGAGTTTTGGATACTAGACATGTCATATTTTGTGGTAAAGAAGCCAAAGACGAAACTTGTATTAAAATAATTGCATTTTGTATGTAAACTTCAAGTTTGAGGGATAAATATTGTAAAATATGAGGACAAATAAGCTTCCAAGGTGTCGTGAAAGATGGAACGAATGATATCAAACATTTTTTCCTGCAGATTTATCTATACAGGTAATATACATTTTTCAGGCTGAATTTATACATTTTTTTGAGGTCATAAAAATGTAATTATTGAAGCTACACAAATTATAATTTAAATCATGTGATAGAAAATAATTATTAGCTAGGTTTCGGGAGATCCAAAAAAGTGTCGATAAGAGAGTTGTGAACGTACCTGGAATGAAGTAATCATCACGTTTAAAATGTAGAGAACCCATTCGCATGTATGGGGTTATCTTTTTCCCCATTCTGAGCACATTTTCCCATTGTTTTCGTCGATTTACCTTTTCTTCCAATCCATTTGTATTTAAAACTTTTACATCACTTTTTTTAGATTTAGGAAATTTATGAAAACGAACTTCTTGGTCTTTGCAGGCTTTACTAGAACAACCAAACACAGAACAAAACGATTTGCTTTCCGTCTCCTTAGGACTGAATTTCATTCCTCTAGCATCCATTTCTAAATTCAAACGCGTTTTCTTTGATGACACTTTCTTAATCACAGCAATTTTAATTATTTCGTTTCACTACTTTCAATACAATTAGCACGTGATATTTGAAACCGAGATGGTTGGCATAAACTGTATATTTTTGCACTTAAAAAGAGCATGTATATATTAAACATCTTGCGATAACCAGATACCTTTAAAGTGTTCAAAAATGAGTGAAGAAAGTTGAAAAAATTCAGTCTTTTCAAAATTGCTCTTTTCGGGCGCATCCTGGTGCTTAAGCATGTTTTACAGGAATTAAAGAGCAAAAATTTCCTGCAAAACGAAAAACAATCGAACATTACGTCTTCGATAGATTAGGAGATATATCTGTCGAAACTTATTTTTCATCAACAAATTTGACTAAAAATTTTTTTAATTTCAGTTTTTCAAAAACAACTCAGTTCCTGTGCATCACAGTTGAAAGTTGTCAGAAAACTAATTAAAGTAGATTGAATTTCCTCAAAATCTAAAAAAATACATTGCTCTAGTTCTAATAGAACTGCAGTTGTGGCCTCCTGAATAAAATCTTCTTTTATGGAACCAAAATAGACGTTAAGTTGCTTTCGAAATTTCTTGCTTCTGCTTCATTCGTCGTAAAAAAATGTACTCAAAACAATAAAAAATAAAGCAGAAGCAAGAAATTTCAAAAGAAACTAAGCATCTACATAAGTTTCATAAAAGAGTGTTTCATTTAGAACGTCATAACTGCAGTTCTATTAAAGCTAAAGCATTTTAGTTTTTTTAGATATTTAGGAAATTCGGTCTACTTTGACTAGTTTCCTACAACTTCCAGCTATGATGAACAGGAACTGGGTTATTCTGGAAAAACTAAAATTTAAAATTGTTTTAGTCAAATTTCTTGAAAAAAAGTTTCTTCAACACATGCGTGAAAACTGCGAGTTTCTGTTTTTGAGCGCGTGAAGCGGGCTGGACGTTTCGGTTTTTTGACCGGGGGAAAAAAGTGGTAAAAAACTCCTGAAAGAGGGATGAAGACTAGGACGTGCTTTTTCCATCGTAGTTAGCACGTCCAAATTGTTTCCTATCTGTCACGAGCTTTTTCCCCTTTCACGACTTTTTTCTCAGTTTCTTTGTCCAATCAACAAACAGCATTTTCCAGCCCGCTTCACGTGACTTGAATCTGCGATTCTCCACCATGCCTTGAAGAAAATATCGTATGCACCACGGAACGAAAGAGGCGAATTTTTTCCCTTTCATCCCTAGGTGCATAATATACACTTTGACAGCTATATCTCCTAAACTATTGGAGGTGTGGAAACATAGCTTCAGAATGAGCCCAAGAACATTGAAAAATATCCTGGCTCACTTTTGCACGGTAGTGTATAAGGATCTCCTAAACCGTAAGAAATACTTAAAAACAGAAACAATTTCGGTATTTACACCAAACAAGTATGATACAAATGAAAATTTGTAAATAAATTGATTTAATGTATATATTGTATAAAAATATATAAAATTGTTCAACCATAAACAAGGATTACCTCTTATGACAGGATGACACGCTTCGTCAGGGTCTATAGGGCTGTAGTTACATTTTTACTGCCCTAAGACATAAAAATTCGACTCAAGACATAATCATTTGCCTTCAAGTTATAAACGCTCGACTTAATATATGTCTTCAAGACATGGAAACTTGTCTCAAGACATGGAATGAAGTCTGGCTCCGTCTCAAAAATAAGACGTCGAAAAATGTCTTCACTTCGTCCCCAGTATGTCTTGATTGGGGTCAATTCAAGTCGGAACCAAGTCGAAGAATTTTTATGCAGGGTGGAAGACCTTTTGGGTTTTGTTCTTTCAAAGCCTACTGCGCAAAAGGGAGTTTCCAGTAATTTCCAAATGAGAGCGTTAATCCTTCGCAGGAAATCCTCGCGGAAAATCGGTAGAGCACGTCGCGGGATTGCCTAACGGTTGCCTCGACTGCTAAACTCTCTTGCCGGTTTAATTCATAAGTATTAAGGAGGTTTTATCGGCGGGGAACGAGGGATTACTTAATCGAAAGTGAGTAGTCGAGCTGCGCTAGGCTTGGCCGAGCAACTGGGTCGAGAGTGTTGTTACTTGAGTTTCTTCGCCCGTGTTAGACTTTTCGCTATCCTTCTCTCAAGTGTACCTTACTTGTATTGCCTGGCCACTTACTTCGTACGAGAAGAGCTAAAAACGTCAAAAATTGCACTCTCGATCGTGCCATGAGTACCGATTGGCTTAGATACCTACGTGCAAGGACGCAGATCGCGACGCGCCGCGCTCCTACTTGGAAGGAATTTTAATGTTCGCTTGAAAAACTTTTAACAGGAAAACATATTTTCAAGAAATGAGATCACACATTTCTCGTAATGATGAGAAAAATGTTAATGGTCCTGGATTGCAAAACAAATTGTTTGATAAAAGTTACAATTATTTGCTGCATGCAAGCGTATTGTAGAACTTGTGTGCAAAATTTTTAAAATTGATAGAAGTGTTTGGAAATGTTTGAACCTTTTAGAAAGTCACGGGAATTTTTGAAAATGTAAATGGAAATTTGTGGAAGTTCCTTAGCTTGTCAAGTTTTACTCAGGGACTCAGTTGACTCGGTTGAGAATTCTTATTTGTAGAGTAATGAATGGTCTTTTGCCATCCTTAAGACCAAACTGCAGAAGGCTGGTGCCGTCCTCAGTACACAACACAAACCGATCAAAACTCTTTTGGTTCTGGCTTTATTTCCATACTTTCCTTTGAATGACCAAAGTTTGGCGGGATTGACGTTACGAATAGACAGACCACCTTACGACGATTTAGCTGCTCAATTTGAACATGATTTTATACTTATGGAAAACATTTGTCGCATCAAGCTGGTAGTTAGGTATATACTTCAAATAATGTACAATACAAATAATAATGCAGCCTCGGATAGGATTGAAATTTTTGTTGACGAAAGGCATGCTCTCGGAAAAGTTTCAGGTGATGAATGGAGACTGGGTGTTTGAAATGCTAGAGGTGTGAATGATCTTGAGGAAATCGAATCGCGGAATACAATGCGCGTAAGGAAGCTAGATATTTAATGTGTACCGGAAACAATGAAAAAGGTATGCGAGATAAGAAAGATGGAAAATCGACTTGAATTTTGGTTAGGAGTAGATAATGTAGTCTGATTATGAATGAGGGAGCAAAACTGCATGTCAAAAAGTATGGACGTGTATCGCCGAGATTACTATGGTTTAGAATGAAAGTGGGGATCAGAAGGCTATTTATTATAGTGTCATGCGCTTTAGTTCATGGTGACAGTAGTGATGTAAAAGATACCTTCTGCGACTCTATAAATGATATTACAGGTGCTTACTATCCTGGAGAAAGAATTATTCTACTCGAAGATATGGAGGGCTGGGCTGGTGTGCAACACGAAGGTACCGAAAAGGCACTATGTCATTTCGTAGACCCAAGAACGAACGATAACGGGGATAAATTGATTAGCTTATGCTTAGAAAAGGCTTGTCTGTTAGAATTACTTGGTTCGGACATAAAATGATCTACATGTATACTAAATGCAAAGGCGAAAGCCAGAGTATGATTGACTTTGATGTAGTGGATGAGAGACTGAGAGGGCTAGTAAGAGATACAAGAATTATGAGAGGCACTGAATGTGGAAAAGATCACTACCTCATAGTTTCAAAAATGAACCTCAGTAAAGGATAGGGGAGAAGAAGAATTAATAATAAGTGGAAGTAGGCGAGAATTAAAATAAAGAATTCGCAGAAACCAAAAGTACAAGTAGTACTGCGGCTGTAAGAAGAAAGATTGGAGATGCTTGGTGGAATGATGAAATCCGCGTGGCTGTTAACGAGGAAAAGCAAGCATACTCGAGAAAACTGATTGTTACAGGTCTTAGCAATAAGGAGAGGACTGTACGAGGAAATGATTATAGGGATCAAAACAGAAAAGCAAAGATACCAGTTAAAGAAAACAAGGATAAAATCGAAGTGGAAGAAGATAAAAAAATGCGCAATGATATTAAAGGAAATAAGAAACTATTTTGAAATTGGGATGAGAAGATTAGGAAAGGGAGTACTGGCAATGAGTGAGTCGGAATTAAGAATGCTGATGGTGAAATTGTATGGGATACGCGACATTATATCCGTAACCAAGTAACTAAATGATGGTGCGGCTGCTGGTGTGGATGGTATAACTGCTGAAATGCTTAAGAGCGATGGCGGATATTTGCTTGTGTGGTTGAACGAATTCATGAATATGTGTGTTGAAAATGGCGAAGTTCCAAATGATTGGTGAAACGCGATCATTGTCGTTCCACTCTTCAAGGGAAAAGATGATAAAGGTGACTGTACTAGTTTTTTAGAAAGATCAGCCTACTAAGTACGGTGGGCAAAATAAGGTGGATAGAACTAAACTTTCGGAAGTCCTGAAAGAGTATGGAGTGGATGGTTGCCTTCTAAAAGCGATAGAAACATGTTGGTCCCAAGTAGTATAAAAAAAGACGGAAAAAAGAAAGAGTGTGAGGTAGGTTTTGGTTGACTTTCTTTTTCTCCCTCTTTTTTCTTTTTTGTTTTACATTTAATGTACATTTATCTCTAATGAGCCGGAAAAGCGGGTAGTCTCGAAGTCTCATTTCGATTTGTAAACTTTTTGGGTGTTCCTTTTCCAGCACACAAAAAATTGTCATAAGAAAGTGAATTTCATTTCGATCTTTAAGAAATAAGTGATTTAACTTTCGCAGATTCAATTCTTGCTATAAAAGGAGCAAAGCTAAGATATTGACCTACGAGTTACATATTTTAACATCATATTATCGATTATATTTTTTCGCAATCGATTGATATATGTTATGCGCACCACATTCGCCACATCTCCCCTATATGCATTAACCCGATGCGTTGTCTCGGTTACAGCATGATTACAGTTCTCTACTCCTTTTATTTTGATGCCCATGCGTTCATGAGCAACGATAGCCTTTCAACCATATCAGAAATGCGTATTGACTCCTGGGATGATTGATATTTAAGGTTCAGATTATCAATGTTTACTCAACTATGGATAATTGTTTTTTCAAGAATACGAGTAAACTTAAGCCTGAGTCAAGATTATGTGAAATCTTTTCACTCACTGCCATTAAAAACTGAATTTAAAAATGTTCTCTCAATCATTACGAAATGTTTTATTATGGAGAACGTAACTGCGAAACTTTTGTTTACAATCACTCTCCTTTTATTTTCTAATTAGTATCGATGATTTATTCGTCGTAAAATTGTATGATCTTTCTATTGGGTATTTTCATTAGGTTCACAGTCAGACTTGTTTTATTGAAGTATCATTGGTTAAACACTTAGCATTCAAGTAACTAACAATAACCTCAGATATGTTGAATACTTTATTATTTTTATTTTAAAAATTATTATAAGATATTTGACTTGAAAACTCGCAAAAAGATAGGAAAGATTCGCTGATTTTCGAACAAATTTATCACTTTTTATAAATGAGCTTTCCAGTTTTTAGATCCATTGAAATTTTTTGTTTCGTACATACCGCTTTACAGTGCGACAGAACTGGATTCTTTTTGACAAATCAGTCTATAGGTCACTCTTTTTATCTTATTTGGACGTTCTTTTTTTGGAATTGCAGTAAATTAAATTCCGCAGAAACCCCTCGAGGCTGATTTTAGAATTTTTGTTTATACAAAAAAACTGTCTGAAGAAAAAAAGTGAAAAAATGGTATTTTCAACAAAATCATTCTTTAACTTGGAGAAAAGAACTTATATAAACATAGAATCGATCAAAATTAATGCATATGCACTAAAGGAATATAAATAATCAACCTTGTATTGAACATAGTTGTTATAAACGAATTTTTTATATAATTACGCAAATCTAAGATTTGTGCACAGGAAACAAATGTTTTTTGACTATAATTGCTACGATTCGATATTTAAGTTATCTAATAACGAATACCCTATAAATGAATCATTTATATTTTTACAAACTTAAATTACAGCAAAATGTTATGAAAGCTTTATTTTATATATTTTCATTATCGAGTCTCTTAATAATAAGTGTTTATTTCTACACTAAAAAAATTAACAAAGAAAGATTTGATTGCTTGAAAATTTTCAAATTAAAAGAGTGAGAAATTGAATTTTTTAATCGAAAGCTTTAATAGCTAAATAATTATTGTCATTTAAAAACGATAGAAATTGAAATAATTTCAATTGACGCTTTATAAATCTTTTGAGGCTCAAGAAAGAATAATAATTCTGAATCAAGTGCCCAAAATTATAATTTTTCGAATTGAAAAAATAGTTGAACGATTTCTTTAATTCTGGATGACTAAAATTTCAAAGTGTTGAATTTTTATTTTTGCACGCTACAATTTCTATCTCAAGTTCTAGTTTTGCAATTTAAATTGAAACGTTACAAATTTGTAGAATTTTTAGTTTTTCGAAAAGTAAATAAAAATCTACATATAGATAAACAGTTTCCAATTTAATCGTTTAGAATTGAAAATTTACTAATTATAAAAAAGAATTCTAGAAATTTGCACAATTTTAAATTTAAAACTTCATAATCTGACAATTTCAAAGGTATGCTTCAAAAATTGTACAATTTTCAATGTTTGGACAATTTGATTGAAACTGCATAGTTAAACAGTTTCAAATTTGAACGTTTAAAATTGAAAAATGGCTAGTTTATTAATTTTAAATAAAAATTATTAAAACTTGAATAATTTGAAATTGCAGAGCTTATGAATTAAAAGTATTCAAATCATAAGTTAAAAAATTATAAATTTTAAATTAAAAAGTTCAATTAAAGAATGGTTCACTTTCAAGAAATCGTTCAATTTTGGATCTGTCCTATTTAAAATTATTTCACCTAAAACTTTTTTAGAATAATTCAATTTTGGGCGCGCGAGTCGGTAGTCGCGCTTCGCGCTCGGTGTTTATATGTTCTTCATGTACAAATTTATAAATTTGTTTTTGATTTTAAATAAGAAATGAAATTTATTTACTTAAGGCTCTATCGGCCTTAAGGAATACATTCTCATCATAATATTCGCGTTTTGCGCTCGATTT
>JAUMHM010000085.1:22862145-22872586 GCA_032362435.1 Melikaiella ostensackeni
AACCATCACTTAAGCTTTCTTTAATAAAAATTCTCGTTGTGCTATTTTCGAGGGGTTCGTGATGCAAAACTAATCATAGGTGGCAGGTAAATAAACCTAAAATATATATTTAGTGCTTATATGCTCAGGTTATTAATACTTATAGTGAAAATTATTCATACAGTGGGATAAATGGTTGAATATGGTAAACCTAACCTCACTTTGCAACTGGCAGCCTTAAAAAGAATTATGACCCTTTTACGAATAATACATGATAAATACTTATGAAAAGAGTTTTAATAATTTGTTTTTCGATGTTTCTAAGCTATAAATGGCACTTTCTACTTATTGACAAAAATTTTTTTATTGAAATTCTTATCATTGACAGAGTGTCTGACACTCGGATCGGTGCTGCCGCTTATGATTAGTTTTGCATCATGAGCATCATTAAAAGCATGTGTTTTCGAGTGGTTAACACTCGGATGCTTCGGATGGAAATAAATGTTAGTTTGCACTGGTTTATACATAATGCAACGCCATCTTTAGAAATTTCATCTGAGATATGCTGACTAAGGCTCGACCAGTTCCTGACTAGAACTTTTCGGTCCTTTTATTCTGATCAGGACCCACCTTAAGTCTGGCTAAAATAAAAGATTGGGTTTAAACTAGACGTACATAGTTTTTCTAGTAGTCCAGTCGATGAAGGATTTGAGTAAAAAAATCCAACATAATAGAATTTTTTTACACATACGTTGAATATAGCTCTACAAACATCATGTAAAAGATGCCCATCCATACGGTTACGGCTACGGCTGCCATGTTGGAAAGCGTTAAACAATAACTGGTTTTTGAAAATAACTTGACAACGGTTGGTTCTAGGTGGAATATGGTTATGTTAAAAAATGTCAGGAATTTCTTAATACACAAAGAAGTTTCTGAATGTTGCAATGATATTATCGACGGTTTCGCTATAAAATTTGATTCACTGTAAAACTGTGCGATTAAAAAAAAATCAAATGAAAGGAGTAAATATTCCGAAACAAACTTTGAAAATAGATCAGGCGGTTTGAACTCGAGCTCGTGCAACTTCCTGAGTAAAAAAAAATTGATCAATTCATTTGCATTAAAAATTAGCGGTAAAAAATTACCTCAACTTTAGCATGCAGTTTGAGATACTTGAGGAAACGTTTTTCATGTGAAATTTCTTTCAATTGTTCCTTCATATTTGTACAATATATTTTCAAATTTTAAGGTCAGAATAACAATATTTAGGGCCTCTTATAAATCATCAAACAAGTAAGTTTCAAAATTGAGACAAGAATGTAGGTATCAGAGGTGATTGTAAGTAATAATGGGATTATTCCTGGTAGGGGCGAGGACTGCTACTTAAAATTCTTCGAAGACAGAGCCTATTGTTGAGGTAGCCGCTCTCGCCCCTGCCACCAGTATTGCCATTAGAACTCGTAATCACCTCTGCTACCTACATTCTAGCCTCAATTATGAAACTCACTTGTTTGATGCTTCAAAAAATTGAATTTTCAACCAAAAAGACGAATTTTTAACAAAAAGACGAATTTTCAACTAAAGATTTGCATTTTTGACCAAAAAGATTAATTTTCTACCAAAAACACGAACTTTTAACAAACTGAAGATTCTCGGTAGCGTATCGCCGCCAAGTACTAAAAAAAGTAGAAAAATATTCTAAATACCTATACGAGAAAAAAAATCTGCCATGAAGGGCGAAATGCGAAAAAGAAAAGATCGCTACCAGGAATTATTATCTGAAACATAAATGATTTTGGACACTAAAAGTGGAATGTCTGAGTCAATTCATGAAATATGTTGACCAAACTTTTTGGGTATATAGAACCCACCAAAGTACAAAAGTTTTGTAAGTTTAGAAGATATTAATTGAAAATTAAAGAAATGAGCTATAATCAAATTCTCAAAAAAAATCTCTTAACAAAAAGTGGTCTGCAATTTTAATCCAATAATTATAAAACTTTAACAGTCACATCTCGTTTTACGATTTTGCATATTAGTCAGGACGAAGTAAATTCGCAATTGCATCTGTTGACATAAGAAGAGCTAGACGCGTTTTTTTGATATGCAGACCAGCTCACACGCTTTTACCAAATGGACTCAAACATTTTTTGTAGAAAGATGTCATCAGATTCTGAAAGTAGTTTTAATGAATTTGAGATACATTGATTTATATTGTAGATTTTTCATTTTGAAGTCATCTTCACTCATTTTTTAACTATTTCTGACATGCAGACATACCTGCAGCCAAAGCCAATCGATCGATTTTGGGGGAACTTTGAATAGATATAGTAAATGAGGTGTACATATGCCGCTTTCTAAGCAGAAGGTGATACATAAACATATCATGGAGTTAAATTTGAAGTTATTAAAAAATATACTATTTTTAATATGCAGATATACTGACAGCCAAAACCAATCGTTCGATTTCAACGAAACTCTCCGTAAACATAGTAAATAACGTATGCATATACCGCTTTTTCAGAAGAAAGTGATAAATCAACATATCATGAAGTTAGATTTTAGCAGAAACTTTTTTAGCAGAAAGTGATACATAAACATATCATGGAATTAAATTTAAATTTATCAAAAAATGTACCATTTTTAACATGCAGACATACCAGCAGAAAAAACCAATCAGTTGATTTCAACGAAACTTTGCATAAACATAGTAAATAGCGTGTGCATATGCCGATTTTTCAGAAAGAAGTGTTAAATCAACGTACCATGAAGTAAGATTGTAATTTATCAAAAAGTGTACTATTTTTATTATGCTAACGCACCTGCAGCCAAAACCAATCGATTGATTCCGATGAAACTCTGAATAGATATAGTAAATAAGGTGGACATATACCGCATTTTCAGGAAAACTAATCATTCGAATTATTTCTCCATCAGCCAAAACCAATTGATCGATTTCCATGAATCTTTGCATAAATATAGTAAATAGCGTATACATATGCCGCTTTTTCAGGAAAACTAATCAATCGAATTTTTTTTCCATACAAATCCATCGTTGACTAAATAGTATACCTAACATCAATTTGAATTCATGAATTTTTACTTAATTTTAAGTGATGAAAATATACAAACCTATCATCGACTAAGTCGTACTAATTTTCTACTAGATTCTTGGAGAAAATTATTTACAATCATTGAAACATGGAAAGGTAAACGGTGTTAAGTCCACTTTGTCATGAAATTGACTTTTCTTCAAAAATCATACTTTCTTGTTGTTTTACACCTATTGCAGCGAAAAAATTAAGGTTTTGTAATTTTTTACCCTAAAATTTAGTATTTCATTGTATTAAAATATTTTTTATTTTTTATTTCAAACTAAATGAATGAAGTATTCTGAAATATTCAATTATTCTTTAATTCGATTGTTATTATATGATTCTAACAAATCTTATACAATTGGAGATATTATCATCCAAATTAACGAATGTTGAACTGGTTTTATGAATGTTCGTCTTCTATGTTAAATAGTCTCACTTGTGAATGAAATAAATAAAAATTTGTATTTTATATGATTTTCTTAACAATTCATGTATTAATTTCATTTATAATACCATGGAAAGCTAAGCAGTGCTGAGTCCATCGCGACTTCCATTATATTATTACATGCAAATTTAGCGCCATATTTTTTCACACAATGATTTTTAAACTAATCCACCCACCTACACGAAAAAAATTCACTCAATCGCTTGTAAATTGTTCCCCTAGATAATAATTGGAGAAATCCCTTGACCCCAAAATTAACAAAAAATGCTTAAGAAAAAGTCGACTGCAGATAACAATTTCATTCCAATGTTGCCAGAAGAATTTATTACTGTATGTGGATTTGTTATTACTGTAAAAAAAATGAATGAATTCCCACCAAAAACCCTACGTGTGGAAAAATTCCGCGAAGTACATGACTATTAATATTTTATTAATTTATGTTAAAGTTAATTGAAGTTGTGTAATAAAGAAATAAAGCCAAGTACCAATAGTAGACAATTTATAAAAAGAAGTGTTCTTTAATCAAAAGAATTATTTCAATGAATTAGCTTATTAAATAAATTTTTTGTTTGATGAAAACATGAATTGATAGTGGAGACGAATAAAAAAAATTGAGGGACCTATTATTGTCTTTGAATGATAAACATAAGTGTGCCAACCTAATAACAATGATAATCATAATAATAATAAATTTTATTACAGGCCCGTCAAATATTTTTTTTTATTCGTCTTCACTATCAATCTATTTTTTTTATCGAACAAAAAAATTATTTCATAAAATAATTCATTGAACTAATTCCTTTCATTGAAAAACACTCATATTTATAAAATTTCTACTACTAGTACTTGGCTTAATTTTTTTTATTCCACAACTTTGATTAACTTTAACATAAATGAATAAAATATTAATAGTCATGTACTGGGCGGAATTTTTTCACACGTAATGTTTTTGGTGAGATACATAAATTTTCAATACAAAAAGATCATTTTTAACGAAAAGTATGTTCCACTTTCAATCAAATACTTGAATTTTCAATAAAAGGAGATGATTTCTCAATAAAAAATGTAATAGTTGATATTGCAACCAGAAAATATTTTAATTCTATTTCATAAAAAATTGGATTCAACCAAAAGAGATGAATTTTCAATTAAAGATTTGCATTTGTGACGACAAAAAAGTGAAATAATGAATTTGAATATCATTATTATTAATTATCACCTGCGACTTTCCTAAGAAAAATTTTAAAATTCATCATAGAGATTTAATTAAGAAAATTTGAAGAAGATGTGCCCAGAGTTTTATTCTTTGGCGGGAAAAACTGATAAGGATCTGAGATGGAAGCACGTATAGTTTACATAGCTCTAGAATCGTTTCTATTTTTGCGCCTGATAATGAGACTGCAATAAAAGGCGCGTACGTTGAAACGAGAGTGAATGAGAGTAAGTGAAGTGCTGGCCTCATAATGAAAGTGAAATCGAGAGCGCCAGTGCCGCACCCCACCAAGGCAGCGACGTAAAGTGAGCTCCTTTCCATGCCCACTCTATACAATATACATATATGAACTGAATATCCATGGCAAATGGTCTTTGTGCACAGGTCACGACATTAATTCCGTTCCAGGTTAACGATGTACGTGTCGATTCATTATGAGATTCTTAGTTTCCCTCCAAGAAACCAAGCTTGATTATAAATCATTCTTCATGCGACTCTGGACAATGCAAATTTATCCAAATGCACTTCTATTTAAAGTTAAGATAGGGCCCCGAAAGAAATCGTCCACAAAAAAAGGTTTTATTTTCACAGTAAATCCTGAGATATCGAAAGTACTACAGCTCAATTCAATCTTCCATTATCAACATGATTTAATGTTGTGAATAAAAAAATCTACTAGCACAACTTCACGATCTTAGCAACCGAGAGTCGCGTTGTTTTTTTTGCAAATAGACGGAAAGAAGAAATTTTTAACTCGAATTAACTTGAAACGCTTTAAATACCTGAAATTTCAAGTAAATGTTTTGCATTTTCAAACAAATAGATGCATTTTTATCCAAATAGATGAATTTTCAACTAAAAAGATAGTTGAAAAGAGTTTTGAATTTTCAACTAAAATACACTGGAACCTCGATTTAGAGGCTGTCTCGAGTATGAGCTGCGATGACCGCGAAATCCTTCCAAGAATTTCTGTATCGTAAACAGTCAGGGCCGTATGAACCATTTCCTGTAGGAATAAATAGTATTAATTAACTGTATTTTGTACAAATGTAGATTTTTTTCATCATAAAGGGACTCTCGCGGTCTCTTGGACCCCCTCATCACCGAATGGAGCCGATGGAAATTCTACGAAGACGGTTAATGGAAGGACCTTAAATGGAGGTTCAAGTGTAGATTAATTTTCAACCACAAATAAAATAGTTGAATTTTCAACAACAAAAAAAACTAATTTTCCATAAAATAGTTAAATTTTCAACCAGAGAGATGAATTTTTAAATTTAATTATAAATCTTCAACCAAAAAAATAAATTTTTAACCGAGAGCATTAATTTTCTACTAAAAAAAGAAGAATTTTCAACAAAACATATGAATTTTCCAGCAAATGGTTTGAATTTTCAACCAAAAATACGAATTTTCAACAAAAGACATGAATTCTAAACCAAGCACTTGAATGTCTGATCGGAAAAGATACATTATTAACAAACAAATTAATTTTTAATAAAATATTTGAATTTTCAACTAAAATGATAAATCTTCATCAAAAAAAGGAATTCATAACAAATTATGTTCCACTTTCAACCAAGTAATTGAAATTTTAATAAAAAAATAGTTGAAACCTCTACTAAAACCAAATAATTTTCAACCAAGCATTTGAATTTTTGACCAAAAAGATGAATTTCCAACAAAATACATTAATTTTTACCAAATATGTAGTTGAATTTTTAACTAAGGAAAATAAATTTTAAACCGAAAATGGGATAAGTAAATTCTCAGTAAAAAAATGAATTTACAAACCAAAAAAGATTTCAAATTTAATTGTAGAATATTTGAATTCAATTGAAAAGAGGAAATTTTAACAAAATAGTTGAATCCATAACTGAAACAGAATTATTTTCAACCAAACTGTTGCATTTCTAACTGAAAAGATTAATTTTCTACCTAAAAAGACGAATTTTCAACTACATAGTTGAATTCTCAACCAAGAAGATTATTTTTCTACCAAAAAAGACAAATTCTCAAGAAAATACATACATTTTCAACCAAATAGTTAAATTTTCAGCAAAGAAAATTTTATTTATGCCGAAAAAGTTGAATGTTCATGAGAAAAAGATGGATTCTCAACAAAAAATGTAAAAACTGATATTTCAACCGAAAAATATTTTAATCTCAAATCAATAGCAGTTGAATTCAACCAAAAGAGACGAATTTTCAACAAATTAGTTGAATTCTCAACCAAAACAGATTAATTTTCTACCAAAGAGTTGCATTTTTAACCAAAAAGGATGAAATTTCTACCAAAGGAGATTAATTTTCTACCTAGGAAGACGAATTTTCAACTAAATAGTTGAAATTTCAATCAAGAAGATTATATTTCTATCAAAAACGACAAATTTTCAACGAAATACTTAAATTTTCAACCAAATAGTTGAATTTTCAACAAAGGAAATTTTATTTTTGCCAAAAAAGTTGAATGCTCAAGAGAAAAAGATGGATTCTCAACAAAAGATGTAATAGCTGATATTTCAACCAAAAAATATTTTAATTTGAAATCAAAAGCAGTGGAATTCAGCCAAAAAGACGATCTTTCATTAAATTAGTTGAAACCATGACTGAAACAGAATTATTTTCAACCAAACAGTTGCATTTATAACGAAAAAGATTAATTTTCTACCTAAACAGACGAATTTTCAACTAAATAGTTGAATTTTCAACCAAAAAGATTATTTTTCTACCAAAAAAGACAAATCAACAAAAAATGTAATAGCTGATATTCCAACTAAAAAATATTTTAATTTCAAATCAAAAGCAGTTGAATTCAACCAAAAGAGACGAATTTTCAACAAAATAGTTGAATCCATAACTGAAACAGATTAATTTCCAATCAAACAGTTGCATTTTTAACTGAAAAGTTTAATTTTCTACCAAAAATGACGAATTTTCAACAAAATATATCAATTTTCAACCAAGTAGTTGAATTTTCAGCCACAGATATGAAATTTCAACTAAAATGATGAATCTGCGACCAAAGAAGTTAATTTTGAACAAAGTAGTTCAACTTTCTATCAAGTAATTGAATTTTCAAGCAAAAAATATAATTTTTCAACGAAAAATGTAATAGTTGATATTTCAGCTGAAAGGGATTTGAATTTTGAATAAAAAAGAGTTGAATTCAACCAAAAAAAAAGAATTTTCAACAAAATAGTTGAATTCTCAATCAAAACAGATTAATTTTCTACCAAAGAGTTGCATTTTTAACCAAAAAGGATGAAATTTCTACCAAAAGAGATTAATTTTCTACCTAAGAAGACGAATTTTCAACTAAATACATGAATATTCAATCAAGAAGATTATATTTCTATCAAAAAAGACAAATTTTCAACAAAATACTTATATTTTCAACCAAATAGTTGAATTTTCAACCAAGGAAATTTTATTTTTGCCAAAAAAGTTGAATGTTCAAGAGAAAAAGATGGATTCTCAACAAAAAATGTAATAGCTGATATTTCAACAAAAAAATATTTCAATTCTGAATAAAAAGCAGTTGAATTCAACCAAAAGAAACAAATTTTCAACAAAATAGTTGAATCCATAACTGAAACAGATTAATTTCCAACCAAACAGTTGCATTTTTAACTGAAAAGTTTAATTTTCTACCAAAAAAAAAAAAATTTTCATCAAAATATATCAATTTTCAACCAAGTAGTTGAATTTTCAGCCACAGATATGAACTTCCAACTAAAATGATGAATCTGCGGCCAAAAAAGTGAATTTTGAACAAATAGTTCAACTTTCAATCATGTAGTTGAATTTTCAACCAAAACATATTAATTTTCTACCATAGAGTTGCATTTTTAACCAATGAGGATTAAATTTTTATCAAAAGAGATTAATTTTTAAACGAAAAAATAAAATTCATAAGCATTAAGATGAATTTTCATCGAAAAAGAATGACCTTTCAAAGAAAAATTGTTGAATTTTTTTTTGGGTTCTATTAATTCCGTTCGCATAGAAGTTGAAAAATAGAAGAAGGGGAATAGGGGAAAGACTGTGAAACCTGCGATAAATAAATAGAAATTTGGATAATTTACAGTCTGGAGAATAATAATTTAAAATAAATTAAGGTGAACATTGACATTCGATACATGTATCAAATGTCGATGTCCACTTCTTAATTATAATTTTGATAAAAAAATCTGGATCATTTTAATAAATTGAGTATTAGTCTGCTGTAAATAACTTTGATCCAACTTCAAAATGAAAATTAAACCCCAGGAATGTTTGAGAAAATTGTTGGTTTGTGTAATCTGATTTTTTGAACGTACCAAAAAAATTTGTATTATTTCTATACAAAATATTTTTTGGTGCAAGGCAAAATTTGGTTGCAAAGATAACAACAAAATACTTTTTTTTTGTTGTTGGCGGATTATGCATAAAAATTGTAGGGTACATTGATATTTAACAAAAATCTATCATTGTCATCACATTTCTACTCTCATAAATTAAATGAATGAAATTTCACTATTTTAAATAGCCACAGAATCACCTTGATTCATTCAGCTGATTGACTTCAGTGACGATTTTCGCATAGTTTATCACTGTCATTCACTGATTTCCAATTAAAAAACAAACAACTCGTGTAGAAATGTTGGTAAGGTATTGTTAGGGCCCAGATTAGTTTTCCCTATTATTGTTAGAATCCTCATTAGGCAAATTGTTGCGGGCCCTACCAGTTTGATTACGCAAAAAATTTTTAGTTCGTCCAATGAAATTTGGTGAGACCCCTAACAAGGGTTCTTTTTAGTTCACAATTAATCACAGGATTACAAATTTCATTGAATTCTTTTGAATTCTTTCGAATTCAAAAAAATACGAAGTCACATTAATAATCACACGAGGAAGCATATTATTAATCACATTATTAATGTACTTTTTGGGTTGGATATAAGTCACTTTTGGTTATCTCTTTGGTTTAAATAGATCACTTTTTTCAAGTCAGTTAGGCTGTGGCAGCCCTGAATATTCTGAAAAATGGCGGGAATAATATATGAAATTTGAAAGAAGCGTTACGTCGTGTCATAGCTTTGCTAACAGCTGTTGCAAAATGGCGAATCACCGGCTCACTGCGCACGTCCGCGGCGTGACAGGAATCACGCATGCGCAGTTTGTTCTTAAGGAGAGCCATTGTAGTCCCCTAACAGTGCCCAGACGGTCTTTTCCAGTGTGGACTTACAATTAGACATTTTTTATTACAACAAAGGGGGCAATCATTGAAGGTCTTAGAAACTCTCACAATTTTATTCCCAACTATGTTTTTAAACATTTATGTCATGAATATTATGATTTTTTGTTTTGGTGGAAATCGGAAATATTTTAATAAAACAGGGCACGCTGACTAAGATCCGAACACTTCCTGACTAGAATTTTTTTCCTTTTATTCTCATCAGGGCCCACCTAAAGCCTAGCTAAAATACGAGATTGGGACCTAACTAGACGTACATAGGTTTTCTAGTCACAATGAATTAAAAATCTTAACAGTGCCTTCAAGGGTCCTGACCATTTGTCATAATTTTGTTTTTCTGAATTACCATTTGTCATAATTTTTATATTTCCGAATTACCATTTAACATAATTTTTATAATACCGGATTACTATGTAACATAATTTTTATTTTCCCGAAACACTAAGTGACATAATTTTTATCCT
>JAUMHM010000085.1:22901718-22917288 GCA_032362435.1 Melikaiella ostensackeni
ACCTCATTAAATACTTATAACAAAGCACAATTTAGGAAATTTTCAAAATTTTAGACGACTTTGTTTAGAAATTATAAATAAAAGAGTAAGCAAAATGTCTTGCCATGCACCAGTCCCAAACTACAAATCTAAAATGGAAGATTGGTAAATAAAATTAACACCATTTTTTAAATATCTGAAATTCACAGATATCACTTACATTTACTTGAGATAAAAATCGAGAGTACATTTCAATATTTTAGAGATGAGGATTTCAAAAATCACTTTAAAGGCTGTCCCATAAGTTTTTTGTCTGCTAACGATGTATTCCCAGCAAAAAAAGCATTGATACGGATTGGGGATGATTAACATATTTTCAATTCGTGTGAATCCTGTTTTCTGATTCTTTAAACGAATTAAGACGCATTTAGATGAATTGAGATAGGGCGAATTGAATACATGCGAATTCATCTGAATGCGTGGTCAAGGTCAATTCGAAAAAAAATTAATAAAAAGTGCATGCGTCGAGACTCGAACCAGCGATCTCTCGTGTATCAGTCCAGAGTACCCAATCTGAGCTACGGGACTATTTACAAAACATTTACAATAGATCTTTTATGCCTCGCACGTTGGTCGTCCTGTTACGGATTACATTGTACAAATCAACACTTGCTGAAATTCACCGTCACGAATTGGGGCGAATTGACGTACATTCGCTGACTTCAAACTTGTGCGCCGTATTTGTACGTATAGAAAAATTGAAATACTGTCTTCTCGAATTTACACGCATTGACACACTGGTCCAATGCGTCATTGTCGCAAAGTGGGATTTACGGGGTGTCTTAGTCTTCAATTCAATGCGTATCAATTCTTTCATTTTTGTTGGGATTGCTGTTTTTGGATAAAACTCGAAAATAATTTTTCAGACTATTTATAATGCGGGCTAAAATTGTTAATATTATACATACGAAGGTTTGGACGAGGAAGTGTGCGGATGCATGCCCATATCGTAGGAAGAATTTATAAAGAATTTTGGTGATTGTAAGCGAGTCTAAGGTGTGAGTAGCAGTTATTAAGTACAATAAAGATAGGAGGATTAGTGAGATTAAAAAGCGAGGTTTAAAGAGGCATGTTCATTGTATGCTTGACAATATATTCAGAAGATACAAATTAATAGGTTAGGTAGAAAAAGTATACGTAAAATGCCAGACAACGGGGCAGACAAGGAATCTGTTACGAAATTAGGTGTAATGTCAACAGATGGCGCGACGTATAATAAAAGGATCGATATCGAAAAGGCGCAAATTCAAACGAACTTCTTGTAATCTCGTCCAATCGATCGATCTGACCAAGCATCTAAGTGCTCATTTCAAAATTTTTAAATATTGCTATATGTAAGTAAACGTAAGTGTAAAATTAAATAATAGACTAAGAAATGCCTTTTTCAAGGGTGACGTCAACTGTTACTTTCATACATGAGCAGTATTTGAAAATATATAATTTTGTTTCATAAAATATCTCACACTATAGACCAAAGAAACTTATGTTGAAGTTTAGCATTTTTTTAGAATTTATATCTTTTATGAAAAAACGTTTATTACTAAAATATTGTTATAGGGTAAACTATAGAAATATTATAAACGTAATTTAAAAAAAATTTATTTACTCTGAAATCTAAGGTAAAAACAGAATAGTTGAGACTTTGTGGTATGTTTTTTTTCAATATTAGAAATTATTTTTGCAAATAAAGCGAACAACAGCAAGGAAAAGGTAAAGTCAATCATATTTGAATTAGGTCATAGAAGTTGGTGGGATAAGGAATATTCAAGAACAAAGCGTAAGGTGAAAAAGTTATACAGGAAGTGGGAAGAAAATAAAGGTTCGTGGGAAGCTTACATTCAGAAAAGGTAAGAGTTTAGGAAAATGTGCGAAGATAAGGAAAAGAAAAAGAAGGATCACGAATTAGAAGAGATAAAATTGCAAAGACAGAGAAGGATATTTTTAAGTGCATAAACAAACAAAGGAAGAAAAAATTCAGCGTAGGTAGTGAAATAAAGATGGAGGACTGGAAAGTTCACTTTATGGACCTCTTAGAAGGAACGGAATCTCATATAACAACTCAAGGGTAAACAGGTAAACTACAGGAAGATGAAACCCATCTTAGTGACGAAGAACGAAATGAGCAAATGAAGAAATTGAAAAGAAAGAAAGATTCAGGAGAAGACGAAATGCCGAATGAAGCGTGGCTGTATTTGGAAGGGGATGGTGAAAAACTACAAACCGATTATTCAGATTACTCCATTTCTCAAAAAAGAAAATTGTAATAATCCAAAACAATAACACATTTCTCAAAAATTCTAGCTTTCTTAAATTTTTATACTCTATTTTAATAAAAATAGATATTCTTATGCAAATAGAACAATGGACAACGTATACATACTGCAGAATGTCGTAGAGAGGGAATTTGAGAAAAAGGGAGGAAAATTTTTCGATTTCTTCATGGATTTAAAGGCAGCCTTTGATATGGTAAACAGGGAAAAATTGTGGAAAATAATTTCATGCAAGAGGAATAAAAAGAGGTTTAATTGAAAGAGTGAATTAAATTTTGTGGAAACAATTATTCCAGTAAAGGTAAATGACAATCTCGTAGATGAATTTTGGACAGAGGAGGACGTAAGGCAGGGCTGTTCTCTCAGTTCTATACTCTTCACAATCCTGATCTCTGACATGGAAGAGGAAATGAGAAAAGAATTTAGAGGAGGTATAATGGTTGGGAGTGAAAAATTCTGTTCACTTGCTTACGTAGACGATATAGCACTTCTGGCAAACAACTAAGAAGATTTTAGGGAGATGGTAAGAAGATTTGAGGAGTTCTTGGACAAGAAAATTTTAGTATTGAACGTAAGAAAATCAAAGGTAATGGTTTTCAAAAAAGGTGAGAACGGAGAAAAGGAAAGAAAATGGATGTGGAAAGGAGTAAATTTAGAGCAAGGAAAAGAATTTAAATATGTAGGATATACATTCAAAAGAAACGGAGGCTCTAATAGACATATTCAGGAAAGTGTTAAAAAAAGCCAATATTGTGATAAAACATACGTGGGGGATAGGAGAAAGACTTTTTAAGAACGATTTCAACAGAAAAATAAATATTTTTAATAGCTTAGTGGTTGGAGTTCTGGCTTAGGGGACAGAAGTGTGGGGATGGGAAGAAAAAGCTAGTGTAGAAAGGATTGAAGAAATATATCTCAGGTTTTGGAAGAAACAATAATCGAAAAACTTAGAGTGAAACGAGGGTGAAGAGCAATAAAATTTGAAGAAGGTATATAAAATTCCACAGGAAGAACAATAATAAAAGAATGTTTAAAAGACAAAACTAGTGGAAAGCTGAAGACGAGGAGTGTTCAAGAGAGGGAGCAATATCTTAGAAGGTAAGGATATAATTAAGTGGATCTCAAAATATTAAAAGAAAAGAGAGCTACGAGAGGTCACAAACTAATATCTAGGGCGAGATGTGGTAGTTTAGAGGAAAAATGTAGATTTTGGTTAGACGTCGAAAGACAGATGTGCGGTTTATGTAAAAGAGAAGAAGCTACACTGGAACATAGAATTAGAGACTGCGAAATACTAGATGAAACAAATTTGGAAACGGTATAGCAGGCAGCAAGTGTGTGTGTGTGATTGGTTAAGATATATGGAAAAGCGAAAAAAGGAAATGCTAAACAGAAGATAAGTAGAGATAGATTTTTACTTTCAAGGAAACGTATCTTCTGTTTGTATATAGAATTATAATCAGGTACCCGACCGAAATTTGCGTTCAATTTCATAATTGATAAAAAAAAAATGATTTTTTACTAAACTTTGATCTGCCCTCCTTAAATTTGAACAAAATGAGATAATATCTGAAATTACATTGATGATTGGATCAAAATTATTTTGTTTAACTGGCAGTAACGAAATGGAACAAAAGTTTTGGTCGGGTTCCTAATCAGAATAGTTTATAGTAATTTGAATGACATATTATATTTTGTTTGTTAAAAATGTGCGAAAAACTACATTTTTAAATGCAAGTACAGATGGTTAAGATGAAGAAATGTAAACCAAGTCCAATTTTTAGGGCCGTAGGGCTGAACATTAAATAAATATCTATCTACAGACGGAGATTTTAGCATAGTTAAAAATCGATTTATCAACGTTGATTCCAAATAACTGTAAATAATCATCACTTTTTTTTGCGTAAAATTTGTTATAAAATGTCCGGAAACGCTCCATATTAATTGATTATACTATAAAATGAGAAAATATTTTGAAACGGTGAAGTCAAAATCAAATAAATCATGAAAATAGTCATTTTTCCCATATTTAAAAAAAATTTTGTTTCATCATAGTCGCATGTCATGTCACGCGACCTTTAGCAGTGTATGAAATTCAAATCAATCACAAATACATATATTTTCATACTCTCTTGGGTTGCCCTTGATTTGAAAGAAATATTTTAGGCGGTTTGAAAATTTGTTTATTTTCAAAATTTTCATTGTCCAAAATTGTCGACTTTCTGGCAATCTTCCTTATATAACCTCAAAAATAAACTGATAATAATACTTATTTCTTCGAATGGGAAGCGACTGCTGTTCAACCTCATTGTCATGAGGTGTAAAATGCCTAAAATATAATTTAAGCTTAAATTTAAGTGTTCAAAAACTTTAACAAATAAATAGTTATTCGAAATGTTTATTTTGCATTAAAAATGATTTTTTCCCTCAAACCGAAAAACTACACGACGTATAACTAACATGTGCTAGTAAATGTAAAACATCCACTTCGCATATCTTCAGAATGTCAATTTTTCACATTTGTTGTCAAGGACCTTTTTATGAGGCCTTCACATCGAGTCGGTTTACACAATTTAAATAAAAAATTCTGTAAGACAGTCAACTTTTCTTTTCCGTGTATATTTTGTATAGCTATTCTTGGAAGAGAGCATCTGCTCAGGAAGACAATTAACTTATGCTCAAAGGACGTATCGGAAATCAGTGAATGGTGGAGAAGGGAAAGCCCGAGAAGAGGGGCATGTTGAGAATCGAGAGTGGGACATAAAAGAAAGAGTGGGATGAAAAAGGCATAAAAAAAGAAAGAAGAAGTAAAGGGAATGACTTGAAATTGGCAATAAAGGCAAAGCACGTGCAAGCCTAGCCGGCTTATATAACAAGTTGGGTCCGCGTAAGAATGGCCTAAGTCTGGTCGGACGCTGTCGCTGTCTGGTTTTTTTAGGTGCGGCACGTTCAAGTCGGCAGCGGAAATTTCCATTGCAGTTGGCACGCCAGCATTCTGTACAGTCCGTCACAAAAGTCGTGATTTTTCAAATTTAAAGCGAAACCAATCAATATTATATACGAACTCCAAGAAACCTCTATAAAAGTCAAGAAAAGTATTTTGGAAGAAGATTTAAGAGGATACGATCTACCTTCCAGTTCCAGGAAAATCTTTCTGTAAATCATCTTTATTGAAAGATACTTCATAATCAAACACAACGGTCATAAAACTAAAAAAAAAAGTCGTCGAAAAAAGTTGTAGATTTACAAAAATTAAATCTTTTACATTATTTATTATACCGAACTATAATTTGTAAACTTTTTCACACTTTCAAAGAGACAAAGAACATGACATTATGGACAAAAGAACTTAGAATATCTTAATTTACGAAGTCGATACCGGAAAAAAATTATCTTCACCTATAACAAAAAAATAACCGGTACCGACAATAAGATTTCTACGAAAATTTCAAGTAATTTAGGTACTTCAAAATTTAGGTATTTAGGTATTTAGGTATTTCAAAAAGATTAGGGAAACTTTAAATTATTTCAAAAGATATTTAGAAGTATTGAAAAGATTCGAAAATAATTTGAAACTTGAAAAGATTTCAAACATTTTATAAACAAAATGTAGAATTTCAACATGTTTCGAGAGAATACATTTTTTTTCACATTCACTCTTTCCATCTTTCTTATTCGTTCATCTAGCCCCCTCCAATTCTTCCATCCAAACCTCATCCACACTTTCCTCCCTTAAAATCTTTACCACATTCTCTTGCTAGCATCCTTTATCCTCAATTCCTCTCATACATCCTTCCCATACATGCTTCCATATTTCCTTTTCTCATTAATATATTTTGCACATTCTGTTCTCCTTCTTTTCTTAATACATCCCTTGCCTTACCTTATTTCCCGTTTTCTCCAATTCTTCATAGTCTATTTCAGTCTCATCTCCTATATCTCTATCCGTAAAAAACTCCCTTCTTTCATCTTTCCATTTCGTTAATTCTATTGCTCTTCCTTTTCTATCCTCTACCTCTTTCAAACACTTTTTCGGTAAATCCCCTCCCTTATCTTCCCTTCAAACTTCCATGCCCTCTTTCTCAATCTAGTACTTTATTTTATTCTTCTAATCTATCAGTCTCTTCTCTTTCCTTCCATTCCCATATCTCTGCTCCATACTCGTATAGTACCGGCCATACCAATGTATCAAACAACCACATTCCTCTTCCCCATATCTGTTTCATTACTCCTGCCACTTTTTATATTTTTGCTCTCATATGAGCTTCTATGATCTCCATTTTGCAAGCTATATCCGAAATATTTAAACTCCTTTCTTTCCTCTTAGTTTACTCCCTTCCACCTCCCAGTCCATTTTTTATCTTCCCCCTCTTTTTCTGAACCTCATCATCTTTGTCTTTTCTACATTCAGATTCAACTTTTTCCCATCTACATATTTCTCCAATTATATAATTAAGCATCCATTTTTCATCCTTTGCCAACACTACTATATCGTCCTATGCCAGTTATATGTTTTCTTTTCCCATCCTAACTTCTCCTCATTTCTTCATTTCTTTTTCCAATGAGATCAATACAATATCAAATAAAAGTGGGCTCAAAGGAGAACCTTATCTTACTCCTTTCACCAACCAGAAACTATCTCCTACTTGCTCTGCTACCTTTACCCTGGTTTTTGTCTTCCTAAAAATGTCTTATACTCTCTTTATTAAACCCTCTCTTATCCCCCTTTTTATCATAACTTTTTCTATCTTGTCTCGGTCCAATGAGACAAAGGCCGCCTTTGAATACACGAAAATTGCTATTATTCTTATTTTCTCTCTTTCAATTCTTTTTATCTACCAAATACTGCAGAACATATGTCCATCAGCTCCATTTCTTTCCTTAAACCTTCATTCGGTTTTCTATCTCTTTTTCCTCAACTTTTTTCTTTAACCTTTCCGATGAAGCAGTTACACATAACTTATACAATTTTGGCATTAGTGTCACTTCCCTATATTTTTTAACCTCCTCCCTTTTGCCTTTTTTTACTATCGGTACCACTACCCTTTTTTTCCATAACTCTGGCCAACCCTTCCCTCTCCATATTGCACATTATCTATGCCCATTCCTTTGGTTCTTTCCCCCATATTTTCAGACTTCATTTGGGATGACATTTATACCAGAAGCCTTCCCATCTTTCATTATTGCTAACACCATGATTATTTTTTAGACAAGGAGGAGACGAGAAAGAGTCTCTTTCCCTACCCTCTTTTCCTTCTTTCCCAACTTTCTTCTCTACCCCTCCTATCTAATCCATAAAATATTTTTACCATTCTCCTATCTCAATATCCTGATTAATTCTTTTCCTTCTTTTTCTCTCTCTCTATTGACGATTTTCTAAACCTCTTCTTCTGCTCCAGCCTTCTCCGCCTCTTCTTCATACCTTTTATATTCCTTCTCTTTTCTATCACACATCTCAGTATATTCCTTTTTTTCCTATATTTTTCTCCACTACTCTTCCCTCTTATTCATTTTTTAAACTTCTTTCTCGCTATTCTCCTATCATTATTTTCATCTCTTCGTTCACATTTTCCTCTCTCATTTTTATATTTTTTTACTTTTGCCTTAAATTGTTTTTTTCCTTCTATTGCCCAATCCCGCCTTCCTGATCCTTTTATCTTCGCTTCCTTCTTATTCTTATCGTTATTACTGTCTTTACCCTCTAATGTCACTATTAAAGAAAAGTGATCCGAATCTTTATAATCTCCTACCTCTGTTTCCTTGACCTTCTCTCCTACCTCGATGTCTACTATCGCATAGTCAATTACTGTTCCCTTTTCTCTACCAGAGCGTTTATATCCCCCTTCTTCATGCCCCCTATATTTTGTTAAAAATAAACCATCCCATCTCCTTCAGTTCTTCAACAATTCGTTTTCCTCCCCATTCAGTACCTTGTCTTTGAATTTTTCCCTCGCTCTTCTCTCCATTCCCTTCCTCCTGTGTCTCCGGTTCTCGCATTAAATTCTCCTCCTATTATGAACTTAATCCTTTCTTTATTTTCTTCCATCAGTTCTTTTATCTCCTCAAATTTATTCTGCATATCTCCGTTTACATATACCACCTCTCTTTCTTTCTTCTACTATTAATCCTTCTTTCCCATCCCTTTTCCATCCTTCTCTGTTATACATTCTCTTATACTTATACTCATGCTTATACATATTCTTTTCTTCCCATATCAAATCCGCTATTTTCTCTGAGTTCCTATATAAATTCTTCCTTGCCATCACTTTTTTCTTATGTTCCCTTTTCCTTAGTTTCACTAGTACTTTTTTTCTCCTCTTCCTCCTTCCTTTCTTAGACTTCTCACTTCCTCTATCTCTGCCTTCGCATTTATCCTTTGTAGCACTTCTTCTACTCCTTCTTTCAGCTCCTTCCCCTCTAATCTTGGACCCTTCATCACTATATTTTTTCTCCTCTCCTCTCTCTCTCTCTTTCCTTTCCATTCTTCTCTCTATTTTTCTCAGCACTTCCTCATCCCTATTCTCACTCTCCTCACCACCAAACTCCAGATTTAAGCTTTCTAGTCCTCTATCCTACTTTCCAACTCTTCTACCTTTTTACTATGCTCTTGCTGATTTTCTAGTCTTTGTTCTAAAGTCTGGATCGTTTTTTCCTAATTTTCCCGGACTTTTTCCCATTTTCTGATCTCTTTTCTATGTTCGGCCATTTCCTTCCTAATTTCTGGTTTTCTTTCCTCTTCCCTTTTCACCTACCTTTTTTCCTTCATCTCTATTACTTTTATAATGATCTTGCGCATTTCTTTTAAATTTAAATTTTCGTCTTCTATTGGCCCTCTATTTTCAACTTTTTCTTTTTCTTTTCCCTTATTTTTCTCATCCTTCGTTCCGTCTCTATCTTTTTCTGGTGGTGGTGTTTAAATCTGATGTTTGATGATAAAAATATTTATGTAAGGTACTCCACAACTTATAATGAGTTAGACCTACATACCTGTAATACCTTATCTGATGAATACACTTGACTCTGAAGCAATTAAGATCTTATCACATTTTGGAAACGATGTTTAATTTGTGATTAACTTCCAAGAATAGGATTCTTATCTTCGATCGCAAGTTTGAGCGCACCTAGGGCGTACGCCTTTTGGAACTCGCGCTTCGCGCTCGATTGTCAAACCATTGACAACTGTAATATGGTGATTATGAATACTCTTTTGTTCAAGCTCCTTCGGATTTAACGAATAAATTCTCATCTCGTGTTTCGCTCGAATAAAGTATGTCCAAAACGTGAAATTTTCTATATTATGTTGAACTCTATTACATTAAATGTATGTTATATTAATTTCTGTATCTAAGTCTGGGACTCCTGTTTCAGATGACAAATTTTACCGTTAAACATTTTATTTTATCCTATCATTTATTTCTAAATTTAAATTTGTTATTTCTAATGGCCTTTTTCACGATTAAAACGGAAAATGCGTTCTCATAAAAAAATGGTCAGCAACAAAGTAGAACTTTCTCAGATGAATAATGTCGTTCTAACACATTTTATTATATCTTGTGTCGTTTTTCCAAAAATGAAATTTTTAAATTTTTATGTTATTTTTCACGATTAAAACAAAAACTGCGCGTCCTATCGAAAAATTGGCAATAACAAATTTTTAGATCTTTTCTGGGTGAACAATTTTTATCTGTTCATTTTTTTTCGTGTCTTACACAGTTTGACCGCAAAATGGAATTCTTTATTTTTTAGCATTTTTTTGATGATTAAAACTAGAACTGTTGATCAAAAAAGGCTGGTTACCAAACTGGTATTTTTTTGGGCCTTAAAACAGTGTGCTAAAGGGCAATCCAATCGGATAATTCCTTCGAAAGTTATCGTGTTCACAGACGATAACGTCAACGACGACAGACAGACACCATCGCAAAACCTGTTTTTCGGACTCGGGGGGTCTCGAAATGTGGAGATTTAATGAAATCCACGAAAGTCAATTTTCACATAAAACCAATACCTTCTCATTGAGATGATAGTGTAAAAAATTGCGCACGCGAAATAGCAATAAATTTTCACAATAAAATACAATAATGTGTATGTGAACATTGATTTTACTTTTAAAAAATGGAATTATTTGGAAAATTTCGTAAGAGTGTCCAAATTCTAGCAAAAAATTATAGTAATTACCAATTATTACAAAAAAATTTTAATTTTCACGTTACTGTACTCTTTTGTAATTTATTGTATTTTGTTGTGAAAATACATTTCCAACAGGTGCTCAAACAAATCTGAAAAATGCAATAGCATAAATTCTGGTGAAAAGGTTTTTTTCTAAATTTTGTTTAGCTTCAATTCCGCAATAAAGTATGCGTAAAGCATACATTCTTCTTTTTTTAAATCGAAAATTCTATTTATAAAAACCGCCCACAGTTGTGAGTGACGTGCACTTCAAGCGCAAAAACAAGTTTTTTCCTTCCTTTCTTTCTATATAGAAACTGGATGACTTTTTAGAATAAATTTATACGTATTTCTCACTTTTTTCAAATTCTACTTTTTTTGCCCTATTTTCGAAAAACTTCCCCTTTTTCTCTTTAAATATACGATATTAGAAAATACAAAATTTGAATCACGCGGGAAATTTTTTGAAATTAATAAATTTACGTAATTGAAAGTTTGAAAATTGAATATAAAAAAAATCTCTTCTAACAAGAGAAATGATAGAAAACCTTATACAAACTGAGAAAAACTTTTGTTTCTTAATACTCTTGCGCGCTTAAATTAAAATTGTTAAATTATCTAATAAATCATTTAAAATATTATACATGTTTTATGTTACTGCTTTTCGCTGGAAATTAGTATTTTTGAAAAAAAAAATTAATTTATAATCTTAATTTCAGGTCGTATTAGTTTTTTTCATCGGAAATTAGAATTTTTAAACAAAAATCATCATCAAGATTCCCAATTCTCAACACTTGTAGGTTTTTTAGCGTTCTAGAAATGTTTATCTGACCGATTTTAAACTAATAAACCATTTAGGATTTAAATAAAACTTTAAAGCTGATATATTATTTCGCTTGAATAAAATAATATAATAAAAATAATTAATTATACATTAAAATATTTGAATATTAATTAAATATTTTTGAAATGTAAAATATTTCACTTCCTCAAACTGGAAATATTTCTTAATGAAGGTGTTTGGAATTGAACAATTTTAAATCAGAAGCTTTCAAAATTGAAAAATTTTTGACTAAAATTTGGAAAATTAGACAATTTCATTAGGAAGGAGTTGAAATTGTATCATTCCCAATTCAAAGCGTTCAAAATTGAACAATTTTATTTTGAATTAAAGAATCTTGAAACTGAATGATTTCAGATTAATATTTCGAAAATAGGACAATTTTGAAAGGTTCAAAACTGAACAATTACAGATTAGAATCTTCAAAATTAGATCACTTAATATTCAAAGGGATTGAAACTGTATTATTTCTAATTAAAGTGGTTCAGAACTCAATAATTAAACATTTTTTACTTTTAAGTTTACATAATTTTCAATTCGAAACGATTAAAATTTGACAATTTGAAATTGAAAAATAAACTGAATGTTTCAGAGTCAAAGGTTCTGAAATTCTAGAATTTTAAACTGTTATCACATAAAAAAAAATGGAAAAATTTTCAATTGTAAACATTTAATATTGAATCAATCCAAAAAAACATTCGAAATTAAGTAATTTTAAATGGGAAGCGTTGAAAATGAAAAAAATGCTACTGTGGAAAATACAAAATTGAACGAATCCGAACTTCATTTAAAATGAAACGAAAATTTTAATTACCATGAATTGTGATATTAAAACTTTTTTACACTCGAACCCTTTGAAATGTTAATTATTTTAAGTGAACACAAATTGTTTAGAAGTGCTAAGGAGGATAGATACGAAGGCACAGGTAGAGGTAGAGGAAATGAGAGGTGTAGGAAGTGTAGGGAGGAGAGGAGAACAAATGGCGCTGATGAATTTAAAGAATACGGAACGTAAGAGGGAAGTGATGACAAGGAAAAGGGCGTTATATGAAAGTGCGGAGTGAGTATAGGATGATTTGACATGCGACGAAAGGAATATGCAGTATAAGTTGAGGAAAAAAGCAGAAGAGTAAAGAAAGATGGGAAAAAGAACATGGGTTAAGTGTAGGGCAATACAGATAGAAGGTGTGTGGTGAGATTGGGATGAAGAAAGGGACTTAGAAAGACTTAGTAAAATGTGAGAGGACGTGGGAATGGGTGAGGAAGGAACGGAAGGGAGGAAAATAAAAGATATTGGGAAAGAATGTGTGATAAGAAATGAAAGAAAAGAAGAATGGAAGATATGCTACTGTAATGTAGCTGTCTTAGAAAGAAAGGATAGGGAGCTTATGATAAATTTGGGGCAATGGGATGTCGTGGTGATGATGGAAACATGGCTTAATGAGAGGGGGTTGGAGAGAGTGAAGGAAAGGCTACCGAGGGGATACAGGTGGGAGACACAAGAGGCAAAGAGAAAAAATAAAAGGGCAGAGCAACGGAAAGAATGGTGATGGGAATAAGGAAAGTTCTGATATGAGAGAAAAAATATCCCCTCTCTAGAGGGGAGTTAACGAGAAAGTATTATGAAGAGATGGGAGAAGAAAGAGAAAAGAGGTCCGTAGAGTTCACACGATGGGAAGAAGAAATAAGAGAGTTTTTTAGAGATCGAGCTATAGGAGAAGAAGGGAATATGGACTATGAGGATTAAAAAAAATAGGTAGAGAAAGACAGGTGATAGACAGAGGGGGTAGGATAGGGGATTCAGGATACAATAAATGGTATAAGGTGATCAAAAGAAAAGGAATGGCAAAATATCTGGAAAGAGGATCAGAGGAAAAGAAATGGATGAGAATAGCTATATGAAGACTGGGAAATGAAGAAAAAATGCAGAATATGTGAATGGGTAGTGGAGACATGAGAGCATGTATGGGAATGTTGTATGAGAGGAAAGGACGAGAGCGGAGAATGACAAGAGAATGATAAAAAAATGTTAGCACGCAATTTTAATAAAAAAATTATTTATCTAAAGAGTTATAGCATATTCCCTGCAAGTTATGAATTATTTTGAACAATGGTTTATTTTTAATTTTACTACTACAATTCAACGGGGTTTTCCGGAAATGTAATAAAATACAAAAATTAACTTATAAAAAACAGTCTAGGTTAAAATTTGAAAAGACAACATTTTTTAACAAATCCCTACTTTAAAACGTGGTAAATGAAATCTCATAGAAAATTCGAATAGTCGAATTGAGTAGTACTTCGATGAACAGTTCATTTGAAAATACCTTGAAAATGTATTTCTTATGTTTTTTAAACATTAAAAAAATATTGACAGTATGATGATGAATTGAGTCACACGCGGCGAGTCACATTTCTCATTGAAAAAAATGAGCTGTTAATTTTGCACAATTGTACATGTAAATTAAATAAAAGTTGTGATAATAGATCATTTTAAATTATACTTCCAATTACCTCCTCTTCGGTTCATTAGAGACTGTTTTTTGTTTAAATATTATTCCAAGGATGCAAGGATGTTTATGAAATTAACCATTTTTAGAAATGCCTGATTATTTGTATTATTAATTTTTTTATACGAAAAATTGAATAAACTGAATAGATTGGTTCTGGATGAACTATAGCTTATATTATTGTTTTCCGTGGAAAATTCAAGTTCAAAACATCTTTCACAAGCATGAAATTCTTCGAATTCTTTACGAGGGGAGAGTATTTCAAGGACTTGTGGCTTTTTCATCTGCGAAATTACTACCAGGGGTAGAAAAATGAATGTGGTATTTGTGGTTTTAGACGTCAACTGCAAATATTTAAGTTCTTAACAATTGTTTTCTGAAAGACCACCTTTCATACTTACCTTCAACCACAAATTTCAGCCGTGGGATTTATTCATAGATGATTCAAAATGAATTGCGAGAAATTAATTCACACTCACATATCGCACATTTGCAGTAACTCTCCTGAAAGCAAAAAAAAAAACTAGAAAAAAGGTATCTTTGAAAACTCTATGGACGAAAGTATATATTCGTCATAAATAAACAGAGCTGTATATTAAACTTGTCTAAACTCTAAATCATACTGATTCTTTGAACAAAGATTATATTAGCAAAAGAGCGATAAAATTAATTTTACGATTTTACTGCACTATAATCTCACTTCATTATTGCACCTTGAATGCTATTGGCGTCAAGAGGATATTAAACAATCACCTGAGGTCAGGGGAAGTGCAAGGCTGAACAAAAATCAGCTGAACATTAGCAATTATTCAATATTCTCCAATCCAGGAACCAAGATCATAACACTGTACGAAATTGAGGAAATATTTAAAAAATAATTACCACTAAAAAAGAGAATAATTTTCCTTCAGTCATTATCCGTTAAAGAAGAAATCTTATAAAAAATTATATACGTGTCTACAATGTCAACAGTAATTGTCCATAATTCGTTATGAATCATCCGAGAATTGAATATATCAGAGTTGCATTTATTTTGAAAGTATAAAAAGAAGAAAAGTAGCGAGCAAGTGAAAAAATATAAAAACATAGACATTTTTTCATGTGACTTTTCATCCCTATCAACTCAAGGTACAGAACTAGATAACAAACATTTTTCCGAAAATGGGTTTATTGCATAAAGAATTCTTGAAAAATCAAATACACGTTATGTTAAAAGAATATGTTCGAATTCTCATTTTTTAATCAATATTCGCTGTTTCAGCTTGGGAGTAGACATTTGTTTTATCTTTAAATAGTGATTTCGGTTGTACAGAATGTTTTTTCACTTCCCTGCAAATTTTCAAACGTTACAGATTTCTAAATACACTCATACCCCGTAACTGTGCCCCCTGTTTTTGTGCCGGCTTCTCGGCTGTTCAGGCCTGAATGCTTCTGTCTCCCCCCCTGAGCGTCCCTCGACGGCCTATACTCAAGGTCTTCGCTCGGTCAGTCAGCGGAGTATCAACTGTTATTCATATCGCGACTCTCTGCGCATATTTTCAAATTTCGCAATGTTTCAGGTTACCATTTTAAAACTGTGCAATTTTAAATGATTATTTTGAAATAGTGTCTAATTTTAAAGTCCTTTCAAGAATCAACTTTACGGGGCATTATACCACCTTGATCAGAAAGTTTTAGGACTCGTCACCGTGTGGCGCTCTCGTTCGGCCGATTTCAATTCTTCTTTTTTTGTTGTGTTGGTAGA
>JAUMHM010000085.1:22932675-22944247 GCA_032362435.1 Melikaiella ostensackeni
TCGATACAAGAACATCAAAATATTAATTAATTAATTACCCTGGTCGATGAAATAACATCAATATTTTAAATTATTCTTTATGTAATCATCAAAATCTTTGTGAGGTATTTAAAAACTTTTTTAACTGTTTTGAAATTTTTGAAATTTTTCTGAAATCTTTAAAATCTTGGCGAAATCTTTGAAATCTTTGTGAAATTTTTGAAATGTGTGAATTTTTTCGAAATCTTTATTTAATCATTAAAATCTTTCTGAATTTTTAAAAAATCTTTTCAAAGTTTTTGAAATCTTTGTGAAATGTTAAAAAAACTTTGTTGAATCTTTTGAAATCTACTGAAATCTTTCTGAAATCTTTGAAATCTTTCGGAGCCTTCGAAAATTTTGCGTATCTTTGAGATCTTCTGAAATAGTTTGAAATTTTTAAAATCTTCGTGAAATTTTTGAAATCTTTATGAAATCATTGGAATCTTCATAGAACATTCAAGATCTTTCTAAACTCTTTCGAAATCTTTGAAATCTTCTGCAATTGTTTGAAATCATTGAAGTTTTTTGGAATCTTTGAAATCTTTGTTTAATTTTTAAAATCTTTTGAAATCTTTGAAAGCGTTGTGAAATTTTTGAAATATTTATGTAATCATTAAAGTCCTTGTGGAATATCAGAAAATTTTAACCCTTCAATATTAAAATAATATATAATATATTTAATATTTGAATATTTATTTTTGAAATCTTTATGTGATCATCAAAATCTGTATGGAACCTTTAAATCTTTGTGAAATCTTCGAAATCTTCTGAAATATTTTGGAATCTTTGAAGTCTTTTGAAATCATTTAAATCTTTGCGAAATATTCAAAAACTTTGTTAGCATTTTTAAAATGTATTGAAATATCACTCAATTCTACTCAAATAAATGGTTAAAATTTTCTTTTTCGTTTCCTTCTAATTCACCTTTAAGTCTTTTAAACTCACCTGGAATTTTAATGAATCTCAT
Source organism: Melikaiella ostensackeni (assembly GCA_032362435.1). NCBI lineage: Eukaryota > Metazoa > Arthropoda > Insecta > Hymenoptera > Cynipidae > Melikaiella > Melikaiella ostensackeni. Next base: position 22,933,664 of record JAUMHM010000085.1, read on the forward strand.
CGAATTCTTCTCATTTCCCTTAAAGTCCTCTAATCAACTCGAATTTTAGATTTCTTGAATTCATTTGAATTCATTTCGAATTCGTTCTGAGTTTTAGTTGATTTATTCCGAATTCTTTTAAATTCTATGGAATTCTTTTGAATCTGTTCGAATTCTCCCTGAATTCTTCTAAACCCATCCGAATTTCACTGAAAGCAATGGAATTTTATTTTTATATCATTTGAATTCATTGAATTGTTTTGAATTCATTCTGAATTCTTATGAATTTATCCTGGAATCGTTAAAATTCACGTGGAATACTATAAATTTCATTGAATTCTTTTGAATTCCAAATAACAGTAGTCACGTTATTGATGAATATTAGTCGCTTTTTCGGTTATAAAAAAGTCATTTGTGGTCACTTTCGGAATAAATAGGTCACTTTTTCACTTTCGTCAAGTAAATTAGGCTGTGGCTGTCCTGCTTATGAAGTATATATGTAAAATTATTATCCATAGTTTAGATGAGGTTTTTTATATTTTAAGTATAGAAAATTCTTGCAAAACTGTTTTAGTCGATATTAGAAAGTCTTCTTCTTTCTTTTTTTATTTTCTCTATGTTCTTAAAAATATATAAGAAAACATGATATCTATGTTATATGTTCTTGTTCACACGTTTATATTTTACAAAACATGTTTATATGCTTAATATTATTATGTGCTCAAGAACATATGACAAAACAAAAAAAAAGGGGAAAAAAGACTTTCTAAAGTCGATTAAAATAGGTTTGCAACAATTTTTCTGTATTCAAAATATATAAAACCTCCATAGAACTGTGGCTAATAATTTTACATAAATATTTTATCAGATTTTCTTACTCTTTTTTATGTAAAAAACTCTCCCAAAAGAAAAATTAAGAGCATAAAAAAAATTAAATTTTGCTTGTTTTAAAGAAACGCCTTCTAGCGAATACTTTTATTTCGTACTAAAAATATTAGTGGGTCATTGGACAAACATATCCTAAAAAGAAATGCCCAGTTTCACAGACATACTTCATGAGACTTTTTTACATCATTTTTTATGCAAAATACCTTCCACATAACATGAATTGAAAATTTCTGAAAAAATTTTGTTTTGATTTCAAAAGATGAATTTTTTTAAAAAGCCCTCCAACGCTTGTTTTAATTTTGCGCTTAAATTGTCTGTATATCATCATAGACTTGTATTCCGTAACTAAATTTCTATAATTATTTCAAAGAACATGTATTTTTGGAAAAATGTGAAGGTGAGGTAGGAATCGTATACGTACTACATGGCCTTAAAGCGTGGAAATTATGAATTAAAAATTTGTTATCGTTAATCTTATTTACATTGTGATGAAATAATCAAACACACATTTGCTTGAGGTAATATATATGAAACGGAATTTTTCTAAACTGAGCTGTTTTTATTATTCGTAAACATGTGTAGGAAACTTTATTTTCTAGGCAAATATCTAAATTTGAGTCAGTGGAATTTCACTGAGAATCATGGTTCATTTTTCAAGATTTCAATCAGTGGAAATTTACTAAATTTTCTGTCGTTTTTCACTGATTCTGCTGTCAGAAGACGACTGGAATTTTGATTACCTTTCACTGAAAGTTCCAAAATTTTCTCTACTGATTAAAAGTAGATAGGCAGGAGCGTTTCTGGATACAAATTCCTACCTTACCGACTTCGAGCACATTCTAAGCTGTAATGGCTCGTGTCCGTGCTAAGTTTCTAGAATTTTCTCTAAGGGTCTCGATCACGTCAAAAAATAATATTGCGCAATTGTGTGGTAGCAATTGCTTGTAGTGAGTGTCTGTGTGTCGTAAATAGATTGAAGGTTATTTTGCATAAATATTTTGAATGTGATATTTTGTCCTCGCCATTTCTACTGCGTAATATAGCTTATATGAAGAAAACAAGGATGATTTATTGCTTCCTTCCTTTATTTAATGCCCAAATAACTCGCGAAAAACATTCTTCTACAATCTGGAACATTATAAATCTCTAAGAGAAGGAGGGAAATATCTGGTGTTGACTATAATGTAGAACCTTCTAGAAATTTATGATTCAATTACGCATAACATATTTACCTTGAAAAACGTTGTATCCTAAACGTGTTGATTTTAATGACGCATTACATACTTACGTTGCGAAACGTTATATCCAAGACGTATCTAGACGTGTTGATTATAATCTAGGACCATCTAGGATTTTAAGACAAGAAGGGTAATATAATTAAAATAAAAAAAATATAACAAGTCAATCAAATAGCATGGGTAAGAAAGGCATATAAAGAAATAAGGCAAATAAGCATATAGAGCATGTGAAGAAATAAAGCAAATAAGCTTAACGATAACAAATTTTAAATTTATAATTTCCAAACTTTAAGGCCATGTAGTACGTATGCGATTCGTACCTCACCTTCAAATTTTTTCCAAGAAGAAGAATGTTTTTCACGTATTATTTGCACATTAAATAAAAAAGGAAGCAATAAATTATCTCTGTTTTTCTTCATATAAACTATATTACACACACACTTACACACACAGACATTCACTACAAGCTCATTTGTAACAATTTTGAATCTGTTTTCGGAATTCATATTTCACACAATTGCGCAATATCATTGTGTGACATCATCGGGACCCTTCGAGAACATTCTAGAAACTTAGCACGGACACGAAGCACTATAGCTTAGAATGTTCTTGAAGTCGTTAAGATAGGAATTTGTATCCAGAAATGCTCCTGCCTATCAATTATTGACTTTTCACTGATTCTCAGTCGATTTTTATTGATTCTTTAGAGTGGAGATACAATTTTTTTAATGATTCAAACAATTTTTTTTTAAAATGATATGTTTACATATAGGAGGATTCATTTTTGTTTGGAACGTAATTCATTCGTCGTTCCTAATTGGACAAGATTTTAAAATTGTACTAGGTTGTGTGGAAATATCTCTTGCTGCCTACATATACACGTTTGTTTAATCATGCGTAAATGTATTATGTCAATGGTGATTAAAATCACAGTGACCCAATTTCGCGACGAGAGTATACTGTATCGTACATCAAATATTGAAATTTTTCTGTACTCAAATGTAAACAACAGATTCTCATACGTATTGTTGCAAGTGACAACAAATTTTAAATTGAAGGATTTTAATTCAAAGATAAACAATAGTTCATGAGTAACGTTTATTCCTTTTGTTATTTTCTTTACTTTTTGTTGCTCCCAGAAAATCTTATATGTAAAGAAATGAATAAAAATCTTATATTCGAAGTTCTGCACTTTTTTAAATTTTCGATACTTTCTTAGGGAGGCTACTTTTTTGCTACTTTTTTCAGTAAAGTGATATAAAAAATTGATCGCACTAACAAATTTCAGTTTTTTAAAATAAAAAATATACAATACATTCACCACATCTTCCAACACTCCAATTTTTTGAATCTATCTGAATTTCTCTTTTGAGTTCACTCGAATTCTTCTAAATTCACTCAATTCTACTCAATTGAATAGATTAAATTTAGTTTCGTTTTTTTCTAATTCAACATTAAGTCTTTTAAACTCACCTGGAATTTTGATGAATCTCATCGAATTCTTATCATTTCTCTTAAAGTCCTCTAATTAACTTGAATTTTATTTAATTCATTGTTTTTTTTATTCTTTCGCATTTATTAAAATTCATTTAAATTCTGTTGAATTTTCCCTGAACTGTACTCACTCTCATTTTACTCAATTCGATGAAAATGTTTTAATTTTTATAATTTTTTACAATTCACTCAAATTCTCATGAATTTCATCAAAGTCTCTTGAATTCCCTTGAATTCTTCTAAATTCACTCCAATTTTTCTGAAATCAATGGAATATTTGGGATTTTTTTTCATTTCATTTGAATTCATTTGTAATTCTGCCCGAATTCTTTTCAGTCCTATGGAATTCTGTTGGATTTTGGATTTTTTGAATTCTTTCAAATTTCCTTAAATCTGTTCAATTGGCCCTTAGTTCTGTTCACTCCTATTCTGTTAAGCTCGATGAAAATTTTTTGATTCATATAATTTTTTTCAATTCATTCAAATTCTTATGAATTTCATCAAAGTCTCTTGAATTCCCTTGAATTCTTCTTATTTCACTGCAATTTTACTGAAATCAAGAGAATATTTTGGATTTTTTTCAAATTGTTTGAATCTCTTTGAAGTATTTTGAGTTTACTTGAATTCTTCTAAATTGACTAAATCCTACTTAAATGAATAGATTGAAATTTTTTTTTCGTTCTTTTCTAATTCACCTTTAAGTTTTTTAAACTCACCTGGAATTTTGATGAGTCTCATCGAATTCTTATCGCTTGTCTCCAAGTCCTCTTATTAACTCGAATTTTAATTAATTAATTGTTTTTTCTTCATTTTTTATTTTTTTAAATTTATTTAAATTCCATTGAATTTGCCGTGAACTGTGCTCTTTTCCATTTTACTCAGTTCGATGAAAATGTTTTGATTTTTATAATTTTTTACAATTCACTGAAATTCTTATGAATTTCATCAAAGTCTCTTGAATTCCTTTGAATTCTTCTAAATTCATTCCAATTTCTCTGAAATCAGTGAAATATTTCGGATTTTTTCCTCCATTCTTTCCGAATTTATTTAGAATTCATCCTGAATTCTTTTCAGTCCTTTGGAATTCTTTTGATTTTTGGGTTTTTTGCATTTCTCAAATTTCCTCAAGTCTGTTGAATTGGCCCAGAATTCTGTTCACTCCTATTCTATCAAGTTCGATGAAAATTTTTTGATTTCTATAATTTTTTTCCATTCACTCAAATTTTTATGAATTTCATCAAAGTCTCTTGAATTCCCGTGAATTCTTCTTAATTCACTTCAGTTTTACTGAAATCAATGGGATATTTTGGATCTTTTTCAATTCGTTTGGAATTAACGATGAATTCTTTTCAGTTCTATGGAATTCTCTTGAATTTGTTTGAATTCTCCCTGAATCCTTTTGAATTCCCTTGAATTCTTCTAAATTCAGTCCAATTTCACTGAAATCAATGGAATATTTGGGATTTTTTTCAATTCATTCGAATTCATTTAGAATTTACCCTGAATTCTTTTCAGTCCTATGGAACTCTTTTGAATTTTTGGTTTGTTTGCACTGTTTTAAATTCACTTAAATCTCTTGAATTGGCCTTGAATTCTGTTCACTCCCTTTTTACTAAATTCGATTAAAGTTTTTTGATTTTTACCATTTTTTTCCATTCACCCAAATTCTTATGAATTTCATCAAAGCCTCTTGAATTCCCTTGAATTCTTCTTAATTTACTCCAATTTCACTGATGTCAATGGGTTATTTTGATTTTTTTGAATTCATTTGAATTCATTTGGAATTCACAATGAATTTGTTTGAATTCTCCTTGAATCCTTTTGAATTCCCTTGAATTCTTCTAAATTCACTCCAATTTTTTTTAAATCAATGGAATATTTGGGATTTTTTTTTTATTTCATTTGAATTCATTTGCAATTCTCCCCGAATTCTTTTCAGTCCTATGGAATTCTGTTGGATTTTGGATTTTTTGAATTTTTTCAAATTTTCTTAAATCTGTTCAATTGGCTCTGAGTTCTGTTCACTCCTATTCTATTAAGCTCGATGTAAATTTTTTGATTCATATAATTTTTTTCAATTCACTCAAATTCTTATGAATTTCATCAAAGTCTCTTGAATTCCCTTGAATTCTTCTTAATTCACTGCAATTTTACTGAAATCAAGAGAATATTTTGGATTTTTTTCAAATTGTTTGAATCTTTTTGAAGTATTTTGAGTTTACTTGAATTCTTCTAAATTCACTCAATCCTACTCAAATGAATAGATTGAAATTTTTTTTTCGTTTTTTTCTAATTCACCTTTAAGTTTTTTAAACTCACCTGGAATTTTGACGAGTCTCATCGAATTCTTATCGCTTGTCTCCAAGTCCTCTTATTAACTCGAATTTTAATTAATCAATAGTTTTTTCTTCATTTTTCATTTTTTTAAATTTATTTAAATTCCATTGAATTTGCCGTGAACTGTGCTCTCTTCCATTTTACTCAGTTCGATGAAAATGTTTTGATTTTTATAATTTTTTACAATTCACTGAAATTCTTATGAATTTCATCAAAGTCTCTTGAATTCCTTTGAATTCTTCTAAATTCATTCCAATTTCTCTGAAATCAGTGAAATATTTCGGATTTTTTCCTCCATTCTTTCCGAATTTATTTAGAATTCATCCTGAATTCTTTTCAGTCCTTTGGAATTCTTTTGATTTTTGGGTTTTTTGCATTTCTCAAATTTCCTCAAGTCTGTTGAATTGGCCCAGAATTCTGTTCACTCCTATTCTATCAAGTTCGATGAAAATTTTTTGATTTCTATAATTTTTTTCCATTCACTCAAATTTTTATGAATTTCATCAAAGTCTCTTGAATTCCCGTGAATTCTTCTTAATTCACTTCAGTTTTACTGAAATCAATGGGATATTTTGGATCTTTTTCAATTCGTTTGGAATTAACGATGAATTCTTTTCAGTTCTATGGAATTCTCTTGAATTTGTTTGAATTCTCCCTGAATCCTTTTGAATTCCCTTGAATTCTTCTAAATTCAGTCCAATTTCACTGAAATCAATGGAATATTTGGGATTTTTTTCAATTCATTCGAATTCATTTAGAATTTACCCTGAATTCTTTTCAGTCCTATGGAACTCTTTTGAATTTTTGGTTTGTTTGCACTGTTTTAAATTCACTTAAATCTCTTGAATTGGCCTTGAATTCTGTTCACTCCCTTTTTACTAAATTCGATTAATGTTTTTTGATTTTTACCATTTTTTTCCATTCACCTAAATTCTTATGAATTTCATCAAAGTCTCTTGAATTCCCTTGAATTCTTCTTAATTTACTCCAATTCCACTGATTTCAATGAGTTATTTTGGTTTTTTTGAATTCATTTGAATTCATTTGGAATTCGCAATGAATTTGTTTGAATTCTCCTTGAATCCTTTCGAATTCCCTTGAATTCTTCTACATTTACTCCAATTTTACTGAAATAAAGTTAAGAAAAACACTATTTTTGTTGATGATATTATTTAATACCTAGTTCAATTTTTCTATATTGTCAGAGTCCCTATGTTTACCACAAATTTTTGAAATAAAAGTCTTAAGCGCAAATTCTAGATCATTCCTTTCTCCTTGCGAGAAGATTATCAGAGTTGGGATTTTTTTTTAATCTCATAAATACCCTGGTGAGATTCATTGGATGGCAATTAATTTGCCAAAACATTATTTGCTAATAGCTAACCCTTTGGAAGAAATCCGCTTTTTTGCAAAAAATTTTCATGGATGTTTATTTATTAAATTCTCATGTTAAATTATGTAAATATAATATCTTTAACACTTGTTTTTGATAATGTTGCAAATTGAAGAAAATTGAATATTGAATTTTCAACAGTTGAAAATAAAAAAAATTCAAAGTTCAACTGTTTAAAATTTAATTTTCAGTTTTCTTTAATTTTTAATAGTTGAATTTTCAACAGTTGAAAATTCAAGAAAAAAGCGAATTTCATATCAAAAACAAATGTTAAAAATGTTATTTTCACATAATTTTGCATGAGAATTTAATAAATGAACATTTCAATCTGGAAAAGAAAATTCTTGAAAAAAGTCAAGTTTTTTGTAAGCGTATTGCCATTTTTTTCTTTAATTTTCAGCAGTTAAGAATTCGTTTTTCGGTGGTTAAAGATTCATCATTTTAGTTGAGTTTTGTTTTTTGGCATAGGGCCGTTCAAAAACTACGTCACACTACTGGGAGACAGGATAAATTTGGTGACGATTTGTAATATGGGGGGCGGGGGGGGGGGGGGAATGCAGAATGTGACATCATACATGTCAAAAAATAAATGTGTATTACAATTTTTTGAAATACTTGAAAAAATAAAAATTATTGATTTTATTTTACGTGTAAAGTATTTGAACATTATTTTTGTACGTAGTTTTTGAACCGCCCCTTTGAAAATTTATTTCTCTTGGTTAGAAATTTTATTATTTGTTTAAGAATTTGACTGTTTTGTTGAAAACATAGCTTGGTTGAAAACTCATCTTTCTTCGTTTGGAGATTTAACTTTTTGGATAAAAGTTTAACTGTTTTGATGAAAATTCGTCTTTTTGGGTTGAAAATTCAACTGTTTTGTAGATAATTCGTCTTTTTGGTTTGAAAATTCATCTATTTTGGTAGAAATTTCATCTTACTTGGTTAAAAATTCAACTGTTTAGTTGAAAATTAATCTGCTTAGGTTAAGGATTCAACTATTTTGTTGGAAATTCGTCATTTCTGGTAGAAAATTCATCTTCTTGGTTGAATATTCATTATTTTTGTTGCGAATCTTATTATTGGGTTAAGAGTTGATTTATGTCGTTGAAAATTCAACAATTTTGTTAAAAACTCATCCTTTGTGGTTGAAAAACCGTCTTTTTGGCTAAAAATTCAACTGTTTTGTTGAAAATCCAACTATTTTGGTAGAAAATCGAACAATTTGGTTGGCAATTAACTTTTTTGTTGAAAATTCAACTGTTTTGTAGGAAATTCGTCTTTTCGGCTTGAAATTTCTACAATTTGGTTGAAATTATTTTCTTTCTTGACTGAAAATACTTTCTTTGTTGAAAATTCAACTCTTTGTTGAATATTCGTCAATTTGGTTTAAAAATTCATCTTTTTTGGAAGAAACCTTATCTTCTTTGGTTAAAGATTCAATTGTTTGGTTGAAAATTAGTCTGTTTAGGTTGAGGATTCAAGTACTTTTTTGAAAATTTGTCTTTTCTGGTAGAAAATCAAACTTCTTGGTTGAATATTCATCATTTTAATTGAAAATCTTATTATTTAAATAACTGTTTAGTTGAATATTCGTCTGTCTGGTTGAATTCAACAATTTTCAACTACAAATTAAATTCTTTTGGCTAATCAATAGTCGAATAGACTCTCACTAGGGAATTTATGAGATTTAAGAAAAAATATTAACTCTCATCATCTCCTTGTTACATGCAGTCTTCGGCAAACTATTTACATACCAGAAAGTAAAGTATGAGAGAAATTTACCTTCAATATACATTCTTTTTTCAGTTTAAAGTATTTTTTGCCCTACTTTTTTATTTAAAAATTTAATTTTTCACTCACTTAAAAAGGGTAATTTTTTAATACTTTTATTTTTATTTTTGAGGATACATTTTTCTCCAGAAAGATACTTTTTTGATACTTTTTGTAGTTCCATAGAGCACTTCGAAGCCTCTATCTACAATTTTTTCATTTCGGAGGACTTAAATCATACGCAATGGTGTGAAGATCAGAAGTAGTCATCATCGCTGTTTCGCATCTCTGCCACAATATAAGACGATGACTGTCATTGATTGATTGCCTTGCGATTTAGGTCTTTGGTCTTAGGCTACCTGTATATCCATTGTTCAGATCGTGTGTATCAACTGACTGCGCAACAATAGTGCATACAAGATTGTCGAAAACCTTTAATATATTATCATTATCCTTTCACACTAAACAAGCCGAATGAAACAAACAAAAAACAGCTTCTCTACAGCTTAAAATACTTTTCAAGTTTTCACGTATTCACCCAGCAACACCACTTCTACAGGGGTCGCTGATCAATCTCTCTAGCAATCACCTTAGGTGAAGAACTTTACAGAGTCATAATGCATCACGATTCACTTTAGAATCTCATTCACATATTCCAACCATTCTTTCTCCGGTCTACCTCTGGGTAAGCTACCATTCACCGCACCTAAATACACTTGCTTCGTTGAACGTCCTTAATTCATTCTCTCAACATGAGCAAATTATTTTAGGATATTTCTTTTACTCTTGTCAATCCATATTTCTTCTACACCGCATTCTTCGAGAACCCACTCATTCTAAATTTTGACATTTTGTTTTGCCTTTTTTTAAATCTTTCTTTGCCGACCAATAAAAGCTCACTTTTCATGGATTTCCGCATTGTTGACTAAAGAATGACCACTAGATGCCAAATATTCGTTGTGATTGAATAGAAAGAATACACATCCATACATCTTCTCATGCAAGCTCTTGTGTTTCTTCAACACTTTATATCTCTTCGCGTTAGAGCTTCACTCACACATTCCAAGCATTCTTCACTCGGTCTACCTCTGGGTGCGTTACGATACACCTTACCCAAATACACTTGCTTTGTTAAACATCCTGCAATCATTCTCTCAACATGAGCAATCCATCTCAACAAATTTCTTTAACTCTTGTCAATCAATGTTTCTTCTATACCACATTCTCTGAGAACCTCATTCTAAATTTTTACATCCAGTTCTGTGTTCTTTAATCTTTTTTTGCTGACTAATAAGAGTTCACTTTTAATGGACTTCCACATTGGTGCCTAAAGAATGACCACTTTATGCCAATTTTTCGTTACGATTGAATATAAAGGGACATACATCCATACGTTTTTTCATCCCTTTACCACCTTGATCAAAAAGTTTTAGGACTCTATTTTTAAAATCAAAAATACAAGTTTATTCATCATAATCGATATTG
>JAUMHM010000085.1:22959005-22973768 GCA_032362435.1 Melikaiella ostensackeni
CGATGGATTAGGGCAATAGGCTAATGAGATGGGTTGAGGCGACATGCTAGGGTGATAGGCTCAGGCGACAGGTCAAGGCAATAGATTAGGGCGATAGATTGAGAAGATAGGTTAAGGCGATAGGTTGAAGCGTTAGGTTGGGGCGATAGCTGTAGGCGATAGGTTGAGGCTATAGGTTGGGGCGATATGTTAAGGCGATAGATTAGGGCGATAGGTTGAGGCAACAGGTTGAGGCGACAGGACAAGACAATAGATTATGGCGATAGGTTGATGCGATAGGTTTAGGCGATAGGTTAAGACGATAGGTTAGGGCGAATGGTTAAGGCGACAGGTTAGGACGCTAGGTTTAGGCGATAGATTGAGGCGATATGTTTAGGCAACAGGTCAAGGCAATAGATTAGGGCGATAGGTTGAGGCGATAGGTTTAGGCGAGAGGTTGAGGCGGTAGGTTGGGGTGATAGCTTTAAGCGATAGGTTGCGGTGATAGGTTAGGGCGATAGATTAGGACGATAGGTTAAAGCAATAGGTTGAGGCGACAGGTTAGGGCGATATGTTTAGGCGTCAGGTCAAGGCAATAGATAAGGCCGATAGGTTGAGACGATGGGTTGAGGCGATATGTTGGGGCGATAGCTTTGGGCGATAGGTTGAGGCGATAGGTTAAGGCGATAGGTTAAGGCGACAGGTTAAGGTGAAAGCTCAAGGCGTTAGCTTAGGGCGATAGGTTAAGGCGATAGGTTTAGGCAACAGGTCAAGGCGATAGATTAGGGCGATAGGTTGAGGCAATAGGTTGGGGCGATAAGTTGGGGCGATAAGTTGGGGCGATAGCTTTAGGCGATAGGTTGAGGTGATAGGATAGAGCGATTGGTCGAGGCGATATATTAAATAGAGCGGACATGGTCCGCATTTTTTACACCCTAGCGATCGGAATTGAAACATTTTATTTACTGAATTTATTATTTTTCTCTTATGCAATTTATATAAAGCTGTGTCTTTAAAATCTATTTGGTTTGTCTTGAATCGTTTTATATTCTTTCTTATCTGCTCGAGAACATAAGAATTGTCGTGAAATTGACATTATCCGTTTTTATTGGGTTATTTTCATAACATTTTTCAAAGTGCATTAAAGTGAGCAAGAATTCAGGAAAGAGACAATAATAGGGTCATTTATCCTATTTATGACTGGGATGATTCTTTTCTCGCCGCGTCGGTCCACCGAGTAACGGATTCTCGAAAAAAAGACCACCAGCAATAATTTAGGAGCCTGTTGGAAAATAACGGCTTTTCAGCTACTATACTCGTACATACATGAACCCAAGCACGTATAGAATTTCTCCTCGTGCCCTTTATTCCATCCCAGTATAGAAAATATGGTGATTATTGAACAAAAGCTTTTGTCTGCAAATTGTAAAAAAACTTTCATCAAAACGTTGCATTTAAAATTCGAAATTATTGGTGTTTCAATTTCTTTTCCTTAAAAAATACCATGTTTTATTAAAACGCTTTTATTAAAAATATTTGATTTAAGTTCTCTGAGATTTTTCCCTATAATTTTTCTTCAGAAATTATTTTAATATACAAAATATGTAATTGGTTAGAATTTATTTGTCGATATTTTGAACGCTTACTATTTTCAATCTCTTTTTGTTTACTGGTTTTTAATTTTAAATGGGGTAATTTGAAATCATTAATTTTTTTACATTTTAAATTAATAATATTTAGTGTTAAAGGTTTTCTGTAAACTCTCTAAATTTAAATTAGTTGAAAACTACTTATTTAGACAAATTTTTTTGAATAGATGAATAATTATTTATTACAGAAATCAGCCATTATAAAGTTTGCTGATTTGAAATTCTATTTCAATTTCAAGAATCTTGAAAGTGAAACTTTTGAATAATTCAGCTTTAATGTTTCCAACGTATGATTTTGAATTTAGAAGGTGTACAATTTAGACTTCTTCATTGTTTATTCTTCATTCTTGTATAAATATTCAGTATTTCAGAAATTTAATATTTTAATTAATACTGATAGTGTAATTCCGATTGTCTCAATTTAAAACTGTTCAAGAATAAGCATTTCAGTTTCACCTTATTCAATTTTGAACGTCCATTTGTGGGATCAGAATTTCTTCTTATAAAAGATGATCAGAGTTCAGACTTTCTTTTAAATCTCACACATTCTCTACTGAGAGGCCATTGATGACTATGATGATGGATGACTATTAATTTGCCAAAATATTAATTGCTAATGGCGATCCGTTAACGAAGAAAACGAGTTAAAACGAAATTATGTTCTGAAATGTTTATTTATTAAATTCTCATGTAAAAGTTTGTAAAATTATGTAAATATACAATTTTTTAACTCGTGTTTTTAATACAGAATTCGCTTTTTCGAATGACTTCAAAAATTTCAAGGGATGTCAAAGAATTTTGTAGGATTTCCAAAGATTTTAAGGAATTGAAAAAAAATAATTTAATAAGATTTCAGGGATTTTATAGGTCCTTCAAGTATTTCAAAGATCTTAGGGATTTCACATTTTCAAGGGATTTCTGGAGTACTTTGAGGAATAAATTTAATTTATTTTATTTCAAATGAATTCAACAGATTTCTAACTATTTCAAAGAACTAGAAGAAATTTAAAAGGGGTTATAAAATTTCAAGAGATTTCTATGGATTTTAACAGATTTCAAAGATTTAAATAGATTTGAAAATCTTTGCGAAGATATCAAGGGATTTTAAGAGATTCTAAAGGATTTTTATGGATTTTAATGAAATTTCAAATGATTTAAAAGATATCAAGGGAATTCACAGATTTTTGCTGTGTAAAGTTTATTTTTGCAGAATCGCTATTTTTGTGTACTTCCATGCGAGTAATGTAAAATAAATCATTCCTTTGAAGAATCTTCATTTTTTACATTAATTCTTTCGATTTTTTCTTATTATTCATTTTAATTCTGATAGTCCTATAATCATATAAAGTATAATGATTCAACTAATGAAAATTCAATTATTATTATATAAGTATTAAAAATGTTATATTTACCTAATTTCACATGAGAATTTCATGATTAAACATTTCAATCCATGACATTTTTTTTGAAAAAAAAATCGATTTTTCCGAAAAATGGGTCGCCATTAGCAAATAATATTTTTGCAAATTAATAATCATCAATGGATTCTCAGTAGGGAATTTATGAAATTTAAGCAAAAATTCCAAATTTGATCATCCTCTTGTTATACATAGATTACATAGATTATATACATAAACAGAAGGACATATGAATTTAACACTGTCGAATACACTGATTGATTTTCTTTAAATTTCCTTTCTTTTATTACCAAATTTCATTCTTGAAGTTATGTAGATATTAATTTATTTCATTATAGTATTACATTATTTAATTCAATCAATGGAATAATGAAAATTTTGCACATTCTTCTTTTCTACCTCAAGCCACTGGCGTATTCGATTTTTTATGTTTTATTTTTTTTTCATTTTATACCTTTCAGTGAATTTATTTGTAAAATGTTTATCAGGGTACTGTAAGAATGTCTCCTGTTCATACATTTACATTTACACACAATGTGGTTAATGCAATATTTATTTTTCTATTCGTAAATATAATTATAACTGAACTTCACAATTACGCTAAAAATAATTTGACTAAAAATGGTATTTTCAAGACCATATTAGTAACCAGTATATGAAAATACATCGTCATGTTATGGTGTGACAAACTATGAATGAATTTTTTCTCGAACACTGAAAATGGGATTAAACATAATTAAGAGATAGATTTTCCCGAGTTGGGGTATGGACAACTATAAACGGGCAGTATTTGAAAACGCTGGAAATGGAATCAAATATTAATTGAGAGGCAGATTTGGCCGAGTTGGTGCATGGTCAACTATAAACGGGTGGTTTTTTCAAATACTGGTAATGGGGTCAAACATAATTGAAAAGGATATTTTGCCGAGTTGGGGTATGGCCAACAATGAACGAGTGATTTTTTTAAAATACTGTAAATGGGGTCAAATCTAATTAAATGATAGATTTCGCGGAGTTGTGGTATGGCCAACTATAAGCGGGCGGTTTTTTGAAGCACTGGAAATGGGTTCAAGTATGATTGAGAGATAGATTTTGCCAAGCTGAGGTATGGCCAACTAAAAACGGGTGTTTTGTTAAAATACTACCAATGAGGTCAAATATTATTAAGAGGTAGATTTTGCCGAGTTAGGGTATGGTCAACTATAACCGGACGGTTTTTAAAACACTGGAAATGAGTTCAAATATAATTAAGAAGTAGATCTTGCCGATTTGCGGTATAGCCAACTATAAACGGGTGGTATCTTAAAATACTGGAAACGTTGTCAAATATAATTAAAAGAGTGATTTTGCTGAGTTGCGGTATGACCAACTATAAACCGACAATAGATTTAATGCTTTTTACTATAAACCGACAGTTTTTTGAAACATTGGAAATGTGGACAAACATACTTCAGAGATAGATTTAGCCAAGTTGGGGTATGGTCAACTATAATCGGGTGTTTTTTTTGAAATAGTGGAAATGGGGTAAAATATAAATAAATGATAGATTTTGCGGAGTTGTGGTATGGCTAACTATAAGCGGAGGGTTTTTTGAAGTACTGGAAATCGGATCAAATATAATTGAGAGATAGACTTTGCCGAGTTAGGATATGGCGAACCATAACTGCACGGTTTTTCAAAACACTAAAAATAAGTTCAAATATAATTGAGAAGTAGATTTCGCCGAGTTGGGTATAGCCAAGTAAAACGGGCGGTTGTTTAAAACACTGAAAATGTGGTCAAATATAATTCAAAGATAGATTTTGCCGAGCTGGGTTATGACCAACTATATACCGACAGTTTTCTGGAACACTGTAAATGTGGTCAAATAAAATTCAGAGATAGATTTTTCCGAGTTGGAGTATGGCAAACTATAAACGGTCGGTTTTTTAAAACACTGGAAATGGGGTCAAATATAATTGAGAGGTACATTTTGCTGAGTTGGGGTATTGCCAATTATAAGGAGGTGGTTTTTTTAAACACTAGGAATGGGGCCAACCTATAATTCAGAGATAGATTTTGTCGAGTTGGGGTATGGCCAACTATAAAGGGTAGGTTTTTAAAAAAAAGGAAATGGGGTCAAATATAATTGAGAGGTACATTTTGCTGAGTTGGGGTATTACCAACTATAAACGGGTAGTTTCTTAAAACACTAGGAATGGGGCCAAAATATAATCCAGAGATAGATTTCGTCGCGTTGGGATATGGCCAACTATGAACTGGTGATTATTTCTAAATACTGGAAATGGTATCAAATGTAATTAAATGATAGGTCTTGCGGAGTTTTGGTAAGGCCAAATACAAGCGGGCGGTTTTTTAAAACACTGGAAACGGGTTCAAATATGATTGAGAGGTAGATTTTGCCAAGTTGGGGTATGGCCAACACTAAACGGGTGTTTTTTCAAAATACTGGTAATAGGGTCGAATATCATTGAGAGGTAGAATTTGCCGAGTTAAGGTATGCCCAACTACAAACGGACGGTTTTTCAAAATACTTGAAATGTGGTCAAATATAATTCAAATATAGATTTCGCCAAATTGGGGTATGACCAACTATAAACCGACAGTTTTTTTAAAACACTGGAAATGTGGTCAAATATAATTCAGAGATAGATTTTTCCGAGTTGGGGTATGGTCAACTATGAACGAGTGGTTTTTTAAAATATTGGTAATTGGGTCAAATATAATTCAGAGATAGATTTTGCCGAGTTGGGGTATGGCCAACTATAAACGGTTCTGTTTTTTAAACACTGGAAATGGGGTCAAATATAATTAAGAGGTAGATTTTGCTGAGTTGGCGTATGGCTAACTATAAACGGGTGGCTTCTCAAAACACTAGAAATAGGGCCAAAATATAATTCAGAGATTGATTTTGCTGAGTTGGAGTATGACCAACTGTAAACCGACAGTTTTTTTAAAACACTGGAAATGTGGTCAAATATAATTCAGAGAAATTATTATATTATTAAATAATTTTTATTTATTTATTTTCATAATTATTTATTATTATATTATTAAAATATTTTAATGGGGTCAAATATAATTCGGAGATAGATTTTGCCGAGTTGGGGTATGGCCAACTATAAACGGTCTGTTTTTTTAAATACTGGAAATGGGGTCGAATATAATTAAGTGGTAGATTTTGCTGAGTTGGCGTATGGCTAACTATAAACTGGTGGCTTCTCAAAACACTAGAAATAGGGCCAAAATATAATTCACAGATTGATTTTGTTGAGTTGGAGTATGACCAACTGTAAACCGAAAATTTTTTCAAAAGACTGGAAATGTGGTCAAATATAATTGAGAGATAGATTTTTCCGAGATGGGGTATTGTCAACTATGAACGAGTGGTTTTTTAAAATATTGGTAATGGGGTCAAATATATTTCAGAGATAGATTTTGCCGAGTTGGGGTATGGCCAACTATAAACGGTCGGTTTATTTAAACACCCGAAATGGGGTCAAATATAATTGAGAGGTAGATTTTGCTGAGTTGGCGTATGGCTAACACATCAAAATACCAGATTTTAAAAATATCGGATGTATGCGCTTTTCGGATTTTCACCGCGATTCTCTTCAGAAATAATATACGATCTGTGTCTGAGTTTCATGTGAACAATTTATATTTTACTGGTTTTTCATAGATATGAAATGGTTTCATGCGAACCAGTCAATAATTGACCAAGATATCCAATTCAGGTCAAAAAATCAATTTTCGGTGTAACGTTTACGTGGTTGTACTTGTCTGCGATTGTGAGATTCAAATCTTTATGTACCTATGTTACTCTGGCTATCATTAAGAGCACTTTAAAAAAATATATCTCGATACGTTAATCGTGTCCATCGTTAGAGTGAAACATAAACGAAAACTTTAATGAAAAATAAATTTTTGATGTAACATTTTCGAGGTTCTACTTGGCTGTGATTGACAAACGCAAATCTTTATGTGCCTATGTCACTCCGACTACCATTACCTGCTTTTGAAAAAAAATTCATCCCAAGACGTTAGTCCTGTCCAAAATTATAGTGGAACATGGACAGCATAAGAAAAAATTTAGTAACACATAAATCTTCTTCTTTCTGCGCGTATTCGGCTAAAAATTAAAAGCGTTCGAAATTGAAATTTTTTGATAAAAAAGGTTTTATGTTGGTCACCTTTGAATATAAATTAATTAATGATGTTAGAAGACGATTCTGATTTTGTTCAAAATGAAACAATTGACAGGTTTTTACCGAAAAATTGAACAGCTTCAATTCGAAAGCCTCAGTAGCTAAACAAATGTAAACTTCGGATCGAAGCTTGCTAAACTATTTTCAATTTTCAAATAATTTCAAATTAATAGATTCATAATTAAACTCTTCCATGCAATTTCAAATCCTATTGAAATATTGTTTCAGTCTAAAATATCCCATTTTCAACCCATTCAGTTGAAAAGTTTTTATTTTGAAGAAATATCAATTTTTTAAATAACTAGCAGTATTTGTCTGCATATTTATATTGAGAAATCATTAATGAAATATTCAAAACTAAACATTTGAATCTGAATTGTTTGAAATAGAAAGCCTTGAATCGTTGAAATTTCAGAGTTTCACATTAAGAGTTTGAATCTTGCAATTTTGATTGTTCTATTTTTGAAATTTTTAATTCTTAAGTGAAAGTGTTGAATTTTGATTTATAGATAACAATTGAACAATTATTCATTTGAAACGACTTAAAATTAAGATAATTTAAATTCTTATTTAAAAAGTCTTAAGATCAAAATACGTAAAATCGTTCAATTTTTAATGTTTTCAACTTAAAATTGCTTAAGATGTTATAATTTTGAACATTTACAAATTTATGGATTCATTCTTCATTTCAGAGCATTGACACTCATAGCTTGGATTAATATTTTTTAATCAGAAATCTTTGAGCTGTTCAATTTATAAGAATTCAAAATTTGTAATTTTGGAGTTCAGTGGCATTCAATTTAGAATTGTTTAATTCAAATATTTTTTAATCTTTTGGAATCTTTAACATTCTTTGAAGTTTTTGGAAATCTTTATTACATTTTCTTGAAATCTTTTAAATTTTCTAGAATATTTTGAAATCTTTTAAAATCATTGAAATCTTTGTGAAATATTTGAAATCGTTGTTAAATCTTTTGAATTGATCCAAATTTTTCTAAAATCTTTAAAAACTTTGGGTAATCTTCGAAATCATTGTGAAATATTTAAAAACTTTGTTAACTCTTTTCAAATCTTCAAAATATTTCTGAAATCTTAAAAATCTTTGCAAAATCTTTAAAATCTGTAAATTTTTTTGAAATCATTGAAATCTTTGTGAAATTTTTGAATTTGAAATCTTCCGAATTATTTTTTTTGTTTGGAATCTCTTTAAAATTGGTTAGAAATTTCTATGAAATCTTTGAAATTTTCCAAAATATTTTGAAATCTTTTGAAATCATTGAAATCTCTGTGAAATATCTAAAATCTATGCGAAATCTTTGAAATCTTCTGAAATCTTTTGAAATTTTCGATACCTTGCCGAAATCTTAAAAATCTTTTGGAAATCTTTAAAATCTGTTGAAATCTTTGTGAAATATTTAAAAACTTTGTTAACTCTTTTGAAATCTTTGATACCTTTCCGAAATCTTGAAAATCTTTTGAAAATCTTCAAAATCTGTGAAATCTTTAAAATCTGTGTGAAATCTTTTAATTTGAAATCTTGCGAATTATTTTGAAATCTTCGGAATCATTTCAAAATTTGTTTGAAACCTTTATGAAATCTTTTTGAAATTTTTGAAATTTCCTCAAGTATTTTGAAAGCTTTTGAAATCATTGAAATCTTTGTGAAATATTTCTGAAATCTCAAGAGTCTTTGTGAAATGTTTAAAATGTGTGAAATCTTTTGGAATCTTTGAAATTTTTGTGAAATCTTTGAAATCTTATTAAATTTTTCAAATCTTGGTAAAATTTTTGACATCTTCATAGAATCCTCAAAATCTTTGTGAAATATAAAAATTGTCTTAAATGTTTCAAAATCTTTGAAATGTTTTTGAAGTTTTTAAGATATTTGCGAAATATTTTGAAATATTTTGAAATCTTTGAAATTTTTTGGAATCTGTGAAAACTTTGAAATCTTTGTGAAACTTTTTAAATCGTTGTGCAATCTTTTGAAATTTGTATTTTTCTTTGAAATGTAAAATTATTCATTTGAAAAGGAATTTTTTTCCTTGATCAGACCGGCCACCCTGAAAGTTCAAATTCATTGATAAATATGTTATAAAATTAGGATCTTTTACAGTATGTTTATAAAGTTATTTCCAAAGTTTGTGTAAAAAAAATTGAATCGCTATGTGCAGAAAGGGAACTACTTTAAAGTATTGATTTTGAGATAACCAGTTAAAAGAGTGTACTTAATTATAGATAATAATATAAATGCAAATTCTATGTTCTTAGCTCGTAGAAGGGACAACAGACTATAATTTGAAGTTGTCTCGGATGAAATTTTTCCACTAGTTTCTTAGCAATACTCAAATAAGGTACATGAAGTAAACCCCTTTTTGCACTTAATAGCGATAAAATCCAAAAAAACACGTCATTTAAATATAAAGTTCGTTTATTGCATTGAAAAATGGCATTTTTTCATTCATAAACATTTCAATAACTTTAATAATCATATTAAATAGAATTTAATCGAATTTATTCGATAAAATATTGTGTTATTGAATAATATTGGCTTAAATATTAAATTATTCATGAGAAACATCTTCTACTGCTTCTGTCGTAGGCCATTCAAGCAGTTCTTTATAAAAGTAATCATATTCATCGAGAATATATTGTCTAACTTTATTCATATCTTTGATTTTCTTTTCGTTAATGGGTGTTTTATCTGTATAAGCTTTTCGTGTAGTAATAGAGACTAAAATATTTTTCTTTCTCAAGATAAAGGTGTGTTTCCCTGTGTCATCAATAGAAGGGCGCGTAATGATTTCTCCAGGACTGTTGCTATTAATTCAAATTGAAAAAGTTCAGAAATTGTAAAATCTTGCTTCTGACATTTTTGAAATTCTTTTTCAGCCATTCCTTTGCTAATAGCAATTTTTTTATACAATTTTTTCCACCAATTTTCATAATCTACTATATCTGAACCTTCAACCTCTGTAACTTCGAATTTCTCTGCAGCTCTTTCAGCGATCACAATAAAATCTTGTGGTACGTACACACGGTCATGTTTTTTTACTTGTCGCTTAATAAGAGCAAAGTCTTTATAGCAAGGAAAGTAGGAGTGGCCACGAATTGAAAAATCATGAAAAATCTTCTTGAAGTACTTTGTATCTACTAAGGCCATTAGAAAGCGAAGAACTGTGTGGTTTTTATTTTGGCTAGCACAGTTGTCACTGAAAATGTGCAATTCTTCTATGTCAGGGCCAATGTGGGATTCGATATAATCATGTTAAAAACTACATATTTCATTTTGTGATTTTTTCGCTATACCTTCATGATAAACATAAAGTTTTGCTGTTTTTTCACCTACAGTGTGAATACCGAAAGTATTTACCCATAACTGTCTATAGTAGAATATATCTTGCACTGGAATATGTGGCAATGGAAAATATGACATGTAATCTAAACAGATTCCAGCAACATCATTTCGCATTTCACACAGCTTTCGAATAGCATTTTCAAAATTCAAACAAAAAAACAAAAATGAGAATTTAAAGCTAAACAATGCACGATATGAAAAAAAGTCAACAGTAGAAAAACGTTGATTTTAAAAGCCCTACAAGATTGTCATAACAATTTTTTGGATTTTCTTAAAAAATCGAAAATTCAAATTTTGAGCCAAATAACGCGAGATACGAAGACATTTTGCTCATTTTTATTATGAAGACTGTTAAAGGTGGATAATACAGTAGCTTGATCAATTTCACCAAAATGCTTGAAGTACTTAGGCAGGTTACGTTAATGAGAGTTTATGATTCTATGTTCAACAAGCTGAGAGGTAAGGCACTCGACAAATGGGTCAAGCACTTGAGCGATTAGAAATGCACCTCGAGAAATGGTGTTTTTGATACATTAAATTTTCATCACAATTTTTGTTTCACATTATGAATTTTTGAAAGAAAATACACGTACAAATGAAAGTTCAATAAATTTACTGTACAACCAAATGAGCTATCAAAGGTGTAGGAGTTTTCGTTTGTGAGAAAGAGGATAGAAAAATTTGAGGTGGCCTATCTCCTCGACAATTGGTACCTTTACTTCATTTTACTTATCCGCGACTTTCAAGAATTTTCAGCACCGATATTCCAGCGGAGCATCTTTCCAGCAACGATAACTCTAGTGGACGCAACAGGGGGGTTCGCATCGTCCTCGTCACTCAAAATTGTTCTTTCTCCATTGTTTGTTGAATATCCTGTGTGTGATTTGTTCTGGATTGCCTTTGCTCTCGATGTTTTTTTCATTCTTACATGTCGACTGCTCTTGATGAGAAAGACTTGATTCGTCATAGCTGTTAATAAAACGTAGCTCCTGCTCTTGCGCATGTAAGTTTCTTTCGCTTTAGTTGTGTGTCCTCTTTCCTTCTTCTTTTCTTCATGCTAATATAAAATGATATTGATTATTTTATATTTAATTATTTTATATGTAACTGATTAATTCCACTGAGTTTACTCATTTCTCTTATCATGTGGCACGTAAACACCGAGGTGAATCCCGTAAGCGTCCAGAAAGGTATTTCCGGCTCTGGGCTCACAGCCTCACAGCCGAGGCCGCGCATCAGATCGCGAAAGCCCACGCGCTCGCAAACAAAGCCGAAAACGTCTTTTTGCCCTATTCAGAACCAAGTCCCAAGGATATATTCCCTATTTTCCCTCTCAGACTGTCCAGGAGACCCTGTGCCCGCATCTCAGTAGCCGCTTTATTATTTTCCCCATGCCGGCCACTACCAACTCCTGAAGAGGTGGAGGACTCTCTATTCATTCCCACCGAGAATTCTCTCGAACAATTCTCTCCGTCACCGGCTCGACCCACTAAACAAGCAAGGCGCAACCTCGATTTTTAGGTGGCCGTGTCGCAGCCTAGTTAGCACCAGTTGGGCTCTATACTCACGACAATTCCCCCCTCTTTTGTTTTGCTTTCTTCTCTCTCCCTCTCTCACTCTCAACCACTCCACATGAGTGTCCTCGAGTGTTGGGAGAGAATGATGAAGCAAAAGAACATTACGAGCGTTTTCTTTTCCCGACCCACCGGTCAAAGAACTCCGCCACAGGGTATCGAGAATGCGGATAACTACTTTAACAAGTTGGACATTTGAACCGAAAAAACGCAATCTTTAACTCACTAACCTCAAGTAAACAATTCCTTTTTTCTCCCCCCCCCTTTCCTTTCAATATAAAAGGACAAGGTAACAAATGGACGAAAAGGAAATCACAGTGGTGATCCTATTTGATTACTCCAAGGCATTCGACTCGGTTGACCATAAGATTTTACTTCAAAAACTCAAGTCTTTTAAACTATCTGGATCAGTTACTAAATGGTTCTAGTCTCATTTAGGATTTTTAACGAACCGCACTCTGTCCGAGAAGGAACACGTAATGTTCATCTCGAGAAAAACTTTTAGAAGTTTACAGCAGATACATAAAAAAGACTCCACGATTTTCATAAGACTGTTTAGAAGAGGATACTCGAGGTGTAATATAATGCCGTAAATTTGAACAATCTATTCACTTTAAAAGCTGTCTCCGGTAAGAAGAGAAGAATTCATAAAAATTCAGAATCAGAATTCCCATTAATACGCGAATTTTCCTCCATCTAAAATTCCACCGAGTAGAAAAAAAAGCAAAACCTATTCCTTTTAATCGATTTAGAAAAATTTGATGGAAGCGTATTGGGAGGAATTAAAAAGTGGAGAAATGCAAAAGAAAGAATAGAGAAAAAATAGAATAATGTCACTTTGAAGATGCAACTTTTAATTGAAATAAGTGCATTTTTTGAAATAAATGTAATATTACATTTATAAATTATGGGTCAAAAAAAGAATTTGGGTAAATTATGTGAACATTTTCTATTTATCTTTTGAACAGAAACATATTTTGATTGATTTCATATGAAATCTGTCTTAGAACACATTCAAGGCCTTGTGAGCGTAACCCCAAAAAAATTTTTCACATTTTTTTTAAACCATCTTACGTTCACACGAAACGCAATATCGACTTGAAAATTTCGAAAACTAAATAAAGAGCGCACAGGAACGTTTGCCTGATCCTCAATTTCTATAATTATAAAAAAAGCAAGAAAAAACTTTTTTTATAATTATAAAAATTTGGGACCAGACAAACGTTCCTTAGTGATTTTTATTTAGTTTCCGAAACTATGTAAGTTCACATGTTTTGTGCGCAGAATTAAAGGAATCAAATTATCGAAAACAGAGCATGTAAGTATGGAATTAAAAATAACCATGACCAGAAAATTGACATTTCCAAACTTATATTCCACAAGAAGGAATGAAAAACCATCTAAGTGCACATATTTGTGGACAGATTAGAGAAAATTAAATTAATCGAAAATATAGCATGTAAGTATGGAATTCAAAATAACCATGAGAGGTGTGTCTACTGCTCGGATTAAGAGGAATTAAAAAAGTAGAAAATATGTTCGCCTGCATGGAATTCAACACAAGTGGCAATCGTTAAGGAAATAGAAAATAATTGGTTTTGGAGATAAACCTATTATTTCGTTGGACACTTCTCCCGATGGAAAATTAGGACATTCAAAAAAATTAAATAATTCTCACTCTTTCATTTAAATCTGAAAATATTAATTTTTCTCTATTCTTCTCTTCTTACCGGGTAGGACTTTTATAGAGTCTAATCGAAGTTAGGTTAACTCCACTCTTTTTTAACAGTGTAATGTACCTAGATCTTTGATGCTACAGCGGACAATTTGGCAGTAAATTATATAAAAAGGGGGGCTGGAGTCAAAGCATATGGATCCTAATAAAGAGGAGTACGTGGTTCAAAATTTCATTTAAAAAACTTTACACAATTTCAGGATTTATGTACGGCCCCTGAAATGTTCGGATCACTCGTCTTTTCTTAATATTGGTATAAGTGGTCTCATTATGTAATACTTACCAATACAGTTGAGGAAAAGCGCGAATGTTAGAGAGAGAATAAGAAACTTCATTTTCACTGGATAGATGACCCTGATTCTTGATGAATATCGCAAACAGTGTGTCAGGAGAAGAATTCGAAATGACAAACTACCGGTATATTCATACCAGCATTTATCGCATTCTTTTTATCAAAAGATGAACAACTTCTGTTTATTCTGTTTCCTAGCAAGTAATGCTGATAAAAAGAGTGTTGGAAGTTTCATTTCCGTAACAAAAGTTGCTTCACACTTACAAGGACATTTGCAAGGAATCATAAAAAATGAGTCTTATGTAAATGAGTCTTAATCATAAATTACGGAAAGGGGATTGTGCAATAATCGACAGCACAGCTCCTAGAGTAAGCAAACGAAGTGAAGTATTAGATATCCTAGAATTGCAATTTATAAAAGAAAAGCTAATATTAAATAATATTTTATTGTCCATTTCATGCGTTTGAAATTACATTTGGATCGTTTAAGCGCGTACAGGGCGCGCGTCAATCGAATCGCGCGCTTCGCGCTCGATAATTTATTCCCCCA
>JAUMHM010000085.1:22973868-22998521 GCA_032362435.1 Melikaiella ostensackeni
GAATGACCTGCAATTCATGAAAGACTTGTTACTATACAAAACCATCAACCCGAAAATTTCTGAAGCGGCATACACAATGATGTCTCCCCATTTATGGTACATTAATGAAAAACTCGTAGGCCTCGCCTTCTTTGAACTTTCTGTACCAGTGGAAGTAAAAGAATCGTTGATAGCAGCGTTAGATAGAAAAGGTTCTGAAAATCTACCTCGTAAAATTTGAGTAGACAAAACAAGATCTAAAGTCAACAATTACCTGACTTCGTCACGAATAGCACCAGAAGTTACTTCAAGGTAATGAACATCTGCGAGGAATTTTTGAATGATGACCGGGAATTTTGGCCCGAAAATAAGGATTACATTGAAGCTCAAGGGAAACTCATAAAGATGCAAGTTGTTATTGATGCTGCTGAACGTGGGGTTGCTTTAATCTAATATTACAACAAATTTCAAACTCACTTTTTTAGGGCACTCTAACCCTGGATGATCACATTTAATTTCTTGTTATAATAATGAAAACCAAATGATGAAATTCTGTTGATAATTTTTGCATCAATTAAGGTACATTCTTAGACTTTAAATGATTCAGTGAAATTTATTTCTTTATTGTATCATTTGAAATGGTGTGCATCAAGCAGAAAGAAGCGGTTTGATCAAGCAAATCTATCTTTTGGGGAAGCGACGAAAAAGGGAAATTGAATCAAATGACTTGGTGGATTTGGATGAGCTCGCACTATGTGGTAATAGTGAAGAGAAAGCAATTAAATGGTTCGATCATCAAAAAGGCAGAGAATTCGTTCCCCTCGCATCTGCGTTAATCACTGACTATCGTGTCATGTTATTGTGAGTTCACTTGACAGGTGAATACTACTCATCAAATGATTTTATGATACATGGGTGACTAGATAATTAGGTACAGTTGTCCCATTCTTCATATTTGATTTTTTATTAGAAAAATAACATGTGCTTATAGTTTTGAACGTCGAAATGAACGAATGTTTTTATGGATGGCTTTGGAAACTAGAAATAGTGTTAAACTATTTGTTTATCTATGTTATAAATAACAGATTATTAAAAGAAACTTATAATGCATCATAATTGCTATTTAACAGACCCTTGTTTTTAACAAAAAATTTTTTTGATTCATTTAAGGACTTTCTGCTAATAAACTATACAGTTTTGTGAAACATTGAGTAGTGTTTTATATAAATTATATTTTTTTACCTGAGCTTAAAAAATATTTTAAATATTTGAGGGTTTCCTACTTATCAAAAATAAGCTAAAAAAATTGACAAGTTTGAGGAATAAAAATTAGAAATAAAAATTATTTGATAACCTATGAAAATGACTATGTTGAAGACATGTTTGCTTTCCGTTCGTGATTCCTCAAACTTGTCAATTTTCTCTAAAGTATTTTCACAAGTAGAAATCCTTGAGATGACCAATGCATCACGAATAGCAATATAAGCCCAGCTAGACAAATCATTTTTTTTTAAATACACACATTTCTATACTTCAAAAATTTGATGCATTTGCAATTTTTATTCTCTAGACAGATAACTTTTTTTGCCACAAATTTTTATCAGCAAAAGGTCCGCAGTATATTAGAAAATCCTTATATCATTTATGAGGTATTATTAATTTTTTTTTCTTAAACAGAGGTTTATAAAACGTGAAACCTCTTTTATGGTGCAGCGTGTAAAAATGAGTCTTTGGAAAGACTGTTTCAGCTTCCCGAAACAATTTTAAAAATTGACATCTATTAAAATAAATGACGACATGAGAATGACAACTGGATAAGGACCAATTTTTTGAAATTCTGTTTTTAACGATTTCTAATCATTTAGGACACTATTTATCGATTAACATTAGGAATATGTCGAAATTATTCCTTCTTTCACTCGAAAGAATGAATCGTGAAATTACGAGAATGACAACTGGAATCTGGATAAGGTCCATTTGGGTTTTCCGCCCTCAAGTATATAAAATTAAAAGAAAAAATACTTCACCTTCCTGAAACATTGTAAATAATGGCTGCATACTTCTAAAATTTTAAGTGAATTTTCTATCATGTATAGAAACAATTTTATTTTTAGTCCTTACCCAGTTGTCATTCCCATATTTTCACAAAATTCTTCAATTTCAGTGCAAACATTTTTCGAAATTTTGTAAAAGAATATGCAGTTTTAAAATTAATGAGATGGAAAACTGGATGAGGACCATTTTTTTTCTCCCATCCCACACAGACAAATGTTTGCCTTATGTTTTCACATCTTCAGTGTAGAGTTCTTGGGGAACACACACTTCTATAATTTGATCAAAATTTTATATTTGGAAACCTATCGTAGAAAACTTTTTTGTTCATCCTGTAAAATATCATTTTTAATCCTTATTTAGTTGTCATTCTCATGTCTTCAAATATAAAAATCATAAAAATAATAATTTTCTCAGACGCATTTTGATAACGCGCAAAACCTGATAATAAATTTCGTGTTTCTTCAATACGGTCTTTCTCTTTAGTTTCAATTTCTGTTTCCAAAAATTCCCTTTCTTATTATCAGGCTTATGTTTTTTTTTTGAATCGTTTAAACAATCCTTAGCCATTTTGTGGTTTTTGGTGGAAAATTTTGTAAAAATACGGTGGTTTAAACAACAGAGAAAGTTTCCATCCTGCTCCATGCATGAAACATAAAAAATTCCCGCTTCAGAAATAAAATGCTGTACATTTCCAGCACTAATAAAATTCTGGTACAATTCCCGCTCATCACGCTTTTCCCACGCGCTTGACATCCTGAGGACTCAATTTACCAAAAGATGTGATTTTTTTTTATAAATTGATACTATTTACTGAAATAAACGGGAAAACATGAAATTTTTATAGTGTTACCAAGTTCCGACCTTAAAACCAACATTTTCGGATGATTTCATGGCCATTTTCGGAACTAGCATGACAGAATACAAGGGTAAAGAGAGATTCAAAGTAATCGGAGGTGAGCGCTCCTCGAAAGTTAATTTAAAAAGAGATTGTATTGTACAAGCAAAAAAGCGTTCCCGCTTTTTGAGCAACTAAAAATTGTTTTTAGTCCTCGTCAAAAGCTCTATACTGAATCGTGAAAAAACAGAGTCAGTTTCGAAAAAAATGATAAGTCATTGATTGGAAAATTGAATAAATGAATTTATGTAATTCATTTTTGATTTCTTTGACGTAATCGATGACGTAACAAGTGTGCTAAATATAAGAAGTGTCAAGTGTCCAGTGTCAAAATAATAGTTTTACAGAAGAAGAAAAAACCATCTCGAAAATATAAGTCTCAATTTGACAAAAGAAGAAAATGAACCACATAGATATTCAATTGTTTAATATCGTTAAAGAAAACAATATTTCAGGAAGAATCATTATATTTAGAAACATTGTAAATTTGCTATCTTGTGTACCTGAAGTTCTGAACATTCAAATGAATGAAATATTTTTCTCCAATTCTATTTTATCCATGAATATTGTTCCAATTACCATTCAAAATAATTATGTTTCATGCAGCGGTATTGTATGAAAATCGTTCAAATTTTAGGAATTTATTTAATTTGCCAACAAAAGACAGAGAATAAGAGTTGAACTCTTGGGTTTGATTATCCCATACGAAATTCATTTGCATAAGAAATAATTTTTAATTAAATTTGTACGGGTACCGTAAATTCGTACGGTAAATTTGTGTTTGTAAATTTTCAAAAAGCCTACGGGAATTGTACGGAAAATGAACGGAAATTTCATCGCAGTTTTCCGCTAGGCAACCTGATCGTTAATACCTCAATTAAAAGAAATCCTAATAGTATTCTTAGGCAACCCTGCAAAATGGATCAAATCTTTGCTTAATGTCTCTCTTTTAAATTTTATTGAAGATCCAAAGGAAACCTACTTTCTTATGAAAAGTTTTGTGTACTAAAATAGAAAACAAAAAAAATCCACAAATCAGAAAAAGTCTTCGAAACTACATGCCTTACGACTCATTAGAGACACATGTGCCATAAATGTACAACGAAATGGAGAATGTAGGAGAAGAAGGAAGGGTCAACTAATTCAACCTCTCACTCTTTCTTTTTTCTTTCTTTCTTATACTACTAGGGACCCAATTGGCTTCGAAACATGTTGGGTCCCCAGTAGTATAAAAAACGAAAAAAGAGTGAGAAGCTGCATTGGTTGACTCTTTCTTTTTTTCCCTCTTTTTTCATCTTGTTGTACATTTATTGCACACTTGTTTCTAATGAGCCGTAAAGTAAATAGTTTCGATGTCTATTTTTGATTTGTGGACTTTTTTGTGTTTTATATTAGTACACAAAACTTTTCATAAGAAAGTAGATTTAATTTTGATTTTTGAGAAAAGAAAAGAAAAAAATAAGTCTTTCCTCAGAAACTTCAAAGTGGGTCTTTGACCACATTTTGGTGTCTCTCAGTCCACTGCGCAACCAAAAGTGTTAGTAGTGCTGCACTGATCACACAGGCACACAAAAAAGTGTTCGGAGTTCGGATTGAAATTTCCTGCTTACCATTTTTTTTTATTCAAGTTGCAATTTTTAGTTTAGGTCAAATTATCCCAAGTGGGCCATCATAAATCGAGAATCGCTTTTTCGCGGTAAAATGAAATTTTTAATAGCCCTTATGTTCGAAAAGATTTTTCCAGGTTTTGGTTGCAAGCAAAATTTTTTCGAAAAAGTTATTAACAATGAAAGTTTAATGTTACAACATGATCAACATTTTTCTCGTGAATGGATAAACGGATTTTGATGATTCTCACGTTGAAATTTTTGTTTAAATACGTACTTTCCAGAAACTTTCCTTCTGAATATAAAAACATTGAATTTTTCTAAAAAATTACCAATTAATTGTACTTTTGTTTTACCAAAAGAAGTTTTTTATGCAAGTTATTCTACATTCTCTACGTAGACATATTTTTAGTCAGATTTCCTTGAATATCATATTATTTTGTTCTCAAATGACCTGTGTAGTGAATTTCTTTTTCTTTTTATTCCTTTTACAAGTAAATCTCTTTTGAGATTCCAACAATAGACTGCCCATCTTATGTTTCAATCATCTTGCGTGTTTTTACAGCTACAACTAAGCGGATATTACTTAATATATCACATTTTACATACCATACTACTCATATAAAAATTGCCTGCATTCGAATGAGTGTCTCGAATGAAAAATTACTATTCTTTTAAATAGACTTACAACATGCTCTGAGCACACGCGCGTTGCACTAAAATATTTATATCCCGTGAAATAATAGAAACTACTTAGTATTTCTTCTTGCATTTCTCCTCAGAAAAAACGTACAATAACTCGCAAAAAAAGTTTCTTTTGAAAGGAAAAAAGTTCCTTTTGGAAGAAAAAAAGTTCAATTTATTTATAAACAATTGATATTTTTTTAAATTCAATGTTTTTATGTTCGAAAGAAAGATTTCTGAAATGTATGTGTAATCAGTGCCTGTGTAATCAGTGCAGCATTATTAACACTTTTGGTTGCACAGTGGACTGAGAGACACCGAAAAGTGACCAAAAATACACTTCAAAGTTGTTGAGGAAAGACTTATTATTTTTTTTTCTCAAGGATCGAAATGGAATCTACTTTCTTATAAAAAGTTTTATGTACTAAAATAGAATACAAAAAATCCACAAATCAAAAATATACTTCGAAACTATTCACTTCCGGGCTAATTAGAAACAAATGCACAATAAATGTATAACAAAATGAAAAAAGACGGAGAAAAAGAGAGAGTCAATCAATCCAACCTCTCACTCTTTTTTTTCTCCGTCTTTTTTATACTGCTGGGAACCCAACATTTTTCGAAGCCAATTTAGACTTCCTCATCAGGGATAATTTATAGGAAGACTACAGCTGTAAATAATAAAACCTATATTAGCTAAATTCAATCATCAAATGGCAAAAAAAAAGAAATTGATATCAAATGCATCAATGCAAGTGCAAAGTTCATTTTGACAAAATAAAGGAAAATTCAGTCTCGATTCATCAAATTCTGTATGACCTCGAACCGGTCCTTAGTTACACGTGGACAACTGAAATTCAGATTTCTTAGACAATTTCAAAAACAACTTCTTTACACAAATTCAATGTTTTCATGATCGGAAAAAAGATTTTTTGAATGTAAGTGTAGTCAGTGCCTGTGTAATCAGTGCAGCATGACTAACACTTTTGGTTGCACAGTGGACTGAGAGACAACGAAAAATGGCCAAAAACCCACTTCAAACTTGTTGAGGAAAGACTTATCATTATTATTTTTCTCTTACGGATCGAAATGGGATCTACTTTCTTACAAAAAGTTTTATGTACTAAAATAGAACAAAAAAAAATCCACAAATCAAAAATAGACTTAGAAACTATTCATTTCACGGCTCATTAGAAACAACTAGACAATAAATGTACAACAAAATAAAAAAAGATGAAGAAAAAGAAAGAGTCAATCAATCCGACCTCTCACTCTTTCTTTTTTCCGTCTTATTTATACTACTGGGGACCCAACATCTTTCGAAGCCAATTTAGACTTTCTCATCAGGGATAATTTATAGAAAGACTACAGCTGTAAATAATAAAACCTATATTAGCTAAATTCAATCATCAAATGGCAAAAAAAAGAAATTGATGTCAAATTCATCAATGCAAGTGCAAAATTCATTTGGACAAAATAAAGGAAAATTCAGTCTCGAATCATTAAATTCAGCATGATCACGGACCGGTCTTTAGTTACACGTGAACAACTGAAATTCAGATTTCTTAGACAATTTCAAAAACAAGTTCTTTACACAAATTCAATGTTTTCATGTTCGGAAGAAAAATTTCTGGAATGTACGTTTTTGAACAAAAAAAAAACACAAAAAAACACAAACAACAACACAAAAAATCCACAAATCAAAAATAGACTTCGAAACTAGCTACTTCGCGGCTCATTAGAAACAAATGTACAATAAATGTACAACTAAATGAAAAAAGAGGGAGAAAAAGAAAAAGTCAACCAATCCAACATCTCACTCTTTCTTTTTTCCGTCTTTTTTATACTACTGGGTACCCAACATTTTTCGAAGCCAATTTAGACTTCCTCATCATGGATAATTTATAGGAAGACTACAGTTGTAAATAATGAAACCTATATTAACTAAATTCAATTATTAAATGAAAAAAATTAGGAAATTAATATCAAAGGCATGAATGCAAGTGCAAAGTTCGTTTCGAAAAATTAAAGGAAAATTCAGTCTCGATTCACTAAATTCAGCATGACCTCGGACCGGTCCTTAGTTACACGTGGACAATTCAAGGACACTCACCCTACGATCCGGCACTTGATCAGCGGACGGCCGCGGTCCTTCAACCTCTACCTGATTTTTTAGACCCGGTTCACTAGTATCCGGTATAATAACCTGTCCACAAGTGGCGTGCAGCATCATTCCCTTCGAGTTCCTGAACTAGAGTCTAGAGTCTCGAGTCTGGATTTTAGAATATAAAGTCTGAACCTTAGAAAAAAACCCTCCGCGGTGCAGAGGCCCCTGTGATCTTTTTGATGGGGTCGTCGACCGCACTTGGCCAGCTAGGAATTTGGTGCAGGTGAGGCCCAATGGGGAACAAGACTCATGGTGGGCCTGCATAGACTGCCGTATTTCTTGCAGGCCATCGACCCCAAGACACGTAACTGATAGTTCGGCTTTTAGCTCGAGATTTTACATTTTAGATTTGAAAAGAGTTTAGGCTTCCCCATGAATAATGAGACCTTCACCCTGCTTCGATAGGAATCTAATCACACTGTTTATGGGATTCCCTCACTCGCGCAACATTGAGTATAGTGCGTACGAGACTGAATACTAAATTGCAATTTTATAACGCTGAATTCGCATTCGAATTTTGCATTTCGAGTTAATGTAGAATTAAAACAATATTTAAATTCGAAATTGGGTATCAGAATATTAAACAAAATTTGTTTCCATGACAATTTTTTTATATTTTCACAAGTTTAGGTAAAATATCTTTACCCGTCTTTATAAAATTGGTGTAAGGAAATATCTCGAAATTCTCGCACTCACTGTTATCGAAGACCTGATTTTTCTTTGAATGGCTTGAAATTGCTCTATTTAATTAGTTTGTGATTTTATGGTGTTCTCGCAAAGACAGATCTTAAATTATATACTTTGATGAGAGAATAAAACCTAATTTCATTAAATGAATAGAAATTCATTTCCGGTTATTCTTGAATGCCGAGAGGTTGATCATTCGAATTTTGAGTATGCGCCAGGTATTAGGATTTCAAAGATTTCACAAACTTTCAAGTGTTTCAAAATATTTTAAAGAATTTTCAATAATTTCAAGTTAATTCAACATATTTTGAGGAACTTCAAATGATTTCAAGAGATTTTTGACCAATTTAAGAGATTACAAAGAATTTTACGGGATTTCAAGGGATTTAAAAAGATTTTCAGGGATTTCAAATAATTTCTAGAGATCGTAAAGGATTGTAAATGATTTCAAAGACTTTCACAGAATATCTATGAACTTTTATCGATTTAATAAGATTTCAAGGGATTTTTAGAAATTTTAAAGCGTTTTTAATGGTTTTTAAAATATAACAGGGCATATCAGAAAACTTTCAAAGATTTTGACGAAAAGAAGAAAGAATTCTTAGGAATTGAAAAGTATCTCAAAAGATTTTAGCGATTTTTGTAGTATTCCAAAGTATTTCAAGAGATTTTAGAGCACTTCCGAAAAGACTGCAAGTAACTTAAAAACATTTCAAGGGATTTAACAGAGTTTTTGAGAATTTTATATGATTCAAGAATATTTCAAGAGATTTTCATAACATTTTGAGTTTTTATGGCGTATAAAAGGATTTCACAGAATAATGATGGATTTTAACTAATTTTAGAAGACTTCAAGAATTCAACGATTCTGTAAAACTTCACAATCTGTTTCAACATTAATTTGTTTTCAATCAATTGTTCACGGTTTCAAGTCTGTTCAAGAAATTTCAAGGGATTTCACAAGATTTTAAGTTGTTTCTAATGATTCCGAGGGGTTTCACAGGATTTGCGGCGACTTTTAAACATTTTGAGGAATTTCCAGGGCTGCCGCAGCCTAATTTACTTAAAAAAATGGAAAAAATGACATAATTAAACCAAAAAAGTGACCAAAAGTGACTAATTTTTAACCCAAAAGGTTACTAAAATTGACTGAAAGTGGCTAATGTGCATTAATAATGTGACAAATGTTCTTTACATTCCAAAAGAGTTCGATGAAATTTATAAGAATTCCAGGTGAATTTGGACGAATCCAGGATAAATGCATAAAAATTCAAAATTAATTCGAAACAATTGAAATTAACTTCAAGTGAATTAAAAAAATGCCAATGATTTCAGTAAAATTGGAGCGGACTTACAAGAATTTGGGAAAATTCAAGATACTTTGACGAAGTTCGTAAGAATTTGAGTGAATTGAACGAAATTTTTAAAATAGAAAAATTTCCATCAAATTGAGTAAAATAGAAGCGAGTAGACTTCAAGGCGAATTCAACAGAATTTAAGTGAATTGAAAAAGATATTCAAAAAATAAAAAATTAACCAATGAATTAAATATAATTTGAATGAATTTAGAGGAATTTAAGGGAAATTAGAAGGATTCGATAAAATTTATACAAATTCAGGGTGAATTAAAGAGAATTAATTGATTGATATGAGGGGAATTGAGTAGATTTAGAAGAATTTTAAAGAATTCAAGGAGAATTTAAAAAAAAATCCAAAGAATTCCCGAGTTTACAAACATTGAGGCTAAATTAATAAGAATTCATGGTCAATCCCAAATGAATTTAAATGAATTGATGAAAATTGAAATAATTGAAAATATTTTATTAATTTCAGTAAAATTGCAGTGAATTTAGAAGATGTCAGAGGGATTCCAGAGAATTTTATGAAATTCATAAGAGTTCAAAATGAATTTGAAAGAATTCAGGGTGAATGTAACGAAATGTTTTAAATTTAAAGAAATCCATTAAATTAATATAAATGAAAGTGAATGGAATTTGTGAATAAGAATCTTCTAATAAAATCCAAAACAATTCATGATCAATTTAAGAGTCTTCAGGGTTAATTTAAAAAAAAATTCCGAAAAAATCCATTACTCTCTATTTGATTTTATTCAAGGAAATGAATAAAGTGATCTTTTTATTTGAAAAAGTGACTTTATTTCATAAAAATGACCAAAAGTGACTGTGTGGCAGTCCTGGGATTTGCAGAGGGCTTCTAGGGATTGCAAAATATTTTAAGATTACAATGGGATTCGAAGGATTTCAAGTAATTTCAGCAGGTTAAAAATTTATCAGGAATTTCGGATAATTTCAACAACAAAAAAATGTATGGGATTTCACAGGTTTTTATAATCTTTAAATTGATTATGATTCAGGAATCTTATGGGATGTCAGAAAAATTTATATGATTATTATGACCTTTCAGAACATTTGAAAGCAATTTAAGCAATTTTATGAGGTTTGAAAGGTTCCAAAGAATTCAAGAGTGGCCAAACCCTCATTTAATACTAAATCATAAGTATTTTATGATAAATAAATATTCATTTTTATATTGCTATACTAGAGTTTGTGGCCAGTCAAATATTAGCAGCCATCTTTAGATATATTGTCATATTTTTGTAAGTAAAGTATTTAATAAATTATAAATATGTATTTTTAAATAATGTAGTTTTTCCAGTGCAATACAGCTTTACCAATTTAAATATTAAATTTACTAAATTTACCAATTTGTTAACCGGGGATTTTATTGAACGGCAAAAAACCGGGAAATACCGAGAATTTATTCAGTGACCGGGATTAAAAAATGGTTTCATATATTTTGTTACTCTAATTTTTAAGTTGAAACAGGGTATTTGTGAAAAAATCATATAGTTTTCACTTGAAATTCGGGAATTTTCCAAAAGAATAATAGAAAATGTCGTAAATAAATACAATTCTGACTTTGAACAGGGAATTTTTGGGAATAAATGTAATGGTGACTTACAACAGGTAATTTTCGTAAAGAATGATAATTTTCACTTTGGAAGAGCGGATTTCCGTAAAGAATAATGATTAAAACATTAGAACAGGATATTTTCCTCAAGGATTATTTTTTGACTTGAAACAGAGAATTTTTGACGTGGAACGAGAATTTTGGAAAATAGTTTTAATTCTGATTCAGAAGGAAGGAATTTTAAAAAAATCTCTGGTCAAATTCAGAATTATAATTCTTTCCCAAAATTCCCTGTTCCAAATCAAAAAACTTTAAAATATTTCAAAATATTTAAAAATCGATTGAAATAATTCAAACCTATTCAAATCTTTTAAATTGACCGGGGAAAAATTGTCAAATGACGGGAAGAAAACCGGGAAATGACCGGGAATTTAAAATCATCCTTCGGGTAGATACCCTATAATTCACTTAATAAGGCTGACTACCTGAATCAAATATTAACCATTTTTTTAAAGATGAACTTTTGAGGTTAATAAATTGAAAAATAGAAATGTTGTTCGCAAAAGACTAGAATGCAAAACAAATTTCTTTAAAGGTATTACAAGGACAAAAAACAAGTCTCAAAGAAAAAAATTAATTATATTCAAAAGAATTTCAATATTATTGATGGTATACTGTTTGTAGGAAAAGGATTATTTTTAAAGAGAAAAGTCGAAAACATATAAACACTTTTGATTCAAAAACTTGAGTTTTGACCCAACTTGTTTCTTATCGTTTCTTACCAAATTTTTCAAAATGACGGGATTGTGATGAATGAAAACTTATTTTTTCGGAAAAAGAATTCTCTACAACTCCACCTCATTCAATTTTCAAAAATAAATTTTTCAATGGCTGAAATCATCTTTGAACAAATGCCTAGTTTTTGAGCTATTGCTGAAGTTCCTTAATTTTTATGTTATTAACACGAACATTTTTTCCTTATAATAATACGAAAAGCAATAAAATTCTGCGTTTGATAAGCCTTACTTGAAGGCAAAATGTCAACTTTATAAAAAGTTATTGCAAAAAAACGTCAAATTTCGATGTTTTCAAAAAATTGGAATAACTATAGAAATAACCAACATTTTTAAAGTTCTTGGACTCATTTCAAAAGTAATTCTCCATATTTTTTTTTCTAAATTATTCCGATATTTTTAGAATTTTTTTCCTAGATTCTGTCCTAGGATCACACTTGGTACAAAAAATTCGCATAATTTGAAGAATATGCAATGACTTACAAAATTAAAAAAGTAATTGTTTATCTTATTTCAATTAATTTAAGTAATATTTATAAAAGTACTATTATTTTCAATTTTTTCAAATCATGTGGTGATTTATTTGCACGAGGCCTAACCCCAGGGTGAAATGTAGGAGAAGATTATGAAAACATCTCAATAACTTAGCAAAATACTAGGAAGATTTACCTTTGTAATGAGCACAAGAACTTTGAAAAATGTTAATTATTTTCGGAGTTATTCCAATTTTTCGAAAACATCGAAATTTGACGTTCTTAAACAATATCTGCTTATTAAGTTGATATTTTGCCTCCAGATTGGTCTTATTAGACGCAGAATTTCGTCAACTTTCCTCTTATTATGAGGGAAAAAATGTAATGCTAATATTATAAAAATTGAGGCACCTGAGCAATAGCTCAAAAAATATACGTGTAGATAATTTACGCCAGCAGTGCAGGTATATATTTAATTTAATTAAAGTAATAATGAGTAGTTTCAGTTTTGAAGTAATTTTTGGAGAGCATTCAATGTTCGTAACATTTCCCACAAAAAAATCGATCTTTTGCAGAATAGTGAAAATAGATTTTTTTTAGTAAGATTACAAAATATATTTATAAGTAATACTGTAAATTGTAAATATACACGAATAACCCTAGATATTTTAAAGTTAAAGGAAAAGATACCTGAGCCAGGATGAGAAGATAATTAACAAGTTTAGGTTCGGCTTTTTTCAAGGAACGGTACGCGGAAGGGCAATTTTAGAGAAGGGCCACCGGCATCTTTCGGATGTGATGTTCTTTTTCGTGAATCCTTTGTTCACTCGTGCGTAGGGATAATGCGGTAAGCAAACCTTCAACTTAGAAAAGAAGGTCGACGGCCCATCTTTGCCTCAGGCAAGATGCTACATCACTGTATACATAGTTGTATATAAGTAATCGTGACCACAGCATACGACTTTTGGGACAGGGACCTCTTATCTAAGACCCAAGATCTCGTGAATCGAAACAAACGCCATTTGTTCCATATTAAATGGTTTTTTCTCAAACCACATTCAAGTACATACAAAGTGTATCAGATTTGCTTTTTCTTCCAAGTACATTTCATTGAGTCGATCATAAGATCCGTCATTGTTTCAGAGAAAGCAGAAAAACTTCTACTATCAATTTTGTTCTCATCTAACGATGGCTGCTGCCTATTCTATTTTTATTAAAATCTTTCATGTATTGTTCATAACACAGCCACACAAAAAAGGTCAAGAAGGGGAAATGGAGTCAGATCAGTGATATTACTGAAAAATTTGAAACATAACTCCAAAACGAAATTTCCTGAGTATCACTTTTCAGGACTATATTGAATTAATGTACTTCCAGGTATTGAATCCGATACGTAAGTCAAATTAGTATTGGTCTTGCATAGCTATATGAAAAAACAGTTTTTTTTAGTATAACGTACTCTTTTGCATTCGAAAGACTTTCGTAGCTGCATTTTCATTTTTGAACTTTTTTTCTAAGGTAAATCTCTTTTCAACGTTCGACAGTAGTCCGCAATCATATTTTTATCCCATTTTCCTTGATATCGTTGTTCCATCACTTTTATATCTTGATGGAACTTTTCACCCTGTTCTTCACTGTAGTCCCCAAGATTCTCAGGGAAGTATTCAATGTGACAATCCATGAAATGGAGCTTTAAACTCATTAAACACTTCAATTTTTTAAAACTATCGACCATTCTCGAAATTTTTTTTTCCCCACGCTTGACTTTTAACGTTTCCCAGGAATTGCTCAACAACGTTTTTGAAATCGAGCCATGCTCTTTCCTCAGTTGAAGTCATTTTAGTAACAAAAATGTCGTCTTTTAATAGCTGTTGAATTTGAGGTCCATCAAATATCCCTTCTTCTAATTCAGCATCGGAAAATTGGGGAAACTGAGACACTATATACTAAAAACATTGTCCCTCTTTATCTAGTGCTTTCACAATTTGTTACATGAGACCCAACTTAATATGAAGACGTCGAAGGACTTTTGATGGCTCCACTAATGAGTCATTGATGACGTTTCTGGATCCTCTTTCCAACGACATTCTTTTTAGCCAAACTTTTTTTTTGTAATGATTACCACGATTCTGGCTGTCCCTAAGTACAAGAAAGAAGGATACTTCGTATTTCCTGATTGTTGTCCCAGAAGCATTGAAGGAACTTTGAAATCTTCACAAATTTGCCATTTATGTTGTTCGTACTTGATTTTTTCCAAGATGATTTTCATATTACTGTAAACTTCTGTAAGTTTTGTTGCATAAGTTACTGGTATCGATGCATATGCGATTGTGTTGTGCAATAAGATGGCCTTTAGGCTTAGTTTAGAAGAGTCTGTGAATAACCTCCACTCTTCATCTTTGTGAACTCCTGGTTTCAATTCATCCATAAGTCCATTAACATCCGTGCAATAGACTGAAGACAGTTCTTGATCAAGATGAAAGTATTTTCGAAAATGCTGTTCTCTGTTATGATAGACGCTTAACTTCGTTCCTTTTGCTAAATTCCCTTTTTCTCAAAGCCGAAGCAAGGTGTTCAGCGCCATCTTTAGGTAATTCCAACTCTCGAATTAAGTCATTCAATTCTTTTTGAGACCATGTCCTCGAACGTCTCGTTTTTGTGTCATATGTAGTGTATTCGTTATTGGTTGTTTCACATTCAATATCGGAATCTTCTTTACTGCTTGTACATTTCTCATGTTCTTGCACTGCTTTCGTTTTTTCAGTGTTGAAATGAGACCTGCCAGCCTCTACTGAAATGTCTGCAGTTTTTTTCATTTGTCGCCCTATTACCGAAGAGAAGTAACTGATTTTTTATTGAAGATTCCCCGTTTCTTCGCATCGTTCATGCAGAAGTAACAATCTCTTTCATTTCGCGGTTTTTTCCAGATTGCTGGTACAGTAAGCTTCAAGCTTCCATTATTTCCACTATTTTTGAATTTGTACAGTATTGCACGACAAGTGGAGAATATAATATGAGGAGTCCAGCTCTCATCTCGTTTTGGAAACTTAACGTTAAAGTATTTTTTATAAATTTCCCAAATTTGTTCAGTAATGTTCTAACGTTATTTTGGGATTTCGTATTTCGTACAAATGCAACAAAATTGATCCTGATTGTTTACACAATTGTGTGTTTTTTCAAGTTGTTTTTATCACTTCTGGAAGCCATGGTTA
Organism: Melikaiella ostensackeni; assembly: GCA_032362435.1. Taxonomy (NCBI): domain Eukaryota; kingdom Metazoa; phylum Arthropoda; class Insecta; order Hymenoptera; family Cynipidae; genus Melikaiella; species Melikaiella ostensackeni. Next base: position 22,989,353 of record JAUMHM010000085.1, read on the forward strand.
TTTAAATCCCCGCACGTTAAGGATCCTGGCCCGATCATAGGCGAGTACACCGTCCTGAGGGTGATAACCCTCATAACTTCCTAGGGCTAAGTATGAGGGCTTTCCGGCTTTGATGAGGCCAATGTCAACTCATGGCCGGACACACTATGGCTTCATTCTTACACCCTAACGTCCCCCTGCAGGACAGCGCGCCTTCGCTGGCTTCGTTACTGACTGGGCTGGAAGATGAATCATTCTACATATCCCTTTCCAGGTCAGTTGTCATCACCCCCAGTACCTAGTGCAGCAGCAGGTCTTGACACTGAATTTTTGAGTAAATTCAATAAATACAAATAAATGGACACCTAAATTTGACGATGTATTAATGAATCATAACACAAGAGGCTAAGAACTTATGGTTTCCAAGAAACGAAATGAGTTTTCTCACGAAGAATGTTATGAGGAAGACTTTTCAAAAAGGAGATCGCTGTAATGAGATACATTTTTTGAATAATGCCTGAGATTTGTTCGCTACTATGTTAACCTGACTTGAAAACTAGATTCTGCTACTCAAAATCCATAAGAATACGATACTGGCCTACAAATCTCTGCTTGAGCAACATTCTTTGGAGGTTATGTTATGGAATTTTCAGTAATATCACTAATCCGACTTCATTTTTTAATTCAGCAGCTTGAAATCCTTAGATTCGGATCAGATCAGATGCTGATTCATCGACTCCAAATTCAAAGGAATACAGGTGTCTCGTTAAAAGTTTTTGACCTCTTCTTGTGTGGCTGTGTAATCTTCATCACCAAAGTATTGAACTTATTGATATAATCTTTCTATTATGTTCATTTATTCGATTAAGCAGTTATTCTCTTGGTTGATTATATTTTCTTACGGAATATTAAGATTCGCAATATATAGGAGTCTCCGTAAACAAACAAACAAAACAAAAACGGAGTGAATAGACTGCCGTTACTGACAATAAAGTTTTCTGCTCTCACCCCTTTCCAGGAATTGGGGGGGGGGGGGGAGAAAATGTGTGTGGACGGTCACAGGTTAGTGATCGGTCACAACTTTTTCCCCTGTCCAGGATTTGGGAGGGAAAAGGAAAGGTGTAAGACCAGTTAGAGAAGAATGATCGGCCATGGTCCTTTCCTCTTTCCAGTAGTTGGGAGGGGTTGGAAATGCCTGTGACCAGCCACAGGAGAGTGGTCGGTTACAGACCTGTCCCACCTCCAGGAGTTAGGGGGAGGAGGCAGGATATACGTGTGACCGGTCACAAAAGAGTGGTCGATCATAGCCCTTTCCCATCTCCAGGAGTTAGGAAAGGGGGGGAGGGAATACTTGCGAACGGTCACAGCCCTTTCCGATCTCCAGGATTTGGGAGGGAGCAGAAAAAGCGTGTGATCGGTCACAGGCGTGTGATTGGTCACATCACCCTACCCTTTCCAATGATAATGGTTTTAAATTTGACTTTGTTAGTATTGAGAGCAATAATTCAAAACTTTATTGGAGTATTATAAGAGTTGCAAAACCTAAAATCCCTATAGATGCTTTGAAGTGAGGATGATGGCCCTAAACTTGTCTCATTACTTTGCTTGCACATTCCATTCTCCTTCTCATCTGCAGCTCGTTTCCTCCTTCTGCTTCGAACCACAACTCTGGGTAGCAAAATTCCTCCACCAACTCCACTACCTCGCTATTTATCTTCCATTCGCACTCTACTCTAGATTTCCTATTTCTAAAGCACATCATCTCAGTCTTACTCAAATTCACTCTAGAATCTTTTCCTCTCACATACTCTTCAAACGCTCTCATCATCATTCTTATCCCTCTCTCATCATCCGCTACTAGCACCATATCGTCTGTGTATGATATTGAATACAGTTTACCTGTTCCCAATTTTGCCCCATCCCCTTTTTACTTTCCTCTCCATCTTCTCCTCCAAACCTGCCAATAGGACTCTTGCTTAGGTCCCCTTTGTGTCCAGAATTTCTCTCTTTCCTCTTCTTCTATTTTTACCCTTATTTCAGTCTCCACAAATATCCCTTTTATCCTCTCTATCAAACCTTCATCTACTCCTCTATTGTTAATGGCGTTCCATAGCACCATTCCTGTTCACGAATTCAAATGCTGCTTTAAAATCCATAAACAGTGCAAATAGTTCCCCTCTCTTGCGTCCCAAGTTCCTATAGATTAAAAAATTGAGAACGTAAATATTATCTGTAGGTCCCATCCTTTTCACCAGGGAGGAGGAGTAACCTTACGGAGCTAACGTGGCGTTTCCACCACTACGGCTCCTCACGTAGCACGGAAAAGTTCCATCTCATTCCTACAGCTGAGTTAGGAGTAGTAGTGCTGAAAACGCGACATCTGACCCGTGAGGAAGAATCCTGATATTTTTCCTCATTGATGAGGCGCTTTCTCTACCTCTTCTATACATCTTTCCTCCTCCCTCTGTCTTCTTTCACGCAACATCCTCTCTCTCTCTTTTTCTCCTGTTGAGTTTCCATTTCTCTATTTCTCCATTTCCTCCATTTTCTTACACTCTCCTCCATCCTGTCTTCAGTTTCTTTCGTCCCACCAACCACTCCTACCCTCCTCTCTATCTCCTTTCGGTCTCACCTCCTCCTTTACCTTTTCAATCCCTCTTTTAAGTTTTTCTATTAGCGTGTCTACTCCTTCCTTTTCCACACTCCTTACCTCCTCGTTTTCCATTTTTTTTCTCTGAATTCCCACAAGTTAACTCCCCCCCCCCCCAACTGCCTATTTTCAATTTTCTTACCCCCACTCCTTTCTTCTTCTCCCTACCACGCTTTATCCTACACATCTCAATGTCGCTATCACCGAAAAGTGCTCGGAATCCATCTCATCGCCCACTTTTATTCTAACCATCAGCTTCCTTATTTTTCCATCTGCCAGAATGGAATCTATTACGATGTCTCCTCTATCTAAGAATCTCATTTCCTCTTTTTCATCCCCCTTAGTATTGCCGTTACAAATAAACCATCCCGCCTCTCCCAACAAGTCCAGAAGCCTCCTGCCCACCAGATCCGTTTCCCGATGTTCTAAGTTTCTTACGAGGACCTCCTTTTCTTCGTCCCACACCTCTCCCTTTTGTTACCTGGCCCATGCATTCCCCCGCCCCCCGTGAGCTACAACCTCTCCTCTATTACCTCTGTCCATTTCCTCATCATTCTCCATCCTCCTTCTTCTCCTTTTCTCCTATAAGCTCATACAACAGCCACGATCACTCTCCCTTTTACGTGATCCTTTTTTACTGCTTGCACTTTGCACACAAATCCTTTCGGTAATATTCTTTCTATGCCTTTGCACTCCTTCTAATCCAGCCACGTTTCGCTCATCATTATCACATCCCACTTTGCAAATTCCCTCAGAATCCTTTGTCCTTGTTTTTTAACACTGATACATTACAAAAAGCGACTTTCACGTCTCTCTTTTTGCATTTCTCTCCTTCCTTCCCTGCATTCAATTCTGTTTCCTTTTAAATACCCCATCTAGAAATAAGTTTTCGCAAAAACTACTTCGCGACGTCTGACCATATCGTAGTATTTTCTACTTGGAAGTTTATTGCTACTATGCCGAACGCAGAATTTGAAAACTATAAGAGAATTATTTATAATTTTTATTTGCAACTAAGGAATTGTCATTTCTTTATCGAAACTAGAAGTAGGAATAAGAAGCTTCTTCTTAAATTAAGGTAAAGGCCCCTATTCGTAACCTCCGACCAGTCCGTAACCCAGAAAGCGTATAAAGAGATTTTTTATATATTACAATAGAAACTATGGGCTGATGTGAATTTATTTTCAAAGTAAAAATGCAAATATACAAAACTGAAATAAGATGATGGGCATTATTTCGCGTTTATCAATTCGAAAAAAAAACGTCACGCTCTGGCCCTCCACCGTGGCAAAATGTACTTTCGGACCAGCTGACTATAAGACCAGTACTGAAATGACTCCACGAAACTTGACAGCTCGGCGTGTTGTGAGTAAAAAAGTGGCAATCCAGTGGACATTGATAACGTTTGTCTTGTTTCGAGTGCAATCATTTGAGTAAGTAGCTTTCCATGTCGAAATTCAATAATTTCTGAGTCGGTTACGAACGAGCACCGAAATATCAGCAGTGACGCATCTGTAACCCCTCTGTCAAAAACTTTTGTAAAAATTAGAATATGACACATATCGTTAAAACGCTGAGGCAGATATTTACTTTAATTTATATTCTTCAAATATTTATGTTAACTTTTACCTTTGATCAAAAACAAAGAATGAATGTATCATTTAGAAATTGAGAGTCTTCGAATCGATTATGAGGTTAGTACACGAATTGACGCACTTAGCGTAACTTGCTGTTGACGCTAGTTAGTGTCAACTTTGACGAGTCTCAAAAAATCAACTCCTTCAATCAAAAGCTTAAAAATTGTGAAATTAATTGAACATAGCCTATAATTCCGGATTCACTTGCATTTATTAGCCGGTTACGAACCACCTCATCATTGAGTTATGAACTGGCTCAAAGAAGACTTTCGGGTGTTACGAACCGGCACATGTGGTATGTTCGTTTAAATTCTTAATTACTTGATTAATGCATCCTTAAACTTGTTTTCAATGACATTTTCGATTGAAAAAGGATTATTCTTTATGTAAAAGAAAAGTTTATTGCATTCAAATATTGCTTGAGGCATTCGAATAGGTTTTTATTCATTCCAGCTTCTTAGTAGGTTACGAACCGGGGCCTTTACCTTATGACGAAGAAAATGGCCATTTTTTCTATTTGACGTTCCCCCGTGCTCGTCAATAACAGTAAAATTGTTGAAATCGCTTAAGTTTCATAGAGCAGCATCAGTTAAAGATGTTCCAATATTATATGGTAACCAAAAAAAGTTTTATAAACAAATCTTTTGTTAAAAGAATGTTTTCGATGATTTTCCGTAATTTCACGTTTTTTCAAGTTATATTGCAAGAAATTTGGATAAAAACAATATAATGATGAAGAAATGTCTTCTTGAGATCATTATTGTTAGTATTATAAACGTATTTAATAAACAAATGCAATAATCAGGCATTCTTCGACAGAAAAATTCGTTTTTTTCGATGTCAATTTTATTAATTAGGAGCTTTATGATAATTTTAGCAAAATTCATAATTTTTTTATTAATCTTATGATTTTTCCAAACAAATTTGATAAACAAGCGCATTGTCTGGGCATTTGTCGACAGAAAAATTCGATTTTTTCAATGCCAGTCCTTTCAGATGGGAACTTCATGACAATTTCAGCAACATCCATAATAAGTTAATTAATTTTATGATTTTTTAAAACAAATTCATTGAACAAATGCATTAGTCAAGCATCTGTCGACGGAAAAATTTATTTTTTTTCGATGTCAATCTTTTCAATTAGGAACTTCATGATAATTTCAGCAAAATTCATAATTTTTTATCAATTTTATGATTTTTTAAAACAAATTTAATAAACAAATGCATTAATCAGGCATCTGTTGACAGAAAAATTTCTTTTTTTCGATATCAGACTTTTTAGTTGGAATCTACATAATGAATTCAGCAACATTCTTGATTAATTGATAAATTCCATCATTTTCTTAAACAAATGCATTATTCGGGCATCTGTGGACATAAAAATTCTGATAGTCGCCTATGACTGATTTCTGAACAGCAGTAGCATATTAGTCTGGGAACAAATGTTGGAAAAATGGAGAAACAGTAGAATATCAGTGTTATCGTTATTTTTTTGCCATAGCCTTAGAATGACAAAAAACAATCTAAAAAGGCGCCAGGAATGTTTTGAACGAATTCAAGAGTGAATTACAAAAAATAAATAGAGAAATCCAAGCTGAATTATTATGGTACAGTTTAATAAAAACACTGACATTGAAAGAGACGAGTATTTCTATGGGGAAATGACCAAATAATGCATGTGTTTATTGAATTTGTTCAAAGAAATGATCAAATTTATCAACTAATCATGAATGTTGCTGCAATTATCATTAAGTTCTCAATTAAAAAGACTGACATTAAATGAAAAAAGAATGTTCGCATCGAGAGATGCCCAAATAATGCATTTGTTTTAAAAAACATAAAATTTATCAACTAATTATGAATTTTGCTAAAATTATCATAAAGTTCCTAATTTAAAAAATTGACATGAAAAACAACGAATTTTTCTGTCGATAAATGCCCAAATAATGCATTTGTTTACTAAATTTGTTTTAAAAAGTCAGAAGATTAATCATCATTATTATAATATTATTATAATATTAACAAAAATAGCCTCCAGGAAGAATTTCTTCATCATTATGTTGTTTTTATCCAAATTTCTTGCAATGTAATTTTAAAAAAGGTAAAATTATGGGAAATCGTAGAAAACATTCTTTCAACAAATAATTTGTTTATAAACATTTGTTTTCTTTATTGTATAGTATTGGAACATCTTGAACTAATGTTACTTTATGAAACTTAGGCGATTTCAACAATTTTCCTGTTATTGACGAGTACCAGGAGCGTCAAATAGAAAAAATGGCCATTTATTTCGTCATATTTGTTTATTTGTAAAAGAATTGGAAGCCTAATTTGAAAATCAGACTTGCCAGCTCTCTTAGAAATCTTATCAGCTTTTTGCAATTCTTGTTGTCCAAATCGGTCAATATTTGTGGGCTGTACGTTAGTTTGAACCAAAAAAGTCATTTTTTTCCCACTGCACCATAATCTTCAGCCTATAGATTATTTTCTGACACAGACCTTCCAGCTATAAATGATTAATTGCACAAAAAGTTTCCAAAAAGTCTTGAATTCTTCCAATGCATCAAAAATATTTTTCTAAATTGATATTCCATTTTTAAACATCAATAATACACTGGAATCTCCATTCAACAGCTGTCTCGGGTATGGTCTGCTATGACCGTGAGGCTCTTCCAAGAATTCTACGATGTAAACGGTCAGCGCCGTTTGAACCATTTCCAGTAGTAATACATAATATAAATATACTGTATTTTGTCCAAATGTAGATTTTTGTTACCATAAAGGATGGACTTTTTTAATAATAAAACCTAATTAATGAAAAGAGAATTTTCCGCGCGTTTTTAAAAATAAATGAGAAATATGCACACGTGTTTTCGAACGGTTCGCTTTGTCTGCACGGAACTGCTGAACACCACAGCTTTCGCAGCGTCTCCCGATCGTCCTATTGGACAGCCTCATCAACGAATGCGAGCCAGCGGAAATTCTACGGGCACGGTTTGCCAAGGACGGTTAAATAGAGGTCCCAGTGTAATGCTAAAGATGTTACGAGTTTTTCCTCTACTGGCCTAAAACTATATACCTTTTTTCCATTTTTTTTACATTTATTGTGCATTTGTCTCTAATGATCCGTAAGGTGGGTAGTTTCGAAGTCTGTTTTTGGCATGTGGATTTCTTCGCGTTCTATTCAATCTTTTTTCACTTCAACTCGCGCTGACTTAGCTTTCTGGAAAGTTTTAGCTCAATCGGATTAATGGTTAAAAAATTATGAATATTTTAAATTGCAAGAGGCAATCTCAACGCTGCCCGATGCACGTGCCTCCTCGGCAACGAATGTGTTGCAGCGGATGTTTCAAGATCAAGCCGATACCAAAATAATACTTAAGATATTACGATAATACGCACTCACTTAGATAATTTTTAGAATTTACGTGTTTAAGTCTTCTGAAACTACTTGAAAAAGAAAAACGTAAATATGTTAATAAACAAAAAAATTATTAATTTTCCATTAGGAAAAATACTTCAAAACGAACGTTTTTCTGATTTGGAAATTTTTTGGCTTTCGCATTCTGCCTTTGAAACTTTTTCAAAATCCTGCAAAAGATCTTCACATTTATCGACCATCGTGAATGAAGAAGAACAAGCATTGCAAATAATTTCCATATATTTAGCTTCCGTTTCATTTCGTTCTAATCTTTTTGATTTTTTCCGAATATGTCCCAAAATTACCATCGCGCTGGCAATAGGAATGTCCTCGAACTGGAAACATGTCTTTTTTTCACTTTGCAAATGAATTGCCAATAAAAGTAAAAAATAAAACACTGTAATTTTTCATTTTGTTCTTATTTCATTTATTTTTTTTTATTATGTACTTTTTCTTTTTGAAGACTTGAAAATCTTTGGTAACGTTTTTCTTCACAGCAGGATTCAATAGGTTTGAACGATCTCTCTGAAATTATCCTTCAATTATTCTTTTTCCCAAAATAATAACAAATACTATAAATATTTGTAGTATATTCTGGAAGAAAACTACAAACAGTTGCTATTATTTGTTTTGGTACCCGACTTGACCTTCATATTGTCCGCCGCAACACGTTCGTAGTGGAGGAGGCACGTGCATAGGACAGCGTCAAGATTGCCGCTTGCAAATCAAAACATTCGTAATTTTTCAACCATTAATCCGATTGAGTCAAAACTTTCCGTCAAACTTCTTTGAACCTTTATCAACAACTTTCTCACACGACGTTTTCCGTTGCTCAAAATTCGCTCGATAAACGTAGCGCTTGAAGTTTGAAATTCATGATTTTTTCAGAGTCTCAAAAACAATTGACAGCTTTCTGTTTATTAAAATACTTCCGTTTTCCTTTCTTGAATAGTTTCTGGAGACTTAAGCACGTCATTAAGTATTGATAAAATCAAAAGATATTGAAAATTGGCTGAGTTATCGCGATTTGAAGTGTAAAAAAATTAACATTTTTTGTTTTCAAAAAATCTCCTTCTTACCTATTACTTCAAAAACTACAAAACCTACAAATTTTCGCGAACAGAAAAAAAGATGCGGCTTGAAATTCTCTACAAGTAACAGTCCTTAAAATTAAAATTCGAACTATTTTTAAAATTGACTTTTTGGACAATAATTCTGAAACTGAATCTACGCACACCCCCTTCTGAAAATATCGACGCTTCCATTTCATACTGCTCCACATCGCTTTTAGGATTTGTACAGTGCCACGTCACGTTTAGTCCGTGTACAGTAGGGTGGAGCAAATTTCCGAAATTTTGGAATTTGGGTTGGAATAGTGAAATTATGTTGCCTATTGGGACAAATGACACGCCCTCAAAATTTTATTGAAAAATATTAAGTCCTTCAGGTTCCATAACTCACGAGAAGTTTCCCAATATGTAT